>CM047581.1:9849881-9941142 GCA_026184515.1 Peronosclerospora sorghi | reverse complement strand
GTAGATGTGCAGGTTTTTCACCTTTTGGGCCGTGATAGGCATCTCTTCGCATCATTTTGTCGCTGCCGTACAGGTTTTGCACCCTTAGGACCTCGTGAGGTATCTCTTCGTACGATCTTGCGTTGGTTTGTCGTTACTTAGTTGTCCTTTACGTCATACCTACAGGTTTTTCTTTTCAGACCATAGTAGATATCTCTTCGTATCATCTACGCATGGTAGGCGTGTAACACATATTCTTGTAATACTGTCGGCACTACCAATCGCCACACTTGATCTCCAGTCCCACTTATTGCGTGCGTGATGTAATAAATAATATTCCTATTGTCCAGTTCATACATCGCCGCGTGTCGCGCTACTCTCTTCCATTCGCTAGCGGAATTTAGCTTGTCATCTTCCCCCTTCAGGTACGCTATAACCTTCCCACACCAATCATCATCATTCTGAGCCGATGCTATCCGCTCAAGTCTAATAGTTGGTGCCGTTTCATAAGGATCATTTTCTGCGCCTTCGAAACATTTTTTCGTTCCAACGGTACCGTCTTCTACAGGGTGTCTCTCAGCTTCTATGTCCGCCCCTTGTTCCACGGTCTCACGTCCTTGATGTTGACGATGTCCCTTCTTCTGTTTACACATGCTTCGCGTGATCACAAATACCTGTGGTGACTGATATTCACCATCTTCCCACACAGTGACTTCGGTGGTGTCCACTTGCGCCTCATTACTTGGAATACTTCGAGAACCTTCACATGTTTCAGTAATCGCCTCCGGGGGGTCCTCACTCTTATCCCTTTCTGGAGGACCATCTGAATTAGCATATAACAGCTCGGGCAATCAATTCAACATTTTCAGATCCGTCTTCTGTTGGTCACTTGTAATCTTCCCTGACTGTTGTTCCTTCATAGCGCACTGTGTGAGAAAGTCTGCTGCTTGATTATACTTGCGTGATACATTTACTAAACTTATCGCCTCAAAAGTCTCCACCAGCGAGTGCACTCTGTTTAGCCAGACCAATAGTGACGCATGGTTACAACGTAAATCTCCATTAACTTGTCCGATTACTAATCTCGAATCCCCACACACTATGGCCCGTTTTACATGGTGTACTTGCGCAAGTTGTAATGCACCGATTAGCCCATGATATTCACTGTCATTCACCGTGAGATTGTCCTGAATTCCATATTCCGCCGCTATCACCTCCTAAGTGGGTAATTCCCATATAATCATACCAAAAGTGCCCTTAGGATCATGTTTCACCCGTACTGCACCATCAAACGACAAAACATACCCAGTGCTCTGGTGACGCAAACCTGGTATTGGTTTAATAATAGGTGTATCTTTCAGTGTCTTTAGCGGCGCAATATCTTCCAGTACTGAATTCATTTTTTCTATGGGCACTATCGATGTGTCCAATAATGCAGGTAAGCCAACACCTTCATTATCCACTCTTATGATCTCTAACGACCACGGGGATAACATTACCGCCTATTGAACTCTTCTTCCAGTTAAACTCTTCGACGTAAATAGCCATCGCATCGTAGAGTACCTTGCGTATACCGTTATATGTTGCCCAAATAGAATGTGACTAGCGTAATGCAACGTCTTCAGCAGAGCCAACACCTCCTGTTCCGCTCCTGTGTATCGGGTCTCCGCATCTTTGAACACCTTACTCACATATCTCACTGGATGCAAAATCCCATCATGTTCTTGACATACGGTAGCTCCAAATGCCCACATATTAGTGTATAAATTATACTTAGTGGTTTCGCTCGCTCGATATGTCGTAACAATGGCGCCTGAATAAGCCGTACCTTCAACAATTCAAAAGACTTTTCGGCATGCACCAATTGAGTCCCGTCCCGTAACTGCAGGTCCGTTAATTCATACAGTGAGGCCGCTAATGTCGCGAAGTTGTCAATAAATCTCAGATAATATATCAAGCTACCGGTAAATTTCTACACACCCTTTAACGTCCGTGGAAATGCTATCTTACAAATTGTGTCTAAATTGCGCGGAGACGCTTCGATTCCCTTCGAAGATATGCGATGACTCAAAAACTCTACACTGTGCTTCCAAATGCGCTCTTGGGTAAGCTTATGGCGATTCTCCAATATTTGAACGACTCCAACAGGTTCTTAAGCATCAAACATAGCGTGTCCCATTTATTCGCACCAAACGTAATATCGTCAATGTATGAACGCCTCCCAATGACAGGTCGCTCTTCAGTATCTACCACTTGTCCACTATGGAACACATCGTGTGATAGGGGATCGTCCGTCTCCAAGACATAAGTAGCATTATCATCGACATCCATGGCAGTGTCATCATTCATGATCGTACACTTCACCCCCATCTGTTGTGAGCGTCGGACCATTGTCCATAAGGCATTATCAACTATACGCTGATATATCTGTGGCGCATTCTTTAATCCTTGCGGCATTCGAAGCCATTCAAAATGTCCTAGCGGGCAAATGAAAGCAGTAATCAACCGAGCCCTTTTCGTCATGGGTATAGCCCAATATCCACTCGCGTTATCCATTGAACATAACCACTTGACCCCATCAAAGTTATCCAACAAATCATCTATTAGAGGCATCGAATACACCATCTGTCTCGTCTTTTGGTTCACAGTTCGGTAATCGATGCACAATCGTATGTCTGTTTTATTTTTCTTTAACACAATCACGATTGGTGATGCCCAAGCTGACTCCGAGTACTTAATTAATCCTGCTTGCAATAAACCTCGTATTAACTCATACAACTTGGATAAGAGGTGGGCTGGTACCTTGCGAGATTTATGAGTTATAGTCAAATTGTCTCCAACATCCACATCACATACCACGCCTTTAGCTGGTGGCGGAAACGCATTACCAGAACTTATGAATACATCGGCTTATTCATACAACAATGCTCGTAACTGATCTTCTTGTTCCCTGGTGGTGATTCCTGGCTCTCCTACATCCGCTTGAGCCATATCGGGTGACATTAACGGACCTTGTTCTACTTCAGGTATAAGTGCCAACTTTTTTCTATAGCTTCAGCCGACATCTCCACCCCTTCATGCAAATACACCTCTCTCTCCAACTTCGTCTGGTCTACCTTCAATGGGTCTATATCATCCATCACATATACCGCGGGAGGCCTATCCCCAACCACCCGTACTTCATGCACACTAGTCCAATTAATCATCATACCAGCACTTTTCATAACTCGCTCATATACTTGCATATAATCTTTCGAGAGTCGATCTTCTTGGGCCAGTAATGGTAGCGGATTTTCGTTGGGAATCTGATAACTCTGGTCTTTCATATTCAGGATTACCCCCGCTTTCACCAAGAAGTCAGTTCCAAGTATTGCTAAAGTCTGCGACTCAATGTTTGCTACCCATATCTCACAGTTAAAAATAACCTATGGGCCCATCCGAACCTTTACAGTGGCCACACCAATTGCGCCAATGGTACTTTCTGTTACGCCACAAAAAAATGTCGGGGTATCAAACATCCGGACTGCTATATGCAACATCTTCACCACATTGATATGAAATACTGATATGTTTGCACGAGAATCCAACATCAACGGTAACTCCAAATCATCGATTGCTCCCTTCACATACACCTGTGTTGCAGGTTGCGTGGACTTGAGCAATTGCTGTCATCCTTCTCGTTCTCCTTCTCTTTTATCCACCAACGTGACATACGCTGAGAAATCTGCCGTCTCATTATTCTCCGACGTATCTTGTTCTTTTTCTTCTTTATCTTCAAATGCAACTTGTTTTTTCGCTTTTTCTTGTATTTTCTTCTTTTCTTGATCCTCGTCCACAGTGAGTGATCTATCCATGCAAAATGTATCTTTTTTTCTTGTTCTCGTTTACACCTAAGGGTGAACGCGGTGTCGTTTTCACATTGCTCAACATTGCCCCCCCCCTTTTCTCTCGACAGTGGTCGCAACGCACTGTGGGGTTAGGCGTTTAACTGTGCAGCCACTTGGTCTTTGGATAGTTCTCCGGACTTCAACTTGCTCCTCATTTCAGCCATCTCTTCTATGAACTTCCGACAATATTTCACATCATGGCCGACTTATTTACAATGCTCACACGTCTGCAACTTCCAACATTTGTCTTTTTCATGTACTCTTCGATTGAAATGTTCACACACCACGCCCCCATCATTATTATTAGGCGCACTCGTTCGTGAACCTCTGTCTTCATAATTAGAGCGTGACCGCTGAATAGTCTGTACTTCTCCGCCAATCACATGTACGCTGGGTTGCAAATCTTCATATACCACTTCAGAACCCTTGCGTGCATTCGCTTTCTTTCCTGGCCTTGTCAAACGTGCTTCAAGCTTCGTCAACACCCTTTCCAATTCTTCAATATTATTGAAAGTCATATGCTGATTGCATTTGTATGACACAATCATGAATAGTGTCAAAGAATTGCTGGATGTGCTCTTCCAACAATGAGGCGTTATAGACATCCCTTAAATCCATTCCAGCTCGTAACGCCGCGGCATTCAGCCGGTATAGATACGTGGTCGCTAACTCGTCTTGCTTCTGGGTCAATTTTGAATACATGACCCTAGGCGACACTTTGTCCACACAAAACTTCCGCTGGAATAAATCTATCACAGCATTCCAATCGTACTTCACGGTGTCCGCCAATTGCTCATACCGCCAAGACGCCGTGTTCGTCAAACTATCCACAAGCATCCCTAGCCGTTGATCGTCATCCCAACGTGAAATGTTTGCCACATGGATAAATCTTGTTATCCATGACCTTGCACTTCCCGCGTCTTGTCTATTACCGTCGAATGCCTTGATTTCTGTATTCTGGATAATGGCTGTGACAGGCTGACCAGATATGCCCACATATTATCTCTTCCACTCGACATGCCATATCTTTATGGTTTTGGTGGGTAGGGGTATGATCTATCCGGAGCTGCCGATTTTCGGTGTGTCGCATTAGTCGCTCCTCTCGTAGTATCTGGCGTGCGACTAGCGGACAGAGATGCTGTAATTTTAGTCAACTCCTCCAAACTTAAGTGTCCGTCTTGCATCATTTGGACTAAATTTGTCACCACTGGGTCCTGTTGTTGCGACACTGGTCGTAGTGGTGACATGACATCGTCCTCATCCGAGGAAAATTCCAACTTCTTCCATACTCGACGGTCAGGTTTTGGTCTCCAATCCATAGCGTCTTCCGCCTCATCGTCATTACACAGCTCCTGCACACCCGGTGGTTTAGACTCCTTCACTGGTGTGTGGGTGGTGTCTTCCACAATGTAGGAAGCTGGGCTGATGTCAGTAGCCTCTTTCCGGTACACCATCAGGGATGTTTCCCACTGGTTCTCCGCTAGCAATAGTGACACCATCAAACCAATATCTTTTGCGGTACGATCCAGATCGAAGTCATATGCAGTGTCAAATTCTTCCCGTCGTACGAATTCGTAGCCACAATTTCGAAGCAGCGTTTCTATAGCTTCTATTGATTCTTTCAATCCTCCGAAAGAAGTAAGGTATTCTCTAACTCTAAAGTTAGGGGCAGCTTTTGCCACCTTGCGAATCTCATTTAATGAAAACCAACTATGTGAATGCCCAGGTAGATTCAGTGCATGCCGTTGGTATCGTGCCATCCTTGCACAGGCCTCAGAGAAAGTGTATGTTATCTCATGGTCCTCCTGAGAGCGCTGTAACTTAAAAACCAGCTCTTTCTCTCCCTCGGTAGACACTAAAGCCATTTTGTATGTGAAATTATATTAGATAGACGTAAAGTCCCGGGTCGCGGCACCAGTTGTCGTGAAGGAACTTAAATTTTCGAGATTTCCACTCAAAAACAACACAAGGAAGCGGTAGACTACACTCCTCTTGCTTAAACTTCCCAGGTTCTTGGTACTTACGTCCGAACTTTACCACAAAATCACTTAAAAGGGACACCTCCCAAATGACACGCAGGCTGCCCCTTAACTTAGACAACCGCAAAAGGCTCTTTATCACTCTTTAACACGCGTTCACTTGGAGGCTTCCTTGGGATGTATTTAGAGTTAGTTTTTGTATAGGTCGAAAAGGGTTGGTTGGTTGAAAGAAACGACTCTTCGTAAAGGGGGAAATTTTATTATAAAATTAAAATACTAAGATATCCTATATCTGCCTCTAGTCTTGTTACTTCTTGGTTACTTCATCACTGGCTTCAATACCGAAAACTTATTTCTTGGACGGCTAAACTGTCGTGGAAGGGCATCCGTATACCTTTTTATGACCGCGTATTACCACAAACTGTCGTGGACGATCATCCGTATACTCTCTATGTATACTTTTCATATAAACTTAATCAGAGAGTCCAGCCACTTCACCACAACCAGCTTTCGGCGAAACGGTCGTAATACGCTTCCGCTGGGCCAGCTAAATAGTTTCCCAGCAACTCGACCTTGATATCTTCGGTCTACCTGAAACCGCAACACTCCTCGGCGATCGATATTTGCCGGAAATACTTGATGCCCCAGCCTCAAAAACCAGACCCAATGCCCTTATACGCTTCGGTCCCGTCGAACGGCCGAAGTTGCAACTTCTTTTGCTTGGCCGTCGTTGGCCTCGGCATTCGATAGTGCCTTGCGTGCACATTCACAGGCGGTACATAAGCCTGCTGAACGTTACCGGGCGCTGCGTACGCTTCCTGGGCATTTTCCGGCTCTGCATAAGCTTGCTGCGCATTCGCAGGCATTGTATATCCCGGCGGCGCATTCCTAGGCGCTACATATGCCGGCTGCGCGTTCCCAGGCGCTGCATACGGCTGTTGCATATTTATGGGTGCCGAACGCGCCTGCTGAAATTGATTCGCTGCATGGTGTTGCCTGAACACCTTCTGCGGCTGGACGTAGGTGTTACCGGGGTTCGTGCCCCCACCTCGTGTAAACACGTCCTTCCCCGCCTTGCTAATACTTTTGAAGCACACTTTACCAGTGCTTCCCGCGTTAGCGTCCTCCTTCTCTTCTTCGCTACCATCCAAGGAGGCCAAGCTCATCTTGGTGTCTCCCTTCGACGCAGGCACTGTAGTTCCTGCCGACGCGCCCTTAATCAGCGACGACCTCCAAGTCGTCAAAACGACTCCTCAACCCCGCATACAACTGCATCATCTCTTCCGGGGTAACTGTCCGAACCGTTGAGTTACTACCCCCACTTGGGCTCATAACCTGTTGAAACTCTTCGTCGTCCATATGTCTGCACGTACTCTTGCACGCAGGTTCCGAGTACCACGTACTGCTGCGTAATGTTCCAGTACAGACCAAAGGCTAGAAATTAGCGTAACAAAAGAGCAATCAAATATGAAACGTAATCAATCTCTCCACTTTCCTTTTGCGACTTGAGCGTAAGGACCAGCAACTCAAACAAACCAACGTAACCACGAGAATCCAATACGTGATAATCACTCCAGCTGCCACTGCAGCGTACTAGATAATCCACGTAAAATCAATCCAAGCAAAGCACACACAGTTGCGTGCTTGCTAACCACTCGTAATAACCACGTAAGTCGAAAAACAATTCAGAAGTGAATTATTAGAATTAAGTATGCACCTAAAACTAATAGTATGCAAATATGCAGTGTTTTGTACCTAACCTAAAGTTATGTACAATACATCACCTTTTCACCTGAAAGTCGCTTGAAAAACAAAATGGCGATGCTAGCTGCTGCGCAAAAAGAGCGCCCTTCCAACAATTTTTATTGGTGTAAACTGCGTGAGTTGTTATTTGTTGTTTACCAACTAATTTCTTCACACTCTTTAAAAAAGGGATCCGTTATTCAGCCACCACCTTTTCTTTAATCAGCCGCCACCCAAAATATTGATTGGCCTTCTTTAGAGGTTGTAGCCTATGGTTATATGATTGGTTAAAAGGCAACATCAGAACTTTTATTTCGTCGGATTAAAGAAAACTTTTTATTTTCCGGAATCACAAAAAAATAAAAAAAACGAAATGTCGCCGTTCCATATTTTAGACTTCTTCAAGTACTACAGCTGGCTCAGAAACTTCTTGACGACAAATTCGGGCGTTATGACTGGTCCCCTGGCATATCCGACCTTGTCGACGTCGCACAGGACTGCGATGGAAGTAGCCGTGTTGACCCCGATGGCCGTCTTCTCGCTTGCACATGCACAAGATTGCGGACACCGTCCTCTGGAACTGTAAAGACGTGGTCAAGCAGTACGCGCTTTCGTTGGGTCAGAGCATCGTCATACTCGTCTCTAATTCTTTTTAGTGCTGTTTTAATACCAACTGGTGCGGCCTCCACCTCAACCTCCAGCGGCGTTGTCTGTACAAGCCACCTATGCTGATCAAAATCGAGAACTAACAGTGGATTTACTCGACGACGAAAAGCATGAGCGGAAGGATAACCCATCATGGACGTCAATAAGCCTAACGGTTAATTAAGAATAAGCAGTCAATCATATTATTCCAATCGCCCATATTTATGTGCTAACCTTGACAGTCCCTATTATCGTCAACCGCTGGAGGTATTGCCGATGTGCAGCACGCAGGCCTGATACCGAGATCTTTCCCATCACCTCTGAGAACAACAATGGCGCGCTGCTTTGCATTTTGCTGCGTAATGACAGCAAGCTGACCTTCGCAAGCAAGGCGAACTGCACAAACCACAGATAGTAGATCACCTCAAATAAATAAATTATTGGACAAGTATAGGATATCATAATTAATTTTCCATAAGTCTTACCGGTTGACACAGAGATCCACGTTTTGAGAGCAGCATGGGCGCTCTCCACACGCGAAGTCGTGATGTGGCCATAATGGCGCTTATCGCGCAGGAAAGCTTCGACAAACTTCTTCTCCTTATACACAAGCCAAGTTGTTTCAAGGTAGCGCATTGAGGCTGCAGGGTAGGTGACATGCATCGAAACAAGTTGGGTCTCATAAGCTGCAATTGTTTTTTGCCGCAAAGAGTTGGTTCCAAGCTTTTATAAACTCTTCCCAAGCTTAAAAGTTTGGAAAGCTGTCCTCTGCTTTGCTAGGATGTTTTTGCTGATATGTCAGCGGCATATCAAGCAACTTGCGGTCGGAAAAACCTCTGCGAGCGCGCTCATAAGCGCAAGCTCTCGATCGGTGACAAAGGTGAGTGCTGCGTCTATGCCATACAGTTCAAATACTGCTTGAATAAGGCGCATTGCCCACAGGTAGTCTGCCAAAGTCTCGTTTCGCATGAAGCAATATGCAAAGGTAAAGGTGTTGCCTGTTGCAGTAACACCAACACCATGGAGAAGAGGGAGCCCATATCTGTTGTTTTTGTAGGTTGCATCAACCAACCATACTCGGTTAGCGCAGTACTTGCTGCAAATCTCCTTTGCCGATGGTGATATGATCAACAGCTGAGTGAGATGCTGTTTAGTGTTTACCCGGAAATTGTAGTTGCTGGAAGCAAGACCGTCCAAGAGAGCTGAGAGCGGAGAACCGCCTGCCAGCATCCTTTTACGTTCTTCATGACGCAGGTTGTAAATATATTGCGCTGTAGCAATGGCCTCGTTGTTCTGCCGCAAGGAAGTCACGATACGGCCGGGGTCACACCGGCACGCCCCAGTGTCAAAAATGCCTGCCGATTTTCCTCTGTCAAATCGTGCCCTTTTGGATGAGCGGTTCGGTGTGCAAAAGGCTCGTGGTTGTGGTCGCTGTGAGTGACTTGTACCTGCCGTCCTTCTTCTTGTCGCCGGATACTGGCCATGAATGGACAGCCAGTGCTACGGCTGGACGAGACACGCTGGAGAGGTCCGTTTTCATGTATGATGGGGGGGGGGGTTGACTGGGAGCAAGCTAGAATTAAGGCTTTTACTTCGCCGTCTTTTCTTTTGCCTACCCTTTTTGTGCGTTTGACGACAACAACATATCCCTCACCTTGTGCATGGGCGTCAATTGATGCTCTTGCTTGTTCCAGGGACGCGTAGGCAAGCTGCAAAGGTGGTGCGAGTCTGTTCATTATGGCTTTGAAAGGAAAAGGTTGATAAGACGTTCAAGACGGATGCGGAAAAGTAATAAAAGTTTGTATACTCTCAAAAAGCTATGCATAAAAGTATCGGTTGCCTTTTAACCAATCATAGGCTACAATGTCTAAAGAAGATCAATCAATATTTTGGGGTGGGGGATGATTAAATAAAAGGTGGGGGCTGAAAAACGGTTCTCTTAAAAAAATAAATTATTTCTATCGTTTAAGGAGAAATATAATAATAAAAGCATTAAATGGATGCCTTGGAATTAATTTCATTTTTTTGGACGAAAGGAACTTTCAATAATATTTGAAAGATAACATATTTTCACATGTTTTAATTAAGTAAATTATAAACTAATGATGCCCAAAATTCAAATTTGATTGTACCAGGATTAATTTTTTAGAGAAAAATGGAATATATCAATGTCGAAGGGTTCATTCAAAGAATGAACAAATTTTAAATATGAATAGAAAACAAAGAAGAGATTCGATAATTTAACAATATATTTATAAATTTCTATTTTAAGAAATCAATCCAAATTTAATTCGAATTCATTTTTGTAGCTTTTTTATAAACATCTTAGCAAACTAAATATAAATCTTTAATTTCAAATCAAAATTTAATCAATCAAATTACTTTCAAATTAAAAGGACAAGGGTCTATTTTAATAATTTATGGAAATCATGTTTCGAATTTAAATAAAAATCTAAATATTTAAAAAAAATAAATTAATATTTTTTAAAAATTTGAAACCAACGAAGTTGCGAAATCGAACCCGGGAACTCCCGGTGTAACGTACAACTCGGCCAAGGGATCGATCTATTTGCAAGTTAAACGACAATATCTGGATATTTACAGTGATTTAATTTATACTGACAATGTCTAGGAAAAGATATCTAAGTAATGTATGTAAGGAAACAGTAAAGACGTGTTAGTAGTGTCCTGGATGTCCGTGATGGCGAGCTATTATTCGAATTCTTATTGGGAAGTGTATTATGTAATGTTAAGATATCTCAACTTAACTAAGCGAATTTTGTATTAACGAATCTCCTTAAAATGCAAATTTTATTTTAACCGACTCATTTTGTAATCCAATTTCATCTCCAGGTATATCCAAAACTTCAAGCCCCCTTTGGAATTAGCGGAACCTCAGCTTGGAAGTGGATCTTCAAGATATCGGTACATTTGATTGCACCAATCTCTTGAAATAACTCTCTCAATCCTAGGGCTTCCCTTCATCAAAACCGCGGCGGCCACAGATTCCACTTCAAAAAAGAGAGTCACTGTGCTTTGTTGTTTACAACTCCAACCTGCGATATAGCCATTTTTAAAAATCACGTTCAGGCAAATGCATTTTTGGTCTTTACTGTCCGTGGTGAAATCATCATTACTGTAGCTGGTATACTAAAAGGGTATTTTTTGCATCATCATGTTCCATCGTTAAAGTCAGTGTTTTACCCTTTAGGTACCTCTTCACACACTTTCCACCATGTGTCTGCCAAAGGTGGGATGTTGGCCAGATGCACTGCAAGCGATATGTCTGGCCTTGACCACCGAGAAAGATTCCCACTAGTGACTGAAAACCCTTCTGTATGAATTTTCCCACATGATTTCAATGGTAATAGTTTCTTAAAAACGCTACGCATCTTTATACGTCTTCACGCCATTGAATCTTCCTATCCATGTTTTCCAAAAACTCATTGTCGTTAATTCTGATCGATTCCGTATCCCAGACTTCTCCATTCAAAAAAATTATCAACATTCCGTGGGTATTATACTTTAGAAATTTCTCCACCAACGACACTTATTTTCGATCAGGTAACTAGCAACTCATCGACATAACAGCAATGAGAATGTTCCACAACCATTAACCTGCACAGAAAATCACGTGACTAGTGAATTCCAACGAGAAGTGTCTTCGCAGTAACTCATACTATAAACGATCTGAAGGCTTCAGACCATAAATATTCCGCTTTAATTTCGACACCAATTATATTTCTGTGTGTAACACCAAACGTTTAGCCGGTGTCTCATCCCTCGTTGTATTTACTTATCTATTTTGCAGTCCTTCTCAGCCTCAGCCTTTGGGTACGCGCTAGGAACATCTCCACACTCTCAATATAGATACCATTATCAGGATCACTTTCATGTTCGTTAGCCCCAATGTGTTAAAACTTCACGAAGTGATCTTCGCCAAACACGTGCTTAACGTGCGTGTAACATGTCTAGCTTATATCGCTCAATTGTGTGACACCATTTCATTTGGTATTGTAGACTGTTTATTCAATCAATTGCAGAGTCCCATCACTCTTAGCTTCACACTCCAGATGCAGCTTCAGCTCCTTCTAACCCTTCATATACCGTATGATCTTCTTCGATAAGTTGAAGTCTCTCTCTCTGTGAACTGTACCCGAAATGTTCGGTCGCGTACATCTTGATATCCACAACAAACTTCCTACCCTCGATTGAAATATCGTCTGAGTCGGAACACCTGTCGTTGCATTCTTGATAGAAAATTATCATCTTTGCCATCATCACATGTATCTATTATCGGCAGATGCACCGAATTTGCTCGGTCCATACTATACTTCCCCAGCAATTTATTTATCGTACTTTATTGGTCAATAGTGTATCTACAATATTG
Source organism: Peronosclerospora sorghi (assembly GCA_026184515.1). Lineage (NCBI taxonomy): Eukaryota > Oomycota > Peronosporomycetes > Peronosporales > Peronosporaceae > Peronosclerospora > Peronosclerospora sorghi. The sequence goes on along the minus strand of CM047581.1, from coordinate 9,928,519 downwards.
GTTTACACATATCCGTATGCCGAAAAATTTCTCCACTGGCCCTAGGTCCTTCAACTCTAATATTTTCATCTTGAAGAATAAACATCAACCAACTGTTCCGTTGTTCCTGTCACCAGTAAGTCATCTACGTATACTCCAACTATGACAATTCCATCGTGATTATTCCTTGAAAATATGCACGTGTCTGTCAGGCACTGCGTGAAATCCTGGTCAATTAGTGTCTTCCGTAACAATCCATACCAAATGCCTCCAGCCTGCTTCAAGCCATATAAGTTTTTCTTCGAACGTAAAGCTAGGTGCTTGGACGAATTCACTATGAAATCCTTGAATAATTCATTCATAATCACCATGCCTTGAGATATCTTCAGAAAAATTTTAAAATTCTTGTCCGTGTATGTCTTCGGATACACGCTTCGTACGTCATCATGTCTTGCCGGTACGTTCCACACTTTTTCCATAGAAAGGACCACCTTCACGTTGCTTAAGTCCATCTCCGTCGAAAACGTAAAGCCAAAATCCCTCCTGTACACCTATTTATCGCCACGCTCCACTAGTCGCGCCTTGTACCGTTCGATTATGCCATCTGCCTTCCACTTCGTCTTGTATAGGGTATATCCCGGTTATCTTCACATTTTACCACTCCCATCTGTCCAGATCTTGTAACGCCTTTTATTCTGCATCTTCTGCTGCCTTCAACATGTTAGCATCTTCTCTCTTGTGTGCTTACTTGTAGCTTTGCGGATCCTCCACATACTTCATCTTGACTCCAACATCACTGGGGCCCAGCACTGCATCAACCGCTGTCGCATGCTTTTTAACCGTCGTATCCACTGCATTCACGTCTTCACTTGCGTGTGAAGCCCTTTCCACGCCTGACGTCTGCCTTTCCCTCTTCTCTTTTGCTGACTTTTTATACTCGCTGAATCTTGGTGTCTCGCACACGTTTATCCTCGCTGTTTTATTTACTTGTGCCGATGCGTGCTCTTCCTGGTCACCTATGTTTCCGGAACGCTCCATTTCAGTTCCGTTTTGCGATTCCATAGGATCATCCACGTGATTCTCCACATGACCTTCAACATCTTCTTCCGCAAAGTTTTTTTTTCTCCAGCTAGTACCTTCGTGACTTGTTCACTTTCCTTGTTATCCAGCGTCTCAATCTGGCTTACGTGCCGCGTCGTAGTAACTACTTGATCCTTTAACAGCAGAACCTTGAATCCCTTCGTTTCATCACTCTTCCTAATAATTAATCCCCTTTCGGCCCTTTTATTCATTGTCTTCTTTCCAGGGTCCCTCTAAACCATACAGGGTGAAACGAATACCACAATGTCATTCACCTTCCGCTTGAAGTTCGTCAAAATTTCGTAAGGTGATCTTCTTCCTCGGTTTGAACGAGTGGGAGCACGGTTGAGTATGGACGAAGAATACTGAGCCGCCTCCGACCAATACGTCAATGGTCAATGACCCCCCGAACCCAATACCATACAACGAATCATATTAGATATAGTTCTATTCAGCCTTTCCGCTTTATCATTTGACGCGGGGGTTCCCGCTTCGTTCACTTGACGCCTAACTCCCATCCTTTTGCGAAAACAATCCACATTTTTATATTCCAAACCACCATCCGTCCACAAAACGTGTATGCAACAATTAAACTCCCTCTCAAACCACGCCAAAAAATGTTCGAACTTCTTCGCCGCATGATTCTTAGTGCTTGCAGGAAACACGCGAATATAAGACGAAAAATGATCCACGAATTCGACCAGGTACCTGTTCCCGCGCCGGTCTCGAGGTGCAATAGGACCCTTGCGATCGCTACATATAACGCCTCCGACTCGATCTATGGGTGAATTTTATCAGAATTTCTCTTGTGCTAGTCTTTTTGTACCCCCTCCCCCTCTGCGCATGTCAAACAGTTTGGACGTGATATTCTTGTGAGCTTGATGCCGGATCGCGGGTCTTTCGCTAACCGCTCAATCGTGTCGTAAGCGAGATGGCCTAGAGGTAGATAAAGGTGGTAGGTGGTACAAGCTACCCTCTTGGGTAACATCCTCGTCCGATTCCTTGGTCGTGCTCATTATCACGTCAGATTTTTTTTTAAGTAGACCCTTATCGGTCTTCGGAACCAAGCTTGCAATTAAAATCGATCCACTCATTTTCACGGTAAACAGTAAATCCCCGCGCAATCTGACCTCCATCTTATCGCTCCGGTGCATAAAGTTACAGCCCTTCTGCATCAACTTTCCCTGTGAAATTAAATTCCTCACAACTTTGGTGAAAAATAGACTTCTTGTAGGACTATAATTTTGTCCGGGTCGTCGACACTTTTCAGGTGAACTTTTCCGACCTTGGTAACCAGTAAGAAACTCCCATCGGGTAATGTCAACTTTAATTCTTCCGTGCATGTCACCACATCCTCCAAAAGGTTTTCGCCACCAACGAGATGGCGACTGGCTCCAATATCGAGAATCCACACGTCATTTTCATCACTGTCACTCGAACGTAAGTTCTAGACCATTCGTTACTTATTTCCGTCGTAACTAAACCGTACTCTTTTCCCAATCCTTCCTTCGTCTTGCGATGACCTTGTTTCTCACGCTTGCCATACTCCTTCGGACATTCCCTGCGAATATGCTCCTTGCCGCCACAGTTATTACATGTAATCGCTCTCTTGTGGTCTTGCACAGCGTTCACACCCGGCCTGGGCGTTCTTCTGCTCTTTACGTGATCTTCTTCCACTTGTTGAGCCCATGCTACCAATTCTTGAGCATGTAGGTTGTCGTCCGTCCTCATCGGATCGTACCGGGTCATCATTGCGTACTTCAAAGTCGGAACTGCGTACTTTACTAGGTTCTCTACTATCAGCTTCTTGCTTAATCCGCTCTCGCGTGCTAGTGCGGTCAGGTACAGTAAATGTTCCTTCCAGGACCTTCTAGCGTCCCTTTCGCCTATAAAGAACTGCGCAGCTTGCTGGTGTGATATTGTGACTCAATATGCACTCCATATTTTATCCAAAACGTAGTGTAATGTCTGCGAAACTTGCCACCATACTCCAATGTTTGATCGAAAATATCAAAATGCAGCTTCATCAAGATATTAGCCTAGCTTGTTGACCTTAAGTCGCTCGGTCCATGCAAAACCAGACGAAATCTTCGCGATTTCCAATGCTTCTATGAGCAAGTATGCCCAATCGCGAAAACCAGGACCAAGTCCAGGGTAAATCTCTACCCCCAAAATTATAGTACCCCCAACTTCGGTATCTTGTACGGTCGCGGCTGTTGGCCCGGATTCACAATTTCCAGCCGCTTGTCTATCCTCCGCCACACCTGCGTGTTTGACAGGGGCTTCCCGAGACATCTCCATGCGCGGTGCACCGCCCTCTCTATTCCTTTGTTCACAGATAGGTCGCTTAATGTGAATTGCTGCCCAAAAGGCGCAAAATTCTTGATACTTTCCTGAAAGAGGCTATCAGGACCTCTAACCGTCAAATCCCTCGCCATAACCGGAGAAACACTCCGTCCCGATCCTTGCGATCGTTCTTCCTCCATTTGGTCCAACCATTTGATCATTTTACCAACTTGTAGGAGGAGCGCCTTCAATGTGCCCTCCCGGTCGAATGTTTCCTCTTCATCCATGATAAATATGAGTCAAAAGATACCAACGCGATAGTAACGTAATCCAAACGTAACAAAACGACTTCACTCCACAATTACAGGAGACCTTTCCACGTAATCCACACGACAGAACGTGACACTTCGTAAAATAAAACTTAGAACTGAAACTTACGTGCCCCAGTGTCCCTTGGCCTCATAACCTGTAGGAGATTGACACTGGTTTGGGGCACGGCCAATATTCCGTTGTTACTGTGCTGGCCTTTAGAGCTTGACAGTCTGGGAGGAAGTTTCGTAGAAAGAAGCGCGCCCTACTTGATCGGGGTAGGGGCGCACGGGAAGCAAGTAAGTGTTCTTATTTCTAAAGTAATAAAATACACTAATTTTAATAAATGCGTACTTAAGAATCTAACCTAAAATTCTTAATAAAAGCAAATATACAGTTAAAATTCCAAAGTATCTTAAAATGCACAAATGCATAAGTGATCACTATGGTCGCGCTTCACTTGAAGTTTGTATGCAGACCCATACCGGACTGTATGCATCACTTGTAAAATTTCAACACAAACCGTAACACAAGTTAGTCTATCGATCGGGGCCAACAGGAAACGTAGCAGAGCGAAGATCGATCTAAGTGGTTTGCGGAAGGTGATTTCGACCAATCAATTGACAGAAGATGAAGTATGGAGTTTTTAGTTAGATCATGTGATCTAATGTGGTGCACATAGTAAGGAGACAATTCATTAAGGGGGCTAATATTCGGAGCCCCCGTTTTTGATATTTGGAGCCCCATTTATAATTAAATTAAATCTATTTGATTTTGGGCAATTATTTTCATTAGGGGGATTCAAAAACGAATCGCGAGCAGGAATCGCTCGCCATTCAGATTTTTGCCATTTGCAGTTCCACCAATCAGCATAAAAATGCAAAGCAAATGTTTGGTGCTTCAAAAAGCTCCTCGCGACCAGCTTTTTCACATCCAATTCATAGCAGATAACGTGCTGTCGTGAAGGAACTTAAATTTTCGAGGTTTCCACTCAAAAACAACACAAGGAAGCGATACAATACACTTCTCTTGCTTAAACTTCCCAGGTTCTTAGTACTTACGTCCGAACCTTAATACAAAGTCACTGAAAATGGACACTTTCCTGGTAACACTCAGGCTGCCCCTCAACTTAGATAACCGCAGAGGATCTTTATTACGCTGTAACACGCGTTCACTTAAAGGTGTCCTCGGGTTGTACTTAGTTTTTGTATAGGATTGGAAAAGGTTTCTTTTGGTTGGTGTGGCAACTGCTCGTAAAGGGGGAAATTTGATTATATTGAAAGTATTAAGAAATCCTATATCTACCTCCAGTATCTGTTCACCTTGTTACTTCTTGGTTACTTCAGCACTGGCTTCGATATTATCCAGATCTGCGTACTTATCCAGGCCTGCGTACTTATCCAGGCTTGTCGTGGACCATGATGTCGTGGACCATGATGTCATGGACCATTAAATATCACGTGATTGGTCAAAACCATCCAATCATATGCGACCATATCCTGCGTACTTATCCAGGCTTGTCGTGGACCGTGATGTCGTGGACCATTAAATATCACGTGATTGGCCAAAACCATCCAATCGTATGCGACCGATGCATACCTGTCGTATACATTCAACCGTAAATTCCAGTCACTTCACCACACCGCCCCTTGCGCAGCTTCAGCGCCAGCGAGCAAAAGCAAGCAACCCATTTATATCGCTTGTATGTACCGCCATTTCATTACCTCCACTTCAAATATTGACGCGCTTCAATGTCCGTCATAGTGGACACAAAACAAGGAACATCATATCTTTCACACACTTCCATCATCCGATCCCGATCGACATCTTGCTCGAATACATATCGCGCAGCCACAATGAATAGGTAATCACGTGATCTGCTGAGTGACACCAACGATCTCGAGGGGTTTTGTAATGGGGTGCCATTACATAATTGATATTCAAGTTAGAATATCACAGTTTAATTTCAGACGCGTTGTCTGAAATTTAAATAAGAGATTATAAGTTATTATAATCTAAGAAGGAAAAGTCGATTCGGTATAAATACCGAATCTTGCAGGTTAACTAATAGTACAGTTAGTTAAGGACTTGATATTATTATATTAATTAGTTAGTTACTATACTATTAGCCTCTAAACCACCCATCAAATAAACACTCTTAATTTTGTGTTCTAACAGATAAGTGAATATTGATATATTTACTTTTGTTATAGGATTAGTTGTTACCAACTAATCCTGCCCTAATTGTATTGCGCGCTTCCTCGCACAAATACAGTGTAAGCCTGTAACAGGATCAGTCCTGTTACACCTGGTAGCACTTTGTGGTCCGTCTTAACGGCCACAGTTCCGTTCTGCTAGTTAACTAGCGGAGCGAAGATTAAGAGCCGCTCGGCATCATGTCGCGAGACATGTCGGCTGCCGAGCGAGAAAGAACGATGGAAGAGGTGAATAAACACTTCCCTCACTTCTCGTCGCGTAGTAAAGACGCGACGGCGGAATGATTCGGTCTATGGGGACCGAGATCATTACCTTCCTCAAGAGTAAGTCTCTAGAGGAAGTGGTACAGGTGGTGAACCGCTTTAGACGAAACCACCTAGAAAAGTCAGAACGGCCCGCGCCAGAGGCAGCGCGGACCGCAACTGCACCTGCAACGCATAGCGTTGAAGTGGTAAAGGCGCGAGTACCGCCCTTTACCGGCGAAGGGGGCGAGCCCCTTCGTAGATGGTTCGCAGAGGTGGAAGATGCCATCTCTGCGCAAAATATTGTTGACGAACGTCAACAGGCGTACTTCGCCACAACATGTCTAGGCGGCAGAGCCAGGGCATGGGCGATGAGTCGCAGAGACACTGATGACTCTGCGTTCCTTACTTATAAGGAATTTAAAGCTGAGCTAAAGCTCAGCTTTGAAGCTCCAGAAATGGAGCTAAGTAGTCGGCAGGAGTTCATGGAACTCCGGCAAGGTAAGCTTGACCTCCAAGCTTACGCTCAGAAGACGCAATATTTGCTGTCAAATATTGTGTATGAGCCGGTGCCCCCTGCTATGCAGGTCACTGGCTTCATGAAGGGACTCAATGATGGTCCCGTCAAAAGGAGTCTCTATCGGCACCCGCCAGATACTCTGAGGGATGCCATTGATATGAGCATCCGTGAGGAGTTCAGCATGCGATCAGCGTCATCACATGCTGGGTACAGCCGAAGCGATCAACAGCCCTTCGCTTTTGACATGCCGCAACGGCATGTCAACAATCAGCAGTCAGGCATACGAAGCTCACACTTCGTCTCAAGAAACATCCACCCGCGCCAGAGCATGGGCGGTGAAGGTCCAGAGCCGATGGAACTATCGGTTGCAGTTGCTTCGAACGCGAAGCAACCGAAATTTAAGAATATTCGCTGCAATAGATGCGCGAAAATGGGGCATTTTGCCTATGATTGTATGGCACCGCGTCCGGTGCCACGCAGTCAGCGGACGGAACCGTCCGCTGCACGGCGACACCAACAGGGACATCACCCTGTTGGTGCAAAAAACGTAGAACGCCAGTAGGGGCGGGGAGTCCTACTGGGAATATTATCTCACATGCCGACATAGGGCATGTGAGGGTAACAGCCCCAGACGGGACTATGTCCTGTCAAAAGGTTCAGGGTGATGGTAAGCCTCTTATCACCCGGAGGTTAAGCCGCACGGGAGCGATGTCCCCATGCGAGCTTTGTTTGACACAGGAGCGTCAAACAATTTCGTTAGAACTCAGAGTCTAACGCTGTTGAGCTTCGTGGAGGTAGAAACCCCACGAAGTATGTTGTCAGTCCGGTTAGCAACAGGTGCAACCGTGACTATTCCAAAGCGTGTGATTAAAACACGCTTCGAGTTGAATGAACTGTCATTCGAGGATGAATTCATCGTCCTCGATTTAGATGACAAGTTCGATGTGATACTTGGAATCCCATGGATGTCCAAGTTTAAACCTTCGATCGACTGGGTTAACCTATCGATCGACTGCGGCGTACGCACAGGATCTGATCACCCTGTGTGTAATCTGGCTGTATCAGAGGATATAACCGCAGCGTCAGACAGTATGGTGGATAGCGATGGCACCACCAGGTCTGTTCTGACACGATCAGCGGAAGGTACCTCCGCTGGTGAGAGTCCAGAGGGACTACCACACGCAACAGAATAGTCGTTGCGTGTTGGAGAGAAACATTCCACGGGTGATAAAGACCACCGTGAGAATGAAGTTATATCCACGGTGGGAAACACCCACCGTGAGAATGAAATAGTATCCACAGTGGGAAACACCCACTGTGCGACCGAAGGTTCCAACACGACGAAAGAATTCCGTGTTGATGAGAGTGAACTCACGATCGAGTGCAATCGTGAGCAAAACTCCGTGGTGGACAGTCCCCACCACGTTTCGTTAGCCATGCGCACGGGTGATAAATACCACCGTGTCGCAGAAAAGGCGGCCGATCAGACGAGCACATCTGATCACCAAAATTCCATGGTAGGCAGTGGCCACCATGATGATGAGTATTCGCACACGGTGAATCGTAATCACCCAGTAGCAGTCAATCAGACGAGTGCGTCTGATTGCATGGGCAGTTCCGTCGAGACGATCAACGTCTTGACGCAAACGGAGACCGGATTAGCTACCTAGTCTCTGTTGATGGAACACCCTCCGAAAGAAGGTTCGGAGGTGATCGCTCTTCCAGCGCTAAGCAGGAAGAAGTTTATGAGAAACTTGCACGATGGTCAGATCGAACAGATCTGTATCATCGTTGCAACAGATGATGTAGTGTATATTCGTGAACGAATATCCACATTACAAGTGGAAAACATTGGGAAAGAGGTTCCCAATGATCAAACCAGAGTTCAGCTCTTTGAAGCGCAGAGCTGGGAGTCGCTTAATGCGAACTCCCCATTTTATGAGGTACTTCGAGAATACGCTGACGTATTCCCAGAAGAAGTACCTAGCGAGCTCCCTAAGGATAAGGGAACTCGTCATGAGATTGACCTCGTGCCAGGCACGAAGTATTGTGTTACGCGGCAATGGCCGTTGCCGCGTGATCAGGTAAAAGCGATCGACGAGTTTTTCGAAGCTCGTCGCAAATCAGGCCAAGTGCGGGAGTCTACCTCACCGCACTCTACCCCCACCTTTTGTGTGAAGAAGTCCACAGGTGGGTGGAGAATCGTTCACGCTTACAAAAAGCTGAACGCAGCGACGGTACCGGCGCAGACGCCGATACCGCGAAAAGATGTCATCATTGATGGCATGTGCGGGAGCACCATCCTTAGTGCTCTCGATCTAAGAGATGGATTTTATCAAATCCTAATGCGTGAAAAGGATATCCCTCTCACGGCAGTAAGCACCCCAAGCGGCATGCTTTGGGAGTGGCTTGTTATGCCGCAGGGGCTTCGAAATGCCCCTGCTACGTTTAACAGATGCGTAACGCATCTATTACGCCCGGTGCGAGAATTCCCACCGAGTTATTTCGATGACGTGTTCATCCATAGTAAGGTTGAACACGATAAAAGCGATGTAGATGTCCATAGGGAACATCGACGTCGAGTGTTAGAGCTTATGCGTAAGCATAAGCTCTATGCTAATATGAAGAAGTGCACCTTTGGTGCACCTGAGATACCCGTTCTTGGATACTTTGTGGGCAAGAATGGGGTGCGTCCTGATGCAGAAAAGATCAGGGTGATCGTTGAATGGCCTACGCCAAACAACGTTAAGGAACTTCGAAAGTTCCTTGGGTTGGCAACATATTTGCACAAGTATTCGTGCAACTATGCTGGGTTGATACGACCTCTTTCTCAATTACTTAAGAAAGATGTCGAATGGCATTGGGATACCCAATGTCAAGATGCTTTTGATGCAGTCAAGCAAAGCTTGACTGAAGCGCCTGTCTTGGCTATAGCCGATAACGAGCGTCCGTTCCACGTCATTTGTGACGCGAGCGATTTCGCTATCGGCTGTGCTTTGATGCAGCGTGATCACGATGATCGTGATCACGTAATCTGCTATCAATCGCGTCAGTTGCGCCCAGTCGAGCGCAACTATCCAGTGCATGACAAGGAATTCCTTGCAATGAAGTACGCACTGGCTAAGTTTCGGATCTATCTATTGGGAGATAGACCGTTTGTGGTTTACACGGACCATGCGTCCCTACGCACGGCCGTGAATTCACCACATATTTCTCAAAGAATGGCTCGATGGCTGCCATTCTTTGCTGAGTACAACTTTACGGTAGAATACAAACCCGGAAAGTTTAACGTGATAGCGTATGCACTATCACGAAGGCCCGATTACGAGACGAAACCGTCCGTAACCGAAGGGGCCAGTGCAAACGCGATCCGTTGCACTGCTTTGTCGTCGTCAATTATACGACAAGTACGCGAGGCGTACAAAACAGACGAGTAGACACGTCTGTTGATTGATTACGTAGGTAATCAATCAAGTGAGAAGCGCGACGAACTACCAGAGTTCCTCCGCGCTTGCGTGCATCGATATCGACTGCACGATGGTCTGTTGCTTTACAGCACAGACCAAAAAGATGAAAGTCGCATCGTCGTTCCAAACGAATATGATCTCAAACATCAAATTATGTTTGAGTATCATGATGCGCCGATTTCGGGGCATCAAGGTCGAGAGAAGACATACGCTTCTCTCGCACGTGACTTTTACTGGCGAAACCAGTACAAGTGGGTACGAAAATACGTACGCGCTTGCGAGATTTGCCAGCGCGTTAAGCCTGCGTAGTCTGCACAGGCTCCGCTCAATCTCTGCCGGTTCCGACAGAGTGTTGGAAGTCCATTTCAATGGACTTCGTATTCGGTCTTCCACCCGACAATAGTCGGAGACTGGAATAGTGGTCTTTGTAGACCGTTTCAGTAAGATGGTACATCTTACTGCAGTATCAGCGAACGTAACCGCCGCTCAAACAGCGCTGATATTCGTTGATACGGTATTCCGTTTGCACGGAATGCCGTAAGACATTGTCTCGGATAGAGATCCGAGATTTACAGGACGTTTCTGGCAAGAAACGTTCTCATTGTTGGGAACCCAGTTGAAGATGTCAACTGCGGACCATCCGGAAACGGATGGGCAGACGGAACGGGTTAACCGCGTTCTCGGAGACATGTTGCGATCATACGCACATGCCTTTGAGCAGTGGAGTGACTACCTGTCACTCACTGAATTTGCGATTAACAATTCGGTGCATGCTTCAACTAAGCATACACCGTTCTACGTGAATGCCTTAAGGCATCCACGAACCCCAGCTTTACTTGGCGGTACGCCAAATCTAAGTGGGGGAGGGACCCGCTCAACTTTTGAGCGAGTCAATGCACAAGTTGCGACTGCAACTTGTGAACAAAACGATGGCCCTTCTACTGGAAATACAGTAGAAGCGGAAGCAGCTTCAATTGAAACTGAAGCTGCATACGATGAATATGTGTCTGCAGCAATGGCTGCAGACAATGAGGACAATGCACCTACTGCTGATAAAGCAGTAGATGAATTCGTATTACAGCGCTAAGCTGTAATACGCTATGTAAAGGATGCACTTGCCTCTGCTTTTGATAAGCAGAAGTAAAATGCAGATAAACAAGGAAGGAAGAACAAGAACTCCTTTCTTAAAGGTGAACTAGTATTACTAAGTACTACTAATTTGCCTACACATGCAATAAGCAACTTCCCTACACGGAAGTTGCTTCCTAAGTACATTGGACCTTTCAAGGTCCAAGAGATTCGGGGAATGCCTATACCTTAGACATTCCCACAGCAATGCAGCTTCACCCAACATTCTATGTTGGGCGGCTCAAGCCGTATCACTCGTCTTCGTCTTATGACGAGACGCAGGACCACGGAAGATGCCGTGCTTCTCCAAGTCTCCCAAGAGAGACTTGTAATCGGCCTCCAGCCGTTGGTGAGCAGAGCGGAGAGTCGTTACCTCCGCCTTCGACTGCTCGAGATCAGCCGTGCGCCGATCGAGCTCTCTCTTATAGCGAGAAAGCTCAATGTACAGAAGGTCATTCTTCTGCTGGAGGGCAGTGTGCGCCCCGAGGATGTCGCGGACATCCTCGCGAAGAGACCGATATGTCTTCACACAGCTGCGGAGCAAAGAACCATGCCCCACAACAACAACGGCGAGGGAATTCTCAACCTCCGCGGCCCCTGATTGATAATCAGAGGAATAAGCGATATATCCTCGAGCGCTTGATCTCGAAGCGCTCGGTGCCTTTGAAGAAGGGGCAGCGTACCGAGTACTTGGTACGCTGGCTGGGATATCCCCAAGTGTTCGACTCTTGGGAACCGATTGAGGTTCTGAGGGCCGACGCCCCAGACCTTTTGACTGAGTTTAAGAAGAATTCTCAAACTCATAATGCGAAGTAGCATCAACAGTAGGTGTTGATGCATTCAGGGTATCAATTAAACCCTGAATTTCGGCGGGTACGGAAAAACCACCGTACCCCCGCAACTACTCCTCTGACAGACGAGAAGCGCCCTGCGGACATCGCGGGCAAACGAGGTGGAAGGGACAACACACTTTAACCCTTCTTTGATGCAAGCAAAATGGATGTATTCCATTTTGCCTGTTCGTGAGTGCTTTAAAAAGCGCTCGCACATTACGTGAACTTTATTCACGTAATCATCTGGGCTTTTGTTGTAGTTGTCAACAAAAGCATTCCAACTCTGAGTCAGGGCGTCTTTATCGTCCCTGTTCTTCCTTGACCCTTTCCGGCTCGAATAATATCGAACCTGGAAAAAGAGGTCAATAAAGTACAGACGTCTATCGTCTGTACTTCGATCGAATCGACGTGACTGGATGTCTTCGCAGTCATCCAGCACGTTGATATCGAACAACGCATACTGGCAGTCCCGTTTACGGTGACTGCCACTGTTGGGGGCAATATCCCAGCCAGGGGTCCAAAACCCCACTCTGTACGGAACATGTGGTTCCGTACGAAGATACGCTTTAGAAGCAGCAGCCGCCGCTTCTGTTCGAGCCCTTTTAGCAGGCGGAGAACCGCCTGCTTCAACACCACGCGCCGGGGTTAAATCACCCCGACGTGGAGAAGTACTTGGTCCAGGTGGGGCTCTGCGTTACCGCAACCACCTGTGATAATCATTGTCGCTGTCAGCTATGACAGCGACACCAGAGTCGTCATCGCTGTTAGGCGATGAGCACCTAGCGAGTTTTGACTCGCTAGATCCTTTAGTGGGGACATCTGTATCCCCATCACTTTGTTCGGAGTCAGAACTCCCGAACATGGCCCTCTTGGCAACACGCCATTCGGAAGTTGCCATCATTCGAGATGCCGCTTTAGCAGCATCTGTGGTCGAAGACGGTACGTCTTCCGACCTTTGCGTAGTTGACGCTGCTAATGCAGCGTCACCGTTGTCACTCAACACCTCAGCACCTAGTGCTGAGGCGGAGGAAGAAGCTCCTTCATTGTTTTCAGAAGCGCTCTTTAGAGCGCCGCCGCCGTGTGCTTTGACCATCGAGTCGATGATCAATCAGTTGGTGAATGAGAAATTCCGACCAACAAGTGCCACCCATGATTGGCCAAAATAAGAATTATTATTGGCCAACCACCTTAAGTGGGGGGCGATGTAATGGGGTTCCATTACATAATTGATATTCAAGTTAGAATATCAAAGTTAATTTCAGACGCGTTGTAAGAAATTTAAATAAGAGATTATAAGTTATTATAATCTACGAAGGAAAAGTCGATTCGGTATAAATACCGAATCTTGCAGGTTAACTAATAGTACAGTTAGTTAAAGACTTGATATTATTATATTAATTAGTTAGTTACTATACTATTAGCCTCTAAACCACCCATTAAATAAACACTCTTAATTTTGCGTTCTAGAACATAAGTGAATATTGATATATTTACTTTTATTATAGGATTAGTTGTTACCAACTAATCCTGCCCTAATTGTATTGCGCGCTTCCTCGCAAGATACAGTGTAAGCCAGTAACAGGATCAGTCCTGTTACAATTGTTGTGGCCAACCACGTGCCAAGTGAGGATATGCTAGCTGACTTGCTGACAAAGGACTTAGGAGCGCAGCGGATCCAAGTGTTGCGTGCGGCGCTGGGCTTACAGTGATGGAGCTACAGCCTCCAGTCTTCCGTATAGTGTAAGCCCATTGGCTGCTGCAGGTAAGCCATACATTTTTTCATATAAAAAGCAGTTACAGTTTAAAGTTGCAGTAAGGACTGGATAGCGACTTAAGTAACTATACATAATATATTTCACTTTCCGTTTTGCATTATAAAGTACAGTGCCAGACTGAATCTTTGCAAGGGCTACGACGCTGCGCACACCGTTCGACACCTTCCGCTGATCCTCCCACACTGAAACTTGGCCAGGTGGTGAGTATTGATCACGTTAAGTGTTTGCAACCTTTTTGTGCTATTTCAACAGAAAAGTGTGTGAACACGGAGTGGCCAACAAGGGCAATAAAAACCGCCGTGCGGAGAACTTGCGATCAAGGGCGATCGTCATGCGGAAGAGAGAACAGTACAGAAAAGGACTGGTCTAACGGAAGTTCACGCCGAGAAGATTACGTCTGATACCTGCCTTTTAGCTATCCAATAACAGGATGGCTGTTACTAACTTACATCTTGTTGCGTGAGTAATCGTTTAATATAGGTGGAAACAAAATGTAAATTTTGTTTCAATGGTTATATTTACATTAAATAAATGAGATAACGTCTAATATGCCCCTGTTTTGGCCCAAAAAATCTAAAATGCCCCTATTTTAAAAAAATCCTAAAATGCCCCAGTTTTTCGCGGTGCCCTCCTAATCGCTAAATTTAAGGCGACTATTTAATGAAACATTAGTTTGCCAACCATCTCTAAGTTTGAATGTCGGTATTACAGGATTTTGGCTGGTGAAGTAAGATCATTAGGATTTTATATCAGAGCCAGCTGTCGAAGTGAGATTGCTCAGATCGGTGAGATTGCGGCCAAGATCCTCGCCAAGATCTGAGAGATCTGAGCTAAGATCACTGTAATCATGGAGGTCGGTGCCTGCTTTGACAACTTTGCTGCCGTGAAACGTGCTGCTGCGGACCATGCCTCTCTCAATGGGTATTCTTTTAATTTGGACAAGCACGACAAGAAACGTCTGGTGTTGGCTTGTCGAACGACCGACTGTCCCTATCATCTACGTGCAATCATTGATTGTCACTCAGTCTGCAAAATCACAAAACTGAACTTTACGCACACCTGTGCCGGCAACCTCCAGGAGGGACGTGGATCGCAGAACGCGAAGAAGTGGGTCGCTCAGGCGATTCACACCGGAATGGTTGTGAATCCGAAGACTGCACCCAAGCAAATTCAAGATCACATGCGAATGCAGCATGGTACGGTTCCTTCTTACTCTACGGCTTTGCGTGTCAAAGAAGATCTACTGTCATAATCTGCAGATGACCAACGGGAACAATTCAGGAAGTTCAGATCCTACTGTGCAGCTCTAAAGGCTGCGGACCCTCAAACCACGGCCACAGTCAAGGCAAGCAGTATTTCTGTCCCGTCAATTCTGCCCGACTCCCCCCGAGCATTTGCATAGCATTTTCTTAGCGTTTTTATCAGCACCGGAAGTGCAAAATATTTCTGGGCCCACAACCGGAAGTTCTTTTCTATAGACGGAACATTTACCAAGAATCGATTTATCCAAACCTTGCTGCTCGCATGTGCGATGGATGGCAATGGTAGCCTGGTTGTTTTGGCTTGGGCGCTAGTACCCAATGAATGCGAGGAAACCTGGAAATGGTTTCTGGAGCATTTGTCCGCTGCATTGCCAACGTTGAATACCAGTAGGACTACTATCATCAATTACCGTGAGAAGGGATTAATAAATGCTATGGAGACCAAAATTCCAGCCGCTTATGCTGCATGGTGCTGTTTTCATATTGCTCAGAACGTCCAAACCAAATTTGGTCTCAAAACCAAACGTTTGTTCTGGCGTTGCGCTTATGCGGGTGGGTTGTTTGGACAACTTGAAAGTACAACAACTGTTGATGAGTCTTCTATTTAGGTACAGAGGCGAAATTTACCGAACGTCTGGCAGAGGTTCGTTCGGAGAACCCAAGTGCCGCAGATTATATCAACGAGATTCCTCACGAACGCTGGGCCACTTATGCAGTTACTGGCAGGATTTTTGGACATGTCACATCCAATTTGGCAGAAATTGCCAATGCTCTTTTGCGCGACATCCGTTCACTCCCTGCGCTAGAAATGATGCATGCCATCTACTTGCACCAAATGGGAAAATTCTATCAACGCACCCAAGACTCTCTTTCCTTGCGATGCCAGTTGGTGCCCTCGGTGGAGGAATCTCTACAAAAGAACATGCTGGATGCACGTGCCTATACACCAATGCATGCAACAGCAACAGATGGTGTCGTAATTTGTACTAAAACGGCTAAGCAATTCACCGTCTATCTTCCGACAACAGAGAATGGTGAGGGACGTTGTTCTTGCACAGAATTCCAGCTGTTGTGGATTCCTTGTGAGCATGCCTGCGCCTTTGGCAATGCAGTGAGATCCTCTCCCATCTCCCTCGTCTCAGACTTGTACTCGACCTCAACATACAGAAATGCATATGGACATCCGTATGCACCAGTAACGTTGGAGGGGCTGGAAAAGGACGATTTCAATCCTCCTGTCTTGAAACTCCCCCGTGGTCGTCCCTAGACTCGACGTGTGGAAAGCGGAATGAAAGGAACTAGAAGCTCTGGCTCTTCTTCTAACCATGGATGTCGCACATGTGGAGAGGCCGGACACAATCGTCGTACTTGTCATGAAGCGCACAGTTGATGGATCAAATTTGCGCTTTGCCACCGCTAGAAGTTCACTTATCGCGTACGAGTTACATGGGTATTGTTGCGCTGACTTTAGAGAGTTTTGGTGCTGAAGAATTACAGAATACTCCTTCTATAAGAGAAAACAATGAGCACCTGGGTAGCACTTTGCGGTTTGTTGGCACGAGATGCAGCAGTGCTAGCGCCGACGTGCCATCATTGCGCCCCACTGTGACGTATACTTACTTATCTTCAGCCGGACGCAGATGAAGCAACAGTTCATGTGGAATTTGCAATGGAGAAGGTAAAAATCCTGTTGATGTACGAGCAGCAAGTGGATTCACCAGTGAAAGATAGCATTTCTATTGATTCGATTGTCCAAGACACTTTAACAAATAGCACTAGCATGATACCTATCGGCGAATTCGTCGAAATCGTCGCCAGTGAGTTTTTACTCGCGTTTGACAGCGAGTATCGTGAAAATCCGCGCTTAGCAGTGCGTCTAGGAGCTTTCAGAGCCTGAAATCTTGCTGGAAAGTATAAATCGTCCGCCCGTGGCACTACTGAACGAGGCGTCTTCCTTGTTTCTCCTTATCCTCTGCAGATACACTATACATGGGATGACATTGCGCTTACGGGTGAGTTGGACTTATTTTTTCTAAGTCAAGGGTACCGTAATTCCCGAGGCTCTTTCTGCTCTTCTTACTATTTTTCCGCTTGATAGTTTAGAATTAAAAATAGCTTATTGTATAATGTTAACAATTAGTATTTTTATTTTTAAACCAAAGCAGCAACATCAAAGAATAGTGGAAAAAACAATAAATTATTTAGACGAGAAGAAGCCAAATCGAGCACGAGATCGAACAGACTCGAGGGTTGTCGACGCAACGAACGGTTTGCTCGTACTTGTGACCAGTACAATCTCGCCATCGCCATCTTTGGTTACGCGGCGTGAAAATATTTCGGACATTTTACGTGATGGTAAGAAACTTTAATTAGCGCTCACTGTTCGTGCACAAGCCAAGCAAGGAGGTGTCGCTCTACCGCATGAGGCGTACGATCCAAAGAGCCCACGAGTGGTATTTGCATGTGATTTTACTCTCGAGTTTACATGGAAACCACATCCTAACGTAATTCGAGAAAAGATAGACGACGACACGAGTATCCTGTGCACTATTCTTGCCGATGCACGAAATATCGAGATAGTGCATGAGAATGCACGACGTCCAAGCTGTTGCGTGGGGCGGCCTTCTCCAACTGCGCAGTGGGACGCCATTGATATTGCTCCATTTATTTAGTTGCTCGAGCCATGTGATGTACACATTTCAAGTGAAGGATTTGTTTCCACATGCTGGTCGGCGACAGCAGATTGCTGCGCTGAGTTTCACTCCTATTGAAATGTTCGTCTCGTACGAAGACGTTTGTTTAGTAATGGACACGATGGATTCTTTGAACAAAGCGATGACACAACGCCAAAGAGCCTCCAATCCTCACTCTTTTTCGGGTGGTAATCATTCGGCTTTGCGTCCCTTGACACGATCTCGAACATCATCGAGGTCGCTCGTGAGGGCAGCTGAATTCGAGAAGGAGGAAATCCATCGCTATTTTACATGCCAGTTGCCGTCCGTGAATTTGTCATTAATCAACGACTGTGACGGGTGTGATATGGCGGACGGCACCATCGAGACCGAGAGCGTACAGCGCGCAAACGTGTAGCACAATTTGTACGTCAACGTTTGAATCTCATCGGCCATAAATCCAATTTCATCCTACAGCACATGGTAATGCGTCGGACGACTCGTGCCTTGCAGGTCTGCATGACTCATGGGGTAAAAGTCATTCTCAATCGGATGACAAATGCCCGTTTCCACGACTGTGCCCGCCTTGACATTGCCACTACGATCCGCATCTTTCGAACTATCGGGGAACAAGCGCGTATTATGGCGTTTCTGGACAATCACAAACGTAATCGGGGACATGTACCCCACTTCGAGCGCCTGACACGCCTCGCGGATCGCCGTCACTTCAAAATTCAACACCATATGAAACTGTCCTTCGCTCACACCATCGCGGTAAAACACAATCCGATCCGGTTTGCCCCGCGTCTGACGGTAAAATTGTTTCATGAGCTCCATGGTCATCTCCTTCAGGTTCGTAATCTGTTCCACGCGATGGCCTTGCGCCCGAATCGACGAGGCGTGACGAATAAGTTGGCATCCATGGACGCCGCCACGGCGGCAATGGACGGGCGCGTGCGATCCATGGGACTTGGATGCGTCACGTCCGCGCCAAAGATGATTGTGCGCGAGGCCGAGACATGCGGCAAAGGGCCACTAATCACGCCATTCTTTCCCCCCAATTTCGTGTTCATTTTCATCAAGATATTCGCAATGTATTGGGGACTGCACTTGGCAATACGTTTTGAGAGCATGCACTGCGACACAATGCCCATGCCTGCTTCCGTATCCGACATCAGCTTAAGCTCGCCATACGCAATGGCATCCGCGACGAGAATGATCATCCACACAATCTGGGGCGGCGTCTTGAACGATTCAGTCGCCGCCTTGACGGCCGCGTGGAATAGATTCCGGACCGTATCTTCCCGTTTCTGTTTCACAAGGATGGGCGGCAGCGCGGGAGGACACCGCATGCCCAATTGACCCATCTGCGCAATCACGGCCTTGAAGAATTCCTGAATGTCGCCCAAACTGCAGCGTCGCGCGTCGCAGAGACTAATGACCGCCCAGGATTTCAACTGCGCCGGCGTATTAAACTGTTTGCCACGCATGTTCCACGCGCCATCTCGCGGACCTTCGCGCGCGCCACGACTGTATTCGATATTCGGGGGTGGCAGTTGCTGCCCCGTGGTCTCGACCATGCGCGGATGGACTTCCAATCCAAACGCGCGGAGCGTCGGATCCGTATTGAAGCCGGAGTCCCGCGCCTTTTGTTCAATGGCTTGCTTGCGCTTATCGGGCGGCGTGCACGTAAAGCGAATCATATTCGCCACTTGTTTGTCCGTGGCTTTCCGAAGACACTTTTGGCCCGCCTCGATGCGGCACACTTCCATGGGCTGGTAATTATTCTTCTGAGGTGCACCCACGTGAAGACAAGGGAGATTCGGATACCGTAGACGGATCTTGTACGTTTGCCGAAAGTACTGCGCAATCGACACCCGCTGGCCGTCGTCCGTCTCAAAAAACGTCTTGTCAGCACTCTCTTTCGATAACCCATTGACCCGGTAGCTTCGACGCACGCCCGGACGATGCGTGATGTTCACTTTCACGCCTCGAATCGCTTTAATGAATGCCGCGTGCTGGTACTTGGCCAACGACGTCGGCATCTGTCGCAGGGCCGGCGTCTCGCACAAATAGTCGACAACGTCCATCACTTCGACAAAGGCCGTGGCCGCCCCCCCAAAGGAGACCATGACTCTGCGTCTGCGTCCTTTGAATCGGAATCAATGGCAACGAAAATATCCGGTGGAGGAAGTTTGGTAGTCCTTATCTCGTATTATAGTCTACGTACTCGTGACTGGCATCCAATGTGTACGGAGTCGGCACTCGATGCGTCCGTACAGGGATCGATATCGAGTGAAAGTGAGCTGCATTTCATCCTTAACGCAGCACAGGCGTTGGATCTCACAGTTAATCACGGACCATTGTAGGTGATGGCATCTGTGGGTGGCGCATGGAAGCGTCGTGCGGCTTCACATACGACTAAAGAAATACCAGACGACGACACGATGCGAGGCAAAACGGCTCCATGTGTCATCCGTAACGAAACAGGATTGCCATTGAGTTTCTGGCTTACGAATGGATTTTTCACGACGGAACCTCAAGGTTCATTTACCTATTTTCACTCGTCGCACGTAAATTACATTCTAGTGCATGTAGCACTTCTTATAGATTTTCTAACATGTGATAACGTCTACTATGCCCCTGTAATACCGACATTCAAACTTAGAGATGGTTGGAAAACTAATGTTTCATTAAATAGCCGCCTTAAATTTAGCGATTAGGAGGGCACCGCGAAAAACAGGGGCATTTTAGGATTTTTGTAAGAAGAGGGGCATTTTTGAGTTTTGGTCCAAACCAGGGGCATATTAGACGTTATCTCATAAATTATAAAAACGTATTTAAGAATTCGAACCTCACAAACGCTAATAAAGGCATCAAATCCTTAATGTATCCATAATGAATTTTTGGCCACTGTGATCGCGTATCTATTGAATGTTGTATGCTCTTGTTCCTCGTCTTGAAAAACATCTTCAAAACTTCACAAGTTGGAGCGCGTTTGCAGGAAAAACTTAAAGCGACACACAAGCACACGCTAGTGTTATATTCGCGGAGATAAGGGCTTGTATGTGACGTGCGCCACGCGGAGTTGTTTCAGTCTTGAAAGTCAAAAGGGAGTAAAATGAAAAGTGTATTATATAAGGTTACCTAAACAAATATAGCCATATAAAATGTTATATCTAAAGTGTAACCTGAAAATGTACCTACCCATTTCAGCCAATGGGGTTTCACCATCTTAGAGAGACGCAAAAAGATAAAATTGCTTCGCATAATTCCAACACTCTTCCTGAAACACCGGAGGTTGTGACATCGTCAAATAAATCCCACTATTATTCTCAATTCTTTCATTCTTGGTGCCTTAAGTCCTTTGTCAGTAAATCAGCCACCGTGTCCACACTTGGAACGTGAGTTGTTGAAACAATGCCTTTCCTTTAAAAATTTTAAAAATTTCAGCTTGATATCAATGTGCTTAGAACTCGCGACACTCTCTTCGCTCTCCACTTGTTTAATTGCCGCTTGGTTGTCCATCTTCAGAACCAGGGGCGTCTTCTCATGAATTCCGATTTCAGACAGTAGCTCTTTCAATCGCAGAGCCTCTAGACCGGCTATTGAAGCTGCGACAAACTCTGCTTTCATTAATAGAATTAATTCTGTCAATGATTATAAAAATAACCACACTTCGGATCTCCTCCCTTCCTTATGCCCAAAATTTCGTAACTTTGCCGAGATCTTTTAAATATAGCACTTTCATCTCCGTAAAAAATCGAAACAACTTCATCATTGGTGCCTGTGACCTAAGGTCATCCATATAGGCACTAACTACAACCGTTCCACTTCCATCGATTTTCACAAAATTGCAAATGTCCATAACACACTAGACGAAACCAAACCCTTGCAAAGTCTTGGACAAACAGTCGTGCCACAATCTGCCAGCTTGTTTCACCCCATACAGATTGCGCTTCAACTTCAAAGCCAACTCGTTTTGCTAAACAACGCCGAAATATTCTAGTTGGACTTGGTCTACTCCACATGTCACTGTTGGCTCTTGCGTGGGCCTTCCTGTAACTCTTGGGATCTGGCCCCGCTGCCATCGAAACGTTTCCATGCGTATTTAATTCCGACACGGCGAATGTAGCAGGTGCATACACGCACGGTGCGGCTAGCGCACAGAGGAAGACTTTCTTTAAGCGGCAATACTCCGCTACATAGCCGATACGCCCTTATACAAGGGCATGGTAAGAGATCGCTCTCTTACTCGGGGCCAAGATTCCCTTGTTTTACTGTTATTAGAGACTAACGCCTTCATACAAGGTTTCCCTTAGAAAGGGAGTAGCTAAGGGAGGTATTCCCTTTGGCTACAAACACTCACAGCACGATCGACCCTTGCGATCGAGCGTCTAGCTGGATTCAGTGTATTTTGTAAACTGATTTTTATTAATAAGTAATTAGCCTAAATTAATTAAACTAATGTAAACTATATGTAATACTAAGTAGAACTTACTCAATTCTTACCTAGCCAAAATGTAATGTACACCACCTGTGTACCAACACGTGGCAGGCTGCCACGCTGCCACCAAACGCTCCTGCCCTGATTGGTTATAATAACCAATAGGTCCGAACCTTTCGGACTGGTCAATACTTGACCTTAACCGTTGTGTACTTACGTACACCAACGTAATCAAATGTAGCCTTGTTACAGCGAAGGCGCATAGCGCACTTCCATCAGCTGGACCGTTGCAAAGGTCAACGGTTGTGCCGGTCTCCCAGTGTTGCACGAAGTCAAATTTCTTGAATCTTTCTTGGAATAGCAGTAGTCGTCATATTTTCATACCTGTTGTGTTTTTTTTCTTCCTGAGACTTAACGCGCGCAGATGTGAGTCCAGATTCTTGTGATTTTACTCGTCCAAATTCAACGTTTCATCAGCTTTATCTTCAACTTCCACGGAAACTTTCTTGTTTGAATTCGCACGAGACTTTTCTTGAGCCTCCATCCCGTCTTAAACGTCACTTTGCAATCCCATGGTGATCTTGTCGCTTGTGGCCTTGCTCAGCGTCTCAATCTCGGTAACATGACTCGTAACCGTAACCACTCGGTTCTTGAACAGCAGAACTTGTAGCCTTTAGTTTCGTCATTTTTTCCAAAGATTATCGCGCGCTCTGCATGCCGCGCCAGAACCGTCTTCTTTCGGTCCCTCTATACCATACATGGGGACCCGAAAATTACAATATCCGTTAAAACCGGACGCTTTACAGTTAGCACTTTGATAAGGGATAGTTGTCCTTGGTTACTGTAGAAATAATAACAGCAAAAAAGCACACAGTAGTGGTCATGCACAGAGATATTATACTACCTGATCTGAAGGTTTTGACCAGGTAGGATCTTGGAAGACAAAAGACCTGTGCGCGACGTGTGTCACGCGGAGTCGCTCAAGTCTACAAGTCGCTCAAGATAAAATTAAAAAAAGTGTATTATGTAGAGTTACCTAAAATATAATCATACTAAACATGCAATACATACATGTAACTCGAGATGTACCCGCCCATTTCAGCCAATGGGGTTTCACCATCTTGGAGAGACTTTCAGACAAAAATGGCTTCATTTAATACCAACATTCCTCCTGAAACACCGGAGGCTAAGTATCATCAAATCAATCCAACTTTCAATCGCAATTCTTGTATCCTTGGCGCACGTAAATCCTTCGTTAGTAAATCATCCACCATGTCCACACTTGGAATGTGAGTTGTCAAAACAATGCCTTTTCTTGAAAAAAATATTTTAGAAACGTCAAGCTTTACATCGACGCACTTTGCACTTGCGGCGCTCACTTCATTCTTCACTTGCTTTATCGCCGCCTGGTTGTCCATTTTTAGAACCACGGGTATCTTCGAATAAATTCCAATTTCTGGCAACAATTCTTTCAACCCAGCGCCTCTCAACCGGCCATCGAAGCTGCCACAAACTATAATTCTGCGGTCGAGAACTCCACAGTATTTTGCTTGCTGCACTTACAATTGACCACCACACCATTCACGAAAATAACCATTGCACTCACGCTTTTCCGATCTTCTTTAACGGCATCAAAGTCTGAATCACTGAAGCATGTAATACGTACGGGGAGCGGTAACTCTTCGTCATGTGCCAGCCTTAGACGTGATGTACTTGTTTCTTTCAGGTATTTCGGGATGCACTTTGCAGTCTTGTACTCGCCTAATGTCGGCGCATGAGTTCTTCTAGTGGCACGGTGCACAGCGAAGGAAATGTCCGGACGTATGCACCGCGAAATCCACAGTAAGCTTACTACGAGGGATTGGAACTCTTGATGCACGGTATGTTAGGTTTTAGCTTTCGCCGGCAGTGGTTTATCAAAAATTTTCACGCCATCCATATTCAGAACAGGATTTTTATCTGGATTTAGTTTCTCCAAACCATGTGCCTTCAAAACGTCACTTATATTGGCTTTTTGATCGAGAAGATAACCGACTTCGGTCCTCCTCCGATCCGTATGCCTAAGACCTTCTCCACATTTCCTAGATCCTTTAGCTCCAATATTTTCATCTCAATGAAAACCTTAGAACAATTCCTTCACTGGTGCCGGTGACCAAGAGGTCATCCACATACGCACCCACTAATATCGTCCCAGCTTCATCAACCTTGACAAAAATGCAGGTGTCGGTGACACACAGCTGGAACCCTAGATTCTCCCATGTTTCACACAAGCCAGTGTGCCATAACCGACCTGCTTGCTTTAATCTGTAACTATCTTCTGTAACTTCAACGCTAGACCTTTTTTCAAAGTCGCTCCATACGTTTCCAATTGTTCTCCACTTATATCCATGCCTTGCGAAATTTCCAGCAACACTTCGTAATTCGGATTTGTCTTTCCCTTCGGGTATCCGCTGGGTACGTCTTCATGTCGTGCAGCAGCCCGACAAATTTTGCGATAACATTAAATGACTTAAACGTTATTTATCTCCATTACGGGCGAAAACGAAAAGAGATAGTCTCTCCGTAGACTTGCTTGTCGCCTCTCTCTACATGTTCTGCCTTGTACCGATATACCGACCCATCAGACTTCCGTTTGGTCTTATATACCCACTTAGTCGGGAGAGGTGCCCTGACTGGCGTTCGACGCACTGTCGTCCATGTTTCCAAAAATTATCAATAGACTGCAATTCAGTCCGCTCGGCAGCGGTCGACATGTCATTACCTGAACCCGCATGGGCCTTCCTATAGCTTCTGGGGTCAGGCCCTTCCATCTTCTGAGCATTTTCACTTTTCAACCCTTTACTCACAGTATAATCGCATAACGTGCTACCATCAACTGGTCTAATTCGATCTTCAATAGATTAACCTGGTGTTTGACTCTGATCCACTTAAATCTTTTTTTTCCACGCGAATCTTCATAATACTGCCCCTTTTGTGTTTTCTTCTTTCTTCGTGATTTTCGAACTTGCGCACCTACTTCTCGCTCGCCAACACATACTTGAGTCACATCTTCTGAATCATTAGTCCTTGCTTCGGAACTCTTGTTGCCTTCATCATTCTTACTCGCACGAGACTTGTCTCGAGATATTACTTCTTGCTCGATGTCATCTTCCAAAGTCTTGGAAATCTTGTTGCTCGTATTATTATCAAGCATATCGATGTCCGTCATGTCCCATGTGACCGAGACTACCCTTTCCTTTAAAATCAGCACCTTGTAGTGCTTGGTTTCGTATCTCTTGCCTAAAATCAACGCTTGTTCTGTATGTTTTACCAATGCTTTCTTCTTACGGTCCCTCCACATCATGCATGAGGATCCAAAAACTACAATGTCTCTGAGGAGTGGCCGCTTGCCGGTTAACACTTCAATTGGCGATAAGCGCCCTTGATTTGCCCTTGTCGTAGAACGGACACCGAAGCAGCATACTCAGCCGTCTCCGACCAAAAAACCAACGGAACGCCAGAACCAAATATCATACACCGGATCATATTAAAATTGGTCCGGTTCATTCGCTTGGACTTGCTATTCGAGTCTGGGTTCCCAGTCGCGGTGATTTGCCGGTGAATACCAGTCTGTTTGCAAAACAGATCAACATTCTGGTATTCACCGCCACCATCAGTCCTTAGGACGTGTACTCGGCAGTTGAATTCGTTTTCGAACCATGCAATGAAGTGCTAGAACATATTCGCCGCTCTATCTTTGGTACGGGCGGCAAACACGCGCATGTAATTGGAAAAATGATCCAAGAAAACAACCAAAAATCTATTTCCACATCGATCGAAATGAGTGATCGGACCATTAAGATCGCTGCAAATCACTCCTCCTATCCGATGGATAGGGCATTATTACCCTAGTACTTCTTCTGTTGCGTTTTTCGTGTTGCTTTTCCTTCGGCACAAGTCAGGCAATTGGGGCGTTTTGTGTCCGTAAGGACTATGCCCGACCTCGGGTCCCTGGCCAGTTTTTCAACTGTTTCATAGACCAGGTGACCCAAGCGCACGTCAAAGTGGTGTAAACTTCCAGCGTGAGCGTCCGTCGGCACATTTTCCACAACATTACTTAACCATGTTAGAAAATTCACGTGTGAAATTAATATCATGTGCAACCAAAAGATTCGCTGCAAATACAGATCCAAACGTCTGAAGTCGAAAATTTTTATTTCCATGAAGCTTCATGTGAATCAGATGACCATTGTCGGCAATGGTACACCCTTTTCACGTATCCTTCCAAGTGAAATTAAATATTTCGCCAACTTTGGCGCGTAGAACACCTCGGTCAATTCTATGACCATCGAGGGATCTGCATCTGTCTTTAGCGTAATTTTGCCGACTTTGGTAGCCTTTATCATACTGCCGTCCGGAAGAGCAAATGTGTTATTCGGACCACATTCCATTGCATCTTTCAATAGCTCTTCGTTCGTCATTAAGTGTCTACTAGCTTCGCTATCAACGATCCACATGTTTTTTCGATACGTGTCACCGATACATACACTCATTCCATCATCGAAATTAGCTTCCATTGTCGAAAAGACCACTTTTTTGACCAGCCATCACTGGGCTTTTTCGTCTTCCTTTCACTCGGATTACTTCCACCCCTGCGGTGCCTTTCCGGGCAATATCTTCTGATATGCCCTTCGCTGCCGCAGGTATTGCACACCCGCTTATTTTCATTCGGTATCACCAAATTTGTGAACATCCTTCCTCAGGGCCTGATCTTGACTTCAACATCTTCAAGCACTTAAGCCATGCTATGAGCTCTTCCGCATGACACAGGGTAGTCCTGTCTAGCAAGGATCTTACCTGGCCATAAGCAATAATATTCATGCGCGGCGCCGCAAATTTCACAATCAATAGTTAACTTTTCGCTTGACCCACTTTCAGGGTCCAAAGCTACTAAGTAGAGTTAATGCTCCGTCCAATTGCGCCTTGAGTCTTTTTCGGTTGCAAACCTCATAGCTGTTTGGTGGTGGGATATATTAACTTTAAATCCAAACCAAATTTGCTTGAAAATCAAATTCAAGTGTGGCGAAAGTTGCCACCACGTTTCAATATTTGAGGGGAAGTATTCGGAGTCTGTTCCCTCCAAATTCTTCCCAATTTATTAACCTTGAGATTTTCCGTCCACGTAAGGCCCGATGTCATCTCCGCAATCTCTATGGCTTCCATGAAAAGGTACGCCAACTGCTAAAATCCGACACCTAAGCCTGGTAAACTTCCTTTCCGGAGAACTTCTCCACGACTAACTTTGGTATTTTATGCATGCCTTGACCAAACTGTGGTTCATGCATCTGCTCGGCGGCTGCCTACACCCGGCACGCCACCAGGTGCCACTTGGGGTTCCCTCACAACCTTTGCGCGTGGCGCACTGCAAACTTCTACGCCTTCATCCTCGTCCAAATCATGCAGTCATCTGCTGGCCGAACGGACTATAATTTCTTAAACTTTCCCGAAAAACATTCTCCTTGAGGCGTACTGGTGAGCCTTTCCTCGACCCATCGGATACGCTACAACCGAGTGTGTACTATGTGCTTCCTTCACAGACACCAAGAGAGATTGGACATGTTTCAGCCCTTATAAAATCGCCTGCTGGACATCTTACCGCTTTCCTGCTTTTCCTCCATCTCATCTATTTAAAACGAGAATAACTTAACCACACGAAAAACAAGACAACTAGTTCTTAAACAAGGGGACTTTCCACTACTTCCAAGGAAACTTGACGATAAACTCCACACGCGAACTTACAAACGTAAAGTTTCTCACTCCAGCCGATGTAGCCTTGGGCATATAACCTGTAGGAACAACTTAAAGCAACAAACAAGCACACTCTGGTGTTAGACGCGCGGAGATAAGTGTCGTGAAGGAACTTAAATTTTCGAGGTTTCCACTCAAAAACAACACAAGGAAGCGATACAATACACCTCTCTTGCTTAAACTTCCCAGGCTCTTGATACTTACGTCCGAACCTTAATACAAAGTTACTGAAAATGGACACTTCCTGGTAACACTCAGGCTGCCCCTTAACTTAGGTAACCGCAGAGGATCTTTATCACGCTGTAACACGCGTTAACTTAAAGGTGTCATCGGTTTGTACTTAGTTTTTGTATAGGTTTGAAAAGGTTTCTTTGGTTGGTAAGACGACTGCTCGTAAGGGGGGAAATTTGATTATATTAAAAGTATTAAGAAATCTTATATCTACCTCCAGTATCTGTTCACCCTGTTGCTTCTTGGTTACTTCAGCACTGGCCTCAATACCGAAAACTCACTTCATGGCCGACTACGACACCGTATACTCTTTATGTATACTTTCCGTATACACTTCACCATAAACTTCAGCCACTCCACCACAACTGCCCCTTGCGCAGCTTCAGCGTAGGCGAGCAAAAGCAAGCAATCCATTTACTTCTTAATTGCCATACTTCAGATATTTATGTGAATAATCTTCATTCATAGTCGTAGCAAAAACCCGGAACATCACTCTTCTTGCATATGTTCATCAATCTTTTACAGGTACTCTCGCGTTCAAAAAACATATCGAGTCGCGACTATGAAATAATAATCACAAAATATGCGGGGTGCAGACGCAATACATTCCCTCTTCACACGCTCCTTATGCAGTTCCGATGAGACATAAGTTAATGCCGCCGACACGTCACCAACCTTAACGCGGCGCAGTAAGAGAAGAATCTCACCCAGCTTAATTCATCCATTTCCATTTTCATCGATTTCATCCAAAAGACGGTGCAAGTGTTCAAGAACTGTATCAACTTGTGCCTGGCGCTGTAAGGATTCTTGCTTTAAGCGGCTTTAAATACGACGTCAGACTTGGTTTAGCGTTGTAGTCTGTATGTAACTAACCGCTTCTCCACAAGACGCAATCAATGATAAACTTAGGTCTGATCCAGCAACCAAAACGTCTGTCATCTGCATCATTACACTCTTGGGGACAAAACGGGCTCCATTTCCCTCGCGCCGGCAACATATTGCGCCCCAATACTAAAACTATGGGCGTTGAGCTCCAACAATTCCTTCTCGTTCGAGCTGTCCAGGTGAATGCTTAATGTAGCAGGAAAAATTGTGTAAATGTTGTGTAAAACCCCTATAAATTGGAGGTTAACACCATTGTCCACCAGCACCAAAATGGTGTAGTGGGAAGGCTGGCATCCCTCCACGCGGTTGATTGCGGGTTCAAAGCCCGTAGAGACCGAATGCCCTAATCAGGTGCGAGTTACCAAGGAATGGTTCAAAATACTATCGCTTGCGGTAAACGCTTCGGCGCTGTCGTGGGGGAGTCGTTACATCACCGTAGTACGAAAACGAGGTTCCCACCGGTAAATCCTCACTCTGAGTGCACCCAATAGGATATCGTCTCAGTCAATAAGTACGTACAGCAGTAGTAGTCGGAGGCGTAAGGTCCATTAATCACGGTATGGGCTGTATCCCTTCAATGTGGCTACGCAAGTGTGTGACGCGGATCGGCGTACGCCGTGGCTCCAAACAGGCGTAATAGCAGATCGGGTTCTACGACCAACTTGGAGGGTATCACGTTTCAGAGGTCATGTCGTATCAGAGATCTGTCACTTGATTGGTCCAAAAATCCCCTTGTATACAAACGTATATCTGTGTACTCATCCAGAACTGTCGTGGACAAACATGTCGTGGACGAACACATATCACGTGATTGGCCAAAGACCATCCAATCAGATGCGAACATATGTCTGCATATTATTTCAAGTCTGTCGTGGACGAGTATGTCGTGGACGAGTACATATCACGTGATTGGCCAACAACCATCCAATCAGGTGCGACCATATATCTGCATACTATTCCAGGTTTGTCGTGGACGAGTATGTCGTGGACGAGTACATATCACGTGATTGTCCAAAAAACCATCCAATCAGGTGCGACCATATATCTGCATACTATTTCAGGTTTGTCATGGACGAGTACATATCACGTGATTGGCCAAAAAAACATCCAATCAGGTACGACCATATATCTGCATACTATTCCATGTTTGTCGTGGACGAGTACATATCACGTGATTGGCCAAAAAACCATCCAATCAGGTGCGACTATATATCTGCATACTATTCCAGGTTTGTCGTGGACGAGTCTGTCGTGGACGAGTACATATCAAATGATTGGCCAAAACTCATCCAATCAGGTGCGACCATATATCTGCATACTATTCCATGTTTGTCGTGGACGAGTATGTCGTGGACGAGTCTGTCGTGGACGAGCACATACCACGTTATTGGACAAAAAACCATCCAATCGAAAATCTCATTATAATTACATCCAAAATCAGATTGCCATGCTCAGCCTTCACAGGTATTCCGCGCGTCCTCAAAATTCTACACGTGTACTCCGAACTCCAACAACTTGTCGTATATGACTCCATCCGGTGAGTGCCCTTCCAACCATAGCATTATACCCTCTTCTTCTTCCCTTAATATGTATCACCTTCCTCCGTGTAACAGGTAGTTCACTCGCTTCGTTACAGTTCTCAGGGCAAGTTTATACTCGACTCCTGCCCCATCATGTTGAGGCTCTGCTGTTACTGCTTGAGCTCAGTCATTTACCACTCCTGTGTCTTTCGTGGTTGTTATGCAGGTTTCGCATCGCTAACACCCCGACTAGTTGTCTCTTTGCCTAGCCGCCATCGACACTCAGGTTTACTGCCCTTGTGGCTCGCTTGTTTTTCTTCATACCTTGTGCTTCCCCGTACAGGTTTTGCACCCTTGGGACCTCGTGAGGTGTCTCTTCGTACGGGATTTGTTGACGCACAGGTATAATCATATCATGTTGCGTTAGATGTACAGGTTTTGCACCTTTTGGACCGTGTTAGGTATCTCTTCGTATCATCTTGTTGCCGCCGTACAGGTTTTGCACCCTTAGGACCTCGTGAGGCATCTCTTCGTGCGATCTTGCGCTGGTTTGTCATGATTTTATCTTGCTTTATGTTAGATGTACAGGTTTTTCACCTTTTGGACCGTGATAGGTATCTCTTCGTATCATCTTGTTGCCGCCGTACAGGTTTTGCACCCTTAGGACTTCGTGAAGTATCTCTTCGTACGGTCTAGCGCTGATTTGTCATGATTTTGTCTTGTTTTATGTTAGATGTACAGGTTTTCACCTTTCGGACCGTGATAGGTATCTCTTCGTATCATCTTGTTGCCGCCGCACAGGTTTTGCACCATTAGGACCTCGTGAGGCATCTCTTCGTACGATCTTGCGCTGGTTTAGTGTTATCTTGTCGTATTTTGTATGGGATGCACAGGTTTTTCACCTCTTGGGCCTGTATAGGCATCTCTTCGCGCACTCTCCACATCACATCATCAAGTCATTGAGCCCGTATGGGCTCACTATCCAAATTATGTTCATTATTTAGCCGTATAGCTCCATTCAACACAGGTAATCACGTAATGTATCCACATATTCCAACATCTTCCAATTATGTTCAAACATGCGTCTTTCTGTCATATTTTGTTTGTGTTTGTATCTTATGACTTTCCCCTAATGCAAACAACTCGGGTCCGCATTCTACTCATCCCAACCAACGCGGGTCCGTGATAGGGATGTACTACATCTTCTGGGGCTTCTTTTTCTTGTTTGCTTCGATTTCTTGTTATCTTCTTTTTATCTCTTGCGTCGTCTTTCATCTTCACCCTTCTTCTCTGTTGAGGCTTCTACATTTCCCCTTCAGTGATGTCCTCTTCTGCCGTCTGGGCTGCGTAGTGCCTATTCTCCCAAGCTCGCTGCGCATCAAGCTCATACAAGAGTATGGTACAAGAAAGGTTGTCTTCGGGCTCCCACGTCATCTCCTCGGTATCCTTCCACTTGACAAGGTATTCTTTCACCCGACTCCCGTTTCTTGTCCGCTGTTTCACTCGACAATCCACGATACGTTCCACTTCCCATTCATCATCTCTGCCAGGTTCATACCAGGAATCTTCCGGAAGTAATGCTTCATCTAAATCTAACGCATCCTTGGTTTGAATCTTTTCACGGGGCCGTCTCATCTTGCTTATATAAGGCTTCAGCCTAGCAATATGCACTAACGGGAATATCCGACTCTCAGTTGTTGGTATCACCAACCGATATACCATATCATTGACTCATTCATCCACCACGTATGGGCCATGCCACAAGTGAGCCAACTTTCTCACCAAACCTGGCTTGACCAAATCGTGATACAGCCAGACTAACTCTCCAGGGCGGTAAGCGGTTTTTGTAGTCGACCATAGCTTTGACTTGATGTTCTCGTTATGATGTTGGGATCTTTCTTTACTCACTTGTTCCCGAATGATGGCTGCCTGCGCTTGAGCCTCCATGTGCCTTTTATTTACAGCTAATCTCCAATCTAATGCATCTTGTTCCGTGACAGACTGATCCTTTGGCGGTACCATCGTGGTTCGGGGTTCCCATCCATGTACCAGATAGAATGGAGTTTGATAGTGCTGTAAATCCACTGAAGTGTTTAAATCAAATTCCAGTGGTGCCACATATCCATCCCTGTCTCTCTGTTCTGGATCCGTTATATAGCATTTTATTGCCTTAATCACTGTCTGCACCGATCTCTCCTGTTTGCCGTTGGCTTGTGGCCGATATGCCAATGTAGGCCTCTGTTTCTGCTTCAGCATCCGATTAAACCTCCTAAATACCGAACTCATAAAGCTTGGGTCTCGGTCATGTCTCAGCATTTCTTGCACTCCAAATCTCTTGTAGACACCCACCATGTACGCTTCTGCCACATCCTGGGCTGTAGTGGTGCTCATTGGGATAAGGATCACATATCCAGAAAACAAACAGATAAAGCACAATAAAGCTTCATGACCCATAGTGGTCTGTGGTAGAGGTAACTCAAAATCCATGGCCAGAATACGAAAAGGTCTTGATGCCACAATATTGCCACTAGTACGCCCCTGGTATTTCGGCTTTCCTTTAGCCGTGGCACAATCTTCACATGCTGCGATATAATTTTCGATATGGGTATACATTCCTCTCGAATAATACTTAGACCTCAAACGAGCATAGACTTTTCCAACTCCTTTATGTGATCCACTACCAATCTTAACATGGTAGGCATGTAACACATCCTCTTGCAATATAGATGGTACGAACAATCTCCACACTTGGTCCTCAGTTCTGCTTCGTATGCAGGCGACGTAATATAGAACATTTTTACTGTCCAATACATACATCATCGCATGCCGAGCCACCCTTTTCCATTCGCTGGCGGAATTTATTTTGTCATCTTCTCCTTTCAGATACGCTATAACCTTCCCACACAAATCGTCATCATTCTGAGTCGATGCTATTCGCTCAAGTCTAATGGCGGGCGCCATTTCATAGGGGTTCTCTTCTGCATCTTCTCGGCTTTGTTTAGCTTCGACAGTACCGTCTTTCCCAGAGTGCGTCTCTTCGTCTATGTCCGCCCCTTGTTCCACGGTCCCACTTCCTGGGTATTGGCGATGTCCTTTCTTCAGTTTACCCATGCTGCGAGTGATTACAAATACTTGTGGTAACTGATGTCCACCATCTCCCCATACACTGACTTCCGTGGTATCCACTTGCGCCTCATCACTTGGATTACCACTACTTCTGTCAGACGGTTGAGTAATCTCCTCTGGGGTGTACTCAATCTTATCCCTTTCTGGAGGACCATCTGCATTCGCATACAACAACTCTGGTAGTCGGTTCAACAGTTTTAGGTCCATCATTTGTTGATCACTTGTAAATTTCCCTGCTCTTTGTTCTTTCATTGCGCACTGTGTGAAGAAATCTGCCGCTTGGTTATACTTACGTGCCACATGCACTAGACTAATCGCCTCCAAAGTTTCGACCAGCGAGTGCACTCTATTTAGCCAGACCAGTAACGAAGCATGGTTACAGCGTAAATCTCCATTGACTTGTCCAATCACCAACCTCGAGTCTCCACATACTATTTCATTGTTTATATGAGGTGCTTGCGCAAGCTGCAATACACCGATCAACCCCTGATATTCACTGTCATTCACAGTGAGGTTATCTTGAATTCCGTATTCCGCCGCTATCACATCCCAGGTGGGTAACTCCCATACTATCATGCCAAACGTGCCTTTGGGATTATTTTTCATCCGTACCGCACCATCAAAAGACAGGACATATCCAGTACTTTGGCGACGCAATCCTGGAATTGGTCTAATAATAGGCGTATCCTTCAGTGTCTTTAGTGGAGCAATGTCTTCTAATACTTCATTCATTTTCTCCTCAGGCACAATCGATGTGGCCAATAACGCGGGAAGGCCAACACCTTCATGGTCCATTCTAATAATCTTTAACGACCATGGGGATAACATCACCACCCATTGCACTCCTCTCCCAGTTAAACTTTTAGACGTGAATAGCCATCGCATCGTGGAATACCTTGCGTATACTGTTATGTGCTGTCCGAATAAAATATGACTAGCGTCATGTAACGTCTTCAGCAAAGCTAGCACCTCCTGTTAAGCTCCTGTATATCGCGTCTCCGCATCTTGAAATACTTTACTGACGTATCTTACTGGATGCAAGATCCCATCGTGCTCTTGACATACTGTTGCTCCAAATGCCCACGTATTAGTGTATATAATTACACTTAATGGTTTCGCACGCTCGATATGTCGTAGCAACGGTGCGTGCACAAGCCGATCCTTCAACAATGCAAAAGACTTGTCAGCGTGTTCCAATTGAGTTCCATCCCTTAACTTCAGGTCTGTCAATTCATATAGTGATGCTGCTAACGTAGCGAAGTTGTCGATAAACCTAAGATAATAAATCAAACTGACAGTGAATCTCTGAACCCCCTTTAATGTCCGTGGAAATGCCATCTTGATAATTGACTCTAAATTTCGCGGGGACGCCTCGATTCCTTTTGCAGATATGCGATGACTCAGAAACTCCACACTGTGCTTCCCAAACGCACTCTTGGGTAAGTTTATAGTGATTCTCCAATACTTGAACGACTCCAAAAGGTTCCTTAGCATTAAACACAGTGTATCCCAATTACTTGCCCCGAACATAATGTCATCAATGTATGAGCGCCTCCCAATGATAGGTCGCTCCTCATTTTCCACCACTTGACCATTATGTAATACATCTTGTGACAGGGGTACGTCTGTCTCCAAACATATGTGACATAATCATGGATATCCATAGTGGTATCATCGTTCGTGATCTTGCACATCAACCCCATCTGTTGTGAGCGTCGGACCATTGTCCACAAGGCATTGTCCACTATATGTAACAGGACTGATCCTGTTACAGTCTTACACTGGAAATTGCGAGGAAGCGCGCAATACAATTAGGGCAGGATTAGTTGGTAACAACTAATCCTATAATAAAAGTAAATATATTAATATTCACTTATGTTCTAGAACGCAAAATTAAAAGTGTTTATTAAATGGGTGGTTTAGAGGCTAATAGTATAGTAACTAACTAATTAATATAATAATATCAAGTCTTTAACTAACTGTACTATTAGTTAACCTGCAAGATTCGGTATTTGTACCGAATCGACTTTTCTTTCTTAGATTATAATAACTTATAATCTCTTATTTAAATTTCAGACAACGCGTCTGAAATTAAACTGTGATATTATAACTTGAATATCAATTATGTAATGGCACCCCATTACATCACCCACCACTTAAGGTGGTTGGCCAATAATAATTCTTATTTTGGCCAATCATGGGTGGCAGTTGTTGGTCGGAATTTCTCATTCACCAACTGATTGACCATCGACTCGATGGTCAAAGCACACGGCGGCGCTCTAAAAAGCGCTGCTGAAAACAATGAAGGAGCTTCTTCCTCCGTCTCAGCACTAGGTGCTGAGGTGTTGAGTGACAACAGTGACGCTGCATTAGCAGCGTCAACTACGCAATGGTAGGAAGACGTACCGTCTTCGACCACAGATGCTGCTAAGGCGGCATCTGACAAGAAACAGGGAGATGTTGCTAATGCAACATCTCGAATGATGGCAACTTCCGAATGGCGTGTTGCCAAGAGGGCCATGTTCGGGAGTTCTGACTCCGAACAAAGTGATGGGGATACAGATGTCCCCACTAAAGGATCTAGCGAGTCAAAACTCGCTAGGTGCTCATCGCCTAACAGCGATGACGACTCTGGTGTCGCTGTCATAGCTGACAGCGACAATGATTATCACAGGTGGTTGCGGGAACGCAGAGCCCCACCTGGACCAAGTACTTCTCCACGTCGGGGTGATTTAACCCCGGCGCGTGGTGTTGAAGCAGGCGGTTCTCCGCCTGCTAAAAGGGCTCGAACAGAAGCGGCGGCTGCTGCTTCTAAAGCGTATCATCGTACGGAACCACATGTTCCGTACAGAGTGGGGTGTTGGACCCCTGGCTGGGATATTGCCCCCAACAGTGGCAGTCACCGTAAACGGGACTGCCAGTATGCGTTGTTCGATATCAACGTGCTGGATGACTGCGAAGACATCCAGTCACGTCGATTCGATCGAAGTACAGACGATAGACGTCTGTACTTTATTGACCTCTTTTTCCAGGTTCGATATTATTCGAGCCGGAAAGGGTCAAGGAAGAACAGGGACGATAAAGACGCCCTGACTCAGAGTTGGAATGCTTTTGTTGACAACTACAACAAAATCCCAGATGATTACGTGAATAAAGTTCACGTAATGCGCGAGCGCTTTTTAAAGCACTCACGAACAGGCAAAATGGAATACATCCATTTTGCTTGCATCAAAGAAGGGTTAAAGTGTGGTGTCCCTTCTCACCTCGTTTGCCCGCGGTGTACGCAGGGCGCTCCTCGTCTGTCAGAGGAGGAGTTGCGGGGGTACGGTGGCCTTTCCGTACCCGCCGAAATTCAGGGTTTAATTGATACCCTGAATACATCAACACCTACTGTTAATGCTACTTCGCATTATGAGTTTGAGACTTCTTCTAAAACTCAGTCAAAAGGTCTGGGGCGTCGTCCCTCAGAACCCCAATCGGCTCCCAAGAGTCGAACTCTTCGGGATATCCCAGCCAGCGTACCAAGTACTCGGTAAGCTGCCCCTTCTTCAAAGGCACCGAGCGCTTCGAGATCAAGCGCTCGAGGATATATCGCTTATTCCTCTGATTATCAATCAGGGGCGGCGGAGGTTGAGAATTCCCTCGCCGTTGTTGTTGCGGAGCATGGTTCTTCGCTCCGCAAGCTCGAGGAGGGTTATTCCTCCTTGAGCAGCGATATGTCTCACTGTGTGAAGACATATCGGTCTCTTCGCGAGGATGTCCGCGACATCCTCGGGGCGCACACTGCCCTCCAGCAGAAGAACGATCTTCTGTACATTGAGCTTTCTCGCTATAAGAGAGAGCTCGATCGGCGCACGGCTGATCTCGAGCAGTCGAAGGCGGAGGTAACGACTCTCCGCTCTGCTCACCAACGGCTGGAGGCCGATTACAAGTCTCTCTTGGGAGACTTGGAGAAGCACGGCATCTTCCGTGGTTCTGCGTCTCGTCGTAAGACAAAGACGAGTGATACGGCTTGAGCCGCCCAACATAGAATGTTGGGTGAAGCCGCATTGCTGTGGAAATTTCTAAGGTATAGGCATTACCCCGAATCTCTTGGACCTTGAAGGGTCCAATGTACTTAGGAAGCGACTTCCGTGTAGGGAAGTTACTTATTGCATGTGTAGTCAAATTAGTAGTACTTAGTAATACTAATTCACCTTTAAGAAAGGAGTTCTTGTTCTTCCTTCCTTGCATTTTGCTTCTGCTTATCAAAAGCAGAGGCAAGTGCATCCTTTACATAGCGTATTACAGCTTGGCGCTGTAATACGAATTCATCTACGGCTTTATCAGCAGTAGGTGAATTGTCCTCGTTGTCTGCAGCCATTGCTGCAGACACATATTCATCGTATGCAGCTTCAGTTTTTATTGAAGCTGCTTTCGCTTCTACTGTACTTTCAGTAGAAGGGCCATCGTTCTGTTCACAAGTTGCAGTCGCAACTTGTGCATTGAATCGCTCAAAATTTGAGCGGGTCCCTCCCCAACTTATATTTGGCGTACCGCCAAGTATAGCTGGGGTTCGTGGATGCCTTAAGGCATTCACGTAGAACGGTGTATGCTTAGTTGAAGCATGCACCGAATCGTTAATCGCAAATTCAGTGAGTGCCAGGTAGTCACTCCACTGTTCAAAGGCATGTGCGTATCATCGCAACATGTCTCCGAGAACGCGGTTAACCCGTTCCGTCTGCCCATCCGTTTCCGGATGGTCCGCAGTTGACATCTTCAACTGGGTTCCCAACAATGAGAACGTTTCTTGCCAGAAACGTCCTGTAAATCTCGGATCTCTATCCGAGACAATTTCTTCCGGCATTCCGTGCAAACGGAATACCGTATCAACGAATATCCGCGCTGTTTGAGCGGCGGTTACATTCGCTGATACTGCAGTAAGATGTACCATCT
Source organism: Peronosclerospora sorghi (assembly GCA_026184515.1). NCBI lineage: Eukaryota > Oomycota > Peronosporomycetes > Peronosporales > Peronosporaceae > Peronosclerospora > Peronosclerospora sorghi. Next base: position 9,889,818 of record CM047581.1, on the reverse strand, counting down.
TACTGAAACGGTCTACAAAGACCACTATTCCAGTCTTCCGACTATTGTCGGGTGGAAGACCGAATACGAAGCCCATTGAAATGGACTTCCAACACTCTGTCGGAACCGGCAGAGATTGCAGCGGAGCCTGTGCAGACTGCGCAGGCTTAACGCGCTGGCAAATCTCGCAAGCGCGTACGTATTTTCGTACCCACTTGTACTGGTTTCGCCAGTAAAAGTCACGTGCGAGAGAAGCGTATGTCTTCTCTCGACCTTGATGCCCCGAAATCGGCGCATCATGATACTCAAACATAATTTGATGTTTGAGATCATCGTCGTTTGGAACGACGATGCGACTTTCATCTTTTTGGTCTGTGCTGTAAAGCAACAGACCATCGTGCAGTCGATATCGATGCACGCAAGCGCGGAGGAACTCTGGTAGTTCGTCGCGCTTCTCACTTGATTGATTACCTACGTAATCAATCAACAGAGGTGTCTCCTCGTCTGTTTTGTACGCCTCGCGTACTTGTCGTATAATTGACGACGACAAAGCAGTGCAACGGATCGCGTTTGCACTGGCCCCTTCGGTTACGGACGGTTTCGTCTCGTAATCGGGCCTTCGTGATAGCGCATCCGCTATCACGTTCAACTTTCCGGGTTTGTATTCAACCGTAAAGTTGTACTCAGCAAAGAATGACAGCCATCGAGCCATTCTTTGAGAAATGTGTGGTGAATTCACGGCCGTGCGTAGCGACGAATGTTCCGTGTAAACCACAAACGGTCTATCTCCCAATAGATAGATCCGAAACTTAGCCAGTGCGTACTTCATGGCAAGGAGTTCCTTGTCATGCACTGGATAGTTGCGCTCGGCTGGGCGCAACTGAGGCGATTGATAGCAGATTACGCGATCACGATCATCGTGATCACGCTGCATCAAAGCACAGCCGATAGCGAAATCGCTCGCGTCGCAAATGACGTAGAACGGACGCTCGTTATCGGCTACAGCCAAGACAGGCGCTTCAGTCAAGCTTTGCTTGACTGCATCAAAAGCATCTTGACATTGGGTATCCCAATGCCATTCGACATCTTTCTTAAGTAATTGAGAAAGAGGTCGTATCAACCCAGCATAGTTGCACGAATACTTGTGCAAATATGTTGCCAACCCAAGGAACTTTCGAAGTTCCTTAACGTTGTTTGGCGTAGGCCAGTCAACGATCACCCTGATCTTTTCTGCATCAGGACGCACCCCATTCTTGCCCACAAAGCATCCAAGAACGGGTATCTCAGGTGCACCAAAGGTGCATTTCTTCGGATTAGCATAGAGCTTATGCTTACGCATAAGCTCTAACACTCGACGTAGATGCTCCCTATGGACATCTACATCGCTTTTATCGTGTTCACCCTTACTATGGATGAACAAGTCATCAAAATAACTCGGTGCGAATTCTCGCACCGGGCGTAATAGATGCGTTACACATCTGTTAAACGTAGCAGGGGCATTTCGAATCCCCTTTGGCATAACAAGCCACTCCCAAAGCATGCCGCTTGGGGTGCTTACTGCCGTGAGAGGGATATCCTTTTCACGCATTAGGATTTGATAAAATCCATCTCTTAGATCGAGAGCACTAAAGATGGTGCTCCCGCACATGCCATTTATGATGACATCCTTCCGCGGTATCGGTGTCTGTGCCGGTAACGTCGCTGCATTCAGCTTGTTGTAAGCGTGAACGATTCTCCACCCACCTGTGGACTTCTTCACACAAAAGGTGGGGGTAGAGTGCGGTGAGGTAGACTCCCGCACTTGGCCTGATTTACGACGAGCTTCGAAAAACTCGTCGATCGCTTTTACCTGATCACGCGGCAACGGCCATTGCCGCGTAACACAATACTTCGTGCCTGGCACGAGGTCAATCTCATGACGAGTTCCCTTATCCTTAGGTAGCTCGCTAGGTACTTCTTCTGGGAATACGTCAGCGTATTCCCGAAGTACCTCATAAAATGGGGAGTTCGATTTAAGCGACTCCCAGATCTGCGCTTCAAAGCGCTGAACTCTCGTTTGATCATTGGGAACCTCTTTCCCAATGTTTTCCACTTGTAATGTGGATATTCGTTCACGAATATCCACTACAGCATCTGTTGCAACGATGATACAGATCTGTTCGATCTCACCATCGTGCAAGTTTCTCGTAAACTTCCTCCAGCTTAGCGCTGGAAGAGTCATCACCTCCGAACCTTGTTTCGGAGGGTGTTCCATCAACAGAGACTGGGTAGCTAACCCGGTCTCCGTTTGCGTCAAGACGTTGATCGTCTCGACCGAACTGCCCATGCAATCAGACGCACTCGTCTGATTGACTGCTACACGGTGATTACGATTCACCGTGTGCGAATACTCATCATCATGGTGGCCGCTGCCTACCATGGATTTTTGGAGATCAGATGTGCTCGTCTGATCGGCCGCCTTTTCTGCGACACGGTGGTCTTTATCACCCGTGCGCATGGCTAACGAAACGTGGTGGGGACTGTCCACCACGGAGTTTTGCTCACGATTGCACTCGATCGTGAGTTCACTCTCATCAACACGGAATTCTTTCATCGTGTTGGAACCTTCGGTCGCACAGTGGGTGTTTCCCACCGTGGATATCACTTCATTCTCACGGTGGTCTTTATCACCCGTGGAATGTTTCTCTCCAACACTCAACGACTCTTCTGTTGCGTGTGGTAGTCCCTCTGGACTCTCACCAGCGGAGGTACCTTCCGCTGATCGTGTCAGAGCAGACCTGGTGGTGCCATCGCTATCCACCAGACTGTCTGACGCTGCGGTTGTATCCTCTGATACAGCCGGATTACACACAGGGTGATCAGATCCTGTGCTTCCGCCGCAGTCGATCGATAGGTTAACCCAGTCGATCGAAGGTTTAAACTTGGACATACATGGGATTCCAAGTACCACATCGAACTTGTCATCTAAATCGAGGACGATGAATTCATCCTCGAATGACAGTTCATTCAACTCGAAGCGTGTTTTAATCACACGCTTTGGAATAGGCAGGGTTGAACCTGTTGCTAACCGGACTGACAACATACTTCGTGGGGTCTCTACCTCCACGAAGCTCAACAGCGTTAGACTCTGAGTTCTAACGAAATTGTTTGACGCTCCTGTGTCAAACAAAGCTAGCATGGGGACATCGCTCCCGTGCGGCTTAACCTCCAGGGTGATAAGAGGCTTACCATCACCCTGCACCTTTTGACAGGACATAGTCCCGTCTGGGGCTATTACCCTCACATGCCCTATGTCGGCATGTGGGATAACATTCCCAGTAGGGCGCCCCGCCCCTACTGGCGATTCTCGTTTTTTGCACCAACAGGGTGATGTCCCTGTTGGTGTCGCCGTGCAGCGGAAGGTTTCGTCCGCTGACTGCGTGGGACCGGACGCGGTGCCATACACTCATGGGCAAAATGCCCCATTTTCGCGCATCTATTGCAGCGAATATTCTTCTTAAATTTCGGTTGCTTCGTGTTCGAAGCAACCGCAACGGATAGGTCCATCGGCTCTGGACCTCTACCGCCCATGCTCTGGCGCGGGTGGCTCCTTCTTGAGACGAAGTGTGAGCTTCGTCTTCCTGACTGCTGATTGTTGACATGCCGTTGCGGCATGTCAAAAGCGAAGGGCTGTTGATCCCTTCGGCTGTACCCAGCATGCGATGACGCTGATCGCATGCTGAACTCCTCACGGATGCTCATATCAATGGCATCCCTCAGAGTATCTGGCGGGTGCCGATAGAGACTCTGTTTGACGGGACCATCATTGAGTCTCTTCATGAAGCCAGTGACCTGCATAGCAGGGGGCACCGGCTCATACACAATATTTGACAGCAAATATTGCGTCTTCTGAGCGTAAGCTTGAAGGTCAAGCTTACCTTGCCGGAGCTCCATAAACTCCTGCCGACTACTTAGCTCCATTCTGGAGCTCAAAGTTGAGCTTTAGCTCAGCTTTAAATTCCTTATAAGTAAGGAACGCAGAGTCATCAGTGGCTCTGCGACTCATCGCCCATGCCCTGGCTCTGCCGCCCAGACATGTTGTGGCGAAGTACGCCTGTTGACGTTCGTCAACAATATTTTGCGCAGAGATGGCATCTTCCACCTCTGCGAACCATCTACGAAGGGGCTCGCCCCCTTCGCCGGTAAAGGGCGGTACTCGCGCCTTGACTACTTCAACGCTATGAGTTGCAGGTGCAGTTGCGGTCCGCGCTGCCTCTGGCGCGGGCCGTTCTGACTTTTATAGGTGGTTTAGCCTAAAGCGGTTCACCACCTGTACCACTTCCTCTGGAGACTTACTCTTGAGGAAGGTAATGATGTCGGTCCCCATAGATCGAATCATTTCCGCCGTCGCGTCTTTACTACGCGACGAGAAGTGAGGGAAGTGTTTATTCACCTCTTCCAGCGTTCTTTCTCGCTCGGCAGCCGACATGTCTCGCGACATGATGCCGAGCGGCTCTTAATCTTCGCTCCGCTAGTTAACTAGCAGAACGGAACTGTGGTCGTTAAGACGGACCACAAAGTGCTACCAAGTGTAACAGGACTGATCCTGTTACAGGCTTACACTGTATTCTGCGAGGAAGCGCGCAATACAATTAGGGCAGGATTAGTTGGTAACAACTAATCCTATAATAAAAGTAAATATATTAATATTCACTTATGTTCTAGAACGCAAAATTAAGAGTGTTTATTTAATGGGTGGTTTAGAGGCTAATAGTATAGTAACTAACTAATTAATATAATAATATCAAGTATTTAACTAACTGTACTATTAGTTAACCTGCAAGATTCGGTATTTATACCGAATCGACTTTTCCTTCTTATATTATAATAACTTATAATCTCTTATTTAAATTTCAGACAACGCGTCTGAAATTAAACTGTGATATTCTAACTTGAATATCAATTATGTAATGGCACCCCATTACACTATACGTTGATATATTTGCGGCGCATTCTTTAATCCTTGTGGCATTCGGAGCCATTCAAAGTGTCCTAGCGGGCAAATGAAAGCGGTAATTAACCGAGCCCTTTTTGTCATAGGTATAGCCCAATACCCACTCGCATTATCCATCGAACATAGCCATTTAACTCCTTCAAAGTTATCTAGCAAATCATCTATCAAAGGCATGACATACACCATCAGTCTCGTCTTTTGATTCACAGCTCGATAATCAATGCACAATCGTATGTCTGTTTTATTTTTCTTTAGCACGATCACGATTGGTGAGGCCCAATCTGAATCCGAATACTTAATTAATCCTGCTTGCAACAGGCCTAGTATCAACTCGTACAACTTTGGTAGGAGATGCGCTGGTACTTTGCGCGCTTTCTGAGCTATAGGCAAATTGGCTCCAACATCCACATCACATACCACGCCTTTAGCTGGTGGCGGTAACGCATTACCAGAACTTATGAATCCATCAGCATATTTATACAATAATGCTCGTAACTGATCCTCTTGTTCCCTGGTGGTGATTCCTGGCTCTCCTACATCCGCTTGAGCCATATCGGGTGACACTAACGGACCCTGCTCCACTTTAGGTATAAGCGCCAACTGTTCTTCCATGGATTCAGCCGAAATTTCCACCCCTTCATGCAGATAAACCTCCCTTTCCAATTTGGTTTGATCTACCTTCGATGGGTCTATAGCATCCATCACATATACAGCGGGAGGGTTATCTCCGACCGTCTGCACCGCAAGTACACTAGTCCAATTAATCATCATACCAGCACTTTCCATAACTCGCTCATATACTTTTATATAATCTTTCGAGAGTCGATCTTCTCGGGTCAGTAACGGTAGCGGATTTTCGTTGGGAATCTGATAACTCTGGTCTTTCCTATTCAGGATAACCCCCGCTTTCACCAAGAAGTCAGTTCCAAGAATTGCTAAAGTCTGCGATTCAATGTTTGCTACCCACATCTCACAGTTAGAAATAACCGATGGGCCTATCCGAACCTTTACAGTGGCCACACCAATTGCGCCAATGGTACTTTCTGTTTACGCCACAAAAAAATGTCGGGGTATCAAACATCCGGACTGCTATATGTAACATCTTCACCACATTGATATGAAATACTGATATGTTTGCACGAGAATCCAACATCAACGGTAACTCCAAATCATCGATTGCTCCCTTCACATACACCTGTGTTGCAGGTTGCGTGGACTTGAGCAACAGTTGCCATCCTTCTCGTTCTCCTATTCTCTTATCCACCAACGTGACATACGCTGAGACATCTGCCATCTCATTTTTCTCCGACGTGTCTTGTTCTTTTTCTTCTTTATCCTCAAATGCAACTTGTTTTTGCGGTTTTTCTTGTATTTTCTTCTTTTCTTGATCCTCGTCCACAGTGAGTGATCTATCCATGCAAAATGTATCTTTTTTTCTTGTTCTCGTTTACACCTAAGGGTGAACGCGGTGTCGTTTTCACATTGCTCAACATTGCCCCCCCCCTTTTCTCTCGACAGTGGTCGCAACGCACTGTGGGGTTAGGCGTTTAACTGTGCAGCCACTTGGTCTTTGGATAGTTCTCCGGACTTCAACTTGCTACTCATTTCAGCCATCTCTTCTATGAACTTCCGACAATATTTCACATCATGGCCGACTTATTTACAATGCTCACACGTCTGCAACTTCCAACATTTGTCTTTTTCATGTACTCTTCGATTGAAATGTTCACACACCACGCCCCCATCATTATTATTAGGCGCACTCCTTCGTGAACCTCTGTCTTCATAATTAGAGCGTGACCGCTGCATAGTCTGTACTTCTCCGCCAATCACATGTACGCTGGGTTGCAAATCTTCATATACCACTTCAGCACCCTTGCGTGCAGTCACTTTCTTTCCGGGACTTGTCACACGTGCCTCATGCTTCGTTAGCACCCTTTCCACTTCCTCAACTGTATTGAATGTCATATGCTGATATTGCATTTGTATGACGCGATCATGAATGGTGTCAAAAAATTGCTGGATGTGCTCTTCCAACAATGAGGGGTTATAAGCATATCGGAAATCCATTCCAGCTCGTAATCCCGCGGCATTTAGCCGGTATAGGTATGTAGTCGCTAGCTCGTCGTGTTTCTGTGTCAGTTTGGAATACATAACCCGAGGCGAGACTTTATCCACGCAAAACTTCCGTTGAAACAAGTCTATCAATGTATCCCAATCATACTTCACCGTATCCGCTAACTGCTCATACCACCAAGACGCCGTATTCGTCAAGCTATTCACAAACATTCCTAGCAGTTGATCGTCATCCAAACGTGAAATGTTTGCCACATGGAGAAATCTTGTTGTCCATGCCCTTGCACTTCCCGCGTCTTGTCTATTACCGTCGAATGCCTTGATTTCTGTATTCTGGATAATGGCTGTGACAGGCTGACCAGATGATGCCCACATATTATGTCTTCCACTCAACATGCCATATCTTGATGGTTTTGGTGGGTAGGGGTATGCTCTATCCGGATCTGCCAATTTTCGGTGTGTCGCATTAGTCGCTCCTCTCGTAGTATCTGGCGTGCGACTAGCGGACAGAGATGCTGTAATTTTAGTCAACTCCTCCAAGCTTAAGTGTCCGTCTTGCATCATTTGGACTAAATTTGTCACCACTGGGTCCTGTTGTTGCGACACTGGTCGTAGTGGTGACATGACATCGTCCTCATCCGAGGAAAATTCCAACTTCTTCCATACTCGACGGTCAGGTTTTGGTCTCCAATCCATAGCGTCTTCCGCCTCATCGTCATTACACAGCTCCTGCACACCCGGTGGTTTAGACTCCTTCACTGGTGTGTGGGTGGTGTCTTCCACAATGTAGGAAGTTGGGCTGATGTCAGTAGCCTCTTTCCGGTACACCATCAGGGATGTTTCCCACTGGTTCTCCGCTAGCAATAGTGACACCATCAAACCAATATCTTTTGCGGTACGATCCAGATCGAAGTCATATGCAGTGTCAAATTCTTCCCGTCGTACGAATTCGTAGCCACAATTTCGAAGCAGCGTTTCTATAGCTTCTATTGATTCTTTCAATCCTCCGAAAGAAGTAAGGTCTTCTCTAACTCTAAAGTTAGGGGCAGCTTTTGCCACCTTGCGGATTTCATATAGTGAAAACCAACTATGTGAGTCCCCAGGTAGCTTCAGTACATGCCGTTGGTATCGTGCCATCCTTGCACATGCCTCAGAGAAAGTGTATGTTATCTCACGGTCTTCCTGAGATCGCTGTAACTTAAAAACCAGCTCTTTCTCTCCCTCGGTAGACACTAAAGACATTTTGTATGTGAAATTATATTAAGTCGACGTGAAGTCCCGGGTCGCGGCACCAGTTGTCGTGAAGGAACTTAAAATTTTCGAGGTTTCCACTCAAAAACAACACAAGGAAGCGATACAATACACCTCTCTTGCTTAAACTTCTCAGGCTCTTGATACTTACGTCCGAACCTTAATACAAAGTTACTGAAAATGGACACTTCCTGGTAACACTCAGGCTGCCCCTTAACTTAGGTAATCGCGGAGGATCTTTATCACGCTGTAACACGCGTTCATTAAAAGGTGTCCTCGGGTTGTACTTATTTTTTGTATAGTTTTGAAAAGGTTTCTTTGGTTGGTAAGACGACTGCTCGTAAGGGGGGGAATTTGATTATATTAAAAGTATTAAGAAATCTTATATCTATCTCCAGTATCTGTTCACCTTGTTACTTCTTGGTTACTTCAGCACTGACTTCGATACCGAAAAACTCACTTCATGATCGGCTTAAAACACCGTATACTATTTATGCATACTATTCGTATACATTCAACCGTAAATTCCAGTCACTTCACCACAGGAATATTCCCGTGCCTCGCAGGCACCTGCCACTTGGTCGCCAACGCCAGAACCAACTTGACTGTATTCATATCGATAACGGCGGCAAACGTTAAGGTGTAATCAATACCAAAACGTTGCTCGTTGCCACATGCAACGAGTCTAGCCTTAAACCGTTCTATTTCCCCATCTTCGTCAGCTTTGCCTTGAAGACCCATTTTGTGTGGAGTGGTCGACAATCTTGAGTTTTCTCGACGACGCTCCAAACTTCTTTGCGTTCAAGAGCGTTAATCTCCTCCTGAACAGCAGTCGTCCACTTGTCCTTGTTCGCCGACTTCATTGCCTGAGTATAACTCTTCGGGTCCTTTCACTAACGAAATGTATGGACCCAGCATCTTCAAGTGCACTTGGAGTTTCAGTTGTAACTTGGTCAGCAGTAGTCGGATCTTCAAGCTTGGACTTGAAAACACTTCGCGTTACGTTGGCAACATTGCGAGCCTTCATCTTCTTGGGGATCGGAGAGGTAGTCGTTCCCCCCCCCTGATTGTCGATCTTCCACCATACTTTGTTGAAGTGTACGGTTTTGATCGGGGGTCAAGGTTTCGACATTTTTTATGTGTCGAGTCACAACAACCTTGCGTTCACCCTTTAGGTAAACCTTATATCCTTTACCTCTTCGCTTTTCCCAACCACAACCGCAACCTGGGCACTATGTGCTAGTGAGTCCTTTCCAGGATTTCTATACACAGTGCAGATCGAGCCGAAAGCAACGATCTCACCGAGGTTCGGTTGTTTGTTGGTCAGCACCTCCAAAGGTGACTGACGGCGGGAATTTAAATTACTTGGGCTGCGGTTCGATATATACGCAGCGTATTGAACCAATCGCCCCAAAAAGTGAGAGGTAAGCCACTCGCGAAAAGCATTCACCTAGCCATGTTCATGACTGTTCGGTGCATGCTTTCTGCTTTGCCATTGCGATACTGGTTGTTGGCCTCACTGATTTGGCGTTCAACACCAGTTTGCATGCAGAAACCATCGAGATTCTTGAGCTCGTACCCTCCATCGGTACGTAAAATTCGAACCTTGCAGTTAAACTGCCTTTCAAAAAATGTCATGAAGTGTTCAAAAATTCTTCGCGGCAACATCTTTTGTTTTCGCCAAAAAAATCGCGCACGTAGTTAGACGTATGATCAACAAATTTGATCATATATCTGTTGCCAAGGCGGTCTTTTGGGGTGATTGGAACTTTTAGGTCCGAACATATGACACCACCGATACGATCACTCGGTGAGTTGGTGCCACTGTCTTTGACGGACCTCGAAATTTTTCGTTTTCTTGCCCTGGGCACAGGTCAAACAATTCGGCCGTTTAAGGTCCGTCAAGACAATCCCACTAGACCCATCCTTGGCCAAACGTTCAATGGCATCGTAGTTCAGATGTCCGAGTCGTGCATGAAAATGCATTAGCGACCCTTTATGGACATCTGATTGCCGGGCCAAAACGGTGTCGTTTTCATCGATAATGGCCATCACGGCCGGAAAATGAGTTTCATTCTTGATGATGACTGTACCATTTACCGTTAAGACCGTGTTGGTCTTTTGGATGTCGAAAATTTGAGATTGGGTGGACTTGTGTAATAACACACGGTTGCCTTTAACGTAGGCCATCTCGCACCCTTTCTCCTCCAAAAGACCATACGACAAGATGTTTTTGGCGAGATTATCCACTTAAAATACGTTTTCCACGCGAACGGTCTTTGGTTTGCCACTGGCATGGACTTTCAACAAGATCCAGCCTTTATATGTGATTTCCAGCTGTTTTCCATCAGCCTGGAAACACGTGCCGTCAACTGGTTCGGCATCCCGTAGATACTTCCGTTGATTAACCAAGTGCATACTAGCACCGGAATCGAGTATCCAAGTGTTTGCAACCGATTTCAGCACAAAATTCGAGACAGCTAGCAGAAATAGACTTTTTTGTCAGGCTTATTAGGGCATTTCAGTCTAATATGACCTACTTTACCACAACCATGACACTTGATGACTTTCTTCTTGTCTTCAACCAAATTCTATGCTTCTTGATTGTGCGACTTGACAGCCCTTGATTCGCCCTCGACAGCCTGTGCAAAGGGATTTAACTCTTCGGCATGTCGAAGGTAGTCCGTCCGCGTGTGATCGTACTTAGCCATTAACACCGTCCTCAATTCCGGAGAGGCATGATGGACCACATTGTCCAGTACGAGCGGCTCACTGTTGACAACAGCTTCGGAAAGTTGCACCAAGTAGAGAAAATGATCATTCCATGAGACCTTGGGGCTCTTCCTACTTGTGAAGAGTTTCACCTCCTGTGAAGAGTTTATGGTCGTATGAAATGCACTAAGCATATTATTCATCACATGCACGACAGTGGGCGTTTCCGTCCACCTTGTGTCGACCCGTCTGTTGTAGTACTTCTCGGCAGTACCACCTAGGTAATGACCGAGCAAATCGACCTTGAAATCTTCGCTCCAGTAGTATCCGCAAGCGGATTCCGCGATAGAGATTTGTCGAATAAATCTTTTACCCCAGTCTTTGAATCCAGCCCCAAGCCCTCGGTACTGCTCAGTACCATCAAATACTTTGATGGAGAGTTTGCAATCTTTCGCTGGGGGGGGGTATTGAAAGCTGGGGGACGTTGATGCATAGGTGCACCCATACCAAAGTTATTTTGGTGTACATTTGGTGGTACATTTGGGGGCACCTGCGGTTGCCTCTCCGGAGTGCTTTCAATCGACTCCATGCGCATCCGAGTCCCTAGGCGCATCGTTTGTTGAATCCTAAGTTGTTCAAGTCCGGTTGAACCTTGTAAGCCTCAAGCTTGTCCATGCGATCACATAATTTCTTGAACATCTCCAAAATCTGCATCCCTTCGGCTCCGAAAGGGGCCGGCTTCTCTTCAAGGTATCCGTCTTCACTTGATACGGCTTGACCCTTTGGGCTCATAACATGTTGAAATGTGTTAGCATCCATCGTAGCGTAGATACGTAGGAAACTCGAGTCGTAATAGTCGTATAGTGAAGTCAAATATACCAAATCGTCTCGTGTCTGTATCTCGACAACCAATTACAGCTAGGTTGCGAGAGTGACACCCTTTGAGAGATTGTTGTACGTCCGACGAAGTGAATGCAAGTAGATGTTTATCTAATGCAAAGTTTATTGAGAAGTGATTAGCTAGCCTAACATGAATATGCATGAGCTGTTGAAGGTATACTATACCGCTAACAGATGTTGTGTTACCTACATACCTTATCAGTACAAAAATAGGCAGTACTCAGAACCGAGTACACATGCCTTATTTTTAGCACCTAAAAGATAAGAAATACAGATTGCTAACTAAAAACAAATGGTCCTACCTAATTATAATAATTAAGTATACAGACTATTTTTAACAGTACGAAAAGCAGAAGTCTTCCTTGCAATTTCGAGGTATCCAAGTGCTGATTTGCGTCGAATGTCCAAAGCCGGCGATATCATAGATGGGCATCACGAAATACGGGTACCTCAGGAAGATCCAATTGCTAATCCAGATAGTAGCAAGGCGAATGCTCTTAGGAAATTCATTGTAGCTAATAGCCGTAAGACTTAACAAATGCAATGAATTGTTACACTGCATTGATATATTATATCGGACTAAAAGTTAACCTAATTTTGATATACCCAATTTGTAAAACAGCGAACGCCGCTCAATGGCTAATCGCACCACTCGATGCTGGCACAGCTTTCTCTGCGGTCTACTCAGAACTGCCGACATCCCCATCAGCAGCGTTGAATCCTCGTATGATGGGGTGTGCTTTTTCACACTCTTGGGCCACGTCGAGTTTCGCACTGGCTGCTTCCGCTCACCATCTACCGACTGTATGGATGTGGATCCTCTGCAGCTCCTAGCCATTTTCGACCAGCTCACGCGCCAGGCTATTCAAAAAGCAAGAAACGTTCAGACAGAAAATATGACACCCGCTATAAGATTGGGCCCACACGTTTTCCACATTGTATCTGCTAACTTTACGAGCATCTGTGCTGTTACAACCGGCAAACACCGCGGCCTTGTGGTAGAGAAAGTTCCATTTGGAGTGTTGGTGGTCGTCTTCTCGTCGCCTTTGCAGCTCGAAACAGTGTCAAGTCGACTGAATCGCGCATGTGCATCTCTGCGGTTTGACTAATCATCAGCATTCACTCTCCTGCAATTTATGCAGAGTATTTCTGACCAATCAGCTGCATAGGCTCCCAGTTCACAGTCCGTTTCGAAAATGCAGGACTAAAGCTATGCGAGTGCTATGCCTTAACACTATTGTGTTTAGTTGGCTGTCCGGGTCGAATCCAGTTATCAGGTGCTGAAGTCCATGGGCTGGCAAGTGGGCGATGACATGAAGCGTTCTCACAAAAAACTCTTTGAGCGGCAATGCCGCACCAAACAAGGCGCGAGTCACGCTATTTCCGCACATGAAAAGCAGGAGGCCAGAATGACGACAGATGGATTCACAGCAGACTGAGGATAGAGCACAAACGACAGATTCAAGGTCCAGTGGATTCTATGAGGCTCGCAGTAGCGAATTTGAGCAACGACGAGATTGCGCCAATCACAATGAGCTTTACTCAGAAGGCTTGGAAGGATACGAAGAGTATTTAAGATAAAACGCGACCAGTCTGAATATACGTAAACTTACTTCGCCTCGCTTTACTCACGCGACTCGACTCTTTCTTTGGCTTTTGTTAAAGATTTGACGAAAATGGTTGCAAACCTGTCGACGAGACTGGCTTTTGTAGCATGATTTGCTTCAGCGACTTGAGCACTACCGAGCGGCAGTTTACGGTGTCACCCATTAGTGCAAACACCATATCCTCGTGAGTGCAGTTGCGCACTTCGAAGTACACTGCACTTTGACCTGCTTTACTCTACAAAGGATGACGACAAGTACATAGTATTAGCCACAGAGAGCTATTTGTACCAAGTTGCATATATACCAAATGTAACGCAAACTTTTCCGACGAGCTTGTAGGAACAACCTGTGAGAAGAGTACTATAGGCTTAATAACCCTCATACTTGTTCAATTGGGTTTTATAGCATACCGTGTCATTTTCTCCATGCAAGAGGTAAAAGGGAGGGAGTGAGAAGCCTACACCAAAGCAACAGAAAAGTGACGTCAGAGTGCGCAGGCATCCTGGCAAGCTCCATCGAATTAAGGTCTGTCTTTACCTATGTTCATCGCATCTTCAACGAGCGCTGTCGGGCTGTGCGTCTTGAAATTACCTATGCCAAGCATAGCAGGCTTCATAGTCGAAATCTCGTGTACTCCTGTTGTGGTTTCGATTCTCTATTACTTCTAGTGTTTCCATTTGCTGATGAGAACATACCGTCATACCGTTGAATGGCCCCAAGATGCGTTTGCTTTCAAAGATGTAATGGTCCGAGATGTCGTAAGGCGCCGAAAAGCCAATGAAAGCATGCACGTAGTTCACGATCTCCTTCTCCTTCACAGCCTGCAAACATAAAAGTTGTAAATTTGGTCTATCCGGATACTTCGCGATTCTACTGTACCTTTGTATCCTTGCAAGCAAGGCGTAAAGCTGAATTGACCAGAGCCAAAGCCCCTACATGTCCACCAGAGGAGTGTCCGCTCAGAAAAACCTTGCTGCGATCTCCACCAAACAAAGAAGAGTGCTGTGAAATCCACAAAACCTAAGACAGAGCCACCACAGCACATATCAGTTTGCCCACTTCGACAGACTCCAACGGTCTTTCATTCACGCACAGCGTTCTCAACGTCTTCGATCATGTCCATAACTGAGCCATTGGGAAATGTCCTGTAGTTCATGATTACCACCAAGAAGCCCTGTGTGGCTAAATATTCCCCAACCAAAGCGTACTGCCACTTGTGGCCAAAAGACCAAGCTCCTCCATGTAGAAAAACTAGTACTGGTTTTGACGCTCTTTCCTGCACTCCATAGACGTCGAGCAGGTTGCGTTCGTGAATTCCATAACAGCAATTCTTGCGACAGTCAGGAGGCCTCCAAAGCAGCAACCGTCCGATTCTCGCTGCGAGGTGAGGCTTTATCAGACACAAAATGTATTCTGAGCAGGCGATGAGTTGCCCTGTAGAAGCGTACTTTAAAGCTATGTGCACGGTTTCACGAGCAGAAAGTCGGGGATTATTCTGCTGCAGCAAAATGAGCAGCTGGCGGAGATTGCGGGAATATGCGAAGAAAACGAGAGCGAGTGCTATTCTCCACAGTTTTCTCACGCTTTGCATTGGCACGTTGTGAGCTATGCGAAGGGGATATAAAGTTGAAATTTGCATCACGTTTCATGGTCACACGTAGAATTAATAGGTGCTTAAAGCTTCACGACGTTGCTTTCTACATGTAGAATTAGATGTCTGCTGCTGAATCTGCTTCGTAAGGCACATACTTAAGCTCACGACAATTGTTAAATTGAGAGACATCAGTTGAAATAAATTTCGCTAGCGGATCGATTGCCGAGAAGTTCTTCCACTGCTGAAAAGTCCGCTTGGTACCAAGAGAAAACTTTTCCAGATCCGTGCGATCGAAGTCTTCCTTCGTGACTGGCAATTTTAGGATATGACGAATACGACGCTTCGATTGCTGCTGAATTCTGTACCGCTTCTTCCAGTTGCGCTCCCACACCACATTCCGCTTCTCATACCAATGATAAGCGACATCCTCCGAGGGTACATAGAAGTCGTATCCAGCAGTCCAGAGCCGTGTTGCACGGGAATACTCCTCGCCATGGAAAAGGAAGGGCGTGAATGGGTCGTTGCGCACCTCCTTCACGTGTTTGCAGCCACCAAAATTGAATCCACTGGCTAGCTGCGACATCAACCTCGGTTTTGGCGTGTCCTTCTTGTTAATCCACACGGGAGCTGCATTCTGCACCATGGCGTCTGGGTCTTGCGTTTCAATTCGCGAAATACACATGAGCTGCACTTTGTCGACCATGCGATGATGGGATAAGTGCCTCGTAGACCTCGGGTACACCGAAATGATAGCGTTTGGATTCTTTAGCGAATCCCATTGCGCCATAATCTTTTCGTCCCATTTGGGAATGAAAACTAAGTGCGAGTCAATTTCCATGCAAAAATCCTCGTTCGTGATCGCTTTTTCTGCCTCGTACCGTGCAGCGGTTGGTCCCTGTAATGCTATCCTTTAGTATACAATACGACTGGGGACCTAGTAAGCGCCAAATGTACCTACCGTCGCATTGGCAGCATCAATTGGGGATGACACAATCTGCAAACGGCGACACTTTTCGTCCCCCACGAGCTCACAGAAGACTTCAGCGCATGGACGCTCATTTTTCGCAAGGTAAATTTGGTCATAAATACTGATCTTGATGTTGTCGGGTGCCACTGCATTATCAAAGATTGAGCGCAATGTCTCAGAGCACCTATATATCCAGTCACCACAAACAAAAGAGTCAGCGTTCTAGAAAAGACAATGAATCGGGTGCTTACCTCGTCGAGTCGCGGTAGTTAGCGATCATAATAATGGATTTGCGTCCATTGACGATAGATGGCGCGTTTGTGGCCTCCAATGCTGCATGTCGTTCGGCACGTAAGTGACCGCTGGGCGCCTCGACAGACGTGTCTACTAATGCACCACTGGCTGCGTAATCTTGCAAGTAAAGGAACTCGTAGAGCACTACGACAATACATAGGATTGGGAAGGCTAGAAATATGGCCACGCGCAGATACCGTCGAGCACCTCGGCGTAGGTCTCCGCGGCAGCTCACGCAATCGTACGGCTGCGCCTTCATTTATGCCGTGGTTGACCCTTTCGGTGAAAAATTGGATTTAGCGACATCACTTTCTCTTTCACTTAAAAAACCTTGTTGCGGTCTAGAGATGTACGGCCTGACGTAGTAGCGAACCGCAAAACTGGAAGTGGAAAACGACCTCACCTCCATCAGCGCTGCCTATTTTGTGGTCCACACCGCGTGTAGAAAGCAACAAAAGTGCCGATTTCATTTGACTAGTTAAATCCCTTTCGGATTCGGTAACTCGGATTTTCAATGGATTACAAGAGTTTATTCGATATTTGGTTCACACCTGTAAAATGAAGAAGATTGGCTGAAATGGGATGAGGATCGACGCTTGTAGACCGAAAAGACACCTGCGATCCCGTTTACTGATAAGCAGCTTCTACGAAATGGTTATATCCTTACGGTTTAGAGTTACGAGTTGGATAGGAGAGGAGAGGAGCGAAATTGAACAAGCCGGAGGTGGATCCGATCGGATCCCGTGAACGATCCAGGCTGCCGATCCGTAGAGGAAATAGACCAGACGGCGATATCGGGTGCATGTGGCTTGCAGGATGTGGCGATCGGCCCAGGGCCGATGACCGATCGGGGTATACGTACGAAGTAGCGGATCGGAGTAAGTGGTAGCGGATCGGAGGGAAGCGGATCAAGTGACAGTCGACATGCTTGTGGATGAAAAAACTATCGTCAAATCAAACTGTAGGAAATTAACACGAGTTGGGGGCACGGCTAATATTCCGTTGTGACTGTGCCGGCCGTTAGCGCCTGACAGTCTGGGAGGAAGTTTCTTAGAAAGAAGCTCACCCTACTTGATCGGGGTAGGGGCTCACGGGAAGCAAGTAAGTGTTCTTAGTTTTAGAGTAAAAAATAGGGAAAAAGTAAAACGACACCCAGGTGTCCCAACTTAAAATGACACCCCATCTAAAGTTCACCAAAATTGAGAATATTTGTATGGGGAGTGATAGGTGTACCTCACCCCCTTGTTACATGTACCTCACTTTTGATACATGTACCTCATTATTAAACACTGTTTTGACGAAAATCCTTTTTAACTACGAGCGGGTATGAAAAAGACAACGTAGTATTGAAACACTCCTTCCATCATATTTTGAGACCTATCGCATTAAAAGCGACACTTAAGTAGAAACGAACAATTTCTCCACCCTATGATGCATGTAGGTAACGCTAACTTGGCGTTTGTTGACGTCCAGACGCTGTCGCTTGCTTTCCACGCCAAAATACTGCGACTTTATGCAGATTTGATGCTTGCCAAGCGCGAGTTCAAACGCGCTATTGTAAGTTAGTGCACAATCTGATGACACATATAGATACTGATACGTTTATTTCTGCATTTGGTAGCGCTATTATCGACATAGCTGCAGAGATATGGGAGTTATGACGAATGAACAAGAGTTAGAGCCGAAACTTAAGGTAGCCAGATATTACGTACAGCTCGATAGTATTCACGAAGCAATTCAAGTGGTACGGTTGAATGTTCAATTGTTGCTAACAAACTATATCTGGAAGGGTTTAATGGACTGAAAAGTGGAATATTTGTTGGTAAACAGCTTAAGTCAACACTTCCAGACAAACGAAGTTTGAGCATGAATTTGTTGCTTGGAAAATTGTATCTAAACTAAGGACTGAAGAACAAGGCAAAAGAAAGCTATACAATGGCGCTCAGGCAGAATCCATACGCGATAGAAGCTGCATTAGCGCTCACCAAACTTGCTGTTGCAGAAGATGCGTGTCTGACTATCGCGGGTTCGGATAGCGCATGGTGCTGAAAGAAGTGCTCGATTCACGGGGAGCACAACTTCTGGTGTATCGCAGCATGAGATTGAAAAGTTCTATCAGACGACGGCAACAATAGGGGAAATTGAAGACAGCGAGTTATCTCCTCGTTTGGATGTGACGTGGAGGCAGACGTTAGTGACAGCTCATTTGGATGATGAAAGAGGCAACTATTGCAGTGCGTTGCTGGACATGATTTTCTGACAAATCACATTATATTAACCTGTAGTGGTGTGACAATTAAATTTTCAGAAGCTTTGGAGTCTTTTAAGTTCCTGGATCGTGTATTTCCGACGAATTTGCATTGTTTGCTGCATAAAGCAGCGCTTGAAATTGGGCAGGAACAGCTGCATCAAGCAGCGCTTGAAATTGGGCAGGAACAGCTGCATCAAGCCCATGTTACGTTCAAGCGTATACGACAAATTGAGGACCTAAACATATCCTTCATGGATCACTACGCTAACTGTTTACGGAAAGAAAATTTACGTACCGAACTTGCTGACCTGGTGCAACAGCTATTCAGCATAACTAGTACCTGCCCAGAATCGTGGCTTGCTCCTGCATATTATAGCGACATGAACGAAGATTATGAAACAGCTTTATGGTATTGCGAGCATGCCATCGAGGAACGAAACGATCATGCACCCTGTAACAGGGTTACATTCGAGTCACATTTAGTTGGTGGTGTACGTGAGTACACTACGGTTGGGATCAGTATTGACCGGTTCAAAGGGTTTTGAACCATTGGTTATTTTAACCAATCAGGGCAGGAGCCCTTGGGGGGTGGCGTGTCAGCCATCCACGTAGGTGGTACACAGGTGGTGTACATTACGTTTTAGCTAGGTACGAATTTAGTAAGTTCTACTTAGTATTACATATAATTTACATTAGTTTAAATTAATTTAGGCTAATTATATATTAAATATATATTCAGTTTACGTTTCACTCTATCACCTACAGACACACGACCTCTACCGGTCGCGCGTGTAGTGAGTGCAGTAGAGTAAAGGGAGCCCTTCCTTTAGCTACACCCTTAGTAAGGGAGCCTTACCGTTAAGGCATTAGATAAGGCTAACAGTAAACCAAACCGGGAATCTTGGCCCCGACTAGGAGAGCTCTCTCCTACTAAGCCCTTTATAAGGGCGTATCGGCTAAGTAGCGGCGAACGCCGCTTAAAGGAAAAGTCTTCCTCTGTGCGCTAGCCGCACCGTGCGTATACGCACCGGCTACACACACGCTCACTTATTCCGAGGTGAAAATGTTGTTGCGACTGCATCGTCCGCAGCCTGCATTGAAAGCGTTCTGGACGGCAAGCTGACTTACTCGATCTTTAGAGGCATACAGAGGAATAATTACCAGCTACTGTGAACTTTTTGCTGTTGGTGTTAAGCGGTACAAGGAAGCCTTCACCGCTGCAAAAAGTGTCGTAAAAATATTTCCGACGAATGCCCAAAGTCTCGTCTTGCTCGGCAACGTGCTTGCTCTAAATCCAGATAACCGCGAACAAGCACGAAAGGTGCTGCAAAAGGCGCTAGCGATGGAACCACAAAAGCTCTCCAAAAACTTTGCACTTTTTGATTTGCTCGTTGAAGACGGCAACTTACGTGCCGCCATAGATGCGTAAGTTTAAGCTTCGCGCATTCCGTTTGATTTTTATAGCAAATTTTGTTGTTCAGACTACTGGATTTAGGTGAGCATCAACCACGAGAAGAAGTTTTTACCAATCTGGCGGATGTTTAATCGATGGATAAACAATATGCGGAAGCACTAAAACATCTTCATCAAGCGCTGAGACTTAATCCAGATTTGACGGAAGTGCAACACCGGTTGGAGCATCTCGAAAAGCTTATGCGCGGTGAGGACCCGGGCGAGCTCGGCAACTCGATGGAGCAGATGGCACAGGAAGGCTCGGAAGATTCTATGGCAACCATTGAGTACGTGTCACCTTAAAGTAGATGGAAAAACTTTGTTTTGCGAGCACAGTTATCAGGACTCGCCAGATTTAGCACCGTATGTCTGGCATATTTTTGGCTTACATATTTGGCTCAACTGTAAAGTGAGGTACACGTATCAAAATTGGGTACATGTAACAAGGGTGAGAGGTACACCTATCACTCCCCTATTTGTATAGGGTGTAGGGTTTAGGGTTTAGGGTTTAGGTTAAGGGTCTAGGGATTAGGGTTAGGGTTTAGGGTTACGGTTAGGGTTTAGCTGTGTTAAGGCTATTTCTCCTTTTAGGTAAATCTTAAATGGGGTGTCGTTTTAAATTGGGACACCTGGGTGTCGTTTTAAATTGGGACACCTGGGTGTCGTTTTACCAACTCTCAAAAAAATATACTAATTATAAATGCGTACTTAAGAATGTGGTGAAGTAGCATTTCGGTCTCAAATTGTCAAGTATTTGAATTGTCAGTGAACATTTTCAACCAATCAGAGGCGACTATGGGTGGCCGTCTCGCACCCGATCGGATTATGGAGGGTCTCAGAAGGAACTATCAAGTATTGGATTCAGCACTGAATAACCAAGAAGTAGTAGGTAAAAGAAGTGGTTGACTTAGATGTAGATTTCGGAAATAATAGATTCGAATTTCCCCTGTAACACGACAGTCGTTTGAAACCTTCCAGAAATCCTTCTTTACTATCCATATACTGAAACCAATTTTAATACAAGAAGGTCTAAGTGAGCAACTAAGTGATAGAAGCAACAGTTATCCAGGGCTAGCTAGAGCTTGGGGCAGCCTTAGACTCTTTGGGAAGTGTGTCCATAACGTGTTTGGTAATTTTTTTGGTTCGGACGTTAGTATTAAGGACCTGGAAGTTAGCAAGAAGGAGAGATTTGTTGCCTTCTTGTGTTGTTACTTGAGTGGAAACACTAAAATTTAAGTTCCTTCACGACATCTGATGCCGCGACCCGGGACTAACGTCGACATTAAAGTTTCAACCTACACAATGGCTTTGTTATCAAAAGGGAAAGAACAAGAGCTATATTTCACGTAGGAGTACTCTCAAGATGATACCAATCGAACACACATATTTTTAGAGGCCTGTGAAAAGATGGTGTACAAGCAACAGGTGCTCAAGTTACCGGGTGATTCAGGTAGTTGGCTCTCGCTATTTGAAATACGCAAAGTAAGGCAGGTTGCACCCAACTTTAGAGTGAGAGAGGATCTCAGTTTGTTTGGAGACTTACCAGAGTCTGTTGAAGCGTTGGAAGTATTATTTCCAAAATGTGGGTATGAGATCGTCCGACGTGAAGAGTTTGAGAGTGTATGTGATTTTAATTTGAACGGACTGCAGGAGATATTGGGTTAATGGTATCCCTATTGTTAGCGGAAAATCTTGGGAGATATCACTCATGGTGTATCGGGAAGAGACTACGAGTATTAGTCCCACTTATTATATAATAGCAGATACTACACACACGCCGGTTAAGAAATCGAAGCCACCGGGTATGCTAGAGCTCATTGAAAGAGACGAGTTTGTTGAAACCTCACCATGTCAGCCAAAAAAAAGTTACTAAGACAAAAAGAAAAAAGAAACTGGAGTTTTCTCCATATGAAGATGAAGTTATGTCTACGCGTCAACCGGCTGCGCCCAAATAAGATCTAGAGGTGGCCAACCTAATGAAGATGATGCAAGATGGGCACTTAAGTTTGGAAGAGTTGACCAAGATAGCAACGGCTCTGTCAGCTAGTCGCACACCCAACACAATGAGAGGAGCGACTAGTGTACCATATCATACACCGGCTACTCGACCACGGACACATCATGGTACCTCAGGGTATGCTATTCCCGGTGGAAGTGCAACGCAGGGGCGCCCTCACTTCAACCAGTTACTGCAATTATCCAGAATACAGAAATTAAAACTTTTGACGGAAATAGGCAGGATGCTGGAAGCGCACGGGCATGGGTTACTCGGTTCTCGCACGTAGCGAATATTTCACATTGGGATGACAATCAACGCTTGGGAATGTTCGTTGATAGTTTGATAAGCACGGCTTCATGGTGATATGAACAACTAGCAGACTCGGTAAAATATGATTGGAGTGCGGTGATAAATCTTTCCCAGAGGAATTTTTGCGTCAATAAAGTGTCGCCCCGAGTTATGTACTCAAAATTGACCCAAAAGCACGATGATTCAGTGACGACCTATCTGTATCGACTTAATGAAGCAGCGGTATGAGCAGAAATGGATTTTAGAGATGTGTATAACACCTCATTGTTGGAAGAACATATTTAACAGTTATTTATACTATCCATGATCGCACCATACAGATGCAGTATCAGCACATGACTTTCGCAACTATCGATGACTTAGAGAGGGTGCTAACCCAACATGAGGCGCGTATGATGAAACCTGGAAAAAAATCGCTGCAGGTAAAAACGCTGATGTGATGTATGAAGACCCACAACCTAGCGTGCAAATGATAGGTGGGAAGGTGCATGCAGCACAGCGGGTGCAACCTGCGTACGAGGATAGAAGTGCGCGGGCTAATACAAATGCCAATACAGACAGTGGTGTGATATGCGAACACTGTAATCGAAAGGGGCATGAAAGAAGCAACTGCTGGAAATTGTTGAAATGTGAACATTGTGACAACTTTGGGCATGATGTGAAGTATTGCCGGAAGTTAATTGAAGAAATTTCAGAAATGCGCAATAAATTGAAGTCGGGAGAGCTGACTAAGGCTCCGGTGGCGGAACAGTTAAATGCCTAGCCCTACAGTGCATGGTAACGACTTTCGAGAGAAATGGGGGGGGGAGCATTGTCAAGTATAATTGAAACGACGCTGCTGTCACCCTTCATGAATAAGAAGACAAAGAAAAATAATGCATGTTGTATGAATGGATCACTCACTCGTGACGAGGATCAAGAAGATAAAAAAAACTCAAGAAAAACGAAAAAAACAAGCTTTTTCCGGTGAGTATAAAAGCAAGATAAGCTGATAAGTGATGGAGCAACTGAGACTTCAGCATGTGTCACGCTGGTGGATAAAAATGTGGAAGATCGAAGGATGGCAGCCGTCGATTGAAGCAAAGCAGCCTGCAACTCAAGTTTAGTTAGATGGGTCATTGATGATTTGGAGCTGCCATTAATGCTAGACTCAGGTGCAAACATATCGGTTTTACATACTAGTGTGGCACGGAAGTTACAAGTAGCAGTTCGGATGTTCGACACTCCAACTAGCTTTTGTGGTGTGACGTACAGCACCATTGGTGCAATAGGTGTGGATACAGTCAAGTTTCGCGTAGGCCCATCAGTGGTTTTCACCTGTGAGACGTGGGTTGCTAGTATTGATACACATGCGTTAGTGATACTGGGTACAGAATTTTGGTCAAAGCGGGTGTAATTCTGAACATGAAGGATCAAAGTTGTCAAATTCCCAGGGAAAACCCATTGCCATTGGTGACACGAAAGGATTTAACATCAAAAGAGTATCTACAAGTGCATAAACAAGTGATGGAGAGTGATAGCATACCGATTAACTGTACCAATGTACACGCAGTAAGTACTGTTGGAGATAAACCCCCGCTATGCACGTAATGGATTCTATAGACCCAATGAGGATGGATCAAACGAAATTGGAGAGAGAAGTCTACTTGCATGAAGAAATTGAGATGTCGGTTGAAGCTATCGAGGAACAGCTAGCACTCATTCCAGAAGTGGAAAAATGTCCAACGGAAACACCTGATATGACTACCGCCGTTATAGGAGAGCCAGGGGTTACCACTAAAGAACAAGAAGATAATCTACGTGCTTTACTGTATGAGTACGCCGATGGTTTCATAAGTTCTGGTAATGCGTTACCACCGCCAACTAAAGGTGTAGTTTGCGATGTGGATGTTGGGGATAATGCACCTATTGCATAGAGAGCGCGAAAATTACCGCCTACAATGCTGACGAAGTTATATGAATTGATACGAGGTTTATTACAAGCAGGATTAATTCAGTACTCAGAATATGCTTGGGCATCACCGATCGTCATAGTACTCAAGAAGAATAAAACGGACATACGGTTGTGCATTGATTATCGAGCCGTGAATGAAAAAACAAGACTGATGGTGTATGTCATGCCTTTGATTGACGATTGTTGGATAATTTCGAAGGGGTGAAATGGCTGTGTTCAATGGATAATACGAGCAGATATTGTGCTATAGCTATGACAAAGAGGGCTCGGTTGATCACGGCTTTTTTCCTTTAGGACTCTTCAAATGGCTTCGGATGCCTCAAGGTCTAAAGAATGAATCCACAAAACATTATTTACTATACGCTGGTATATCTGAGACAGTGGTACGGTGATCACAGTAGATTGGAGTGACGTGTAAATTGCTGGACAACAAGCAAGTCATGGACGCTGATAATGAAGAGGCACGTGTGTTGGAGAAAATATATATTTATCACTCAAGATGGGTTTATAACGGTCAAGTGGTGATGAATAATGTGCACCCTATCATTGGAAGGCGATCATACATTGATGATATTACTTTTGGTGCTAACAGCAGGGAAACTCTGTGATTCATGCTTAAGAATTTTCTGGAGTCACTTAAGTATTGTCAAATTACTATAAGCTTGCCAAAGAGTGATTTTGGTAAGCACAGTGTGAATTTCTAAGCCATCGTATATCCGCATAAAGAATTAAGGCTCCCCCACGAAATCTAGAGTCTATTGTCAAAATGTCGTTTTCACTGACATTAAAAGGAGTTCAAAGATTTACCGGTAGTTTGATTTACTATTTAAGGTTTATTGAGAAGTTCGCGACGCTAGCGGCATCTCTATGAGTTAGCAGAGCTAAAACTAAGAGACGTTGGCCAATTGGAGCATGCTGAGAAGTCGTTTTCGTTGCTAAAAGATGGTCTGGTGAACGCACCATTGTTACGGCACATCAAGCGATCGAAACCATTGAGTATAATTTTATACACAAATCCATGGGCGTTTGGAGCAACACTGTGTCAATAGTATGGTGGAGGGCTACATCCAGTGCGTTACGTCAGTAAGATGTTTAAAGATGCTGAGACGAGGTATACAGGGGCAGAATAAGAGATGCTGGCGTTTCTCAAGACGTTACATAATGCCAGTCATATTTTGTTCGGGCAACATATAACGGTTTATGCAATATACTCTACGATGCGATGGCTATTTACGTCTAAAAGTTTAACGGTAAGAGGAATTCAGTGGGCAGTAATGTTGTGTCCATGGTTTTTGGAAATCGTACGAATGGATCATGAGACTGTGGGTTTATCTGCGCTATTATCAACGTCTATAGTGCCTGTGCAGAATATGTATGAAGTGTTAAAAGATATTGATCCGCTGAAAACATTGAAAGATGCCGATCATTAAACCAATTCCAAGTATGCATCGTCATAGCACTGGATATGTTTAATCGTTTGATGTTGTATTGCGAATTAAGAATGATCCGAAATGGGCTTTCGCATGATCGTATGGGAACTACCAACTTGGGTTGTAGTAGCAGCATAATATGGAATTTAATATAATCTCACCATGAACGAAAGCGAGTATCATGGATTAATCAATGTGTTACAACTATCGCAAGACCACCACGTGAAGAAGAAAATGTGTGTGGGGATTCTAGACTGGTGATGGGACAAGTTAATGGAGATTTAAGCTGTAATCATGAATCATTATTGGTCTGGTTAGGCAGAGTGCGCTCAGTGGTAGAAAAGTTTGAAGCAGTCAGCCTGGTACATGTGGCACGCAAGTATAATCAAGCAGCTGATTTTCTAACACACTGTGCCATGAAATAAAAACAGGCAGGGAAAGTTTTTAGTACTCAGAGAAAAGCAGATCTGAAGCTGCTGAATCGGTTGCCAGAGTTGCTGTACGCCGCTGCAGATGAGGTCCAAGAGAAGGATGGCGTAGCTAGTACCCAAGAAACAACTGAGAAAGTAACCTTTGAGTATGGTGGTAATTCCAGTAACGATGCTCAAGTTGTCATAAACAGATCGATATCTGAGGAATGATGAATATTCATCACAACACATATTTGTACTCACTCGGAGTATGGGAAAACAAATCACGGACAGCCTCAACACAAGGAAAATTTAAACGTTGGGCAAGGGGCGAACACAAATGGTGATTCCTACTCTGTGGAAGGTGATATTTTTGGATCCGAAGAGCATCTGAACGAGGCAGAAGAAGATCCATATTAAAATGCGCAAGATATCAGAGTTGAGCGACTGGCAACAGCTCAGACACATGACGAATGGTGTAGCAAGGTTATGGCGTATTTACGAGGAGAGGACGATAAAATCAATTTCGCCAGCGAATGGAAAAGGATAGCTTGCCATGCGACCACTTATGTGTTGGGTAGTAACGATGTCCTTTATTATGTCTCAAATGCTCGAGATAAAACAAGAGAGCATGTGTGGTGATTAGTGGTACCAATCATATTGCAGGAAGATGTGCTGCATGCTTATCATGTGAAAATCGGTAGTGGGGCATATCAGGGAGTTGGAAAGGTTTATGCTCGGTTGAGATCCAAATATTATTAGAGAGGGATGTATGCCCATATTGAAAATTATGTTGCAGTATGTGAGGATTGTGCCACCGCGAAAGGAAGGCCAAGATACCAGGGGCGCAATAGCGGAAATATTGTGGCATCGAGTCCATTTCAAATTTTAGCGATGGATTCGCACTGCCCCTACCACAGGATGCAATGGCGCATGAAGCGTTATTGTCCTTTATATGTCTTTTCTCTCTGGGTATGTGATCCTAATTCCAATGAGCACCACCACTGCACAAGATGTAGCAGAAGCGTATATGGTGGGAGTTTATAAGAGATTTGGAGCCCAAGAAATGCTAAGACACGATAGATATCCAATATTTATGAGCTCGGTTTTCAGGAGATTCAATCGAATGCTAAAGCAGAATCAAAGGCCTAAGTTAGCATATCGACTGCAAGCCAACGGTAAACAAGAAATATCGGTGCAAACAGTGATCAAGGCAATCAAGTGTTACATAACGGATCCTGAGCAGAGCGATTGGGATGAATACGTGAGTCCGTTGGAGTTTGCATTGAATACTTCTGTGGATCTTCAAGATCATCAAAATCAATTTTATTTGGTGCATGTTTGGAAACCCAGAACGACATTATAAGCAATGATAGCACCCAAGGATACATCTATCACAAAAAGGATGCATTGGAGTGGAGATTAGCTGCAACTAAAATACATCTGAGAGCGCAAACACAGGCTGCTATTTTTTATACAAGAGCAAGTGATGAAAGACAGAGCCCAACGCCATAACGAAGCAGTCGCATTAAAAGTATGGTCAACCACCAAAACTGCTTATCGACCTGGGGAATTAGTTTGGCTTTATCACAATCTGGTTAAATCAGGTTTGGTAAGGAAGTTGGCGCATTTGTGGCATGGACCGTATGTGGTTGATGAGAGGGTAAATGACGTGGTATATAGGTTAGTGATACCGACCGTGGAAAGTCCAATATTCCCGATGGTGCATATTGCTAGGTTAAAACCGTATATCAACAAGATGAGACGGCCTCGGGAGAAGCTTCAGATTGAGAATAAATTGGAATTGGATGAGGTGCTACTTCCAGATGATTCTTGGTATGAATCTAGTCAAGATGATGAATGGAAGGTGGAACGTATAGTGGATTGTCGGATTAAACAACGGACAAGGAATGAACGTCGGATAAAGGAATATTATGTCAAGTGGAAAGACACCGATGAGATGAAGTGGGATCCAGAGGATAATCTTTCCTGTACCGTCTTGCTGTACGAGTTCGACGCGCAGCGAGCTTGGGAGAATCGAGACTATGCAGCTCAGACAGCAGAAGAGGAAACTACGGAGGTTGAACTGTAGAAGCCTCACAAGATAAAAAGTAAAAGGAGAAAAATAACAAGACATTCAAGAAAATAGCAAGAAAAAGAAAACAAGCCTCACAAGATAAAAATTAAAAGGAGAAAAATAACAAGACATTCAAGAAAATAGCAATAAAAAGTAGACAGGACCCCTGAAGATGTAGTACATCCCTATCACGAACCCATGTTGGTTGTGATGAGTAGAACGCGGACCCGAGTTGGTTGCATTAGGTGGGATAACAAACGAACTGCATAATACAAAACCAAGATACATGTTTAAACAAGAACTGGAAGTTTGTTGGAACATGTGTATAAATCACGTCTCAATTTAATTTTATTGATGCTAATTCATGGAGCACTCATACGCTCACTCTTCATATTACCATCGCTTAGCTATGACGATGGTAACATGAAGAGTGAGCGTATGAGTTCTCCGTGAATTAGTAATAAGATGTAAAACTCGTGTATCGAAGAAACGTGTACGAAGAGATACCCCTAGTGTCCCAAATGTGCAAAACATGTACGCCCGGTATACGATAACACAAAGAAACACATAAGAATGAGATTGTACGAAGAGATACATATCAAGGTCCTAAAGGTGTGAAACCTGTACGGCAACAACAAGATGATACGACGAGGTACATGTCAAGGTCCTAAGGGTACAAACCTGTGAATTTATTATAACATAACACGAAGAAACCCCTGCGTCGAGGGCAACCGTGCGAAGAGATACCCGAAGGGGTTCAACAGGAGCAAAAATTGCACGGAGAGTCACAAGAGGTTACGAAGAAAAATAAGCCATGGGGCAACAAACCTGGGTGTCAATGATAGCCTTACGAAGAGATGCCAATTTAGGTGCTTAATGTGCAAAACCTGTATAGAAGTCAAAGGGACACAGAAAAAACGGAATTTAAGACAACTAGCTGGGCTTCGACACAACAAGGACAAAACAGAACGTACGACATGGGGGGGCAGGCCCAGAGAGTATAAATTGGCCTACAAATGTGACGAAGAAAGGGAGTGAGATACCTGTTGCATTAAGAAATATGATATATATCGAGGGAGGAAGAACAAGAAGTTGACTTACCGGGGCTGGGAGAATGCCTAAAGAATGGGGTCACATACGGCGATTATTCTGAAGGTCAGAGTCCATGTATAGGCCATGAGAGCGCCCGCGTTACCTGTGCAGAGTGAATACGGAATGTTGAGAATTGGAGTGACATTGAATTGTTTTTGGGGTGAAGATTTTCAACCAATCAGATGCAAGAATGGGCGGCCGTCTCGCGCCGGCCATCTCATGACCGATTGAATTATGTAGGGTCTGGGTATGATTGGTTTAATATTGAATTTTGGGTAGAGGTTTCCGCCAATTGAAGGCTGCTGGATGATATTTTCTATTGATTTCCAGAGAAACCTGCTAAATTAGGGCCGACCAACGCAGTCTCATCCAAACCAGTCAAAACAGAAAATTGGCCAGCGGAACATCTGCCAGACTCGCACATTATATCCAAGTTGAGTTAACGTGGAAGTAAAGTCGTTAAAAGAAGAAGACAACATCTGTAATTGATTACGACTTCAACGAGAACGCGAGATGAACAATAAGGATATGATAGAGACAATATTAAGTTTGAGAGAGGTATGACAGTAGGAAAGTAGATGGAAAGGCGGAGAGAGACAAGGGATATGCTTTCATCTGTGAAAATATACCCTCAGAAACGAGAGACTCAACAACTACAACTGCACCAGCATCACTACCTTTCCACCATGGGACAACAAAGAAGAGGAAGAGTTATTGAGGATAAAACGTGCAAGAGAAAATCTCAAAACCTCAGTTCATGATATATATGACTTATATAATCAGCAATGCCACGCAAAAGGATGGACCAAAAGGACTAAGAGAGGGGTCACATCCAAGTTAGGGCGAATGAGAGTTAAACGCAAACGGGGTGTTTGAGTGGGAAGAGAGTCAAATGAAATGGTTGACAAGTATGATAGAACAGGAAGCTACTACCGCAGAAATAGTTGAGCAATATTCAGTAAATTTCCCGCAATCTAAAAAGATACGCACTATAGAGGCTGTGCGAAAGAAGATGTGGATATTGCGTCGTCCCGAGAAAAGCAAAACCCAGACACCACCGGACCAAGAAAGGATTCAACTTGCACCTAAAGAAAACAGCAGAAAATGGACGAAGCGAGAAGATGATATATTAGTAGAAGCGATGAAATGTGGAAATTTGGATGCGAAAGTTATTGCTAAAAAGTTGCATGACGTCGCAAACACGACTGGACGTAATCGCATTCCAAGGACAGAAAATGGAATTAGGCATAGACTCATTCGACTAAAGAACAAGATGTATAACACTAAACACTCATTCATACAGCCAATGTTCTCATCGGAACAAGCGAGTATTGTGGACAATGATGAAGAACAGAGTCATAATGATGAAACAGTGTCCAAGAACCAGAGATCGGGATCAGAAGAAGAAGACAAACCAGAGCAGTTAATCGAGTCTACATCGAATCAAATAGAGCAATCATTAATGGCCAGCGTGGATGTGAATGTAGAAGATGCTGGTATTGAGCAACACACCCTGGCGACCAAGAACCCTGACTATATGGGTGGACAGACTATGGGAGCCTCACTAGATGATTAGAAATCTAGATGCACTGTAGAGTGTGATGAAGAGGAAAGCCAAATCTTCCAATGGTGGTTAATTTGGTCTAATCGACGTAGGATTCGGAATCCGGTGCAACTAATGGTGATGAGGAGGACTTTGTATTTAGAAACGATGAGATGCCCTGTAATAAGAGTTGTGAGGTATTGGATAAATATCATAATGGTACCACGGGAAGTGTTGAGCTATCTACAACTGCAGAGACTGAACATGATGCGTTATGTAGAGAAGTCTTGAGTCACCTCACCCCAATGGTTGATGTTGATACAGTGGTGTCTCAAAAAGTGACTCAGAGGGCTGACGAATATCGAAAATACAAGTTCACTGATCGTTTGGTCAACACAAAGCAATCAGAGTTATTGTGGCGTACTGGGTGTAAACCAGGGTCAACTGCGAGGCGAGTGATAACACATATGACAGATGTTGAAAGAAAATGGTGTCAGGAGGTCCATAAAATCACTATTGACCCAGGAACTATTATTGGTGGAACAAATTCTTTGGATTACACAGAGAACTTGGTGGAATACAAAAAAACAAGTCAATCACTCCAGAAGAAGCAAGAAACGTATTATTCATGGTTACACTATTGCTATGACATTCAGAATCCTTAGTGGTCTTCCCCGGGAGTGCTGGGGTGGTGATTATGGACCTTGTAGAGATGACTTATGTTGTCTGAAGTATGATGTAACTATATCACAATTTAACTATCCAGGAAAATGCAGAAATTGGCTATATCTCAAATCTCGGGAGGTGTATACGGATAAGTTCACATCAGTGAATGACTACCTTCTCACTATGTGTTTAATAACATATTTAGAAGGAGTTTGCGTTACCACCCGATGCAATACTAGTGGTATACAAAAGATGTTGTGTAAACCGTGGAGCTTCATGTTTCATCTTACGGAATTGGGTATGTGTTTATCCAAACGATGGAAGACCTACGAAAATGATCGTGGCACTGATCAGTTCATGCCATTAATGAGAGGGGTATTATATCTGCATGTAACTAGAGATATCATGAATGAACATGTAACCACAGGTACAGTAAACTTGAGGAGATGGGATTATGGAAGACTATGTATCCTACGGCACAATAAGCTGATAATTTTGGATTGGAGAATTGGATGTTCCACTGGGTTCCGATACATTATTCTAACCACCGCTAGTGGAAGGGATATAAATAGAGACATCTACGGTTTACGATGGTTACCCATGGCCAATATTATGAATTATGTCAGAAGATTCAGCATGGTGGATAAATTGACTAGAGAGCCGCCATCTTCATTGTTACGATTAATGACTAGAAAAGAGAATGTTGAGTTGCTGTGGGCCGCATCAGTGATGGCTGAGATGGAATAGACACGTGTGTATAAAGAATTTTAGCACACGTTAGACACGGACCAGATGAAAGTAATACGAGCAGCTGTGGATACAAAAGGAATTGTTTTAGCTCGTGGTCCTTACAGATGTGGAAAAACTTCTACTATTACTGCTATTGGGTTAACATTATTAGCAGTATTTCCGCGTTTTCGAATTGCTATCGTTTCGGAGATTTATGAAGCTATCGATGAGGATCTTAAAAGGTTGATGGATTCCAAGGCGATATAGGACCAGGAAATAGTGCGGTAGTTGGGTGATATAAAGGGTCCTATCTTACTACCGGATGCTGAAGAATATCAACGAATGTTTCTTTCGGAGATATTGCAGCGAGAGCGGCATTCATTGGAAGGTAATGTGATTCGAAAAAAAATCCCTGTGATATTAAGAATGAAGGAGAAGGAAACATTGTAACAAGCACGTGTAATTGTTGCTACCTTGGCACAATTAGGGCAACCGTATTTTTAAACGGTGTCTTATAATGTGATTATTAATGGTGAAGGTGCCCAAACAGCAGAAAGGGCATTATTACAGACCATTAGACCAAAGGTGGAGGTTCTTGTATCAGTGGGTGATCCTTATCAGCTTTTAGCATATTCTCCTATAGATGAAAAGTTGAGACATCGGTTTCACAATGGTGCTCGTCGTCACAAAATCACCTGGGGGTTGTTACACTCCATAGAACACTTTTGCGCAATCCACAAATTATCACCTGTATTTCCTGGGATCACCATAACTGCAGAATTCAATAGCCATCCGAAAATTACGAGACTGTTACAAGTGTTTTATCCATATACTATTAGAGATAGAGCGGCTACATCACAGAATTATATGGATGCAATGTGTTTTGACAGTATGAAAGTAATTGATTGGTCCAAACCAGCTGAAGGTGACCCTTCTAGGAGGCGAAGTATTAAAGGAAATCGGGTCTTATGGATTATTTCTAAAGAATAGATGAAGGACACTGAACGTCAAGAATACAGGCATGAAAATGTTATCGAGCTGGAGACTGTTAATTTATTGTTGGACCAGATACACGTTAGGCTGGAAAATGAAAGCGAAGAACGAATACTACTATTAGGAAATTACTGTTAATTATTTCGCCATATCAAAAACAAATCACGGCAGTACAGAAGAAATTACGACACATGGGTTATGCGTACGATGAATGTTTGGATATTGAGGTAGGTACGACCGATTCTAGTCAAGGTCGTGAGGCGGATATTGTTATTGTGTCCATGGTTCGATCACATAAACTAGGATTCCTGGAAGGATAACCTTTAAGATCTTTGGTTACCCTCAGCAGATCCCGTGAATATCTTTTCATAGTCGCGGCTCGTTATGTTTTTGAACAAGAAAGCACTTGGAAGAAAATGATAAACATATGAAAAGAAAGTGATGTTCCGGGTTTTGCCTCAACTATGAATGAATAATCTGCGCGTGAATATCCGAGGTGGGGCATTTAAGGAGATTTTGTGTGAGTGCCTTTTGCTCGCTTACGCTGAAGTTACGCAAGGGACGATTACGGTGAAGTGGCATTTTGGTCTCAAATTTTTAAGTATTTGAATTGTGAGTGAACATTTTCAACCAATCATATACGACTCTGGGCTGCCGTCTCACGACTGATTGGATTATGGAGAGGCTAAATATGATTGGTGTGAAATTTGAGTTTTGAAGGAACATTTTCAACCAATCAGAGGCGACCTTGGGCGGCCGTCTCGCGCCAGACTGGATTATGGAGGGTCTCAGAAGTAACTGTCAAGTATTGGATTCAGCACTAAAGTAACCAAGAAGTAGTAAGTAAAAGAAGTGGTTGACTTAGATGTAGATTTCGGAAATAATAGATTCGAATTTCCCCTGTAACACGACAGTCGTTTGAAACCTTCCAGAAATCCTTCTTTACTATCCATATACTGAAACCAATTTTAATACAAGAAGGTCTAAGTGAGCAACTAAGTGATAGAAGCAACAGTTATCCAGGGCTAGCTAGAGCTTGGGGCAGCCTTAGACTCTTTGGGAAGTGTGTCCATAACGTGTTTGGTAATTTTTTGGCTCGGACGTTAGTATTAAGGACCTGGGAAGTTAATCAAGAAGGAGAGATTTGTTGCCCTCTGGTGTTGTAACTTGTGTGGAAACACTAAAATTTTAAGTTCATTCACGACAAGAACCTAACATAAAATTCCTAATAAAAGCAAATGTACAGTTAAAATTCCAAAGTAGCTTAAAATGCATCAAAGCATAAGGGACCACTATGGTCGCGCTTCACTTGAAGGTTGTATGCAGTCCCATACCGGACTATATGCATCACTTGTAAAATTTCAACACTCCTTCCGCGATCATCGTGTAATCACTTGAGCCCAATCTCACTACGTAGGCGCTAAGCCTTGGCCCCACACGATGGCTTCGTCAGCAGGTCTGCGACCATTTCATCATTGGACAGGTGCAGTGGTTTCACTTCCTTCTTCTTCACGTAGACCTTGAGAAACTTGAGCTTGATATTCACATGCTTCAAAGCAGCTCCACTAGCTTCGTCTTCCAGTTGTCGTGTAGCTGCTTGATTGTCCATTCGTAAAATAGTTGGCCTTTTCACACGTAAACCAATCTCCTCCAACAGCTCCTTCAGAACGAGATTTGCTTTTCCTCCAACTGCGGAGCCACGAATTCTGCCTTGGAGGTTGATACCGCAACAGCGCTTTGCGTCTTGCAATCCATCCAATCACCATACAATTAAGCAAAACAACTCACCCACTCACACTCTTTCTATCTTCTTTATCTCGAGCAAAATCTTCTTATCTTTCCATACCAACTAATGATAATCAGAATGTATCTGTAAAGAGGCATTCTGAGAAAAAAGTGGTATATATTTTTTAACTTTGATATTCACGATAGTGGCATAGATAAGGTCCACCCTTTTTGTTTCCATCGTGGTCACGCAAAACGGATAATGCTAACATCTTAATTTAAGATAAAATTGTTACTAGCTGAGGGTACGATACTTATGAAATGAGTATCCAGAATATTCATTGTAAGTACTTTCAATCGCAGATCTTGATATTGCCGGTCTATCTCGCGTAAACATACAATCACTTGCCCTGTGTCTCATACTTTCATCAATTCCGCAAAATATTATTCCATTCCGAGTCATCGAGTGAGTATAGGATGTTAGCACAGGCAGGTATGCGTGACGAAACTGGCTCACTTGAGTACCGCAAGCTGTTCTGTATGCGTGCGGTGTTGGCTCTCTATAGCTACCGCTAGAAGTGCCTTAGGCCTTGTGCCTTTGTCTTTAAGATGAGAAGTAGAAAATATATTATAGAAAAAATTAAGCCAATAAAATTCACTTGAGCTCACTAAGCGCTATAGGCTTGAAATCTTCTAACACATGTATTCAGATAATTACAGACAATCCGTTTCCACCATGAGATTTCACTTGGAAGCCAAAAATGGCTACACCAAAAATATACTGTCCTCCTGAAATGGCGTGCGCTGTTACACCATCAAATTAAACCAATTTGATTTCGCAGTTTTTTGCATCCGTTGCGCATTCAAATCTTTCGTAACCAGGTCCACTATCATCTCCAAAATTGGTACTTGTGTGGCCTTGATCACACCATTCTTAACCAAACCCTTAAGAAATTTCAGCTTGACATCAATGTGCTTGGTGCTGGCGGCACTCGCCTCACACGCCACATGCTTGATGGACGCTTGACTGTCTATCTTCATCAATAGCGGTTCCATTGAAGGTATTCTAATCCCCATAAGTAATTCGCGCAAACCTCGTGCTTCTCTACCACCCACAGCTGCAGCAACAAATTCGGCCTCAGCTGTGTACAGTGCCACTGTACTCTGCTTCTTGCATTTCCACGAAACGATAACTCCATTAATGTAAATCACCGCTGCGCTTATACTTTTACGATACACTTTGTCGCCTGCGAAATCAGCATCGATATGACACATGATGCGAATTGGCATAGGCAATTCTTCATCATGGCTTTATTGAATCTTCATCGATTTTGTGCCCTTCAAATACCTTGCAATCCTTTTCGCAGCCTTGAAATCCCCCAACGTGGGTGCGTGTGTGAGTCTCGTTACACGGTGCACCGAAAACGAAATATCGGGTCACGTGCAACGAGAGATCCACAAAAGAATGCCGACCAGCGATTGAAAGGTCTTAACCATTGGACACTTGTCCCTTGGATTCACTGATAAAACTTCTTTGAAATCCTTGATATCATCCACATCCAGCACTGGAGTACGCGCTGCAATATTTTTTTCAAATTCATGCGCGACCAGGAGCTCATCAATAGCAGCCTCCTGATTCAATTTATAGCCATCCGTTGGGTTGACTTCGATACGTATTCCCAAGAACTTAGTCACAACACCTAAGTCTTTTAGTTCCAATACATTCATCTCGATAAAAAAAATCATCAACTGCTGCTGCTGTGGTCCCAGTTACCAACAAATCGTCGACATATGATCCTACCAAGAGAATACCACTTTCACCACGTCCTACGAACACACAAGTGTCCGTAACGCGTTGTTTGACTTCAATTTGTCCAACGATTCACACAGTAACTGACGCCACAATCTTCCTGCCTGTTTCAGGCCATACACATTTCTCTCCAACTTTAGCGAAAGTTGATTTTACATCGAAAGTCTCGAGAACTTCACTTGATATTCGCATGCCTTGTGGAATCCTTAAATGTATCTCGTAGTCTTCCTCCGTCTACGCTTTCAGATACGTGCTTGGCACGTCACCGTGCCGCGCCTTATCCCCCAAATTTGCGACATGGCTAGGATTACTTTCAAGTTATCGACTTCCATGACTGTCGAAAACGTGAAGTAGTAATACTGCCCGTAAATCTGTGTGTCGCCGTGTGCTACGAGCCTGGCCTTTTAGCGCGCGACCGTTCCATCCGCACGCAGCTTAGTCTTGTATACCCACTTAGTGGGCAAAAACTTTTATCTGGTCTTCTCTTGATAATCTTCCAGGTTCCAATGTCTTCAAGCGACTTAATCTCCCCCTGTTCTGCTTGCGACCCCATGCTTGCATTTGCTCCTTCGTGAGCCTCCTTGAATGACCTTGGATCAGGCACGCCAATGCTAGGCGTACCTCCGCCATCAATACTTCCACACAGAACGTATACGCACATCGCGCTCTCATCAGAAACGTTGCCAGGAACTTTGCTTTCCACGTCAGGTATACCATTCGAAATTACAACTTCCATATTATTCATTTTACGTACTTCAGCACTTGGTACTTCAGTCACACTTGCTTCATTTTCACGTCTTTTTTTACCGGCCATTCTTTTGTCCTGTTCACGAGCGGCTGCCCTGTGTGTCTTTTTCCGCGTGCGCTCAGACTTTCTGGGGTGTCCGCGTACTTTTTGATCATCTCCTTATACCGGAACTTGGCTTGCTACTGGGGTTTCTCGTACCGGACTTGCATGTTTTCGTCTTGCAGCTTATCTTTCAAGCTACTCCTCAGCCGAAACATCCAATGCCTTTGTAATTTGGTCACCCATCCCTTTGACATTCAAGTGTTTCAATAGCATTAACGTGGCGAGTGACCGTCACCACTCTTTCACTGAGTAGTATCACTTTGAACCCCTTGGACTCGTCACTTCGACCAAGTACCAGTGCTCGCTCGGCATTTTTGGCGATGGTCTTTTTTGTGAGTCCCTCCACACTATGCACGACGAGCAAAAAACCAAAATCTCTCTTATCGAAGGTTTCTTATTTTTCAGCACTTCAAACGGCGATAATCTGCCGGGATTTGACCGGGTCGGGGTGCGATTTAAGATGTACGAGGCGTATTCCGCCGCCTCCGACCAGTACATTAGGGTACCCCCGACCCAAAATCATACACCGGACCATATTGAAATGCTCCGGTTCATCTTTTCGGATTTTCCATTTGAGGCTGGATTACCAGCCTCCGTAACTTTTCTGTGCACACCAGTCTTCTTGCAGAACAAATTCACTGTTTTGTACTCTCCACCTTCATCTGTGCGTATGACGTGAATCCTTCATTTGAATTCATTTTCATACCAGACTAAAAATGCTCAAACATTTTCGCCGCTCTGTCTTTATTTCGAGCGGCGAAAACTCGCACGTAACTGGAAAAATGACCCACAAAAACAACAAGATATCTGTTTCCACGTCTGTCGCGTGGTGTGATCGGACCCTTCACGTCACTGCAAATCACAACGCCTACTCGTTCTATTGGTGAATTTCACCGGTATCCACTCTTGGTTGTTTCTTTCTTGTTGTTTCCTTCGGCACAGGCCAGGCAGCTCGGTCGATTACTATCCGTCAACCTTATGCCTGACCTGGGGCCCTTGGCTAGTCTTTCGACCGTAACGTAAGCCAAGTGACCCAAGCGGAGATGAAAGCGATGCAAGCTGCCTTCCTCTACATCACTTTCAGTCTCGGCAGCAAAAGAATTCAATAACATGTGCTTGAACCGCTGCGTGCGTCCACTCAGCCTTTCGGGAATTAGACTTGCAACGAAAATTGATACACATACTTTAATCGGAAATAAAGTCCTTACATTCCATCTAATCGTCAGATTTCTTCCATCATCCACTATTTTACACCCCTTTTTGTACAACTTGCCAAGTAAAAAATGACCTTGGCAAGTTTGGGTGCAAAATAAACCTCACTCAATTCGATTGAGATGGGCGCGTCACCTGGCGTACCCAACTTTATCTTTCTAAACTTGGTGACAGACAGCCTGCCACAATCAGGCAGCATAAAATCATCATCCGGTCCGCACACGACCGGGTTTTACAGTAGGCTTTCATCTTCCACCACATGCCTAATCGCACTACTATCCACAATCCACATTGTTTACGATAGTTCATTTTCGTCAATCATTCAGTTGATGAATCCATCCTTTCTTAACCCAATGGTAGACAAGCAACCTCCCTATTCCACTGACCATTAGATTTCCCTTGGTCCTTCGAATTACTTGGCTTTTGCGTTCTTCTTCCTTTTTGAGGGCACCCTTTCTTGACATTCCCGGGATTTATGCACCCGTAACATTTCTTCGCGAATTCGGTTTCGGTCACCGAATTTGTATGGAACTGTGCAGGTTGTCTTTCCTTCAACACATCGTCGTCCAATTCCTGCGCCCGCGCTATATAAGTTCTTGCTCATGGCACAGTAATCCGTTAGCATCGGATTATACTTGGCCATGATCGCAATTTTGAATCGTGGCGCAGCAAGTTTCACGATATTCTCGACCACCAATTTTTCGCTCGACTCGCTTTCACGAGCCAGAGCTACCAGGTATGGGTAATGATCGGTCCAAGTCCTTTTAGGACTCTTATCAGAAGGAAACCATACTGTAGCCGGGTGGTCAGAGATGTTTACTCGGAATGCGGAATACTTATAATCCAAAATCGCGTGAAAAAACGGAGAAATTGGCCACCACGTGACGATATTCGCGCGGAACTAATCAGCCGACACTCCTTCCAAGTGTTCTCCAAACTTGTTAACCTTCCGGCGCTCCGTCCAGACAAAGCCAAACATAATTTCTGCTATTTCGACGGCCTCAATAAAGAGGTACGCCCACTGCATGAAGCCGGCACCGAGTCCCGGGTATATTTCAACCC
>CM047581.1:9839593-9849781 GCA_026184515.1 Peronosclerospora sorghi | reverse complement strand
CGCCCACTGCATGAAGCCGGCACCGAGTCCCGGGTATATTTCAACCCCCGAGAATTTCTCGAGGGTTGAAATATACCCGGGACTCGAGAATTTCTCGAGGGTTGAAATATACCCGGGACTCGGTGCCGGCTTCATGCAGTGGGCGTACCGCTTTATTGAGGCCGTCGAAATAACAGAAATTATGTTTGGCTTTGTCTGGACGGAGTTTGGACAAGCAGGGTGCACGAAGATTCCCAAGCTCGGCATCAAGAATTTCTCGATGCCGAGCTTGGGAATCTTCGTGCACCCTGCTTGTCCAAACTGTGGACCAGGCACTTGTGCTGCTTGTCCAAAATGCAAACCATGCAAATGTACCACTGGCGCATCCGTTCTACCGGCATTTTGAATATTTTCTTGGGCATTCGTCGGGAGCTTGGCCGCATTACTCGGCGGCTCTCCACCGACTTCAATTTCGCAGTCCTCGGTCAAGTCGTTTAAGGTCATCTGTTGACCAAACGGACGGTAATTTTTAGCGTTTCCCGGAACACACTGTTACGGGAAGCAACCGGTGAGTCCTTCCTCGACCCGGAAGCTGTACTGGCAACCGACGCACGTCCCTGCGCCTCCTCCACAGACACGAGGCGTGTCTGCGCATCTTTTAAACCATTTAGAATGCCTTGCAGGACCTCTCCTTGGTCCACATCAAAGTTTCGCTTTGCTTGTCCTCGTACATTTTATCCACAAAACGAAACGAAATACCACGACAAAATCCAAGTAAGCAATTCCACTAGCCCTCTGAAAGTGAGGGGACTTCCACTAGTAACGAGAAATTTAGCTCCACACGAGAATAAACCACTCTAGAGATCACAACTTAATCACAGGCTTAATTACTTCAAATACGCTGGGCCACTTGGGCTCATAATCTGTTAGCACAGGCAGGTATGCGTGACGACACTGGATCACTTGA
Organism: Peronosclerospora sorghi; assembly: GCA_026184515.1. Taxonomy (NCBI): domain Eukaryota; phylum Oomycota; class Peronosporomycetes; order Peronosporales; family Peronosporaceae; genus Peronosclerospora; species Peronosclerospora sorghi. Next base: position 9,848,835 of record CM047581.1, on the reverse strand, counting down.
GTACCTCGAGCGCTTCTGTATTCGTACGGTGTTGGCTCTCAATAGCCATCGCTAGAAGTGCTTTAGGCCTTGTGCCTTAAAGAATTTTAAGCCAATAAATTCACTTAAGCTCACTAAGCGCTATAGGCTTGAAATCTTCTAACACCATGTATTAAGGTAATTACAGCCAATCCGTTTCCACCATGAGATTTCACTTGAAAGCCAAATATGGCTACACCGAAAATGGACATAGGACATCGCACCCACTCCCCACTGCTCCATTGCATAAGTAATCGTCGAAACGCTTTCGATATAATGCACTCACGTGCACCTGCATACGATTCCTGCGACTTGATAAGTTTCCCGTACCAGCGCTTTCGACCTCTTCTTGCATCAGCTTGAAAACACGCTCAACGGCATCCCCCCGCACGTTTTTACTGTTGTGTCCCAGCAAATGAAGAAGTTGTCGCATCTTTGTATTTCTGCGTATTAGTAGTGCTAAGGCAAATTTGGTTGGTGAGTCAATATGATTCCACAACTTCTTATTCTCCTTCACTTCGTCAACAAACGCATGAACTTCCTGATTTGCGACTAAGCCCGCAAAAGAACCAAATTTTGACACGTGGATGGGTGCTTTCTTTACTGATGAACACTGGCGACGGCGGTGTGCCGCTGCGCGAGGTCCCCCATTTCCTGTGCAACAAGATGCACTTATTCAGGGGAAGCAAGGGTCTGGACCCGGACCATCGGCTGCGCGGCGGTTCTCCTTCGCGGTTGCTGTCAACGGCCTCGACCACCGCCATGGCTCCAGCATACCTAATGGACCCGGCGTTCCTGACGGAGTCCTCGCTCCTAATGTAGCCCTCGCACCCAACGGACCCGGTGTAAGAATTAACTTCAGCGACCGAAACGACCCCTTTGACCGCACCACCTCGCCTCCTACGGATGTTGGGGGACCACAAGACCGACATGCTGTATTGGTGCGCACTGCCGTGTGGATCGATAAGGTGGATGACGATTTGCGTTTAATGATTCGACTTGAGGAGGAGGATCTTGCAGCATGGATGGGTGGCATTGTACTCCCTTCGCCGCCCGGATTTCTCATATGTACGCATCGAGAGCCACGAGGGTTGCGATGCTAGATTTCTTCGAAGAATACCTGGAAGGAAAGGTCATTGCGGCCATGACACCTTCCGTCCTAATGCCTCAACATATTGCGGAGAAAGTGTTGCTCTAGCAACTTTTGGAACACCGTACAGGGGAGAAGGCTTCCGATCCATTGAGTCGGGAGATAGTTAAGGGAGCGAAGCGAACGTGCTACGATTCGATCACAAGACGTCTCACGTTCGTCCTGACGGACCAGGCGGCTTCGGCGAGCTGGCATGCAAAGTGCGTATCCTTTCGAGGTAGTCGCCTTCAGCTATTGTGTCCAGAAACTGTGGAGAGGGATTACATTGCTACGTCATCTACATCCAATGCTACTTCTACTCGCACCATGTTGCAGTACCAAGTGAAAATCTTGGTTCATGGCGTGACCGCGGGCACAATTCAAGCAATTTTATCGTCGAGTGTCTCATGCTCGGTGACGTCGGTGGTTGGAGGGAGCCTAAATGGATCAGAAGCGTACGATTCCAATTTTTTCGTCACCACGTTTGATTCAGCTTCTTGCCCCGAAGATATCAAGTTGGTGAAGCACATTCAAACGACTGACACGACAATGATCCTGCATGATCACCGACATTTTCAACGAGTCCCGTGTTTTTTGTGCTATTCGCCGTACCATTCAAGTGCAAAATGCGCGGCTTTCAAGAGCGCTATCTTGTCCGAACACCGGCGCAAGTTCACTGGGACGCACCAAGTGGCAAAAAAAGTCGGTGTCTTGACTTTCAAGCACCTTGAAGTGTCTGGGAGCCTGAAGCATGTCGCTGGACAGGCAGAGACGCTAGCGGCGATCACGGACAAGCTTAAGACGGATGCTTGCAAGGCGCAACTGTTGGCCAAGGTGACCCACTCTTCTCCATGAGAGAGCCAAGGAAAGATGCATCCCCCTATTCTTCCCGTGACCAGCCAGCGATTAGCGGAGGTGCCGCACGCGCAGCTGTCCTACCTCCGCCGGGTGGTTTGACCCAGGTGCGAACAAGAAAAATCGGGACTCTCTGACCAGCGCAGCGACGTCTACTCAGGCGGCTCCTTCTACTGGTGCACCGCCTCGACGTCCACAGTCGAAAGCGGCCGAAGGGACTAGCAAATCTAGCAAGGCGGTGACCAGCGCGGCGGTAACTTCCGCCAAGAATAACACAACCAATTTAAGCAAAGTGTCTACAAGCACACCAGGTTTAAACAAAGCACAGTGCCTACAACAAAAATGAACCCGCGGCCAAAACTTCCGTGACATCAGCCGCTGTGTCAAGGCGGCTAAGCAGCGTGCACAAGCGATCGCCGAACTGGACCACCCCATTGGATGTGATCGCGCGGCATCCACGGCAGAGCCGGCAGTGGACACTTCTGCAGTTACTGAGAAGGCTGTGCTACAGTCCAAGGATAAGGATTTAGCGGTTGCTAAATCTCAGGTGGAGGACGCGCGACGTAAAGCTGAAATACTGAATTCCACCGCCGCGGAGAAGAAGATCGACGCCGAAAACAAGAAGGCATTCTTTTTCAAGTCTCACGCTCATGCGCTGGATTTGGCTATTGATCGTGAAGCATCAGGTCTTAACCAACATACTGCTCGCGATGATTCGGACGGAAAATTGCCGAAGTTGGAGTACGCATATCGCACCGCTGACGCTGCGGCTAACCGAGCGAATACAGCAGCAGAGAATGCGACGAAGAAATTACAACAACTGACTCGCCATTTGGCCAATATTACTCCAAAAGAGCCGCCCGAGCTCGATGCTGCTGTCAAGCGCATTTCATCACCGCCGAGCGAGATGCCTGTTGTGACAGCATAGAAAATTCGGGAGAGGAGTCGCGCAACGATTCAGCGATTGTTGTTGTCGTATGTGCGCCGCAAGCGGGATATGCCTAGCGTGCCATTAAAGGCCGCACCTAGTGCGGTGTCATCTGGGGCGGTACCATCTGTTCTGGCTCCATTGGAGATGCCACCGACAAAATCTCAGGACCAGGACACACTGACCTGTCATGATCTCGACGTAACTATGGCGGACAGCACTTTAACGTTTGGGACTACTATGAGAATGGATGATCTTGGTGGAGGGGCTGTAACGCCTCCCCCATGTGTGGCTAGTGTTCCTATTCCAGCGGAGCTAGCGAAGGATATTGAAGACGAGCTTAAGGCCTCTTCAGAAACATTGGATGATCCAAACATGGGCACCTGCGATCGCTGGAGACGACCCAGTGGTGGCAGGAGAGAATAAGTATCCAGGAGGCAATCAGAGCCCCGATGGATCTTATCCGCACTCAATATCCTCACGAATAGACCTTACGGGCAACCAGAGTGCGTAAGGTTCCTGAAACATCCTCAACTGCAGTAGCAGCCGCCGTAGTGCCGAAGAGCAAGAAACAAATTTCGGCAAACACTGCTGCAACTCGGAAGTGGGTGTCCGAGCGTAAAGTGGAGACGGAGGTACCTGATAGATTGCCTGTCCAAAGGGCCAATCAGCGTGGATTCTGCGTGTGCGTTGGAATTGACGAAGCTTGTCAGTGCACTGCCGTACCCGGTGGCTTACCTCGCCTCAATGTCGAGTGACAAACATCAAGCCTTTGGACATTCGATCAACAGCGAGTCTCAACTGGATGTGATACGCCAACATACCACCCACGTCAATAAAGATCTGCGAGAGCTGTGTACGGGCTGGGCTGCAACGGCAGACGTTCAGTCTGGACAAATCCGGTGGAAGACGACAGACAGCTTACAACGCTCGACAAAGTTCAATAAACTACATCCGGAGCTGCTGTGCGCAACTGTTTCGAAAACGCTGTCGGATTTGGAGCATTCGGGCGTCCTAAGTGTCCTGTGTGTGTTGCTACCACAGCTTTCTCCTGTCGCAGATGAGACAAAGGTGGTGATGACACATTTCAAAGCGGTACTATACCACTTCTCCGAAGAGGTGCGCGCAGCTGTCGGCGGCATTCTATGCAAGCCTACCAACTGGAAGCCAGCACTTGACCTTATCGCCCATGATGGTCAAACGTTGGACCATCAGTACTTAGGGCACCTCGGCTGCGCAAGGGACTGCTTCGACAAGGGATGAGAATCCAAGTCCCTCTTCTCCAAATCCTCTAGGGCAACCTCGGTCTCCTGCCAGGGTTGAGTTTCCTTCCGTTCTCCCTCCAACGGCTTGCTCACCTCGAAGTCATCGTAGAAGCATGTTGAAGACTTCTCAAAGGCCGAGCAAAAACAGCACCTGTCTCCATTCGCAAAATGTCGCGGGATACCCCAAACACCCGGAACGGTGTGCAGAATGGTTTGGCCATTTAGGCAGCGAGAATTGCAAGGAGCCATCGACTTGGTCCTATTACAAGAAACGCGGGTCTCTTTTGGTGAAGGAGCAACCTTGAACAAGTTGTAAAACTCCACATGGGGCTTCTTGGACATAGCCGTACGCACATTATGGACAGAGTCAGACGAAGCGCGTGGAAGGGTTGCGATATTACTAAATCCGTACTCGTCAATTACTGAAATGGAACCGTGGCATGAGGCACAGTGGACACCGCACTGGATGGATGTTCGTATTACTATTTGAGGCGACACCGTTCTTGTTGTCAACGTATATGCCCCGAGTGGTAAGGCTGAACGGGAGATGTTTTTTGAGATCCTTTGACGTCACCTGCTGAAACACGACGGACCTCTGTTCGTGGGTGGGGATTTCAACTTCACGTTGGTGCCTCGACTTGACCGTTCCTACGTCTCACCTCCCGGCAGACATGATTCCGTGGCGCTACGAAGGCTTCTTGAGTGGGTACACCTTTGCGATGCTCTCGAGGATGACATGGATCGAGCAGAAGAAAAGAGGGCCATATCAGCCTTTCATGCGGCGGCGAACACTTATTTCAACACCTTGCCTGGCGGTGGATCAGCAAGTTCTCGACGTTACCGGGGTACGTGAGCTCTCTTCACGATGATTGGATTCGAGACGTCGATCAGTCTGTACCTGGTCCAGCAGCTGGCCAAAATGGAATCAGTATACGGATTGGGGCGCCACGACATATTGTGCGCGTACTTAAGCCACGGCGGGTATATCCGGTCCCGGCTGTGCACAAGCGACCGCGAAAAGTGCCATTTTTGCGGCCATTGAGGTGGCACAGATTAAAGTTAACAATTCCAGTTCTGTTTCGACGTCAGACGCTCGTACATCCCAACAATTGGCCGACTGGTGGGATTTATGGAAGATCAGGTTACGCGAAGTTCTTTTGGTGACTACCAAGACAGACCACCAAGGTTTGACACGCAGCTACAGACAGCGGCTAAAGCGCCTCTATGTCCGTCTGAATACGGCGCTGTCGGAGGCGCGCTCATCGGCTACCTCAGTGGCGTGTACTGACGCGGCATGTGACCAACTGAGCCCCGCCAATACTCCATCGGCACTTCGGCGAAACGTTGCGGAGTGTCGACGTTTATGGCAAAGGACCAAGGAAGAGCAACTTCTTGTCCAGAACACGTATTCTCCAGGCGAGAATTCTCGTCGTTTTACGCGCGGGTGTCTACAAAATTTCAGGATAACACCATCGTTTGGTTGGGTGGCCATGCTACATACGGGCCGAATAGGTCGCAGTAGTTGGCTGAGGAAATGGCAGACGGATGGGGGCATCTTATGACACATTGTTTTTATCGCCCAGATGCCACAGCGGCATCTCTTGACCGATCCTCCCGACCGGACCGGGTTGACGACTCTACTGTGACGTCAGCCATATCTACAGACGATGTGTGTGCGGCATTGAGAGCCTGAAACGTGGGAAATCTGCGGGACCGGATGCAATTAGCAACACATTTTACCGCGATTACGCAGACGCTCTCGCGCCAATTCTCGAAACACTGTACACTAGATGGCCGGAGTGCAGCGTGTTGCCGGCGTCTTTTGGTGAAGCGAACATTCACTGTCTGGAGAAAATGGCGGCCTTCGCCTTGCCGCTTCATCATCTCCCGATCGCGCTGTTCAACAGCAACTACAAGTGGCTTACAAAGATCCTTTCGCTTCGGGTCAGCCGATAATGTCGCGTATCGTTCTGCCAGATGAAGTGGGTTTTGTCCCGCAAGCGGTAGATTCATACAGCTCTTGTCATTTTTTGGCGGTACGCAAAGCTGCAAGTGATGACAGCCATCTACACGGAGCCATTGTTTTGCTTCTGCATTTTGCAAAGACATATGACACATTGCAACGTCCGTTTCTACTTTCTATGATGACCTGGCTTGGATTCTCGCTCAAATTTGTATCAATCGTAGCGTCATTACACAGCGATGCGACTTGTCAATTTATGGTGAATGGGTACCGTTCAAGTCGACGTGAAGTTCACTGTGGCGTCCAGCAAGGTTGCCCTCTTTATCCCCTTCTTTTTATACTCGCCTTGGATATTGTCTATCGATTGATTTAAGAGAGGGATAACATTCGCGGGGTACCTCTTACATATGGAGGGAGAACCACTGACTTCAAGTTTCGGGCTACGCTAATGACACGGCGGTATACCTGCGCGATTGGTCTGCCGTTCTGCCTGTTCTTACGATTCTCGATGATTTTGCGGCTGTTTCAGGGCTGTTGACGAACCGATCCAAGTCTATGATCAGTGAACTGGACCCAGGCGGATCATCTCTGCCTTTAGACACATGTGGCCTCAACTTGCTGTCTCCAACCGAATACTGCAGATATCTTGGTGTAACGGTGGGTCAAAAGGATGTGATAAGTGCCAATTGGTCTAAATGCATACGTTCCCTCTGAAGTCGACTTGTACTAGCCCGAGCAAAGACTCACACGGTGGAACAAAGAGCTCGCCTGGATAGCGCCATCGCGGTACCAAAAATTACCTACTTAGCACGGCACTGCTGGCCACCTCCTGCCATGGTAACTCGGTTGCAGGGCTTGATTCTGGATTTTATCTGGGGCGTTCGTAATGGCAAGAGGTCTCGACCGTGGGTACCCTTCGATAAGGCCTCACTACCGATACAGCAAGGTGGGCTATCGGTGCCGTGTATTCGAACGGAACTGATGACTATGGCGGCGACCGCTGTTGGACAGTGGGCAGCTACAAATTCTTTGAGAGATTTGCTGAGCGGTGATTTCTTATGGGGCTCGACCGACTCGGTCCCGGCTTACGTCACGCCATGTTGGGCCCAAGACCAGAAGACTCGCCTCCAAGCGACGCTTTGGTTAACCGGATCTAAAATTGTCGGGATTTCAGCTGATCGCCATGCACGACAAGGAGGGGTCACGGAGGTCTGCCTGAGGGCCGTCCCTTTTACATCGTGAGCCGTGGTCGAATAAAATGAAGACGGTAGTGTTCAATTGATGTCCGCCATGTGCTTGACGAAAGGCTGCGGGCCGAGATGCAAGCGGAAGTAGTGACATCAGGTCGATTTGAGCAGAGGTGGATCGTACACGCGGCGATGAAAGAGATGTCGTGGCTGAGGGACCGCAGAGGCAATGTGTATACCTTGAACGGAGCAGATTTGCACAAGTGTCCAAGTACCTAATGCATCTGTTTTGGGAACAGAAGATCAAAGGTTCGAATCCTTTTTTTTCGATCAATTAATTCTAAGATGAGATAGAGTAATAGGAAACTTATCAGGCTCATAATCTGAAGATGTATATACTGAGCTGGGAGCCGATTCAGAGTGGTATCATACGGTTTTTGCCCAAGCGCAACATCGATACTCACTATATGTCGAAGCGTCAGCACTTTGGGACCTTCTGACTTGCTCTCATATACAATTTTCCAATACTCGCCTACCGGTCATTTGATTCAGGAGCGTTGATAGCTTACCCGACAAAGGTACACCAGCATCACGAATGGCTCCTCAGACATGACGGTGCATTGATATCGCATTTAGACACGGGTATGGAGGGCAAAGTGGCTCCGGCGGCCTCATCTATGTCTGGTTGCGATGCCGCCGCGCGTCTGGACAGTGAACTACTGTCCACTTTGGTGCGCATCCAATGTTCACGCGTGTTGTACACCTATGGTCTGGCCGTCGACGATGGAGGCCGCTACGACGAAAACTGAAACAAATAATCGATCGCTGAAGCAGTGAGGAAGACAAACGCATTTGAGACGAACGAATGGAAAATCCGGACTTCAAAGTGATTGCAGCAGGAACATCTCTGATCGAATCGAGAGACATTCGAAGGATACGAGCGTCATTCCCAAAGAACTCGTAGACGCTTTATCGTCTGAAGAGTAACAGCTCCCCGCTCTGGAATTGGGCTAGCCAGGATCTATCTTGCCCCGACACAGCGTGTCCGACTTCCATTTCGGTCATGGCTAATCATTTATTCCGGGATAGCTTAAGTTCCCGGTGCCATTAGGATTATCTACTTGAACGAAGGCGACAGCTTGACGACTTGAGGGAGGCAGATCTTCACGTCTGGGTGTTTGGCATGGACCTTCCGGCTACTCCGAGTAATGCGTGGGATGCCATCGAATACGCTATAGGACCCGGCGTCGATGTGTCTCGAGTGGGGATGCGGTCTTTCCCGCAACACGTGAGATCTGGCGTTTTCTCGTTTCCACGACACTACATTCCATCTGGGTTGAGCGTCTCCGCCGCTTGGAATATGCATCTCTATCACATGAAGTACACAACGCATGAGCCAGGACACAATTTAGACGAGCAGTTTCACGGTTCCGAAGATCAACTTACCAGCCGTACATGGGTGACTACGGACTCCTGTTTGCTCGAGTACGGTCGGCTCTTGCTGATACCGTCATCTGCTTTGATGATCCACCTCCCTTGCGCGAGATGCCGCTCACCAATCCCTCTGGCGTGTTCTACTTGCTTTTGATGAGGGATCAAGAGAAAATCCTGGACCGGGTGGAGCAGGATCCGTCATTGTCCAACTTCATATGAAGATGCACGCAGCATGCGTCTTGTGGGTATCGAGCACGGCTTACGCTTGTACAAAGACCACGAACAACGTAGCTGAATACTGGTGTCGTAAAGGAACTAAAATTTTTAGTGTTTCCACTCAAAATACAACACAAGAAGGTAATAGTTCTGTCCTTCTTGCTTAACTTCCCGGGTTCTTAATACTACCGTCCAAACCACAAAGTCAACCAAACACACTAAGAACACACTTCCAGCAGTTTCTAGG
>CM047581.1:9808408-9839583 GCA_026184515.1 Peronosclerospora sorghi | reverse complement strand
TGCTCCTCGCCGTGGTCTCGTGCTTTCGATTGAGTATGGGCGAGGAGGAGCGCTTTGTCCAGGTCGCTCAAGCCATAGTAATAAAACACAGCATGAAGCATTCAAGAGGAAACAGAAGGTAAAACTGAGATACTCGCACTCTTGGATGCGCTGGAGTCAGAACGACTTAGATTAGACACTGTGTAAGCGCGAGGCGCGCCGCTTGGTACCCGTTCTGGATGAAAAACGGAAGCGTCGCGCCACTGATCACCATTCTACGCTAAATGTTTACGTTATTCACATGATGAAGGCACACCACGATCTTTGTCGCTAATGATCATTGAATACGAGAGAAGAAGATGGTTACCGATGCCTTCCTCTATGGACACGTGAAACGTTCTAAGATATGTACGTGAGGAAATCACCAGCGTAAAACACAACATCGTGCTAGTATTTATAGTCTTGGCGTAAAGAAAATACCATAGATTAATAACGGCCGCAGGTCACCTTCTACATGCTGTAAATAAAGACTCTACTTCTCACCACACTGGCGGCTCGTGCGCGGCCTTCGACAAGCAAATACTAGTGGCTATTCACCTCTGCATGTCGTGGGGGATAGCGCGCTCGTTCTTTCGCAACTCCGGACGCATCACCACGCAAGCTTCACCTGGAGCTGCTATTTCGAGAAGCAAGAGTACTTGCTGACGATATCAGTGTCGACAGCTGGGGACATCACTATCGCACATACAGCAAAATGGCTGATCAAATGGCAAATATTGCTATGGACCATAGGGAGATAGGATTGGTTAGCTTATGTTTTTATTGGTTTTGGTTGTTCTCTTCGGCCTTTAACTCAACAAGAAGTCGTTACATCTTTAAGTACGCTAGTCGCCTCTGCACGCCGCAGAGTGTTTGGGAGCGGAGGGTCGAGTAATCCCCTCTAGCTCGTTATACCCGGCCGGGACGCGTTACAGACGCACTTGGTCCGCCGGAAGTCCCTCGACGGGAGTACGTATTGGTCGGCTTCACAAGCTCAAGTTGCACACGTTTGGAACGTGTAATCAAGTATTGGATTGTTACGTGGAGATATCGTTCGTGGAGTTTATCACGTTCTCATTGGATCTCTATATTGGAGTATTGGACTTTTATTCTCGTATTGGTTGGGCTCTACGATCGGTCCCCAATATGTACAAACATGAAAATATGTAAGTATACGCAATATCATGTGACTTACCAAAATCCGTGTTCTTGACACCCCTCGCACACGATAGGCTTAAAAGCCTCCTTGGTTTCCACCAATCCGATCGCCGATAAGCCGATCGTTGTGCTGCTGACACAAAGCGACCCAAATTCTGGAGTCCGCTTCACCACAGCCGCCCCTGAGTCTGGACGTAGCCGCGCAACGGTAGCGACCCGATCTCACCATATTCCAGATCTTCACAGTAGCGGACTTCACCGATGGACAGATCTTCGAGTCCACCTTCGCCATGTACTTGCCTTGTACACCTGATCATCTTGTGACCACACTTTACGTTCGTTGCTGCAGATGACCTGTATTCCCAGTCGCCCCATATCGATTTGCCTACCAGATCGGTCCGATCTGACAGCCCTAGCGACACTCCAGAGTCCGACACACTGGATGGGCATCAGATAGGAGTCGATTAGCTCCTGAAAACGGTCCGGGAGCTTCAGTCGGAGTTGGACGTCAAGAATTCTTCACTACTGCAACTGCGGAAGGATGTGGACACTTTGATCCCAATGTACACGAAGTTGCAGGAGGTGATCGCTGAAAACGCGCATATCCGGGCCCAGATCGCCTAACAAACAACGCGAGGTAAGCCGATCGGCCTATTTTCGTCTTGGATCTGCTCTAACCGTCCTTTGCGTGCAGATCGGTTGCACACCGACATCTCCAAAACGTTCGACGCTGTATTCGCGGCTGATCGGCAGTCGCATGACCACTGCGATCAGCTCCGACCGATCTTGGACGGGATGATCGGCGCACGGCATGATGATGTGTCTCGTTTGGAGGCATACAGGTTACACCTCCTGGGACAGCTCGCGGTGGTCAACCGGCAGAGGTTGGAGGATCAGTCCGATCGGACTTAACTCCGCACCCAACATGGTGACCTGGAGAGGCAGATCGGCGAGTTGCAGGTCGTTGTCAGGGAGCAGATCGGGAAGGTCGAGTCCTTCCAGAGCCGATCTGACGCCTGGACCCAGGATTCAGACCGTCGCTGGGCGGGCGTAAATCGGTGCTACCAACAGTTGACCGACTTGTTGCACCGGCGTCCGGCTGCAGGCTCTAGCGTTGACCGATCTGCATCGGCCGCTCTGATCAATCTGCAACAAGATCGGACCCGACGCCACTCATTGTCTAAAAGTAAGCACTCCAAAATTCCAAAAGTTTCCACATGCGTAAGGACGCGTCGAAGGTATCAAGGGCGCGGGACATAGAGCGCGACTCCGAACGAGGAGAAGCGAGCTGTAACAGGGTTACATTCGGAATACATTTAGTAGGTGGTGTACGTGAGTACACTACGGTTGGGGTCAGTAGTGACCGGTCCGAAAGGTTTGGACCAGTGGCTATTATAACCAATCAGGGCAGAAGATCTTGGTGGAGCGTGGAAGCCAGTCACGTGTTGGTACACAGGTGGTGTACACTACATTTTAGCTAGGTACGAATTTAGCAATTTCCACTTAGTATTACATATAGTTTACATTAGTTTAAATTAATTTAGGCTAATTATATTAAATATACATTCAGTTTACATTTCACTCAACCGACTACCAGACGCTCGACCTCGACCGGTCGCGCGTGTAGTGAGTGCAGTAGCGTAAGAGGAGTTCTCCCCTTAGCTACCCCCTTAGTAAGGGAGCCTTCTGTTAAGGCATTAGCGAAAGTTAATAGTAAACCAAAGTGGGAATCTTGGCCCCGAGTAAGAGAGTTCTCGCTTACTCAGCCCTTTTATAAGGGTGTATCGGCTAAGTAGCGGCGAACGCCGCTTTAGGAAAGTCTTCCTCTGTGCGCTAGCCGCACCGTGCGTGTACGCACCCGGCTACATCTGGTAGCACTTGTAGTCAATCTAACACCTGTGTTGGTAGGCTAAGGCATCCTCTGCAATGGATGAATCAGGACGATTGGGATAGGTTAACCCTCGTCCAGCAGGAAGCCTTTAACAGGCTGTTATCCTTACTGGGTGAAGAAGGCATGCAGATCCTAGTGGAGCAGGGCCTTGAGGCCGTGAAGGCAAGGGTCAATACCCTCATCGCCCATGAGGCGAGTTTAGGTGAAGGTCGTTCCACGGGGGTGCGTCCCCCATTATCCTTTAAGATAAAAGAATTCACCGGTGAAAAAGGTGATAAACTTTATGTGTGGTTACGAGAGGTCGAAACGTCCTTCGCCACAGCGAATGTGGTCGCTGATAACTTGCAAGTGGGACTTGCACTGACCCATCTTACGGGCAAAGCCCGTACATGGGAGTTTAAGTGTCCGGATTCGGTCACGAGACTTTTCCCAACCTGGGAAGTCCTTAAGCAAAAGCTTATGGACATGTACGCCATACCTGATCTGGTTTTCCAGAATCAGTTGGCGTTTTTGAGGTGCCGTCAGGGCACTAGGGACTTGGGGACATATGTCCAAGAACTGAAGACCCTGTTGGCAGGGATGTACGCGAAAGCGTATTCGGATGATGTATCCATCCCCGTCTTCATGGGAGGCCTGAAAGAAGGTCCACCACGTTCGGAACTGTTCCGATGCCGACCCCAATCCCTGGGGGAGGCGTTTAAGATGGCGTTCAAAGCCGAGAGGAACTTTCGTTTCTCTAAGGTGGGTCCCGAACCCATGGACCTGAGTCAGGTCGAAGCGCAGGAGAAACCTTCTGCTAAGAGTCACTCTGACTATTTTCCGCAGGGATCCGAAGCGAAGCACCTAGCTATGTTGCAGTGGCGTGGGCCGCTAAGGCGCTTCCTCTGTGGAAGCGCGGATCATCTGCGGAACAGATGTCCAGAAAATCCCCAGCGAGATAGTCACTGGAAGGGGACGAGGGCGGCAAAAAGGCCCTCGCCCAAGCCGTCGAGAAACGACGGCTCCCAGTAGGTGCGGGGAGCCCTACTGGGGGTTCCCTCAGTGCTGTTAAGACCCAGGGTAGGGGAAGACAGCACAAAGCCCCGAGGGAAACGGTGCTTTCTAGAACCGAGTTGGTGTAGCAGCCAGGTTTTCTGTTCGTCCTTGCGGACGTGAAAGGCTTTGATAAGCCTTGGAGAGTCTTAATAGAATCTGGAGCATCTGACAATTATGTTAGACGAGCTTCTGTGAGAAGATTCGGCTGTATGCTGAGGCCCTAGAGGCACGTTCTTGTGACATTGTCACGGTCCTTCTAGCGACGGCGCACAGGTTTCTGTACCCAAGGTCTCATTGACCTTACACTGAAGTTTGCAGACTTCGACAGCTTAAAACGTTGCCTAGTCCTGGATTTGGACTCGAAGTATGACCTCATTTTGGGCATGAAGTGGCTGGAACGCCACGAGCCATGGATAGACTGGAAGTCTAAGTCCATTGTATCAACGCACCCGCGGTCGGGTGAAGCATTGGCGAGTCATGAACCCACCTTTGATCGATCGCAAAAGCGATACTGGCGTGAGATGCCAGAGATTGGGATGTCTGAGATGATCAGTCCCAATGAGTTCAAGGAAGTGTTCCTTGACGAGGGGGATTCGGCGGTTAATCCCCACGCGGAGATAGGCGAGACTGGTAAGTCGCCAGTGGTAGAGGTGGATACCTCTGAGGTTAAGCGCGAGGCGCTTCCTATAGAAAAGACCCGTAGTTTGTCTCTTCTACAGGTCGGAACTGATTCCGACCACACTGTGGTGAAGTGACTGGAATTTATGGTTGAGTGTATACGAAAAGTATACATAAAAGGTATACGGTGTTTTTAGCCGATCATGAAGTGAGTTTTCAGTATTGAAGCCAGTGCTGAAGTAAACAAGAAGTAACAAGGTGAACAGATACTGAAGGTAGATATAAGATTTCTTAACACTTTTAATTTAATCAAATTTCCCCCTTTAAAGACAGTTGTTTTTCCAGCCAACCAAATCTTTCAACCCCATACAAAAACTAAGTACAACCCGAGGAAACCTTTAAGTGAACGTGTGTTAAAGCGTGATAAAGATCATCCGCGATTACCTAAGTTAAGGGGCAGCCTGAGTGTTACCAGGAAGTGTCCATTTTCAGTAACTTTGTGTTAAGGTTCGGACGTAAGTATAAAGAGCCTGGTAAGTTTAAGCAAGAGAGGTGTATTATATCGCTTCCTTGTGTTGTTTTTGAGTGTAAACCTCGAAAATTTAAGTTCCTTCACGACAACTGGTGCCACGACCCGGGACTTCACGTCGACTTAATACAATTTCACACACAAAATGGCTTTAGTGTCTACTGAGGGAGAGAAAGAGCTGGTCTTTAAGTCACAGCGCTCTCAGGAGGACCATGAGATAACATACACTTTCTCTGAGGCCTGTGCAAGAATGGCACGGTATCAACGGCATGTACTGAAGCTACCTGGGGACTCACATAGGTGGTTTTCATTATATGAAATTCGCAAGGTGGCAATAGCTTCCCCTAATTTTAGAGTCAAGGAAGATCTTACTTCTTTTGGGGGATTAAAAGAGTCAATTGAAGCTATTGAAACGCTGCTTCGAAATTGTGGCTATGAGTTCGTACGACGAGAAGAATTCGATAATGCATGTGACTTCAATCTGGATCGTACCGCAAAAGATATTGGTCTGATGGTGTCACTATTATTAGCGGAAAACCAGTGGGAAACATCCTTGATGTTTTACCGGAAAGAGGCTACGGATGTCAGTCCAAGTTATTACATTGTGGCAGACACCACTCACACACCGGCGAAAGAGTCTAAACCACCGGGTATGCAGGAGTTGTGTAATGACGATGAGTTGGAGGACACTGTGGATTGGAGACCAAAACCTGACCGTCGAGTACAGAAGAAGTTGTAATTTTCCTCGGAGGAGGACATGATCATGTCACCCCCACAACCAGTATCGAAAAACAGGACCCATTGGTTGCAAATTTAGTCCAATTGATGCAGGATGGACACTTAAGTTTGGAGGAGTTAACGAAAATTACCTCATCTCTGTCAGCTAGTCGCACGCCGGATACTACGAGAGGGGTGACTAGTGCAACATACCGAAAATCGGCGGCTCCAGAAAGAGCATATTCCAACCCGCCAAAACCATCAAGATACAGCATGTCTAGTGGAAGACGCAATGCGTTGGCATCATCTGGTCATCCTGTCACAGCCATTATCCAGAATACGGTGATCAAGAAATTTGACGGGAATAGGTAAGACGCGGGGAGTGCAAGGGCATGGTTAACAAGATTTTTCCATGTGGAAAACATTTCACGTTGGGATGACGATCAACGGCTAGGAATGCTTGTGGATAGTTTGACGAACACGGCGTCTTGGTGGTATGAACAACTGGCGGATACCGTGAAGTATAATTGGAATGCGGTGATAGATTTGTTTCAACGGAAGTTTTGTGTGGACAAAGTGTCGCCTAGGGTCATGTATTCAAAATTGACCCAGAAACAAGACGAGCCAGCGACCACCTATCTATACCGGTTAAATGCCGCGGCGTTACGAGCTGGAATGGATTTCAGAGATGTCTATAACGCCTGATTGTTGTAAGGGAACATCCAACAATTCTTTGACACTATTCATGATCGTGTCATACAAATGCAATATCAGCATATGACTTTCAATAATAATGAAGAATTGGAGAGAGTTTTGACGAAGCATGAGGCGCGTCTGACAATACCCGGAAAGAAAGTGACTGCACGCAAGAGTGCCTAAGCGGTATATGAAGATGTACAACCTAGCGTACATGTGATGGGCGGAGAGGTGCATGCCATGCAGCGATCACGTTCTACTTATGACTACAGAAGTGCACGAACGAGTGCGCATAATAACAATGATGGGGGCGTGGTATGTGAACATTGCAATCGAAGGGGACACGATAAAGACAAATGTTGGAAGTTGCAGACGTGTGGGCATTGTAAAACAGTAGGCCATGATGTAAGGTATTGCCGGAAGTTCATCGAAGAGATGGCCGAGATGCGGAGCAAGCTGAAAACCGGAGAACTAACCGAGGATCAAGTGGCCGCACAGTTAAATGCCTAACCCCACAGTGCGTTGCGACCACTTTCGAGAGAAAAGGGGGGGCACTGTTGAGCAATGTGAAAGCAACACCGCGTTCACCCTTCAGTATAAAAGAAAACAAGAAAAACGATACATTTTGCATGGAAGGATCACTCACTATGGACGAGAATCAAGAAACGAAGAAAATACAAGAAAAAACTGAAAAACAAGTTACATTTGAAGAAGAAGAAGAAGAGAAAAAAGATACGTCAACGACTAATGAAGCTACGGATGTCTCGGCTTATGTCACGTTGGTGGACAAAAGAGAGGGAGAACGAGAAGGATGGCAACATTTGGCCAAGACAACGCAGCCTGCAACGCAAGTATACGTGAAGGGAGCAATTGACGATTTGGAACTGCCGTTAATGTTGGATTCTGGCGCGAACATTTCAGTATTACATACCAATCTGGCGAAGATGTTACATATAGCAGTCCGGAATTTCGATACCCCGACTAGTTTTTGTGGTGTGACCGAAAGTACCATTGGCGCAATTGGTTTGGCCACCGTCAAGGTTCGGATGGGCCCATCTGTTATTTTTAACTGTGATATGTGGGTGGCCAACATTGATTCGCAAGCATTAGCAATACTTGGGACAGATTTTTTGGTGAAGGCGGGGGTGATTCTGAATATGAAAGATCAAAGTTGTCAGATTCCCAACGAAAATCCGCTACCGTTAATGACTCAAGAAGATCGAGTTTACGAAGGATATGTGCTAACACAGGAGAGAATCATGGGGAGTGCTGGTATGCCGATTAATTGGGCAAGTATACATGCGGTGCAGACGGTTGGGGATAAACCCCCCCGCTGTATATGTGATGGATGCTATAGATCCATTGAAGGTAGATCAGACAAAATTGGAGAGGGAGGTCTACCTGCATGAAGGGGTGGAGATGTCGGCTGAAGCGATGGAAGAACAGTTGGCACTTATACCTGAAGTAGAACAAGGTCCGATAACTCACCTGATATGGATAACTCAGACATAGGAGAACCAGGAATTACCACTAAAGAACAAGAAGACCAGTTACGGTCATTGTTGTACAAGTATGCCGATAGATTCATAAGTTCGGGTAATGCGCTACCGCCACCGGCCAAAGGTGTGGTTTGTGATGTGGATGTTGGAGACAATTTGCCTATTGCCCAGAAGGCGCGCAAGGTACCATCTCACCTCCTACCAAAGCTGTACGAGTTGATACGAGGCTTACTGAAAGCAGGGTTAATCAAGTACTCGGAGTCAGCTTGGGCATCGCCAATCGTGATCGTGTTAAAGAAGAATAAAACAGACATACGATTGTGCATTAATTATCGAGCTGTAAACCAAAATTCGAGATTGATGGTGTACGCCATGCCTCTGATAGATGATTTGTTGGACAATTTTGAAGGGATTAAGTGGTTATGTTCAATGGATAATGCGAGCGGGCATTGGGCCATACCTATGACGAGAAGGGATCGGTTAATTACCGCTTTCATTTTCCCGCTAGGACACTTTCAGTGGCTTCGAATGCCGCAATGGTTTAAGAATGCGCCGCAGACATATCGGCGTATAGTTGACAATGCCTTGTGGACAATGCTCAGACGTTCACAACAGATGGGGATGAGGTGCAAGATCATGAACAATGATACCGCCATGGATATCGATGATGATGCTACATATGTCTTGGAGACGGACGTACCCCTATCACAAGATGTATTTCATAGTGGCCAAGTGGTGGAAAATGAGGAGCGACCTATCATTGGAAGGCGCTCATACATTGATGACATTACATTTGGTGCGAATAGTTGGGATACGCTGTTTTTGATGCTTGAAAACCTTTTGGAGTCGTTCAAGTATTGGAGATTCACTATAAGCTTACCCAAGAGTGCATTTGGGAAGCACAGTGTGGAGTTTCTGAGTCATCGCATATCCTCAACGGAAATTGAAGCGTCCCCGCGAAATTTAGAGTCAATTATCAAGACGGCATCACGCAGCCCAGACGTCAGAGGAGGACATCACTGAAAGGGAAATGTAGAAGCCTCAACAAAGGGGAAGAGCGAAGATGAAAGACGACGGAAAAGATAACAAGAAGATAACAAGAAATCGAAACAAACAAGAAAAAGAAGCCCCAGAAGATGTAGCACATCCCTATCATGGACCCATGTTGGTTGTGATGAGTAGAATGCGGACCCGAGTTGGTTGCATTAGGGGAAAATCAGAGAGACAAACACAAACAAAGAATAAAAGAAAGACGTATGTTTGAACATAATTGGAAGATGTTGGAATATGTGGATACATTACGTGATTAGCTATACAGCTAAATAATGAAAATGATGTGGTGAGCGTGCGAAGAGATGCCTTTCAAGGCCCAAGAGGTAAAAAACCTGTATCTCTCACACAAAACAAGACCAAGCAACAATAAACCAGCGCAAGATCGTACGAAGAGATACCTCACGAGGTCCTAAGGGTGCAAAACCTGTACGGCAGCAACAAGATGATACGAAGAGATACCTATCACGGTCCAAAAGGTGAAATACCTGTACATCTATCTAACATAACATGATATGATTATGTCTGTGCGTCAACGAATCCCATACGAAGAGATACCCAATGAGGTTCAACAGGTGCAAAACCTGTACGGAGAGGCACAAGGTGAGAAAAAAAGCAAGCCACAGGGGAAGTAAACCTGATTGTCGATGGCGGTTATGCGAAGAAACACCTAGTTGGGGTGTTATCGGTGTGAAACCTGCATAACAACCGCAAGAGACGCAGAAGAAAAACAACGACTGAGCTTAAGCAGTAACAGCTGAGACTCAGTATGATGGGGCAGGAGCCGAATGTGTAAACTCGCCCTCAGAGGGGTAACTAATCGGGAGAACCACCTGTTACACTGAGAAAGGTGATACATATCAAGGGAAGAAGAAAAGATTAAATGATATGGTTGGTAAGCCATTTACCGGATGGAGCCATATATGACAAGTTGCTGGTGTTCGGAGTGCACATGAGG
The DNA here is from genome assembly GCA_026184515.1 of Peronosclerospora sorghi. NCBI lineage: Eukaryota > Oomycota > Peronosporomycetes > Peronosporales > Peronosporaceae > Peronosclerospora > Peronosclerospora sorghi. Next base: position 9,829,414 of record CM047581.1, on the reverse strand, counting down.
AAGTTTGAGGACGCGCGGAGCACCTGTGGAGGTTGAGCATGGCATAACTGATTTTGGATGAAATTACAATGGGGTTTTCAAGTGGAGTTTTTGGCCAATCACGTGATATTTGATCGTCCACGACATGTTCGTCCACGACAGGCCTGGATAAGTATGCAGGTATATGTTCGCACATGATTGGATGGGTTTTGGAAAATCACGTGATATTTGATCGTCCACGACATGATCGTCCACGACATGTTCGTCCACGACAGGCCTGGATAAGTATGCAGCTATATGTTCGCACATGATTGGATGGGTTTTGGCCAATCACGTGATATTTGATCGTCCACGACATGATCGTCCAGGCCATGTTCGTCCACGACAGGCCTGGATAAGTACGCAGGTACATGTTCGCACATTATTGGATGGCTTTTGGCCAATCACGTGATATGTGGTCGTCCACGACATGATCGTTCATGACATGACCGTTCACGACAGTTAAGTACGCAGAAATTGGTTGACTCGAAAAAGTGCCGAGGATTCGCTTATGACGGGAGAGCTCACGACAGCTAATGTCACGGATTTGGTCAAACAGACGAATAGCAGAATCTTATATTATACCAGTGTTGGGTTAACTCAGTGACACATTAGTCTCAGAGGAGTTAACTTATGGAGAGCCATCAAGCGAGTCAATCGGAACGGTATAAGATGCATAACGTAGATACGATACAAACATTGTTGATTCTGAAAGCGTCAGGAGGTCCAGCCAGTGGAATAGAACACAACGGGGAAGAGGTCGACATTTCAGGGGCTGCCTCTCATAATATGTCCGCACTACAACCTATGACTAAGCGAGACTCTGCACATATATATTACCCTCCTGAATGGACCAACCGTGAGAAGGAAGAGTTGCTACGTATACAATGTGGGAGTAAGGATCAGACGAAGTCAGTTTCCGAGAAAAGTAACTTATACAATCAACGATGTCAAGTAAACGGATGGACCAAGAGAACCGAAGCTAGTGTTGAGATTTATGCTAAGGCGATTGGGATCTAAGAGAAAACGAGATAATGAGTGGACTGAGGATTATGTGAAGTGGTTAACAAGTCTAGTGGAACAGAAGAACTCGGCCATTCACATAGCTGAGCTATACCCGGTACAGCTCCCGCAAGCTAAGAAGATTCGCACCAAATCATCTATACAAAATAAGATACGAGCCTTGCGTCAGGAGAATATGGGCACATCCCGGATAATATCGGATGGGGAACCTGTGATTGTTGCTACGTTGGCTCAATTGGGGCGACCAGATCTCTCGAACTTGCTCTATGACGTGATTATCAATGATGAGGGTGCACAAACATCAGAAGTGGCATTATTGCAAGCTATTAGACCGTGGATAAAAGTGATTATCTCAGTGGGAGATCCGTACCAGCTTTTTGCATACTCCCCTATGGATAAAAGAATAAAGCATCGATTGCGTGATGGCGTACGTCGTCATAAGATTACGTGGTGGTTGATACATTCCATGGAACATTACCGAGAGATGAGGAAAATATCACCTGCATTCCCTGGAGTTACTATGACGGCTGAATTTAGGATCCATCCTATGATCACGAGATTGTTACAAACATTTTACCCATACACTATTCGTGATCGAGCCTATAAGTCACAAGATTATCTGGCATCAATACATCTGAGGCCTATTGAAATACTTGATTGGGCAAAGCCGGATGACCGCTACCCTTGTAGGGTGAGGAAAAATTTGGGGGAACAGCGTGTCGTGTGGATTAGTTCTCAAGAATGGGTTGAAGAACGTGAGCGCACCATGTATAGGCATAGAAATGTTATTGAATTGGCGATAGTGGTGCAGCTATTGGAGAAAATATGGTCGGCTTTGCAGGTTGAACCACGGAGGTTGAATGCTGCTATACGAAAGTCGGTGTTGATAATTTCACCATATCAAAACAAGTCTCGGCTATAAGGAGGGAGTTACGATACTTGAATGGAATGTATGAAGATCATTTAGATATCGAAGTGGCTACTACCGATTCTAGTCAAGGCCGAGAAGCAGAAATTACTATTGTTACGATGGTGCGTTCGCATACTATAGGATTTATGGAAGGAAATCCGTCGAGATCGTTGGTATCACTCAGCAGATCACGTGATTACTTATTCACTGTGGCTGCGCGATATGTATTCGAGAAAGATGTCGATTGGGATTGGATGATGGAAGTATGTAGGAAATATGATGTTCCTTGTTTTGCATCCACTATGACGTACATTGAAGCGCGTCAGTATTTTAAGTGGAATTAACGAAACAGGGTATTGATATGCGATATAAATGGGTTGCTTGCTTTTGCTTGCTTACGCTGAAGCTGCGCAAGGGGCGGTTGTGGTGAAGACTGGAATTTATGGTTGAGTGTATACGAAAAGTATACATAAAAGGTATACGGTGTTTTTAGCCGATCATGAAGTGAGTTTTCAGTATTGAAGCCAGTGCTGAAGTAAACAAGAAGTAACAAGGTGAACAGATACTGAAGGTAGATATAAGATTTCTTAACACTTTTAATTTAATCAAATTTCCCCCTTAAAAGACAGTTGTTTTTCCAACCAACCAAATCTTTCAACCCCATACAAAAACTAAGTACAACCCGAGGAAACCTTTAAGTGAACGCGTGTTAAAGCGTGATAAAGATCCTCTGCGATTACCTAAGTTAAGGGGCAGCCTGAGTGTTACCAGGAAGTGTCCATTTTCAGTAACTTTGTGTTAAGGCTCGGACGTAAGTATCAAGAGCCTGGTAAGTTTAAGCAAGAGAGGTGTATTATATCGCTTCCTTGTGTTGTTTTTGAGTGTAAACCTCGAAAATTTAAGTTCCTTCACGACAACACCGTGTTCGGCGAACAAGGTGCGACTTCAGTGGTAGAGATAGAGACCCCTGTGGTTAAGCGCGAGGCGCTTCCGAGCGAAGAGACCCGTAGTTCGTCTCTTTCGCACGTCGGAAATGATTCCGACCACGCCTTATTAGGTGAGACCGGCGAGTCACCGGTGTTAGAGGTAAAGACCTCTGTGGATAGGCGCGATGCGATTCCAATAGATGGGTCAATTGACTCCCCCCATATGGGTCCCGGGCTGAGTCCCGAGGCCAGTAGTCAGCAGTCCTATCGGATGCTGAATAATGTTACAGGTGTTGTCACAGAAGGCGTAAACCTGGAACGGTTGCCTGGGGTAGTCGAACTGTTATCGTTGGAGGAGATGTCCTTCAACGAGTTTGAAACTGCTTTGAAAGCAGATGAAATCGACGAGGTCGTCGTGTTGCGTCCGGAAGAGGAGTTGAACTCCTCATTCACGATGGACAAGTCAGTTTTGGTGAAAACCAAACAGGCATTGAATGCCCGAAGCGGTCTCAAGATCCTTGCGGATCCTGAGGACCCTTACCATTCATTGTTAAAGGAATTCGGAGATGTCATTAGTGACAACCCGCCGATGGGGTTACCACCGGATAGTAGAGTCCTACATGAAATTGATTTGGTTCCTGGAACCAAATACTGCGTCACTAGGCAGTGGCCTCTCCCAAAGGAGAAATGAGACGTCATCGACGCATTCTTCAAGGGGAAAGAAGAGGCTGGGATGGTACGGGAGAGAAAGTCTCCCCACTCATCTCCCACTTCTTGTGTTCGTAAACCGAACGGAAAGTGGCGCATGTGCATGCGTACAACAAGCTGAATGAAGCTACTATACCCATGCAGACTCCGATTCCTCGGAAGGATGTCCTCCAGAACAATATGGCGGTCTGTACTGTGTACAGTGCCTTAGATCTGGTGGACGGGTATTATCAGGTGCTCATGCGAGTGTCCGATATTCCGCTGACAGCGGTTATCACGCCTAGTGGCATGCTGTGGGAGTGGATTGTTATGCCACAAAGGCTTTCAAATGCACCAGCGACTTTCAATCGCTTGGTGACTCAACTCTTCCGCCCTCATAGAAAGTACGCTCAGACGTACTTCGACGATATATTCGTTCATAGTCGTGCGGAAGGCGACTCGTCTGATGTTCAGACGCATCTGATACACCTTCGAGCGGTGCTCGAACGTATGCGAGAGCATAAGTTGTATGCAAAAGCATCCAAATGTATTGTTGGTGCTGAGGAAATTCCTTTCCTCGGATGATTCATCGGTAAGGATGGAGTGCGGGCGGATCCCGCGAAGGTGAAAGCCATGGTGGAGTGGCCTTCGCCTGTAAATCTTAGCGATTTACGGAAGTGGCTTGGATTAGCCAACTATCTCCACAAGTACAGCGAGAACTACGCTGAAATGGCGAAGCCATTGACCGACCTTCTTAAGAAGGATGTTGATTGGTGTTGGAAAACCGAACACCAAAACGCTTTTGAAGCGGTTAAGGGGAGCTTGTTAAAAGCTCCCGTTCTTGCTCTCCCAGATTCTGGGAAACCATTTATTGTCGTCTGCGACGCCTCCGATTTCGCAATCGGATGTGCTTTGTTACAAGCAGAAGATGCAGGAAGAGAACGCGTAATTGTGTTTGAATCGAGGCATCTTAAAGCTGCGGAACGGAATTATCCCTTTCACGACAAGGAGCTACTTGCAATGAAGTATGCCCTTGTCAAGTTTAGGGTTCACCTACTCGTCTCAAAGCCGTCCGTGGCTTATACTGACCACGCGTCCTTACGGACAGCGACAAAGTCGCCTCATCTCTCGCAACGGATGGCCCGTTGGCTCTCCTTCTTTGCTGAGTACAACTTTGAGGTTAAGTATAAACCTGGCAAGCAGAACGTGCTTGCAGACGCGTTATCACGTCGTCACGATTACGATCTCACTCACGCGACATTCGTCACCTCGTCTGTGGTGGATCTCACACGCCAGGCGTATGAGAAAGACCCACAATGTACGGCTCTTATCAGCGCTTTGGGTGACACGGGACTTGGCTGGTCTGAGCCTACCCTGTCAAGTCGAGCTAAAGCTCGTTTACACCGTTACAGGTACTGTGACGGTCTGCTATTTTATAGCACGAGCGCGGAGGACACTCCACGGGTGGTAGTTCCTCATGACGAGGAACTGAAGTATAGAGTCCTCTTTTAGGCACATGACACCCCTACCGGGGTACATTTAGGTCGGGATAAGACCTACAGCGCTATAAGCGCTTTGTATTGGTGGCCCAACATATATAAGTGGGTCGGTGCGTATATACGCACCTGTGAGACGTGTCAGAGGGTTAAACCCTCTGCAAGTTCAGCTGCGCCTTTGGCGAGCTTGTCCGTTCCAACGGAGTGTTGGAAATCCATTAGTATGGATTTTATCTTCGGTTTTCCGAAGGATAAGACAGGTAATCCGGCAAATTGATCTTTGTAGACCGTTTGAGCAAGATGGCTCACCTGGCGGCGGTGCCAGAGTCCATAGATGGACAAGGAACAGCGAAATTGTTCCTAGACCGTGTCTTTCGACAGCATGGTCTACCCGATTCCGTGGTGTCGGATCGGGATCCCCGTTTTACGGGACAATTCTGGGGAGCGTTGTTTAAGGTGCTAGGCACCAAGCTCCTCATGTCCACTGCGGATCATCCGCAGACGGACAGTCAAACGGAACGCGTTAATCGCGTTGTGGAGGATTTCTCCGGAGTTTATGTCCGGATTCTCCAAAGAGTTGGAGTGAGATGCTTCCGATGGCCGAATTTGCCATAAACAATTCGGTACATGCATCTACGGAGTTTACCTCGTTTTACGTAAACGGATTAGTGAATCCGAGGGTTCCGTTGACGCCACGTGAGAGTGGCCCAGGGCTTGAGTGGGGAGGATTCCCTGATGCCATCCCTGTATCTGTGCAAAAGCACATCGATAAGTTTTTATCGACGCGCCTTAGTGTCTTACGACACGTCTGCGATGTCATGTCGGAAAGCCAAGAAAAGCAGAAAGATCAGGCTGACCGCAAGGGGAGGCGTAATAAAAAGGTGTACAAAGTAGGAGAAAGTGTTTTATTAAACGCTAAAAATCTTCCTACACATGCAGTTTCAAATGTGTTGCGAAATAAACTGCGCCCCAGGTTTGTGGGTCCCTTTAAGGTGTTAGCCCGAAAGGGCTTGTCGTACACCTTATACATCCCGAAGTCGATGTGTACGCATCCAACCTTTTATGTGGGTATGCTTAATCCATACCAGAACCCGGAGGCGGGTCCCCTCGCGGAGGAGGGTGAGAAACAAGATAGCCGAAAGGCGCAACAGGTCGGAACATCTCCGACAGGGTTGATATACGACCCTGAAGCTCCGCAACGAGAGTCTCGAGAGAGGCAAGCCGCTCCTCTAGGCGTTCATTCGCACTCCCCTCGTTGCGGAGTTCCTCCTGAGAATCTGGATGCGAAGGCTGTGCCGATCACAGCGCTCGTGGAAGTCACGCCGCAATAGCGCGACCTCCGCCGCCAGTCCTCGATACGGAGGGATACTCTACATTACCATGTGGAACGCCTAATGGCACGACGCCATCACCGGGGTGAGACCCAGTACCTGGTAAAGTGGAAAGGTTATCCACATTCCCAGAGTTAGTGGGAGTCCTAGACTCCCCTGCGGCAGGATTGTCGTGACGTCGTTGACGCTTTCGAGCGGGAGAATCCCGCTGAGCGTCAACGACCAAAGGGGCGGAAGAAGCCCCTTCACTCCCAGTAGCTGGGAGTTTGCTTGAGACATATGCAGAGTTTGCATTGCTCTCCGGCACCACATCGAGAGCAGGGGGCGTATAGTAAGAGGAAGGTAATTGCCCTTGCGCTTTGGCCTGGGCATAGGCCAAGCGTAATGCCCTCTATACCCGAACGTCGGGTTTGGAAAAGCTGTTGTACAGCGCATCAGAGTTGGCGAAGTCATACCAAGTCCCTGCCTTCTCGCCTGTAATTCTCACCGCTAGCCTTCCATGATCTCCGTACCTTAGCTCTTTGCCGTTTTTTTGGGGGGGGGAGGCGCTTCTCCCCTTCCGCCCAAGCGCGGAATGCCCGTTCTGAGTCCTCGACGCTTTCGTCCCGTAAGAGAACGAAGGGAAACTCGCGGAGGATATCTACGAGGGCACCGCGTGCCTGTTTCGCGAGGCGCGTTCGGTAGGACTTGTCAGTGAAATGCTTAGGCGTCAGCAGTTTGGCCCGGAGTTCTTTCCGGCGCACAATTTTACGCGGCAGTATAGCCTCTGGGACAGGGGCATAGGAGGCTAAACCTCTATTAACCGCGTTCTTCGCCCTCTTTTGAGGGTCACGAGGTCCCTTCCGTGCCGGTACGGCATGTCGGGCTCCATAAACCGTATTCGGTTCATTGGTGATGGTCGCCTTCGGCGACCCGGATGCATCATCCGTAGTTGGTAAAGGTGGCGCACGAGTAAGCGCGTTTTCCCCACGTGTGGGGAATGGATTGGATGACCGACACCGCTGTTCGGCGCTGTCGGAGTGGTCAGTCGTTGGGGAGATATACCCAAGGGCATCCACCTCCGAGTTATCGGAATAGTTTCCTTCCATAGCACCACTAATGGTACTCATGGTTAGCCAGAGGATCTGGCAGTTGGAGTTCTCCAACTAAAATTGATCTATTGCGTAAGCAATACTCTTGATGGGGGAGGATGTAACAGGGTTACATTCGGGTTACATTTAGTATGTGGTGTACGTGAGTACACTACGGTTGGGGTCAGTAGTGACCGGTCCGAAAGGTTTTGGACCAGTGGTTTTTTTAACCAATCAGGGCAGAAGCCCTTGGTGGAGGCGTGGCAGCCAGACACGTGTTGGTACACAGGTGGTGTACACTACATTTTAGCTAGGTACGAATTTAGTAAGTTCCACTTAGTATTACATATAGTTTACATTAGTTTAAACTAATTTAGGCTAATTACATATTAAATATACATTCAGTTTACATTTCACTCAAAGACTACCAGACGCTCGACCTCGACCGGTCGCGCGTGTAGTGAGTGCAGTAGCGTAAGAGTAGTTCTCCCCTTAGCTACCCCCTTAGTAAGGGAGCCTTCTGTTAAGGCATTAGAGAAAGCTAATAGTAAACCAAAGTGGGAATCTTGGCCCCTAGTAAGAGAGTTCTCTCTTACTCAGCCCTTTTATAAGGGCGTATCGGCTAAGTAGCGGCGAACGCCGCTTAAAGGAAAGTCTTCCTCTGTGCGCTAGCCGTACCGTGCGTGTACGCACCCGGCTACACGAGCGGTGCCTCAGAAGAAATCCAAGACGCTGGCGCATCTCCTAAGCCCAAGATCGTACGCAGCCGACACGTCTACCATCGCCAAATCGCATGCACCCTCGCGCCCCCGCGCTGCTCACACCAAGCATGTGGAGATCTCCTCCGGAGAGGGATCGGGGGACGAATCGGGAGATTCTAAGTTCTTGATCACTGCTTTATCCAAGTCCCGATCCGATCAACGCCGAGGTCCTGTTCCCACGAAGCTTGCACCGGGGTCTAATAAGGTGATCAGCTCCCAGGGTGGTGGTGTTGCACGGACACGTGATCCAACCGGATTGGTGCCTTCGTTCCAGCCCGGCACATCTGGTCTGCGCCATCACGCCCGATTGAAAGGGGTGTTGATCGTAGATCGACCTCTCCCATCGCTGACTTCAGATGCCACTTTGCCATGGTCGCCGGGGCAGATCGGTAGCTTGCACCGATCAGCCCTGATCAAGCAAGATCTAGCCCGGTCGATGTCCCGACCAGATTTCTGGCTCTTCCCTCCAGCTTTGAAAACCCCTGGCCCGTCTGCGTGGCGGGCGGACCTGGTCACGGGACCGCAAATCGCCCGTCAGTATGCAGATCGACCATGGGAAGTGCTGCTCAGCGCCAGGTTGGACTACATATTCGCGTCGACTCCTTGGATCCATTCGCTTCTGGGTAGACTTCGGGCTTTTAATACAGCCCACTGCCAGGCGATCTGGGAGTCCACCCATTGTCTCCTCTTTCCCGCGGGTCGGAAGTTACGTGACCAAGACCTGATCCTGTATCAGAAGCGCCGGAAACAGCGCCGGAGTCGAGCGGGCGAGGCCTGGCTGGCCCTATGCCAGTTTATTCTGGAAGGGATGCTGGCGCGCGAGTGCGACATCGACATCTTTTATATCCGGTGTTTCTTCATATGGCCAAGCGTCGCGTTGAGAGCCCCGGGGCGTTGACTGAGGATGGCATCTGGTATCCCGGTCTTCACAGTGACGAGCCGATCTCAGACCTAAAGGACGCCTTGATCCAGATCGATCGGAAGGATCCCTGGCGCAATCAGCACCAGAAACAGATCGAAGACCATCCGTCGTTGACTATTGGCCGTCTGTGGGGTGACTGCGAATCTTGATGCGGCAGTTAGCTGACCAGATAATCCATAATACATGTCATCATTCTTTCCAAATTCCTGATCACCCAATCACTTGACCAAATTTCATCACTTTCTCCAAACTTGCACCAACACGTTATCACACACAGTTTTCATCCACATCGCGAAAATTATCACCACATTCGTCACTCCACTACTCAAGTTCATCACAGTTCATCACACTAATTCACAATAATTCAGACCTTACACATATTCACACCGATCGATATACTGATCGGTGCTACTGTGTGTCTTGATCTTCATCTTCATGAGTCTGCATCACTGCAAAGAGATTCCAACTGACTCGTTCTCGCTCGAACTCTCGTAGAAGTGCTCCACAATTTAGATCGAGTTCGTCGATCCAAGTTGCTTCGTCATGATCCTTCCAGTGGACCAGATATTCTCGGTGGGTGCGACCGAAACGTGTCTTCTTGACCGATCGGACATCTAGCACCTTTTCTACCTCGAATTAGTCCTCTTCCAATGGCCTTTCCCAACTGTCTTCCGGCAGCAGAGCTTCGTCAAAATCGAATCTCTCCGCTTCGTCCACCAGACAGGGCATTTTAGGCCGATCGGGAAACTCTCTGACCAGCTTCAGTTTGGACACATGCACGATCGGAAAAACTTTATAATCCGTGCCGATCGTGATCAGACGGGCAGCATGCTCACGGATCAGCACTGTTACACGGAAAGGACCGTGCCACATATGAGCCAACTTCTTTGCATAGCCTTCCTCGACCCGATCGAGGTATAACCATACCCTCGCCCTTGGTTCAATAACATGAGGGTGGACCTGATTGTTATTCCGATCTGCTCGATCTTGCGTGTCCTGACGCAACTTTTCGTTGACGAATTCTTTCGAATGCTGATAATGCTTCTGGACCTGCATGCGCCAACGACGGGAATTGCGATCGCGGGTCCGAGTGCAGCCGATCGGTATCGCCGCTTCAATTGTCGATCGAGGGTCCCATGCATACACCAGATAGAGGGGCGTTTCTCTTCGGACCAGATCGGTTGAAGAGCTGAGTGCGAATACCAGTCTCTCTGTATACTCATCCCAGTCACGTTGGTCTGGATCGGCCACATACATCTTAATCGCCCTTGTTATTGTCTGCACCATGCGTTCAGCCGATCCGTTCGCTTGCAGACGATATGCCATCGTCGCGCTCTGCTTCTGGCCTAGCATGTTGTTGAACGATTGGAACACCTCAGCCATAAAACCGCGTTCCCGATCGTGTCTAATAACTTCGCTGGCGCCGAACCTTCTGAGCACGCATTCCTCGTAACTCTGGGCGATCTGCTCCGCAGATCGGGATTCACTAGCCTTTGCGATCACCAGACCAGTGAATAGGTCGATCCAGATCAGCATCTCAGTGTTGCCGCGTGTCGATATGGGCAGCGACGGTATGTGATCCATTGCTATCACCTGGAAAGGGTAAGTGGCCTCGATATTTCCGGGCGATCGGCACTTGATTATCGGTCTGCCCTTTCCGGTCTCGCAATCTGTGCAACAGCCCAAATATTTCTGCACGCTCCGAAAAATTCCTCTCCAGTGAAAGTGGGCCCTGATCTTGTGGTATGTCCTGCCTATGCCTTGATGTCCTCCTTTAGACTCACATGGTAGTGATGAAGGACATCCGGCTGTAGCAACTCAGGGATCACCAGTTTCGCTAGTCGATCTCAATCGGCACTGTCTTGGTCAGTGTCACGTCAGTAATACAGCAATCCATTGTCGTCCACATCGTAACTTTCCGCGATCTTGGTACAATCTTTCGCCAGATCATTTGTTAACCTGGACAGTTCACCGCACAGATAGGCCTTCAAGTTGACGATCCACCCTTCTTCGTCCTGCGCATTGAGGATCCGTTCCACCCTTAGCTGTTGTACAACGTACTCACTCAGCCTTTCCTTTGGGAACGATCGGCAAGACTTCCGAGTTCGCGATCTAGTCGCTGCCATCACATGCACCTGATCAGGGCTATCCTTGGGCTTGATCAACTCCCGGAGCCTGTTTATGTTCATAAGTTCATGTAGAACGGCCTCCTCGGTGAACGTCGCCCCGATTTGGTCCAGCATGGCTTGGGTCGCGAGGTGATCGGCGCTCCTGTCCCAATCCCGTTTCACGTCCAATATCTCGTGGTTGGGATAGCCTTTACGTGCCTTCATCACCCGATCATTCAGCAGCTTCATCCGTGGCGCCTTACAGTCGATCTACCCGGTGATCTGCCTTATCATTAGGTTGGAGTCACCACATATGATGATCCGCCCTTTCTTTTGCGATGACAGCAGATCAAGACATAGAAGGAGTCCCCGATATTCCGCCTCGTTGACCGTTATGTCAGGCGTGAAATCGGCGGCGGCTGCTACTATAGACCATTGTGGTAACTTCCACAGTATGTCACTATTGGAGCCGACCTTCTTCTTCACGCTAGCCGATCCGTCGAAACTCAAGACCAGGAGTCACATGGTGTCAGTTCCTACCTACATTTATTTATTGAGTGCATATTTCCAACGTGTTCCTCATCCCGATCGACGATCGGTGGCGGCAGTGAGATTGACGGTCAAGGTTTCTTCCTTGGGGCAATCGCCATCAGAGCTTCGTCCACTTCAGACCGAGGGGTGATACTGGAAGCCAATGTGCCCAATATCTCCTCCTCTCCCTTGGTGCACTTGACGACCTCGAGGGACCACTGTGACAAGATCACTGACCATCGGCCGAGCCGACCGTCCATCCCATTGGCCGATAATAGCCAGTCCAATGTCGATATTCTCGAAAAAACCTTTACGGATCGACCGACCAGTAGGTTGTAGCACACATCCAAAATCAGTAGTAAAGCCAGAACTTCCTTTTCGACGATCCCATAGTTAACTTCTTTCGGCTTCAACGTCGGCTCGTAAAAGTGACCGGGTGGTACACTCCATCATGTTCTTGCACTATAGTGGCAGAAATGGCCCACTTACTAGCGTACACAATGACGATCGGCATTTTTTCCGGATCGAAGTGTCTGACAATCGGTGCCGTCGCCATCTTGGCCTTCAGCATACCGAAAGCAACCTTTGCACGCTTCATGTGATCGTCTACCTCCACTTGCGGAAAATCTGCGGGCAGATCAGAGTCGCATCCCTCCCGTAAAGTTGCCTGATATCTTTCGCGCAACATATGGTAGCCGACTTCCGGAGCTCGTACAGCACGGCCGCGTAAATCGCGAAGTCTTCAATGAAGCGGCTGTAGTAATTTAGGCTCCCCAAGAAGGACTGCATTGCCTTCAGTGATATGGGAAACGGGAGGTTGCTCAGTGGCTCCAGATCCTTGGGATTGGCCTCCAGCCCACTGATAGACACCATATGACCCAAATAGGCGACCTTGGACATGCCCCAAAAACTCTTCACAGTACTGATCGACAGGTTCCAGCGATCGCATGTCTCCAACAACCGTTCGACCTTCTCGCACAGATCTCTCCATGACGAAGCAGGGATCAGAATGTCGTCGATATACGATCGCCTCCCCAGAATGGACGGTCTCCTTTCCCGATCGGGTTCACCATCTGTAAATAAATCATGGTTTTCAGTGGGGTACCGATCGGTACTGATCTTGAAGTTTCCATACAAGGCGTTGTCGATCAGCCTCTGGTAGATCTGGGGCGCGTTCTTCAAACCGAACGGCATACGGTTCCACTTGAACAGACCGAACGGTGTAACAAATGCGGAGATCTCGCGAGCCCGATCGGTCATCGAAACCACCCAAAATCCACTTGCCATATCCAGTGAGCAATACCATAGTGTCTTGTTGAGATCTTCTAGCAGATCGATGATCAGCGGCATCGGGTACACCATAAGCTTGGTCAACCGATTTACCAACCGATAATCGATACACAACCTGATGTCTACGCCGTTCTTCTTGATCACAATCACGATCGGTGAGTCCCACGGCGAGGTCGACGGCTTAATGATCTTTGTGTCCAACAGTCCTTTAATAAGATCAGACAGTTTTTCGCGGTACTGTGGCGCCACACTTCGGCATCGCTGGGCGATCGCCTTTGCATCACCCACGTCGATGTCATAGATCGCTCCGCGAGCAGCAGGGGGTAAGGCGTTGCCTTTCCCGATCAGCAGATGTTTCTTCTTCCATATGATCTTCTTTAGCTGATCGATCTGATCGGGACTGTTGACATCTCGATCACCCACTTGCAGATCATCCAAGGTGACTTCGGTTGGGTCAGCAGACACTTCAGGGAGGACTGCCATCTGGCTCTCCAACTCCTGAATATATTGATCCCTGCCCTCATGTATACAAACTTGATCGTCTTCCGGGGCAATATCACCCAAAACGTCCTGATCGGTTGCACACTGCTGTTCCCGATAGGAGGTTGCTCTTCAACGACATCGATATGCTTAGGCGCGCCATCGTGGTCCGTCCCAGCAGTGCCATGCTACCCTTTTTCTATTTCTGGCTCCGCTGTCGCCTGTTCTTGTGATTCCACCACGTTGACGAACCTTGGCTCATCTGCTTGATGGTCCACCGTGTCAGGCGACTGCGGTGCCTTTTTTCGAACTAACATATTCTTTGGGGTTACATATCTGGGTCGTTCCACCATAGGTGAGGTATCTTCTTCCACCGATCCATCATCGCTGATCAGATCGGTAGTCGCTTGGTATGCCAAGTTCTGCCACTCAACATACCGTCTCGATCCGATCGAGACGAACCCCATCTTCCTTGGCACTTTCCTTTCCGCCAGCCACATAACAACAATAGTATTGTTGTCGAGCGTAAGCGGCTTCTCACCGATATTAGTGACTCGACAAAATCATATCGGCCGGTGCTCTTCACAAAGGTCGACACCCACCGATCGCCCCTGGTCACCCATAACTTCCTTGATCAAAAACATTTGTCGACCGGGGTATCAGCGTATTGGACGACTGGAATGGTGACATCTTGGTCCCACCTGACCAGATCGGTGTGCGATCCGTATAGGTGCCGCCTACCAGCTAACTGGATCTGGACCTCATCCGGGAGTGTAAGCACTCCATGAGACAGATCAAGGCGAATACCCGCCGGCACCATGAAATCCATGCCTAACAGGGCATCCTGACCGGCCAGCTTGCCAACCCAAGCGCTGAAGAAGTAGACCAACGAACCATATAAGGTGATCTTCACGTGCGTACTTCCTTCGGTCATGTAAGAGCTTTCACCGATTCCGACGCATTCTTGTCTCTGAGTGTCGTCTATACGACATCGACCTTACGAGCAAAGGCGGAGTCGATAATTGAGACTTCGGCCCCAGAGTCGAACAACATCGTTTCCTTCTGGTTGTTTATCTTACCACAGGCTTTCGCCGGCTTGAACCATTTTTCGGGCGCATGATACTTCCAGTATCCGCCAGACTCCCCCGGCAGCAGATCCAGATGCATGACCACCTTCGATCGGGAATATTCATCGGTTGTGAGATTGTAGACCGGATGATCCCAATCGATGCAATTGAGAATAGAACATGTATTGTCGGTTTTATTCTCCTTGCCGACATATGCATAGATGCCAAACGTAGATCGCTCGGCTCGATCCAGATTCCAACCTGGCGAGCGTTCTAGTTTAACATATTCTCAAGGTCAGGTGGAAGCATCCCCGCGTGCTTACCCGGCACATACCACTTGCGCATCAGATTTAAGAACTATTCGATCTTGCACTGTCCGGACTCGTGGATCTGTCCACATGAATTGCACAAGAAGAGGCAGTGATCGGTGGGGTGGCCACGTCTTTCGCACTTCTTGCATATCAGCTTCTTCCACCAGTCCTGATCATCGTGCTTGCTTGACCCGCAGTGAGAACACTGCTTGCGAGGTCGGTCCGGATCGGACTTGTTTCTACTCCTGCCCTTCCGATCTGCCTGGTTAGGCGTCGATCTGGTTCTTGGGGCAGGTTCCGTGACGAAGATGTGGCGAATTGTTCCTCGTCTGACTCCCGACTGGACTGTCCGCTACTTTCTTCTTCCGATCCAGTGCTGTCTTCAGTCGCGATCGCCTTAACAGCACGGTCCTATCTGGTCAGGGGACTCTTCACCGGATCGGTCTGGGTCTTAGATCTGTAGCGACCCGATCCAACGGCGACCTACGCCCTCATGCTTCGTGAGTGTTGCAACGTCCGCAACGCCTGATCCACTTCCCCCACATCTTTGAGGTGCAGCAGAGTGAGCTGATCTGCCAGCTCTTGGTCATCAAGGGGACTGATATAGTGACCCAAGTGCTCCATAGCGGCAGCGGTCGGCGGGTTGCCTTCATTTATCACTATCCCGGCGCGAATGGCAGACACGTTCAAGCGGTGCAAGTATTCAATCGGTGTCTCGTCGACCCTCTTCTGAATATTATGGTATTTGCGGGCGGTAGAGAATCCGGAGTTGCAGTAGTGCCCCTCAAATTCTGAACATAGCAGATCCCAGTCAGATCGGACATCCCGACCCAACTGTTGGATCCAGTTCGCAGCCGGTCCTTTCAGCAGATCTCTGAAGATCAAACACCGTTCCTTTTTGATGTTTGATCCCGTAAGAAGGCAGACTTTACCCGACCAAACCACGGTCTGGCTTGCTCCTCGTCGGCGTCCTTGCCAGTGAAATCCTTGAGATCCGTGGTCGCAGCCATGCGAATGCATGGGATCGCAGTAGATCCGAAATATCAGGCTGTCGTAGAGGCTAGGTTAGCCCTGCGCGTTCTGCCCGCCACTGCACCGTCGGACCCATAGTGGTCATCCGGATCGCCAATCGACTCCATATCGAAATCGCTGTTCTTACTTGATCGGCGCGGTCGGGATGGCTGCGGCTTGCGTCTTCCTCTGCCAACTGGTTTGCCACCTCGGGTAGCCTTATCAGTTGATGCCACTGACTCCATATCAACGTCCCGGAAAGTATTGTATATTTTGCCGGGCAGATCGGTCCTGGACATGCGGGCGCGGAGGCGATCGGCATCGGTATCTCATGAAACGCTCCATCATTGCCTCAAACATGGCTTGGACGTTAGCTTGGGTCATGGGCAGCGTGTTGGCATCCTCCTTCGGAGGTACGGAAAACTGTGGGGGCTCCTGGGGCCCCTAACGGCATGCAGCCCCTTGCTGCCGCACGTCCTTTTTATGCTCCAATGGGGGTACGATCCGCCCCCATGGTCATCCGCTCAACACCGACCTCCAACTCCGATGAGCTATTAGAGGCAGGTGGAGACTGATACAGCGACTTATCATCGGAGCGCACATCATCGTATGCTGCCGTGGCCTCAGTGGCCTTCAATGCCACGGTGGGAGTTGGGCGGAAAACCGCCCCCACCAACGGCACCAAATGATCATGAAGGGTCTACATCGACATCTCGATCTTCCAAGTGTCCAGATCGAACAGTTTCTGCACGTTGTGAGGTTTTGCACTTTTATGCCGACCTCAGCCAACATCGCCAGCAGGTTCTTCACCAATAGCAACGGCCGATCGCTTTGGATCGGCTCAGTGGTGGGTCCGAGAAGGCGATCGGGGATCTGGAGGTTTATGATATGCATGACCTGGTCTTCACGAATAAATCGCTTTAAGTCGTGGATGTAATATATCCTAGTCAGGTATTCTTCCTTGATAACCCCATCCCTGACCTGCGACTTTTCTTCCAAGTCGTCTTCATCGGATGGCATTCTGAGCCTCTGCTTGGGGACCTTGGGAAAGTGGATCAGATCACTCCGATCATCCTCCAAGTCGTTTTCATCTTTCACTTTTTATCAAAACATTCATTTAAATGCATAGGATCAGGACAAAAGTCCTTATCCTTTCCGTAACTATAGCAAGACTTGCTATAGTCCCGATCGGCTCCTGTGGGAGCCTTATGGGGAGGAAAAAACTTATTAATCCCGATCTGGTCCTCCAACCGGCCAGATCGGGCATCGCCATCCTTATCGAGAACGAGAACATAAGGCAATAGCCGTTACTTATGTCCTCTCCAGAACGATTCCACATTTAATTCGTTATAATCAATCCTTGACGAGATATCATCTCGGTGATATCCACGATCACCAAGTGATCCGGGCACGCGCAACATTGTGGTGGAGTCAAGTTCAAAATCGAACACCGTAGTGTCGAGAACCTGACCACCATTGTGCCCAGCCTTCCAACTGACGGGGGGGGACCCCGCGAACCTTCGCCTACGATCCGATCTGATCGTCCGCTGCTAGCAGACGACCGATCATCAGCATAGGACGCCTGGTCCGATTCTTTCGTCATCTCACCTTGTGTACCCGATGGAATGGGCTGGTTACACACTCGGTGGATCGTCGCTGGGAATTGATGTGGGGTCTAAAAACGTGAGACCGTGCTGGGTGGTGTACCCTGGGCGGAACTCTTCACCCTTGGTACAGGAAGACCAATTATACTCGGAGTAAGTATACTCCAAAGGGCAGATCGCTCAACCGATCGTAGAGCCCAACCAATACGTGAAAAAAAGTCCAATACTCCAATACAGAGATACAATGAGAACGTGATAAACTCCATGAACGATATCTCCACGTAACAATCCAATACTTGATTACACGTTCCAAACGTGTGCAACTTGAGCTTGTGAAGCCGACCAATACGTACTCCCGTCGAGGGACTTCCGGCGGGCCAAGTGCGTCTGTAACGCGTCCCGGCCGGGTATAACGAGCTAGAGGGGATTACTCGACCCTCCGCTCCTAAACACTCTGCGGCGTGCAGAGGCGACTAGCGTACTTAAAGATGTAACGACTTCTTGTTGAGTTAAAGGCCGAAGAGAACAACCAAAACCAAGCAAAACCTAAACTAACCAATCCTATCTCCCTACGGTCCCCAATATGTCAAACATGAAAATATGTAAGTACACGCAATATCATGTTACTTACCAAAATCCGTGTTCTTGACACCCCTCGCACACGATAGGCTTGAAAGCCTCCTTGATTTCCACCAATCCGATCGCCGATAAGCCGATCGGTGTGCTGATGACACAAAGCAACCAAAATTCTGGAGTCCGCTTCACCACACTTCTGCTTGTCTGGGACTTCCGTCATGGAATCGCAGACGTGTCGTAAGACACTAAGGCGCGTCGATAAGAACTTATCGATGTGCTTTCGTACAGATACAGGGCTGACATCAGGGAATCCTCCCCCCTCAAGCCCTGGGCCACACACACACACGTGGCGTCAACGGAACCCTCGGATTCGCTAATCTGTTCACGTAAAACGGGGTAAACCCCGTAGATGCATGGACCGAATTGTTGATAGCAAATTCAACCATCGGAAGCATCTCACTCCAAGTCTTTGGAGAATCCGGACATAAGATCCGGAGAATATCCTCCACAACGCGATTAACGCTTTCCGTCTGCGAATGATCCGCAGTGGACATGAGGAGCTTGGTGCCTAGCACCTTAAACAACGCTCCCCAAATGTCCCGTAAAACGGGGATCCCGATCCGACACAACGGAATCGGGTAGACCATGCTGTTGAAAGACACGTTCTAGGAACACTTTCGCTGTTCCTTGTCCATCTATGGACTCTGGCACCACCGCCAGGTGAGCCATCTTGCTCAATCGATCTGCAAAGACCAATATGCCGGTGTTCCCGGCCTTATCCTTCGGAAAACCGAAGATAAAATCCATACTAATGGATTTCCAACACTCCGTTGGAACCGATAAGCTCGCCAAAGGCGCAGCTGAACTTGCAGAGGGTTTAACCCTCTGACACGTCTCACAGGTGCGTATATACGCACCGACCCACTTATACATGTTGGGCCACCAATACAAAGCGCTTATAGCGCTGTAGGTCTTATCCCGACCTAAATGTCCCCCGGTAGGGGCGTCATGTGCCTCAAATAGGACTCTATACTTTAGTTCCTCATCCTGAGGAACAACCACCCGTGGAGTGTCCTCCGCGCTCGTGCTATAATATAGCAAACCGTTACAGTACCTGTAACGGTGTAACAGAGATCTAGCTCGACTTTACAGGATAGGCTCAGACGAGCCAAGTCCCTTTCCATCCAACGCGCTGATTAGCGCCGTACATTGTGGGTCTTTACCATACGCCTGGCGTAAGAGATCCACCACAGACGAGGTGAAAAATGTCGCGTGAGCGAGCTCGTAATCGTGACGACGCGACAAATCGTCTGCAAGCACGTTCTGCTTGCCAGGTTTATACTTAACCTCAAAGTTGTACTCCGCAAAGAAGGAGAGACAACGGGCCATCCGTTGCGAGAGATGAGGCGAATTTGTCGCTGTCCGTAAGGACGCGTGGTCAGTATAAACCACGAACGGCTTTGAGACGAGTAGGTGAACCCTAAACATGACAAGGGCATACTTCATTTCAAGTAGCTCCTTGTCATGAAAGAGATAATTCCGTTCCGCAGCTATAAGATGCCTCGATTCAAACGCAATTACGCTTTCCCTTCCTGCATCGTCTGCTTGTAACAAAACACATCCGATTGCGAAATCGGAGGCGTCGCAGACGACACTAAATGGTTTCCCCGAATCTGGGAGAGCAAGAACGGGAGCTTTTAACAAGCTCCCCTTAACCGCTTCAAAAGCGTTTTGGTGTTCGGTTTTCCAACACCAATCAACATACTTCTTAAGAAGGTCGGTCAATGGCTTCGCCATTTCAGCGTAGTTCTCGCTGTACTTGTGGAGATAGTTGGCTAATCCAAGCCACTTCCGTAAACCTCTAAGATTTACAGGCGAAGGCCACTCCACCATGGCTTTCAACTTCGCGGGATCCTCCCGCACTCCATCCTTACCAATGAATCACCCGAGGAAAGGAATTTCCTCAGCACCAAAGATACATTTGGATGCGTTCGCATATAACTTATGCTCTCGCATACACTATAGCACCCCTCGAAGGTGTATCAGATGCGTCTGAACATCAGACGAGTCTCCTTCCATGCGAATATGAACGAATATATCGTCGGAGTTCGTCTGAGCGTACTTTCTATGAGGGCGGAAGAGTTGAGTCACCAAGCGATTGAAAGTCGCTGGTGCATTTGAAATCCTTGTGGCATAACAAGCCACTCCCACAGCATGCAGCTAGGCGTGCTGACCGCTGTAAGCGGAATATCGGATGCTCGCATGAGCACCTGATAATACCCGTCCACCAGATCTAAGGCACTGTACACAGTACAGTCCGCCATATTGTTCTAGAGGACATCCTTCCGAGGAATCGGAGTCTGCATGGGTACAGTAGCTTCATTCAGCTTGTTGTACGAATGCACAATGTGCCACTTTTCGTTCGGCTTACGAACACAAAACGTGGGAGATGAGTGAGGAGACTTTCTCTCCCGTACCATCCCTGCCTCTTCTTTCCCCTTGAAGAATGCGTCGATGACGTCGCATTGCTCCTTGGGGAGAAGCCACTTCCTAGTGACGCAGTATTTGGTTCCAGGAACCAAATCGATTTCATGTCGGACTCCCCGATCTGGTGGTAATCCCATCGGCGGGTTGTCACTGACGACATCTCCGAATTCCTTTAACAAGGAATGGTAAGGGTCCTCAGGATCCGCAAGGATTGTGGGACCGCTTCGGGCATTCAATGTCTGTTTGGTTTGCACCAAAACTGACTCGTCCATCTTGGAGGAGGAGTTCAACTCCTCTTCCGGACGTAACACGACAACCTCGTCGATTTCATCTGCTTTCAAAGCAGTTTAAAACTCGTTGAAGGACATCTACTCCAACGATAACATTTCGCCTACCC
>CM047581.1:9759547-9803408 GCA_026184515.1 Peronosclerospora sorghi | reverse complement strand
GGGTAGGCGAAATGTTATCGTTGGAGTAGATGTCCTTCAACGAGTTTGAAACTGCTTTGAAAGCAGATGAAATCGACGAGGTCGTCGTGTTGCGTCCGGAAGAGGAGTTGAACTCCTCATTCACGATGGACAAGTCAGTTTTGGTGAAAACCAAACAAGCATTGAATGCCCGAAGCGGTCCCACAATCCTTGCGGATCCTGAGGACCCTTACCATTCCTTGTTAAAGGAATTCGGAGATGTCATTAGTGACAACCCGCCGATGGGGTTACCACCGGATCGGAGAGTCCGACATGAAATTGATTTGGTTCCTGGAACCAAATACTGCGTCACTAGGCAGTGGCCTCTCCCAAAGGAGAAATGAGACGTCATCGACGCATTCTTCAAGGGGAAAGAAGAGGCAGGGATGGTACGGGAGAGAAAGTCTCCTTACTCATCTCCCACTTTTTGTGCTCGTAAACCGAACGGAAAGTGGCTCATTGTGCATGCGTACAACAAGCTGAATGCAGCTACTGTACCCATGCAGACTCTGATTCCTCGGAAGGATGTCCTCTAGAACAATATGGCGGACTGTACTGTGTACAGTGCCTTAGATCTGGTGGACGGGTATTATCAGGTGCTCATGCGAGCATCCGATATTCCGCTTACAGCGGTCAGCACGCCTAGCTGCATGCTGTGGGAGTGGCTTGTTATGCCACAGGGGATTTCTAATGCACCAGCGACTTTTAATCGCTTGGTGACTCAACTCTTCCGCCCTCATAGAAAGTACGCTCAGACGAACTTCGACGATATATTCGTTCATATTCGCATGAAAGGAGACTCGTCTGATGTTCAGACGCATCTTATACACCTTCGAGCGGTGCTCGAGTGTATGCGAGAGCATAAGTTATATGCGAACGCATCCAAATGTATCTTTGGTGCTGAGGAAATTCCTTTCCTCGGATGATTCATCGGTAAGGATTGAGTGCGGGCGGATCCCGCAAAGGTGAAAGCCATGGTGGAGTGGCCTTCGCCTGTAAATCTTAGAGATTTACGGAAGTGGCTTGGATTATCCGATTATCTACACAAGTACAGCGAGAACTACGCTGAAATGGCGAAGCCATTAACCTACCTTCTTAAGAAGGATGTTGGTTGATGTTGGAAAACCGAACACCAAAACGCTTTTGAAGCGGTTAAGGGGAGCTTGTTAAAAGCTCCCGTTCTTGCTCTCCCAGATTCGGGGAAACCATTTAGTGTCGTCTGCGACGCCTCCGATTTCGCAATCGGATGTGCTTTGTTACAAGCAGACGATGCAGGAAGGGAACGCGTAATTGCGTTTGAATCGAGGCATCTTAAAGCTGCGGAACGGAATTATCCCTTTCATGACAAGGAGCTACTTGAAATGAAGTATGCCCTTGTCATGTTTAGGGTTCACCTACTCGTCTCAAAGCCGTTCGTGGTTTATACTGACCACGCGTCCTTACGGACAGCGACAAATTCGCCTCATCTCTCGCAACGGATGGCCCGTTGTCTCTCCTTCTTTGCGGAGTACAACTTTGAGGTTAAGTATAAACCTGGCAAGCAGAACGTGCTTGCAGACGCGTTATCGCGTCGTCACGATTACGAGCTCACTCACGCGACATTCGTCACCTCGTCTGTGGTGGATCTCACACGCCAGGCGTATGAGAAAGACCCACAATGTACGGCTCTTATCAGCTCTTTGGGTGACACGGGACTTGGCTGGTCTGAGCCTACCCTGTCAAGTCGAGCTAAAGCTCGTTTACACCGTTACAGGTACTGTAACGGTTTGCTATATTATAGCACGAGCGCGGAGGACACTCCACGGGTGGTTGTTCCTCAGGATGAGGAACTGAAGTATAGAGTCCTCTTTGAGGCACATGACACCCCTACCGGGGTACATTTAGGTCGGGATAAGACCTACAGCGCTATAAGCGCTTTGTATTGGTGGCCCAACATGTATAAGTGGGTCGGTGCGTATATACGCACCTGTGAGACGTGTCAGAGGGTTAAACCCTCTGCAAGTTCAGCTGCGCCTTTGGCGAGCTTATCGGTTCCAACGGAGTGTTGGAAATCCATTAGCATGGATTTTATCTTCGGTTTTCCGAAGGATAAGGCCGGGAACACCGGCATATTGGTCTTTGCAGATCGATTGAGCAAGATGGCTCACCTGGCGGTGGTGCCAGAGTCCATAGATGGACAAGGAACAGCGAAAGTGTTCCTAGAACGTGTCTTTCAACAGCATGGTCTACCCGATTCCGTTGTGTCGGATCGGGATCCCCGTTTTACGGGACATTTGGGGAGCGTTGTTTAAGGTGCTAGGCACCAAGCTCCTCATGTCCACTGCGGATCATTCGCAGACGGAACGCGTTAATCGCGTTGTGGAGGATATTCTCCGGATCTTATGTCCGGATTCTCCAAAGACTTGGAGTGAGATGCTTCCGATGGTTGAATTTGCTATCAACAATTCGGTCCATGCATCTACGGGGTTCACCCCGTTTTACGTGAACGGATTAGTAAATCCGAGGGTTCCGTTGACGCCACGTGTGTGTGTCCCAGTTCTTGAGGGGGGAGGATTCCCTGATGCCATCCCTGTATCTGTGCAAAAGCACATCGATAAGTTTTTATCGACGCGCCTTAGTGTCTTACGACACGTCTGCGATGTCATGTCGGAAAGCCAAGAAAAGCAGAAAGATCAGGCTGACCGCAAGGGGAGGCGTAACAAAAGGGTGTACAAAGTAGGAGAAAGTGTTTTATTAAACGCTAAAAATCTTCCTACACATGCAGTTTCAAATGTGGTGCGCAATAAACTGCGCCCCAGGTTTGTGGGGCCCTTTAAGGTACTAGCCCGAACGGGCTTATAGTATACCTTAGACATCCCGAAGGTGATGCGTACGCATCCAACCTTTTATGTCGGTATGCTTAAGCCATACCAGGACCCGGAGGCGGGCCCCCTCCTGGAGGGGGGTGGAAAGGCGGATAGCCGTAAGAGCCGTAAGGCACGGCAGGGCGAAGGAAGCCCGGAAGGGATAAAATGCGACCACGAATCTGCGCAACGGTCGTCTCGAGAGAGGCAAGCCGCCTCTCGAAGCGATCAGTGGCATCCCACTCATCGCGGAGCCCCTCGTGGAGATCATGGATGCGATGGCTGTGTCGATCACAGCGCTCGCGAATCTCACGTCGAAATTGCGCGACCTCCTCCTCCAATGCTTGATGCGGAGGGTACTCCACACTTTCATGTGGAGCGGCTGATGGCGCGACGCCATCCTCGGGGTCAACTCCAGTATCTGGTGAAGTGGAAAGGTTATCCACACTCACAGAGCTCGTGGGAGTTCGAGACTCCCCTACGGCAGGATTTCCGCGACGTCGTTGACGCTTTCGAGCGGGAGAATCCCGCTGTAGGTCAACGACCAGAGGGGCATGAGAAGCCCATTCACTCCCAGTAAGTGGGAGTTCGCCGGAGGCAGATGTGACGCTCACACTGTCCTCTGGCACCATGGTGGAGACAGGGACGCTGGCATAGCGCGTGCGATATGGAGCACGTAATAGCCCCATCGCTTTGGCTCTGGAAAATGCCAGGCGCAACGCCCTCTCCACCCTAATGCCTCGACGGGAATAGCTGTCGTGCAGCTCATTGAAGCTGGGGAGAACTTCTCCCCTTCCGCCCAAGCGCGGAACTTCTTCTCTGCATCAGCAGCACTTTCTACCGGAGAAAGAACGAAAGGAACCTCGCGGAGGTTCTCAACAGGGGCACCCTGTGTCTGCCTGTCGAGGCGTTCTCGGTATGAGACGCTAGTGAACTGCTTTTGTGTAAGCAGTTGTTTCCGGAGTTTCTCACGGCGTTCGCGTTGATACGGCTGTTCAGCCGCGGTGCCAGGGGTATAGGACGTTAAACCAGTCCTTACCAAACGCCTGGCCCACATTGCAAGGTCACGAGGACCATCGAATTATAAGTCGCCCTTGGCAGGCGTTTGGGAGCGCGTAACGCAGCCCTTAGTGCCTGTGCGGAAAGTTGGGTGTCTTGAGCTGCGTCCAGCTCATTAGTGACGATCGCCTTTGGCGATTCGGATGTATCATCCGATATGGGCAGGGGTGGCGCACTGGTTAGTGCATTTTCCCGACGTGTGGGAACGGATTAGGCTGCCGACAACGCCGGTTGGCGCTGTCGGAGCGGCTAAGCATTGGGGAGGTATCCCCAAAGACATCCACCTCCGTGTTTTCGGAGTAGTCTACCTCTTCTAGAGGAGACGCCATAGCAACACTGGAGGTGTACATATGGAGGGCCAGAGGAACTGGCGTTGGAGTTCTCCAACAAGATTTTGATTATTGCGTAAGCAATAGTCTTGATGGGGGAGGATGTAACGGGGTTACATTCGGGTTACATTTAGTGTTGGCGTACATGAGTACACCACGGTTGAGGTCAGTATTGGCCGGTTTGAAAGGTTTTGAACCTTTGGTTATTTTAACCAATGAGGGCATGAGCCCTTGGGTGGTGGTGTGTCAGCCATCCACGTGTCGGTACACAGGTGTGTACATTACATTTTAGCTAGGTACGAATTGGGTATATTCTACTTAGTATTACATATAGTTTACATTAGTTTAAAGTAATTTAGGCTAATTACATATTAAATATATTCAGTTTACATTTCACTCTAAAGTGCAGACGTGCGACCTCGACCGGTCGCGCGTGCAGTGAGTGTCGTAGGTAAGAGGGATCCCTCCCTTTACTTACATCCCGTAAAGGGAACACAGCCGTTAAGGCTAAGTAGTAAAACAACCCGGGAATCTTGGCCCCGAGAAGGAGAGCACTCCTACTAAGCCCTTTATGAGGGCGTATCGGCTAAGTAGAGGTAGATACCGCTTTAAGGAAGAGTCTTACCCTGTGCGCTAGCCGCAACGTGCGTATACGCACCGGCTACACATGCCGCTGCAGCAATGCAAAGAGCTTCGACTCGAAGCTCTGCGAAGTAGAGTCAGAGTGACTCTTAGCAGAACGTTTCTTCTCCGCTTCGACCTGACTCAGGTGCATGGGATCGGGACCCACCTTAGAGGAACGAAAGTTCCTCTCAGCGTTGAACGCCATCTTAAACGCCTCCCCCAGGGATTGGGATCGGCATCGGAACAGTTCCGAACGTGATGGCCCTTCTTTCAGGCCTCCCATGAAGACGGGGATGGACACATCGTCCGAATACGCTTTCGCGTACATCCCTGCGAACAGGGTCTTAAGCTCCTGGATATAAACCTCCAGGTCCTTAGTGCCTTGACGGCACCTCAGGAACGCCAGTTGATTCTGGAAAACCAGATCAGGCGTTGCGTACATGTCCATAAGCTTCAGCTTAAGGACCTTACATGTTAGAAACACGTCCTTGACTGATTCCGAGTATGTAAACGCCCATGTACGGGCTTTGCCCGTAAGATGGGTCAATGCAAGTCCCACTTACAAGTGATCAGCGGTCATGTTCGCTGTGGCGAAGGCCGTTTCGACCTCTCGCAACCAAACATAAAGGTTGTCACCCTTCTCTCCGGTGAACTCCTTTATCTTAAACGATAATGGAGGGCGTACCCCCGTGGAATGACCTCCCCCACAACTCGCCTCATGAGCGATGAGGGCATTTACCCTTGCCTTTACGGCCTCAAGGCCCTGCTCCACTAGGAGCTTCATGCCTTCTTCCCCCGTTAAGGGTAACAGCCTTTTAAAGGCTTCCTGCTGGACGAGGGTCAAACTATCCCAATCGTCCTGATTCATCCTTTGCAGAGGATGTCTAGTCTACCAACACAGGTGTTGGATTGACTACAAGTGCTACCAGATGTAGCCGGTGCGTACACACACGGTGCGGCTAGCGCACAGCGGAAGACTTTCCTTTAAGCGACGTTCGCCGCTACTTAGCCGATACGCCCTTATAAAAGGGCTTAGTAAGAGAGAAATCTCTGACTCGGGGCCAAGATTCCACTTGGTTTACTAGTTAGAACAAGCTAACGCCTTAACACAAGGCTCCCTTAATAAGGGGGTAGCTAACGGGAGAATTCGCCTTACGCTACTACACTCACTACGCGCGCGACCGGTCGAGGTCGAGCGTCCTGTAGTCTTTGAGTGAAATGTAAACTGAATGTATATTTAATATGTAATTAGCCTAAATTAATTTAAACTAATGTAAACTATATGTAATAAATACTAAGTAGAACTTACTAAATTCGTACCTAGCTAAAATGTAGTGTACACCACCTGTGTACTAACACGTGGCTGGCTGCCACGCCTCCACCAAGGGCTCCTGCCCTGATTGGTTAAAACAACCAATGGTCCAAAACCTTTCGGACCGGTCAATACTGACCCCAACCGTAGTGTACTCACGTACACCACATACTAAATGTAACCAGAATGTAACCCTGTTACAGGTACGTAGAGAATCGATCATATATATCATCCATTGAATTTTGGTGAGCGCTAGCTCCGTGAGTTTCATCAAGATTTCGAGTTTGGTCGTTGACTGTTGTCCCGCAAATTTAAGGAGCTCTTCGCGATATGAAATCGTATCGACACGAAAGAACACCAAATTGTTAAGTGCCTTTTTCCACTACCCATTTGGCATAATCGTCCTTGTTGCTAAATTCGATTTAGGAAGAACAATGCATTGTCTTTTATGATTTTTCCAAATGTCTTGTACTAACGACCAAGACGATCGTTAGACGGTTGGAAGAAGGCACGCACGTTTTGGATTATGATGGAGTTGACTCAGTCGGAGAAAGAGTGTACTTCAAGAACTGATATTGGTCAGAATAATGAAGGTTAATTACTGCTAAGTACGTCAGCGCGGGCCACGAATTAACAGCTAGTGCGCATGGTGACTTCCGAGCATTGATTAAGAATCCTGATCTAAAAGGGTTAATAGGCGGGTCACAGCAAGTGATTTTAAGCGATGAAGCAGCGAAAGCATCGAACACAAACAAACTGCAGACACAGCGCGCTAGAAATTCAATATTCGATGTGATCGTCGAGCTTTATCGTGTTGTACGTGGACGTTATCGAATCATTTGGGACGTCCCCCAGGCAGTGGACGACGTCTAAGAAGCAATGACTACACGTTTGAAACCCGTCAATGGGATGTTACTACCCGAGGTGTGCAGGTTTTACGCAACTAAGCGAATGGGGTGTGTAAACAGATCGACGAGGGGATTCATCGTCTACATTAGTGTCGTAGGTGTCGTAAATATTCTTGTCCCGGGTTTGATACCGGGGCCGACTCAATCAGAAATGTAGATTCTTGTCCACTTCAGACTTTTTCCGCACACCAGTAAGAAATCGGGGTTCGTTCACCATCCCATTCTTTTCTCATTCGCCATTTACTTGAGTACCAATTTCAACCAATAAGAAATCGGGGTTCGTTCCTTCGCCATTCATTCTTTTCTCATTCGTCGTTTACTTCAGTTCCAATCACGTCTCCAAATGGCGAATAGCCTGTCCTTCCTCGTGCTCGGTCTCTTCGCAGTTTCTAGCATCAGGGCTGACTCCAAGTCCAACGCTGACGCTAAGGATTCCCACCTTGCTTCCCCAGGTCATGACTCGACCAACAAGACGGTTGTGATGGACAATCAAATGCTTCGCGCGAATGATGGAGCAGACAAGGTTGCGGAAGAAGAAAGATTTGTTCAAGCGTTGAGGGCCGACACACTTACTGCCATTGAGAAGGTTTTTAAAGGAGGCGAAGCGTTGCAAGCTTTGCAACATCCGAGACGTTGGTGGCGCAACATACGACAAGAAGGTTTAATCCAACGCAATGCTGGTCATGAAAAGTTGTTTAAAGGTGGCATCTCCGTCGTGCAATTGATAGGGAGAAGGTCCCCCGAAGAGATCGATCATTATCGGCAATTCCTACAACGGAAAAAAGACACCCTCGACAACCTCATTAATTCCTCTGGGAAGAAACACCAGTCAACGAAGTGGCTCCATGATCAATTAGCTGGACTTTTGGTCAAGTGGAATTTTTCCAACAACAAGTTGCTGTTTTTTCGCGTCAATGTTAACACAGTACAAGCCAAAGGTAGAGCAAAGCAGGCTGAAGCGTATAAGGAATTCCTAACGAGTTTAAAGGAAAAAGTCAAAAATCTCATGTAGACTGTTGCCTTTTTTTCTGCAGATTCGTTAGGAATTTCCTATGCCATCAAATTGTGGTCTTGCCTGAGCTTTTGTAGCAGCTGGTTTCCTTGCTTCATGTGAACTAGCGCTATTAGTACATGTATGTATAAAAGGTTGGTTATATATTACGTGTAGGCAACGTACGCTTGCTAACTTTGCTTTCGGGGATAACGACACTCGTTAATAGTTGAATGAGTGTGCATTAAACGTGTTTGTTCGTAGAAAAGTTACCCATTTATTACATTTTACTACAACATATCAACTCATAACTTCAGTCGATCGACGGCGTCGAAGCCGTGAACATTTATGATTCATGATGACCCGTTGCCATCGCCTCTAGACTCGCTGAAAGAGCTTGTTATTAAAGATCGTATCACTGATTGAGCCACCTCCGTTGCTGTCGTCCGAAATGACCATCGTCCCCGCATGACTAGAATCGCCGGCTGAAAACGGTCTTCGCGATCATGTATATCCTCCCACCACTCCTTGATCCACTCACATAGCCCATTGTGGTCGTATGCTGTCACAGTCACCAGACCACCTCCATTTGTGTTGTCGTAAATACTGCTTGACGAAACGGCTGTACCCCAATCAGTAGGTGGGTCTGCAGCATTCACGGTCGGCTATTCGACCAATCTCGTCCACAATTAATATCTCCACAGTGTGATTTTGAACGCACTCTATCATCACACTGGCCTGCGCTTCTAATGATCGAACCATTATACGTCGCGCCCAGCCTACACACGAATGCGGCACGAGACCATCACCACCAATCTCGTTTGATGTATCAATAATACACACATTCTCCATCATCTCCGACACGCATCGTGCTACATCCCGTATAAGTGTCGTCTTCCCACAGCCTGAATAACCCAACATTAACACTGATTTGTCTGCATGGCGTTCACTTAGTAATAAATCGGTCAACACACACGCAGCGTTGCGTAGCGCTCGACCAACACGCATGGTGATTGCGTAAATCTCATTCATTTTGCTGCGCATGACCGAGATGCGGTGCAATTGCTTATCAATACCGACCCGATTTCGTTTCCTATACGCATCTCTCCACCGATATTCATTAAGATTTCGTCGATGACAGCCTTAGACACCAAAGCGCTGTCTGAATTCAGGACCGCTCGCTGTTTCTTACCAGTATAAGCAATGGATGCTTCCCAGTATTAATACAGATATCAACTAACTCGTGGTAATTGTCCAGCTTTAGGATTGCGTCTTTATACGATGTAGAAAGAAGATCTAGTAGAGGTTCTAACTCACATTCAAGCTCCAGACACAAAACATTCCAGACTGCGAGGCTGGTTGTCATGTTTCGGATCAAACCAAATTGCTTTGTGGCCTTTATTGATGACGGCAAACTCCCACCGGGCACCTGTCATTATTGCACATTTTACTTTGTCTGATGACTTTGCTCGGTTTTCGGCGTAACATTGTGCATACAACTGGGCAGCTAGAGCCACCAACAACTGCATCTTAGACGGCAATGGGGTTTTGGTCCAATTCTTGGCGTCTGCTGACTCAGCTCTCGCTATATAAGAGTGTGTAGTCAGCTCCAGATTTTTTGCGGAGTTTTGAAAGCAGTTACTAGCAATCTGGGGAATATTTGCATTCATGACTGTCATATTTTCTGTGATTTCGTACACTAGCTGTAAATCGATACAATTCTCAAGTTTCGGATTCTGTAAGCCAAATCTACTCAGCCAAAACGCAATTTTGTGAACGCGGTACATCACTTTGTAGATGGAAGCTTTACTCAGTAATGTTGTTAGTCCTGGAATGATTAGGGTCTCGCTAAGTCATACCAACAAGAGCATCACTGCCTCTTCATAAACTTCAGAGGTGGAGATAGCGACTACCACTAATATTAGAAATGCACAGAAAAGATTGCAATCACTTCACACGATCAAGACTCACGAGCTGACCAAGTTTCAGCGCGGGAGGATCAGTGGAAGGTAGCGAACTGCGTGCACGTCGCGTCAGGACCAGCAGATATTCAGTCCAGAGTCTGTTTCGTAATGCAAAATGTAAACTGATATATATTATGTATGGTTACTTAAGTCACTATTCGGTCCTAATGCAACTTAAATCTCGTAACTGCTTTCATATGAAAAAAATTATATCTTACCTGCATCAGCCAATGGGCTTCCACTATACGGAAGAGTGTAAACTTCAAAATGGGTACACACTCTTTGTAACAGGACTGATCCTGTTACTGGCTTACACTGTATTTGTGCGAGGAAGCGCGCAATACAATTAGGGTAGGATTAGTTGGTAGCAACTAATCCTATAATTAAAGTAAATATATTAATATTCACTTGTTATCTAGAACGCAAAATTAAGAGTGTTTATTTAATGGGTGGTTTAGAGGCTAATAGTATAGTAACTAACTAATTAATATAATAATATCAAGTCTTTAACTAACTATACTATTAGTTAACCTGCAAGATTCGGTATTTATACCGAATCGACTTTTCCTTCTTAGATTATAATAACTTATAAATCTCTTATTTAAATTTCAGACAACGCGTCTGAAATTAAACTGTGATATTCTAACTTGAATATCTATTATGGAATGGCACCCCATTACATCACCCCCCACTAAAGGTGGTTGGCCAATAATAATTCTTATTTTGGCCAATCATGGGTGGCACTTGTTGGTCAGAATTCTCATTCACCAACTGATTGACCATCGACTCGATGGTCAAGACACACGGCGGCGGCGCTCTAAAGAGCGCTGCTGAAAACAATGAAGGAACTTCTTCCTCCGCCTCAGCACTAGGTGCTTAGGTGTTGAGTGACAACGGTGACGCTGCATTAGCAGCGTCAACTACGCAAGGTCGGAAGACGTACCGTCTTCGACCACAGATGCTGCTAAGGCGGCATCTGACAAGAAACAGGGAGATGTTGCTAATGCAACATCTCGAATGATGGCAACTTCCGAATGGCGTGTTGCCAAGAGGGCCATGTTCGGGAGTTCTGACTCCGAACAAAGTGATGGGGATACAGATGTCCCCACTAAAGGATCTAGCGAGTCGAAACTCGCTAGGTGCTCATCGCCTAACAGCGATGACGACTCTGGTCTCGCTGTCAGCTATGACAGCGACAATGATTATCACAGGTGGTTGCGGGAACGCAGAGCCCCACCTGGACCAAGTACTTCTCCACGTCGGGGTGATTTAACCCCGGCGCGTGGTGTTGAAGCAGGCGGTTCTCCGCCTGCTAAAAGGGCTCGAACAGAAGCGGCGGCTGCCGCTTCTAAAGCGTATCCTCGTACGGAACCACATGTTCCGTACAAAGTGGGGTTTTGGACCCCTGGCTGGGCTATTGCCCCCAACAGTGGCGGTCACCGTAAACGGGACTGCCAGTATGCGTTATTCGATATCAACGTGCTGGATGACTGCGAAGACATCCAGTCACGTCGATTCGATCGAAGTACAGACGATAAGCGTCTGTACTTTATTGACCTCTTTTTCCAGGTTCGATATTATTCGAGCCGGAAAGGGTCAAGGAAGAACAGGGACGATAAAGACGCCCTGACTCAGAGTTGGAATGCTTTTGTTGACAACTACAACAAAAGCCCAGATGATTACGTGAATAAAGTTCACGTAATGCGCGAGCGCTTTTTAAAGCACTCACGAACAGGCAAAATGGATTACATCCATTTTGCTTGCCTCAAAGAAGGGTTAAAGTGTGGTGTCCCTTCTCACCTCGTTTGCCCGCGGTGTCCGCAAGGCGCTCCTCGTCTGTCAGAGGAGGGGTTGCGGGGGTACGGTGGATTTTCCGTACCCGCCGAAATTCAGGGTTTAATTGATACCCTGAATGCATCAACACCTACTGTTGATGCTACTTCGCAATATGAGTTTGAGACTTCTTCTCAAACTCAGTCAAAAGGTCTGGGGCGTCGACCCTAAGAACTTCAATTCCCTCGGGGATTTGTGCTGTCGTCCCCTACCTTGTGGCTTAACAGCACTGAGGGATCCCCCAGTAGGGCGCCCCGCACCTACTGAGAGCTGTCGTTTCCCGACGGCTTGGGCGAGGGCTTCTTACCTACCCTCGGCCCCTTAAAGCGAATATCTCGCTGGGTGTACCGCAGACAATTGTTCCGCAGATGATCCGCACTTCCACACAGGAAGCATCTCAGCGGACCATGCCGCTGCAGCATTGCGAGGTGCTCCGCTTCGAAGCCCTGCGGGAAGGAGTCAGAATGACTCCTAGCGGGAGGCTTCTCTTCCGCTTCGGCTTGACTCAGGTCCATGGGTTCGGTACCCACCTTAGAGGAACGAAAGTTCCTCTCGGCGTTAAACGCCATCTTAAACGCCTCCCCCAGGGATTGGGGTCGGCATCGGAACAGTTCCGAACGTGCTGGCCCTTCTTTCAGGCCTCCCATGAAGACGGGGATGGACACATCGTCCGAATACGCTTTCGCGTACATCCCTGCGAACAGGGTCTTAAGTTCTTCGATATATGTCTCCAAGTCCCTAGTGCCCTGACGGCACCTCAAAAACGCCAGCTGATTCTCGAAAACCAGATCAGGTGTGGCGTACATATCCATAAACTTTTGATTAAGGACTTCCCAGCTTAGAAACACGTCCGTGACCGCATCTGGACACGTAAACGCCCATGTACGGGCTTTGCCCGTAAGATGGTTCAGTTCAAGTCCCACTTGCAAGTTATCAGCGATCACATTCGCTGTGGCGAAGGCCGTTTTGACCTCTCGTAACCACACATAAAGGTTATCACCTTTTTCACCGGTGAATTCCTTTATCTTAAAGGACAATGGGGGACGCACCCTTGTGGAACGACTTCCACCAAACCTCGCCTCATGGGCGATGAGGGCATTGACCCTCGCCTTTACGGCCTCAAGGCCATGCTACACTAGGTGGTGCATGCCTTCGTCACCCAGTAAGGATAACAGCCTGTTAAAGGCTTCCTGCTGGGCGATCGTTAACCTTTCCCAATCGTCCTGATTCATCCTTTGCAGAGGATTCCGTAGCCTAACAACACAGGTGTTGAATTGACTACAAGTGCTACCAGATGTAGCCGGTGCGTACATGCACGGTGCGGCTAGCGCACAGAGGAAGACTTTCCTAAAGCGGTGATGTGCCGCTACTTAGCCGATACGCCCTTATAAAAGGGCTTAGTAAGAGATAAATCTCTTACTCGGGGCCAAGATTCCACTTTGGTTTACTAGTTAGCACAAGCTAATGCCTTAACACAAGGCTCCCTTAATAAGGGGGTAGCTAAGGGAAGAACTTCCCTTACGCTACTACACTCACTACGCGCGCGAACGGTCAAGGTCGAACGTCCTGTAGTCTTTGAGTGAAATGTAAACTGAATGTATATTTAATATGTAATTAGCCTAAATTCATTTAAACTAATGTAAACTATATGTAATACTAAGTAGAACTTACTAAATTCGTACCTAGCTAAAATGTATTGAACACCACCTGTGTATTAACACGTGGCTGGCTGCCACGCCCCCACCAAGGGCTCCTGCCCTGATTGGTTAAAATAACCAATGGTACAAACCTTTCGGACCGGTCAATACTGACCCCAACCGTAGTGTACTCACGTACACCACACATACTAAATGTAACCAGAATGTAACCCTGTTACATCGTGCGCTTGGGCAACACCCTCGATCCAACCACGCGCGTCGTGACCGACACTGTGCCGACACCCAGACGCACAAGAGCATCAGGTTCGAGCGGCGCCGTGCGGTGCAGCCGCACGACGTCGACGTTGGTGACATCCCGACACATGGTAAACTAGTCGAGCGTGGTCGGACATTTTTCGACCAACTCCATGCGTATTGTCGCCTCGACTCGATCCACAACAGTCTCCGTTGCCCTTGATAGAGAGATCGAGAGCCGTTGGATAGACTGGAAAGAACTCTCCATCAGAGCAATTTCCTCGAGACCACTTGCTGTCCTTGTCGACCACTGCGTAGGTCTCACGGATGTGATTTGATCCCTCACGTCATGAGTTGCTGCCTCGAGACACTACTCGAGCTTTGTCTCGTGAACCTGTCGGTCCACCACGTCTTTCTCCATGCCATCGACGCTCCCAAACACGTTGGAATCCATGTCCGCGGATTCGGACGCGTTCGAATACAAGGCCGCGCACAGACGAGATGGTGGGGGCCATCATCTCTGGATTCTCGGCGTTTCACGTGTCTTCTCTACCGTCTCGGACTCGAACTGGAACCACGTGGCAGCCTGCTGCTTGTGTTCAAAATGCTCCTCCAACGGCGCATTCAAGCACACATACTCCATGTCATGTACGCGCTTGCGCGTGGCGTCGACCCCCACGGCCTTCTTGTTGCCATAACGAGGCACGAATCGATGACAGACCGAGATGCAGCGTACACTGGAGCGCACGGCAAGGTTCACGCCCAACTCGCGCGCGCGTTCGTGGCCACGATGAACATGAAACACGCGCGACTCGATCCGCCGTCGTCGGCCTTTGAGTATATAGAGTATATACAGTAAATAGATTTAGATAGATGGATGGAAAAGGGCGCCGATTTAACAAAAATTAATAATAATTTCAAAAGGGCGTCGATTTAACAAAAATCAATAATAATTTCAAAAGGGCGTCGATTTAACAATTCCCATCTAAAATCTCCTATAACTAACTCGAACAATGATTTCAACTACAATATCATTGGTTCATATTTTATGGAGTCCAACATCAATACATCAGTTCATTTTTTTTAATTTCATGGCACTTCACAATATTGGATATGTATGCGGCAGTTTTTTTTTTCAAACCAGCTGAGAAATATTCAAACATTGTCGTTGCTCTATCGTTCGTGAGCTGTGAAAACCCACGTATGTTCGAGTAGCGCTAGCGATTAGAAACACATTTCCATGTTTGTCGTGTGGGGTAACAGAACCTTTAAGGCCACTTCAAATTACCCCACCGAATCGATTTTATAGGGAAGTTTCTCCCTTCGACCTTCTGTGGTTGCTTCAATTTCTAATCCTTTTCCTTTGCAGAGGTCAGGCGACTCAGTCCGTAATTGTACCTAAGCAGGATATCTAGCCAGCCTTCAAGCTAGATGTCCCAGCCGAGTGCGGAAAGGTTACAATGATCCTTCTTAGATATCGCTATCCACTTCCACAGTCGCGACATTAATCAGCATATTCGTGAAATTCTTCTACGCTCCAAGGTGTGCAACAAAAACAGATCCATCCTTTTTTCTCAAACATCCGAGCGAAATGAGATTTTCAATAGTCTTTTTCGGGGCAAAATACGCGTCCGTACGCAGTCGTAGCTGAATCCGACTTGCTTTCAACGTAACCTTTTTAACTTTCGAGATACGCAGCGAAACGCCATCCGATAAGGTCAACACTTGTCGGTTCAGCAATATTTTGTCTCCTTTCCTCACTCTGCAAATGAAAGCCATGGCTGCGTCCTCAGTCTTTATCACCATTTAGACTCTCATCTGGCACCTGGCGGCTTGTTTTGCTGTCGATGATCAAAACATTCGCCTTCAAAAATCGACTGTTTTTCAAAATTCGCTGAATACATTTGCTTTTTTCTTGACTGTCCCTAATACTAAACGCTGTTCAGCTCCTGGATTGCTGAATCAACCATTTTTAACTCTTCGTTTTGAATCTTTTTTAGTGTTGGGTTGAGGCAATCACTACCGTTTTGCCCTTGAGCACACAACCAAAACCAGCAAATTTCTTTTGTATTTTAGTCACCAAACTCACCAGTGGTTTTCCAGATTATCTACACTGTTTTTGTAATTTTGCTGGACTTCACTTATCTCTAAATTTCAACACATGTCGGCTTGGAAGAGTTGGTTACTGTATGTTGAAGCAAGACCATCACTCTTGCATTACCCTTTTAAATAAAATAGCTCATATTATCACTTTTGTCACACACAAGCGACAGGCTGAAAACAGGAAGCACAGCGAGAGACGCGTAAGAGCACAAGAATCGGCATCCTCATGGACCGCAATGTGCGCCCTGAAAATGTTGAATTTACCGTCAAGGTTCGTACATGGGTAGCAATGAGTGAGTTTTTGTATGCACATCGATTTAAGACTCTAAACGTTGAAACTTTCCTTGTTAGGCGGCAGAGGATCTCATATTGACTGGCAAAGAACGTTCAATCGTGCGAGTCTCAGCCAACAATATGTACTCCTGTCTTATGCAAAAGACGCAGCGTTTTTCTTCGCTCTTTCGTCATTATAGCAAACATCATGGACTGCCGAGAGAGTCGCTAGACTTCTTTTTCACTGTAAAAATTAAAATCTCGTGTTGGTAGGAACAAGAGGTAGACAAATGACTTCTTCTCGTGTATGTTTATTGCAGAATCGCTTGGATCCCGAAGATTCACCTGAATCTGTGCATTTGCAAAAGGTAAACGACGGGAGGGAAGATATTTTTATATACCTTCTTCATAAAGCACTTATTGTCTTGATTTTTTATTGTATTGGTAGAATGATATCATTCTCGTGCGACGACGTGTAGCACCAGCGATGCTCACAGTACCGACTCAAAGTGATGAGGCGTATTTTGCCACGATGAGGGAGCTTTTTCTGGTAAAAATACAATAAATGTGGATTTATTGCCATACTGACGATACTAATGGAGTTTAAATGTTTGCTCTGGATAGAATGGCGTTGGAAGTGATATAACGTTAGAGGTTGGACCAACTAAAGAGATTCTGCGAGCGCATCGATTGATCCTTACGACGAGATGTGAGATTTTCGAAGCCATGCTCCGTCCTGGCGCAATGAGAGAAAGCGAGGACGGAGTTATTCGCATTGAAGATCATTCGCCTGAAATGGTGTCTAAAATGTTAGAGTTCATCTACACAAATCGCGTCCAAGATATGGCCAAGCTGAACTCTAATGTATGTAATTTCTTGGTTTCTTTGGCAAATCGTGCACTTACTCTTGTCGTCACTTTGCTAGCAACTCATTGATCTGCTAACGCTATCCGAGCAGTATTTGCTTCTGCCATTAAAACATCTTTGTGAAGTTACAGCGCAAGATGTTTTGTCCGTCGGAAACATCGGACGATTCTTGTGCGCCGCGGAGAAGTTTAATGCCGCATATTTGAAAGAGTATTGTCTTGCTTTTTTTATCGAGCATACCAACGAAATCATTGACGATGAAAATTTCCGCGAAGAAATTGAAAGTTGCCCTTCGATGGCACTGACTATCGTGCGGGCATCAACTCGCAGTAGTGGATCTTCGACGGAGCCCGTGCAGAAGCGACGCAGACTCTATATGCCGTTTGACGAACATGACTACTTATCCCCTGGTACTTGAGTATCAGGCTCCATTTATTTACCGAAATCATTACGCCACTTTCGACTTCCGTCTACGTAACTTACCGAAACGTAATTCTACGAGAATGTGCGAGCGAAGACACGAGCTTCCTCTTTTCTTTTCGTGCCATCCCAGAGATAAGCTAAACTGTAAACAAAGACGCACACACAAAAGCGCAACTTTTGTTGTATTTCGTACTTCATTTTTCCCACTCACGAGTCTTCGTTGTTTTCGAAGGCAAAGCTTCCAAACTCTTCATTCCATTCTTTGTAGAATGCAAGGTCCTTGGACGCGACGCTCGAGCGAACCTAGAGAACAGCAAGTTACTTAGCTCGCGTCAATTTTGGCGCTTGTCTTCACACGCACCGCTCGTAAAGCAAGTTGAAAGTCTTCCAGACTGATGGGACGAACAGAATCGGCTCTCATCGTGCGAATATCACTACAGTTTCGGATAGGACCCATCGCTGCTTCAGTGCAAAGCGCTCGAACGTCTGCACCGGAGTATCCTGTCAATAGAATCAGTCATAATTACACGTTCGATCCGATTAGAGTGAATGGTAAGTGTTATCTATCACGTACCTAGAGTTGCTTTGGCGATGAAAGCTATGTCCTCGCTTGTCAGGTCATTCTTGTTACCCTTGAGCAACCTGCTGACCAAATCTAATCTCGCCTCTAACGATGGAAGTGGAATATACAAACGTTTCACAAATCGTCGACGTGCTGCTTCATCAAGCTCTTGGGGTCGATTTGTCGCACCTGCAGAAGCAAGAAGAGTCAAAGAAAATATAGGTCTTGTATATGTTCATAACATGTAAGGGAAGATAGAACTGTACCAATGACAAGAATAATGTCTTTTGCTTTCGTGCCTGCTCCATCAAGCTGCACGAGAAATTCCGTTTTCATTCGTCGACTCGATTCATTTTCTTCCGAACTGTAGCAGAACTATTTAGAGAGTTGGGAGGGAATCAAACGAAGATTGAGAGCACACACTGACCTCCGTTGGGTTAACAGCGAGTCAATCTCGTCAATAAATATCACGGAAGGCTGTTAACATACAAAGAAGTAAGACAACCGACATGGAACATTGACCTGTTACTGTCAAGACCTGTTTCACAGCTGCGACCGCAAACAAGGTACGAACAAGTTTCTCTCCTTGGCCGATCTGATAGAAAAAGCATATATCAATCAAGGCCATGTAAATCAACTCACCGCGCAAACTATGGAAGCTGCAACATACCCATTTGCTTGTTAAAGAGCTCGCCGAAATATTAAAGAATGTCGCTCCCGACTGATTGGCAATGGCTTTGCCAATCAAGGTTTTGCCAGTCCCAGGCGGCCCAAATAGCAGCAAACCTATGCACCGAAATTGTCAACATCATTGCGGTGTCATTAAACACCAGCCCACACCACCTTTTGGGAGAGAACGGAGTCCGGTAAAGATATCTGGTCGGTGCATGGGCCAGATTACAAGTTCGTTCACACACTTCTTGGCAAATTGTAATCCAGCTATAATGTGCAAACCGCGGCGTTAGCTCACTATATTTCGACAATTGTACCAGGTCCTGCATTACCAATGTCGTCAAATGTGACGGGATCTCCGCTATCGACAATTTCCATCTCGATCTTCTCAATCAACTCGGGGTCACAGCTTTTAAGACGTGGATCAACGTCGATATTCGCCGCGTCACTGCACAATGCAAGTCAATATTCTGCAATGCCATTTCCTCCAACACGCATTTCACTCACGCTTTCGACGCGATTCCACTATTGACTGGAGATATAAACTTTTTGCCTCCTGAAGATATGCATCCCTCATTTTTATTTCCTTCACCAAAAAGCACGTCATTGTTCACAGGATGATAGACTCCTCGTGGCGGAATTCGAGAATCTTCACGCCATCCATGCCTTCGTTTTGATCGTCTGACATCCATGTTTTCACTTCTACTTGTCATAAGGTCATTCTGTTTTATATAACCACATAAGTCTCATATGCATGCAGTCGTTCTCGATCAGGACATCTCTTACCAGTAGGCGCTCGGAAGCCGTTTGGAAAGGATTACGTTGCTCCGGTGACTTGAAACGAGTATTCATATTGAACATGTCCGCGTCTTCATGCGGTGGTTGTGGCCTCTTTTTGACCAAATCAGTTAAAACTGCCTTATTTTGAGCTTTAGCCTCCTTTTCCATTGAGAAGCTAGCAGCGTGTCGGGATGTACTCGAACGTAAATCTCCTCTTGTGGACACTCGTGGCGATGTAGCCACTACTGGAGCACTAGTCTGAAGCGATGCTTTGCCTCGTTGTTTCACTTCATCCACAGCTACCATGTGCTCCATTTTGTCTTTCATGACCTTCCATAGCACCAAAAAACAAGGTAAATTCAGTCCAGCAAAACGTTCGTCTCATAAAGAAAAGTAGCAACTCACTCCTTGAAATAATTTGGGAAAACGTTGCGTCACATCTTGAATTGTTGCTGCTTTTACTAGTCCGACACTCTGTCTCCCTTTCCACTTCTCCCGAACCTGCTTCCTTCTCTTTGACACTTGATCATTTGTCGCTCGAAGCGCTTTGACTTGCAATAATGCTGTGACGAAAAGCAAGAGTTTATCAATAAATACTTGATAGAGAAAAAACCTTGACTCTAACCGTATTCTGTCGCGTGAAAACGCTCCAAGACTTGAACGCTCTCGCGATCGACAGGCACCGAACTTAGCGCTCTCAGAATCTCCTTGTGCGTTTCTGCATTGCCCAAATCTCCGTGTGTACGCAGCAATTCGTACGTCACGAGCCCAGCAACGCGGTCATCCGACATTAATAAAGGCCTTTTTTTAAAAGCAAAATCTACTTTATTGATATGTAACTTTACGTCACTTAGGGATCTCCTGGAGCCGAGCGTAGGTTGTACCGCTTGACAGCGGCGGTAGCAGCGGCGTGGCCTGCAATCGCCTTAAACACTTGCCGATCTTGAGATTGCATTTCAGCATGCTGGACACTCGTATTGCGTGTTTTCCTGCCCTTCAATGCGGTTTGAGAGGAAGGTTTGGTGCCTTTCTTGGCTGGTATTTTGCCGGGACGAGCTGCTGTCCTTTTCTTCTCACTCTTGATTGTCTTTGCCGCACTAAGGGAACCTGTCGTCAACCCTTCGTCTACACTTTTGACACGCTTACGTGCGGAGACATCTACGGTAGATTTTTGTGATGCTGAGGCCGTCGCAACCTTGTAAAAGAGATAAAGGGTTCAGTACAGCTAGTGATAAGCGTCATAGGCGCATTTCATACCGCTTTGCCCGTCTTGGATGTGCCCCACTTAAACGGCGTGGTCAATCCCTTCTTGCCACCGAGCTTCAGGAACTGACGTTCAAAAAAGTCGTAGTCTGGTCGATCTTCAAAGCCGCACGCACGAATGCTTGTCAGCATTAGACCCCACTCTGGAGGTAACGAAGCACAGAGCTGGTCAACTGAGGTCGCCTTCTTGATTTTGGCACCCTCGGCGTCACTTGACGCGTGTTGCCACGGTAGGTCGCCTCGCATTAGGTAGATCAACACATAAAGGAGAGATTCGATGTCATCGCGACGGCTACACGCTGCAGAAAACATAACCAACAACTGTAGATTGTGTTCAAAAGTTTAACTCGAAGGAGCGTACCGGCACCATTGTGGCAGTTCAAGCTGAGAAACGTCGGTGTTCCTACGACTGTGCCTTCTTTATAGTCCTTGTGCTTGCCTGTCGCCATTACATATCGATCTGAGATACCAAAGTCTACGCAGTAGACTTTGTTTTCTTTGCTTGTGTCCAACATAAAGTTTTCAGGTTTCACATCTACATAAAGAATGTTCTTCACGTGCATTTGCTGCAGTGTCTCCAACTAAAGAAAAGCCAGCAAGGAGTAAATAATATGCTAAAGCCTTGTGGTCAAAAAATCAGCAGCTCGTACAATTTCTAGGCCCAATCGCGCCGCCGTTTCAGAAGGAACAGGGCCATGTTCCTGTAATACCATCTCGAGTGTACGTCCAAGTCGCTCGATCACTAAAAACCGGTATCCCTGCAATTAACTCGTCGTCACAAAATCAACGTTTTGTAGGTTTAAAACTCCAACAGCATCTTCACCTGATCTTCTCCATAAGCTCCTAATGGCACGTATGGGATGCCAGACTGATCCCTCAAATGATTTTTATAGAGCAAATGCTCTGCATACAAAGCGTCAGCATTGCGTTCGACTGGCGTCTTTTTTCTCTTTTTATTCTTTAGCTTTGCAGCTGGTAATTGCGGCAACGGAGAAAGTTTCATGACAAATTGACGGCCAATATCATTTGGAAGGGACGTCCCAGACTCCACTGCATCAGACGAGGACAATTAGACTATACCAATTGAATGTGATAGAGATAACAGTGTGCACTTTCCAGCGTATACATCGCTACATGCCCCTGATCCAAGTTTCTTGCCCAGTCGCCATGTCTTGAGTGTTAACCCTTCCATAAGATCTTGTGACTACAGATAAGTACCTCAAAACGTAAATTTATAATAACTCGTATGAAAAAAGGTGAGAGATGTGGATGATGGTGGCTGTTGAAAATATTCGTTATTAAGTTTTGTACGAAACCGGGTATACGTTTATTTTCATTTACACTATTGATAATTGCGTACTTTAAAGAGATAAGATAGCGTACTTAAGGATCTGAGTACCTATCAGGATACACGACAGATATAGGATCGCTACAACTTCAACTCTTATGCATTTTACGTGTTATGATAGCTAATCACTTCTCAATATATATTCAACTGAACAAATCCCTCGCTTGGTTAGCTTCACATACTGTCTGCGTACTGTCTTCTGGTGTTGTTTTCATCGTTAACGGACATTAGGTTACGATTAAATTCAACAAAGACGAATTCATTATATTCAAGGTATTAAGCGACATCTACGACTCAAGTTTCTACAAAATCTACGCATA
Source organism: Peronosclerospora sorghi (assembly GCA_026184515.1). Taxonomy (NCBI): domain Eukaryota; phylum Oomycota; class Peronosporomycetes; order Peronosporales; family Peronosporaceae; genus Peronosclerospora; species Peronosclerospora sorghi. The sequence goes on along the minus strand of CM047581.1, from coordinate 9,781,024 downwards.
TATAACGACGAAACATTTGAACAGGTTATGAGTCCAAAGGGTTATGATGTGTCGTTTAATGAAAACCTTCACGAAGAGAAACCGGCAGGTATGGGAGCCGAAAGGGCTAAAACTTTGGAAATGTTCCAAAAAGTTGTGACAGAGTTAATAAACTCGAGACTTCACGGGGTGTTCAAATGGAAACAACTTCGGCTTCAACAACTCGATGAAGCTTGGCACGCGGATGGGGTTCGCGTCGCTGAAAAGCAGGCCGGAGCGAAAGCCGAAAATGAAATCTCAATTTAATAATGGAAATTTGGGTATGTAATCTCCGATACGAAATCATCAACCCGTGTTTGTAACGTCTTCTACGAAGGAATGCAAGTTTTCCATAAGTGTGGTGAAGTGACTGGAATGTACGGTTGAATATATAAGAAAAGTATGCATAAAGAGTATACGGTGTTTTTAGTGTGGTGGAGTCAAGTTCGAAATCGAAAACATTAGCATCGATAACCTGACTACCACCATCGCGCCCAGCCTTCCAACTTTCGGAGGGGGTACTCCGCGAACCACCACTCGAGATCTGGTCCGATCGTCCGCTGCAAGCAGACGACCGGTCGTCATCAGAACCCACTTGGTCCGATTGTTTAGTGTCCATCTCACCTTGTGTACCCGACGGAATGGGCTAGTTACACACTCGGTGGATCGGGATCGCAGATTGGATCGAAGCGGTCTTGAATATAGAAGACCGATCTGGGTAGGTATCTCTGGGGTGGAACTCTTCACCCCATACACAAACAGACCAAAAACATTCCAAGAGATAACTTCCAATAGGTCGATCGTCCAAACGATCAAGACCTGATCAATACGAATTAATAGAGGGTAGACCGACCGTTCCGGTCTATCCCCTGACCAATACGAAATAAGACCAAAACCGGTCTAGTTTCCAACCAATATTAAAACAAACCAATATGTCCGCGTAAAGACCCAATATGCTCGTGAAACTCCACAAACGATATCTCCACGCCAAGACCAATCCAGTGAATAGCACGTTCCAAACGTACTTGAGTTGAGGTGTTGAGATCGCCAAATCGTACTCCCGTCGAGGGACTTCCGGTGGGCCAAAGTGCGCGTGCGGCGCGTCCAGACCGGGTATAATGGGCGAGAGGGGATAATTCGACCCTCTGGCCCCCAAACACTCCGCGGCGGGCGGAGGCGACTAGTGTACGAAAAGGGAAGAACGGGGACCCCTAGCTGTGGTGTGAACCAAGACCAAAAGAGGTTTCATCCACTTATCCGAAAGCTAAAATATTTCCTTTCTTAAAGGTATAACCTCTGTCCTAAAAGGTAAAACCACAACCAAAAGCCTCTTACTTGGAAAAACCACAACTAAAATACTACTACCCTATAGTCCCTAAATGTACCCACACAAAAATATGTAGAATACCCAAAGTCGGGTGACTCACCAACACTTGCGTTCTTGACACTTCTTGAGTCTGATAGGCTGAAAAGCACCCCTTGTTTAAACCAATCCGAAATTAGACCAAATGCCTTGACAAAACTTGACCAGAAGTGTGCCAAATTTTGGGCACGCTTCTCCACAGCCGTCCCTGAGTCAGACCGTGTCGCACAACGACAACGGTCTGACCTCGTCCATCAAATTCAGTTGAACCTTGGTCATTCAGACTTTTCCTACATAGAGCAACCATCTTCTTCATCCGTTCCAGGTATTGCACTGCTGGACTTGACCTTCTTGTATTTCCTTAACGCCCGTTCTTGTAGGCACCTCGCATACCACGTCATCGCATGTCACTTCGCCCGTCCGGTCGGTCCGGTCTGGCAGCTCCCATCGTTCTAATGCACCTCAGACATCGGCAGGGCATCAGACCGGGACCGTCGCGCAGTTGCAAGACGCACTTGAAGAGATCGCACGTCTCCAGGAGCAGATTGCTCAACAGGCGACACAACGTAAGAATGCATGTCCGGTCTTCACCTTGGACCTGTTCTAACCTTCGTTTGTCTTCAGCCCGTATACCTCCAGCCCGTATACCTCCTGGCATCAGCAAGGCGATCAATGCCCTGCTTTCCGCCGATCGGCAGTCGAACACCCATGACCTCCAGCTGCGTCAGATTTTGACCGGACTAATAAACGCGCGCAATAGGTAGACCCGCTTGGAGGCTCATCAGCTTCATCTTCGGGAGCAGCTTGTGCTGGTCCAACAGCAGCAAGCAGAAGACCTGCTTGACCATACCACATTGAGCATTCAAAGCGACGACCTCGAGAGGCGTCTCACTGAGCTCCGAATTTCGATTCAAGACCAGACCGAGGAGGTCCGGTCTTGTGAACGCAAGTCGAACGATTGGACGCAGGCAGTGAACGGTCGTCGGGCGGTATTAAAAGAATGTCATCAGCGCTTGGTTGACCTGTTGCGTCCTCGTCGGCATCCGGTTGCTGCCTCCAGCGTAGACCGGTCTAAGTCGGCCGCCTTGGTGGACCTACACCGGGACCAAGACCAAGGCCGTTCATTGGCCGAAATTCTCCAGCCCGAAATTGCACACAAATCAAAGAAGCGCGCGGACGCGCCGGGTAGCTCGAGGGCGCGGGGCATAGCGTGCGACCCCGAACTAGGTGGGAAGCGTGCGGTGTCCCATAAGCGATCAAAGACGCAGGCGTTTCTCGTGGGCCCAAGATTGGACGAGAATGAAGACAGTAACATCTCCAAAAATTAAGCGCCCTCTACCGCCGGTGCTTACCGTGCCAAGTATTCAGAGGTCTCGTCCTGGGATGACTCCGGCGAAGACTCCGGTGATTCGGAGTTTGCTGTCCCCATCCCAACCAAGTCGCGAACAAGTCGACATGAAAATTTTGTTCAAGTTGCATCGACTTCGGAGCAGACCAAAAATACCGGTCCGCAGGTGGCGTTCCAACACCTCATGCGTCGACAAAGTCAACACCTACGGTCTTACCTGGGACGTCCAAGCTCCACAAAGATGCTTTGTTGGCCAACGTGGCAATCGACAGTTCTTCCCTTCCCCCGTAACGAGTTCGGCAAGACCCTGGCTTGGCGACCATCCAGAACAAGCGCAAGCGGCGTCGGATCAGAGCGGGTGAGGCCTGGCAGTCCCTGTGCCAATATGTTTTGGACGGGATGCTGGCCCACGAGTGCGACGTCGATGTGTTCTTATATCCAGTTGTACTTCATATGCCGCGGCGTCGCGTCGAGAGGACCCGGCTGCTGGCTGACTGTGGCACATGGTACCCCGGTTGGGTGCACTACACCGGTCTTGGACCTCAAGGATGCTTTGGTCCAACTAGACCAACAAGAACCTTGGCGTAACCAGTACCAGGACCAAGTTGAAAATCATCCGTCGTTGACCGTCGGCCGTCTGTGGTGTGATGACGAGTGAGGTCGTAAGTAGTCGACCAGATAACACTTAATATATATCATCGTTCTTTTTCACATGTTCGGTCATCAAATCACTTGATCTAATTCCACCACTTTCTCCAGAGTTGCACTAGACACGTTATCACCAACCGTTCCACTTACATCGCGAAAAAACAATCCACGTTCGTCACTCCACTATTCCAATTCGTCACATATTCACAATACACAATACACAAGACACAAGACCTTCCACCTCTTCACGTCGGTCGGGAAGACCGATGCTACTGCATGTCTTGGTCTTGGTCTTCATGGGTCTGCATCACTGCGAAACGGTTCCGACTGACTCGGTCCCGTTCGAATTCTCGTAGTAGTCCTCCACAGTTCAGGTCGGACTCATCGATCCAAGTTGTTTCATCATGGTCCTTCCATCGGACCAGATATTCTCGGTGGGTCCGGCCGAACCTGGTCTTCTTGACCGATCGGACATCTCAGACCTTTTCCACTTCAAATTCGTCCTTCTCCAGCGGTCGTTCCCAACTGTCCTCCGGCAGTAATGCTTCATCGAAATCAAACCGTTCTGCCTCGTCTACTAGACAGGGCATTTTGGGACGATCATGAATTTCTCGGACCAGTTTTAACTTGGACACATGTACGATCGGGAAGACCTTGTAGTCCGTGCCGGTTGTTACTAGACGGGAAGCGTGTTAACCAATCAGCTCGGCAACACGAAAAGGACCTTGCCACATGTGAGCCAGCTTCTTCGCATAGCCCTCCTTCACTCGGTCTAGGTACAACCATACCCTCGCCCCTGGTTCTATACCGTGGGGTTGGAACTGGTCGTTGTTCCGGTCTTCCCGGTCTTGTGTAGCTTGACGTAACTTTCGTTGACAATTTCTCTTGCATGCTGGTAATGTTTTCTGGACCTGCATGCGCCAACGTCGAGCATCACGATCGCGGGTCCAAGTGCAGCCAATACGTATCGCGGCTTCAAGTGTGGACCGGGGGTCCCATCCATACGCAAGATAAAAAGGCGTTTCTCCTCGGACCCGATCGGTCGACGAGTTGAGTACAAACACCAGCCTTTCTGCGTATTCGTCCCAATCGCGCTGGTCTGGATCGGCAACGTACATCTTGATTGCTCTTGTAATAGTTTGTACCATACGTTCTGCCGATCCATTCGCTTGCGGACGATATGCCATCGTCGTGCTCTGTTTCTGGCCCAGAATATTGTTAAACGACCGGAACACCTCGGCCATGAAACCGGGTTCTCGGTCGTGTCTGTTGACCTCGCTGGCGCCGAACCTTCGGAACACGCATTCTTCGTAACTTTTGGCGATCTGCTCGGTGGACCGGGACGCACTTGCCTTCGCAATAACTAGACCGGTGAACAGGTCTACCCAGATCAACAACTCAGATTGCCATATGTCGATTTAGGCAGCGATGGTATATGGTCCATCGCTATGACCTGGAAAGGGTAGGGAGCTTCGATATTTCCGGCGATCGCCTCTTTATTACCGGTCTACCCTTTCCGGTCTCGCAATCCGTACAACAACCCACATATTTCTGTACACTTCGGAAAAGACCTCTACAGTGAAAATGGGACCTGATCTTGTGATACGTTCTGCCTATGCCCTGATTTCTCCCTTCTAGACTCACATGGTAGTGATGGAGGACATCCGGCTGCAGCAACTCAGGTATCACCAATTTCGCCAATCGGTCCCGGTATGCACTGTCTTGGTCGGCATCGTGGCAGTAATATAGTAAACCATCCTCATCCACTTCGTAACTGTCTGCGATCTTCGCACATTCTTTCGCTTGACCATTCGTCAACTTAGACAATTCACCGCGCAGGTAGGTCTTCAAATTCACAATCCATTCTTCTTCGTCCTGCGCCTTGAGGATCCGTTCTGCCCTTAGTCGTTTCACAACAGATTCACTCAACCGTTCCTTTGGGAACGGTTGGTGGGACTTCCGAGCTTTCGGTCTAGTCGCGACCATCACATGCACCTGGTCCGGAACGTTCTTGGGTCCGATCACCTCGGGGAGCCTGTTTATATTCATCAATTCATCCAGAACGGCCTTCTCGGTGATCGTAGCCCCGGTCTGGTCTTGCATGGCCTTAGTCGCGAGGTAGTCGGCACTTCTGTTCCAGTCCCGTTTCACGTACAACAGCTCGTGGTTGGGATGGTCTTTCAATGCCTTCATTACCCGATCGTTTAGCGTCCTTAGTCGTGGGGCCTTGCAGTCGATCTCTCCGGTGACCTGCCTGATCACTAGGTTGGAGTCACCACATATGATTAATCGCCCCTTCTCTTGCGACTACAGCAGGTCTAGACATAGAAGTAGGCCTCGTTAACAGTAATGTCCGGCGTGAAATCGGCAGCGGCTGCAACTATAGACCATTGCGGAAACTTCCACAATATGGCACTATAGGCGCCGACCTTCTTCTTCACGCTTGCTGATCCGTCAAAACTTAAGACCAAGAGCTCTTCATCATGGTCGACGGTCGGTGGCGGTCTCGAAACTGACTGCCGAGGTTGCTTCCTCGGGGCAATCGCTATCAATGCCTCGTCCACTTCAGACCGAGGGGTGATACTGGCAGCTAATGTGCCCAACATCTCTTCCTTGCCCCTGGTGCACTTAACGACCTTGAGGGTCCACTGCGACAAGACCGCCGACCATCTTCCTAGACGTCCGTCCATCCCATTGGTTGATAATAGCCAGGACAAAGTAGACCGTCTTGACAGGGCCTTTATAGGTCGACCGACCAGCAGGTTGTAACACACATCCAGAATTCGTAGCAACGCCAGAACTTCTTTCTCGACAATTCCATAGTTCACTTCATTTGGCTTCAGCGTTCTGCTCGTGAACGTGACCGGATGGTACACACCATCATGATCTTGTACTAGAGTGGCCGAAATGGCCCACTGACTAGCAAATACAATAAGGGTCGGGACCTTTTCGGGATCGAAATGCTTCAAAATCGGTGCCGTCACCATCTTATCCTTCAACATACCAAAAGCAAACTTTGCACGCTTCATATGGTCTTCGGCCTCCACTTGCGGACAATCTGCAGCAAGAACAGAGTCGGCGCCCCCATGTAAAGTTGCCCGGTCTTCTTCGCGCAAAATATGGTAGTCCACTTCCCGGAGCTCATACAACACAGCCGCGTAGATAGCAAAATCTTCGATGAAGCGGCTGTAGTAGTTTAAACTTCCTAGGAAGGACTCCATTGCCTTCAGAGACTTGGGAAACGGTAGGTTGTTTAACGAATCCAGGTCCTTAGGATTAGCCTCTAGACCATTGTTCGAGACCATATGACCTAAATAGGCGACCTTGGACATACCCCAAAAACTTTTTATGGCGCTGATAGATAGGTTCCAGCGGTCGCATGTCTCCAACAATCGTTCAAATTTCTCGCACAGATCGTTCCATGACGCGGCAGGTATCAGAATGTCGTCGATGTACGACCGCCTCCCTAGAACGGACGGTCTTCTTTCCCAATCGGATTCACCCTCTGTAAACACATCATAACTTTCGGCAGGGTACCGATCGGTCTCGATTTTGAAGTGTCCGTACAGTGCGTTGTCTATCAACCTTTGATAGATCTGGGGTGCGTTCTTCAGACCGAACGGCATACGGTTCCACTCGAAAAGACCAAACGGTGTCACAAATGCGGAAATCTCATGGGCTCGATCAGTCATCGAGACCACCTAAAATCCACTTGCCATGTCCAGCGAACAATACCACAAGGTCTTGTCCAGGTCTTCCAACAAATCATTAATCAGCGGCATCGGGTACACCATAAGTTTAGTTAACCGATTTACCAGCCGATAGTCGATGTACAACCTAATGTCGACGCCGTTCTTCTTGATAACAATTACGATCGGCGAGGCCCATGGCGAGGTCGACGGTCTAATAATCTTGGTAGCCAACAGTCCTTTAAAAAGATCAGAAAGCTTTTCCCGGTACTGTGGCGCCACGCGTCGACATCACTGAGCAATCGGCTTGGCATCTCCAACGTCAATATCGCAAATCGCACCACGGGCTGCAGGTGGTAAGGCATTGCCCTTTCCGATCAGCAGATGTCTTTTCTTCCATATGATATTCTTCAACTGCTCGATCTGGTCTGGACTGTTAAGGTCTTGATCACCCACTTGTAAATCATTCATTGTAACTTCGGGAGAGTCGGCAGACACTTCAGGGAGGACTGCCATTTGGCTTTCCAGCTCCTGAATGTACTGTTCCCCGCATTCATGTATACAGACTTGTTCATCTTCTGGGGTGATATCACCTAGACCATCTGGACCGGCTGAACGCCCCTGGTCTTGATCGACGGGATGTCCTTCACTGATATCGGTCTAATTAGGAATACCGTCATGGTCCGACCTAGCAACTTCATGTTCCCCTTCTTCCGTTTCTTGCTCCGCTGTCGCCTGGTCTTGTGCTGACACCACGTTGACTTGCCTCGGCTCGTCTACTTGATGGTCCACCGTTCCTGGTGACTGCGGCGCCTTTCTTCGGACCAACATCTTTTTTGGGGTGACATAATTTGGTATTTACACTAAAGGTGAGGTATCCTCTTCCACCGACCCATCATCGCTGATAAGATCGGTGGTCGATTGGTACGCCAGGTTTTGCCACTCGACATACCGCCTAGACCCAATCGAGACGAACCCCATCTTCCTTGGTACCTTCCCTTCTGCTAACCACATGACGACAATAGTGTTATTGTCCAGTGTCAGCGGATTGTCACCGATATTGGTAACACGGACAAAATCACGTCGGCCAGCACTCTTTACGAAGGTCGAGACCCACCGATCGCCCCTGGTCAACCACAACTTCCTCGAACGAAAACCTTTCTCAACAGGGGTATCGGCAGACCGACCAACTGGGATAGTGAGGTCTTGGTCCCACCGGACCAGATCGGTATACGAACCATACAGAGGTCTTCGACCAGCCAACTGGACCTGGACCTCATCCGGGAGCGTAAGCACTCCATGTGACAGGTCTAGGCGAATACCAGCTGGGACCATGAAATCCATTCCTAGTAAAGCGTCCTGTCCAGCCAATTTGCCAACCCAAGCGCTGAAAAAGTAGACCAGCGATCCCGACAAAGTAATTTTCACACGCGTTCTTCCTTCGGTCATATAAGAGTTTTCACCGATCCCGACGCATTCTTGTCTCTGGGTATCGTCTATACGACATCCGACCTTACGAGCAAAGGCGGAGTCGATTATCGAGACTTCAGCTCCAGAGTCGAACAACATCGTCGCTTTCTGGTTATTAATCTTGCCACAGGCTTTCGCCTGCTTGAACAATTTATCAGGCACGTGATACTTCCAGTATCCGCGTGATTCTCCAGGCAGCAAGTCCAACAGCATAACCACCTTAGTCCGGGAGTACTCATCGGTCTTCAGACTGTAGACCGGATGGTCTCGGTAGACGCAATTTGGAATAGAACGTGTATTGTCGGTCTTATCCTCATTGCCGACATATGCATAGATGTGAACCGTAGAACGCTCGGCTCGATCCAGATTCCAACCTGGCGAGCGTTCTAGTTTAACATCTTTTCTGCGTCCGGCGGCAGCATCCCCGCGTGCTTGTCCGGCACGTACCACTTGTGCATCATGTTAAAAAATTCTTCAATTTTGCAGTGGCCGGCCTCGTGGATCTCTCCACATGACTTGCATACGAAGAGGCAGTGGTCCGTCGGGTGGCCGCGTCTCTCGCACTTCTTGCACACCATCTTCTTCCAGCAGTTTGGACCGTCATGTTTGCTCGACCCACAGTGGGAGCACTTCTGACGAGGTCGGTCTGGATCGGACTTGCTTCCGTTCCTTCCCTTCCGGTCCACCTGGTCGGACTTCGACTTGGTCTTCGGGGCAGGTCCCGCAACATAGACGTAACGATACGGTCTTCATCTGATGACTCCTGGCTGGATGGACTTCCACTTTCCCATTCTGACCCCGTGCTGTCATCAGCTACAATTGCCTTGACCGCTCCGGTCGGTCTGGTCCAAGGTCTCTTGACCGGATCGGTCTGGGTCTTGGAACGATAGCGACCTGATCCACCAGAGGTCTTCGCTCTCATACTACGCGACTGTTGTAACGTCCGCAGGGTCTGTTCGACTTCGCCCGCATCCTTAAGACGCAGTAGAGTAAGCTGGTCCGCCAGTTCTTGATCGTCAGGGGTACTAAAATAGTGACCCACATGTTCTAAGGCGGCACCGTTCGGCGGGTTATTCTCTTTGATTGTTATGCCGGTGCGAAGTGCAGACACTTTCAACCGATGCAAATACTCGATCGGTGTTTCGTCGGCCCGCTTCTGCATATGGTGGTACTTACGGGCGCTTGAAAATCCGGAGTTACAATATTGACCTTCAAACTCCGCACATAACAGGTCCCAGTCAGACCGGACGCCCCGACCCAACTGCTGAATCCAGTTCGCAGCCGGTCCTTTTAACAAATCCCGGAAGATTAAACAACGTTCGCCTTTTGGGGTCTGGTATCGCAGGAACGCAGACTTGACCCGACTGAACCAAGACCGGGCCTGGTCTTCATCAGCATCCTTGCCGGTGAAGTCCTTGAGGTCGGTCGTCGCGGCCATACGGATGCGCGGAATCGCAGCAGATCCAAAGTCGTAGGCAGTAATGGAGGCTAGGTTAGCCTTGCGCACCTTGCCTGCGCCTGTACCATATGACCCACCATGGTCGTCAAGACCGCCGACCGACTCCATATCACAGTCACTTGTCTTGCTTGGTCTACGTGGTCTTGCCGGTTGCGGCTTGCGCCTTCCCTTGCCGGTTGGTTTATCACTTCTAATAGGCTTATCCATAGATGTTACCGATTCCATATCCACATATTTGCAAACATTGACATCTTGACAGGTAGACCGGTCTTGGACATGTGGGCGCATAGGTGGTCTAACCCGTTCTTCCATGAAACGTTGCATCATCGTCTTAAACATGGCTTGGACGTTGGCTGGCGTCATGGGTAACGTGTTGATACCCTCCTTTTGCGGAACTGAGGCCTGTGGGGATCGCTGGGGCCCCGACTGGCAAGCAGCCCTTTGCTGCCGCATGTCCCTTTTTTGTTCAGACCGGGCATGGTCCACCCCCATGGTCATCCGCTCGACACCGGTCTCCAACTCTGATGAGCTGTTAGAAGACGGTGGAGACTGGTAGATCGATTCATCATCGGAACCAATGTCAACAATCTCTGTGGAGGCTTAGGCGACCTTCATTGCCGTGGTGGGAGTTGGGCGGCGAACCGCCCCCACCAGTTGCACCAAACGGTCGTGGAGGTCCGACATCGACGCCTCCAGTCTCCAAGCATCAAATTCAAACAATTTATTGACACCGGCGGGGTTCTGCATTTTAATGCCAACCTCCGCCAACATCGCCACCAAATTCTTGACGAGCAGTAATGGTCGATCACTCTGGATCGGCTCGGTAGTGGGACCGAGAAGACGGTCAGGGATATGGAGGTCCAACACCCGAAAGACCTGGTTTTGGCGAACAAATCGCTTTAATTCAAAAACATAATACATCTTGTCCAGGTCTTGTTCGGTGATAGCCTCATCCCCGACCTTCGACTTTTCTTCGAAGTCGTCTTCGTCGGTTGGCATTCCCAGCCCTTTTCTGGGCACCTTGGGTACCTTGGGGACTTTAGGGATGTAGACCGGATCGTTCCAGTGAGCCTCCAAGTAATTTTCATCTTTTAGTTTTCCATCAATTTTTTCATTCATACACATAGGATCAGGACCAAGGTTCTGATCCTTTCCGGAACTATAGCAAGACCTGCTATAGTCCCGATCGGCTCCGGTGGGAGCCTTTTGGGGAGGAAAAAACTTATTGATCCCGATCTGGTGCTCCGCCAGGCCAGATCGGACATCGCCATCTTTATCAACAACGAGAACGTAAGGCGATATCCTTTCCTTACGTCCTCTCCAGAACGACTCCATATTCAAATAATTCAAATCTTCGAATCCAATTTTTGATGGAATATCAGCACGGTGATATCCACGATCACCAAGTGATCCGGGCACGCGCACCATTGTGGTGGAGTCAAGTTCGAAATCGAAAACATTAGAATCGATAACCTGACTACCACCATCGCTCCCAGCCTTCCAACTTTCGGAGGGGGTACTCCGCGGACCACCACTCGAGATCTGGTCCGATCGTCCGCTGCAAGCAGACGACCGGTCGTCATCAGAACCCACTTGGTCCGATTGTTTAGTGTCCATCTCACCTTGTGTACCCGATGGAATGGGCTAGTTACACACTCGGTGGATCGGGATCGCATATTGGATCGAAGCGGTCTTGAATATAGAAGACCGATCTGGGTAGGTATCTCTGGGGTGGAACTCTTCACCCCAGACACAAACAGACCAAAAACACTTCCAAGAGATAACTTCCAATAGTTCGATCGTCCAAACGATCAAGACTGACCAATACGAACTAATAGAGGGTAGACCGACCGTTCCGGTCTAGCCCCTGACCAATACGAAATAAGACCAAAACCGGTCTAGTTTCCAACTAATATTAAAACAAACCAATATGTCCGCGTAAAGACCCAATATGCTCGTGAAACTCCACAAACGATATCTCCACGCCAAGACCAATCCAGTGAATAGCACGTTCCAAACGTACTTGAGTTGAGGTGTTGAGATCGCCAAAGCGTACTCCCGTCGAGGAACTTCCGGTGGGCCAAAGTGCGCGTGCGGCGCGTCCAGACCGGGTATAATGGGCGAGAGGGGATAATTCGACCCTCTCCCCCAAACACTCCGCGGCGGGCGGAGGCGACTAGTGTACGAAAAGGGAAGAACGGCGACCCCTAGCTGTGGTGTGAACCAAGACCAGAAGAGGTTTCAGCCACTTATCCGAAAGCTAAAAGATTTCCTTACTTAAAGGTATAACCTCTGTCCTAAAAGGTAAAACCACAACCAAAAGCCTCTTACTTGGAAAAACCACAACTAAAATACTACTACCCTATAATCCCTAAATGTACCCACACAAAAATATGTAAAATACCCAAAGTCGGGTGACTCACCAAAACTTGCGTTCTTGACACTTCTTGAGTCTGATAGGCTGAAAAGCCCCCCTTGTTTAAACCAATCCGAAATTAGACCAAATGCCTTGACAAAACTTGACCAGAAGTGTGCCAAATTTTGGGCACGCTTCTCCACATTAGCCGATCATAAAGTGAGTTTGTCGGTATCGAAGCCAGTGCTGAAGTAACCAAGAAGTAACAAGGTGAACAGATACTGGAGGTAGATATAGGATTTCTTAATACTTTTAATATAATCAAATATCCCCCTTAGTGACCAGTCGACCTCCACCCAACAAAACCTTCTCTCTAAACCTATACAAGAACTAAGTACAACCCGAGGACACCTTTAAGTGAACTCGTGTTAAAGCGTGATAAAGATCCTCTGCGATTACCTAAGTTAAGGGGCATCCTGAGTGTTACCAGGAACTGTCCATTTTCAGTAACTTTGTATTAAGGTTCGGACGTAAGTATCAAGAGTTTGGGAAGTTTAAGCAAAAGAGGTGTATTGTATCGCTTCCTTGTGTTGTTTTTGAGTGGAAACCTCGAAAATTGAAGTCCCTTCACGACAACTGGTGCCGCGACCCGGGACTTCACGTCGACTTAATACAATTTCACACACAAAATGGCTTTAGTGTCTACTGAGGGGGAGAGAAAGAGCTGGTCTTTAAGTTACAGCGCTCTCAGGAGGACCATGAGATAACATACACTTTCTCTGAGGCCTGTTCAAGAATGGCACGGTATCAGCAGCATGTACTGAAGCTACCTGGGGACTCACATAGTTGGTTTTCATTATATGAGATTCGCAAGGTGGCAAGAGCTGCCCCTAATTTTAGAGTTAAAGAAGATCTTACTTCTTTTGGGGGATTAAAAGAGTCAATTGAAGCTATTGAAACGCTGCTTCGAAATTGTGGCTTTGAGTTCGTACGACGAGAAGAATTCGATAATGCATGTGACTTCAATCTGGATCTGTACCGCAAAAGATATTGGTCTGATGGTATCACTATTATTAGCGGAAAACCAGTGGGAAACATCCTTGATGTTTTACCGGAAAGAGGCTACGGATGTCAGTCCAAGTTATTACATTTTGGCAGACACCACTCACACACCGGTGAAAGAGTCTAAACCACCGGGTATGCAGGAGTTGTGTAATGACGATGATTTGGAGGACACTGTGGATTGGAGACCAAAACCTTACCGTCGAGTAAGGAAGAAGTTGGAATTTTTCTCGGATGAGGACGAGATCCTGTCACCAGCACTACCAATGTCGAAACAACAGGACCCAGTGGCGGCAAATTTAGTTTAAATGATGCAAGACGGACACTTAAGTTTGGAGGAGTTGTCTAAAATTACAGCATCTCTATCAGCTGGTCGCACGCCTGATACTACGAGAGGGGCGACTAGTGCAGCATATCGAAGAGCGGCGTTCCGGAAAAGGCATATCCCAACCCGCCGAAACCATCAAGACACAGCATGTCAAGTGAAAGACACAAATCGTGGGCATCATCAGATCAGCCTGTCGCAGCTATCATTCAGAATACATAGATCAAGACATTTGACGGGAATAGACAAGACGCGGGGAGTGCAAGGGCATGGGTAACAAGATTATTCCATGTGGCAAACATCTCACGTTGGGATGACGATCAATGGCTAGGAATGTTTGTGGATAGTTTGACGAACACGGCGTTTTGGTGGTATGAACAATTGGCGGATACCGTGAAGTATGATTGGAATGCGGTGATAGATTTATTTCAACGGAAGTTTTGTGTGGACAAAGTGTCGCCTAGGGTCATGTATTCAGAATTGACCCAGAAGCAAGACGAGTTAGCGACCACTTATCTATACCGGCTGAATGCCGCGGCGTTACGAGCTGGAATGGATTTCAGGGATGTCTATAACGCCTCATTGTTGGAGGAGCACATCCAACAATTCTTTGACACCATTCATGATCGTGTCATACAAATGCAATACCAGCATATGACATACAATAATATTGAGGAGTTGGAAAGGGTGTTGACGAAGCACGAGGCGCATCTGACAAGGCCAGGAAAGAAAATGACTGCACGCAAGAATTCTGAAGTGGTATACGAAGATGCACAACCCAGTGTACACATGATGGGAGGCGAAGTACATACAATGCAGCGGACGCATAATAACACTGACGGGGGCGTGGTATGTGAACACTGCAATCGAAGGGGACATGATAAGGAGAAATGTTGGAAGTTGCAGACGTGTGAGCATTGCAAAACAGTCGGCCACGATGTAAAGTATTGTCGGAAGTTCATCGAAGAGATGGCCGAGATGCGGAGAAAGCTGAAGTCCGGAGAACTAACTAAGGATCAAGTGACCGCACAGTTAAATGCCTAACCCCACAGTGCGTTGCGACCACTGTCAAGAGAAAAGGGGGGGCATTGTCGAGCAATGTGAAAGCAACACCGCGTTAACCCTTCAGTATAAAGGAAAACCAGAAAAACAATACATTTTACATGGAAGAATCACTCACTATGGACGAGGATCAAGAAACGACGAAAATACAAGAAAAAGCGAAGAAACAAGTTACATTTGAAGAAAAAGAAAAAGAGAAAGAAGACGCATTAGCGACTACCGAAACAACATATGTCTCGGCTTACGTCACGCTGGTGGATAAAAGAGAGGGAGAACGGGAAGGATGGCAACAATTGACCGAGACAACGCATCCGGCAACTCAAGTATACGTCAGAGGGGCAATTGATGATTTGGAACTGCCGTTAATGTTGAATTCTGGCGCGAACATTTTAGTATTGCATACCAATGTGGCGAAGATGTTACATATAGCAGTCCGGATGTTCGATACCCCGACTAGTTTTTGTGGCGTAACGGAAAGTACCATTGGCGCAATTGGTTTGGCCACTGTAAGGTTCGGATGGGCCCATCTGTTATTTTTAATTGTGAGATGTGGGTGGCCAACATTTACTCGCAAGCTTTAGCGATACTTGGAACAGATTTCCTGGTGAAGTCGGGAGTAATTCTGAATATGAAGGATCAGTGTTGTCAGATTCCCAATGAAAATCCGCTACCGTTGATGACTCAGGAAGATCGAATCTCCAAGGAATATATGCAAGTACATGAGCGAATTATGGGGAGTGCTGGTATGATAATTAATTGGACCAGTGTACATGCGGTACAGATGGTCCGAGATAAACCCCCCGCTGTATATGTGATGGATGCTATAGACCCATTGAAGGTAGATCAGACCAAATCTGAAAGGGAGGTTTACCTGCATGAAGGGGTGGAAATGTCGGCTGAAGCTATGGAAGAACAGTTTGCGCTTATACCTGAAGTGGAACAGGGGCCGATAACGCCACCTGATATGGCAAACGCGGACATAGGAGAGCCTGGGATTACCACCAAGGAACAAGAAGACCAGTTACGATCATTGCTATACAAGTATGCTGATGGATTCATAAGCTCTGGTAATGCGCTGCAACCACCGGCCAAGGGTGTCGTTTGCGAAGTGGATGTTGGAGACACTTCGCCTATAGCTCAGAAAGCGCGCAAGGTACCAGAGCATCTCCTACCAAAGTTGTACGAGTTGATACGAGGCCTGTTACAAGCAGGAGTAATTAAATATTCGGAGTCAGCTTGGGCCTCACCAATCGTGATCGTGTTAAAGAAAAATAAAACAGACATACGATTGTGCATTGATTATCGAGCTGTGAATCAAAAGACGAGACTGATGGTGTATGTCATGCCTTTGATAGATGATTTGCTAGATAACTTTGAAGGAGTTAAATGGCTATGTTCGATGGATAATGCGAGTGGGTATTGGGCTATACCTATGACAAAAAGGGCTCGGTTAATTACCGCTTTCATTTGCCCGCTAGGACACTTTGAATGGCTCCGAATGCCACAAGGATTAAAGAATGCGCCGCAAATATATCAACGTATAGTGGACAATGCCTTGTGGACAATGGTCCGACGCTCACAACAGATGGGGTTGATGTGCAAGATCACGAACGATGATACCACTATGTATATCGATGATGATGTCACATATGTTTTGGAGACAGACGTACCCCTGTCACAAGATGTATTTCATAATGGTCAAGTGGTGGAAAATGAGGAGCGACCTATCATTGGGAGGCGCTCATACATTGATGACATTACGTTCGGGGCAAGTAATTGGGATACAGTGTGTTTAATTCTTAGGAACCTTTTGGAGTCGTTCAAGTATTGCAGAATCACTATAAGCTTACCCAAGAGTGCGTTTGGGAAGCACAGTGTGGAGTTTCTGAGTCATCACATATCTGCAAAAGGAATCGAAGCTTCCCCGCGAAATTTAGAGTCAATTATCAAGATGGCATTTCCACGGACATTAAAGGGGGTTCAGAGATTCACTGGCAGTTTGATTTATTATCTTAGGTTTATCGACAACTTCGCTACGTTAGCGGCATCACTATATGAATTGACAGACCTGCAGTTAAGGGATGGAACTCAATTGGAACACGCTGAGAAGTCTTTTGCATTGTTGATGGATCGGCTTGTGCACGCACCGTTGCTACGACATATCGAGCGTGCGAAACCATTAAGTGTAATTATATACACTAATACGTGGGCATTTGGAGCAACAGTATGTCAAGAGCACGATGGGATCTTGCACCCAGTAAGATACGTCAGTAAAGTGTTCAAAGATGCGGAGACGCGGTATACAGGAGCTGAACAGGAGGTGCTAGCTTTGCTGAAGACGTTACATGACGCTAGTCATATTTTATTCGGACAGCACATAACAGTATACGCAAGGTATTCCACGATGCGATGGATATTCACGTCTAAAAGTTTAACTGGGAGAGGAGTGCAATGGGTGGTGATGTTATCCCCATGGTCGTTAAAGATTATTAGAATGGACCATGAAGGTGTTGGCCTTCCCGCGTTATTGGCCACATCGATTGTGCCTGTGGAGAAAATGAATGAAGTATTAGAAGACATTGCTCCACTAAAGGCACTGAAGGATACGCCTATTATTAGACCAATTCCAGGATTGCGTCGCCAAAGTACTGGATATTTCCTGTCTTTTGATGGTGCGGTACGGATGAAAAATAATCCCAAAGGCACGTTTGGCATGATAGTATGGGAGTTACCTACCTGGGAGGTGATAGCGGCGGAATACGGAATTCAAGATAACCTCAATGTGAATGACAGTGAATATCATGGTTTGATCGGTGTATTGCAGATTACGCAAACACATCATATAAACAATGCAATAGTATGTGGAGACTCTAGGTTGGTGATTGGACAAGTCAATGGAGATTTACGCTGTAACCATGCTTCGTTACTGGTCTGGCTAAATAGAGTGCACTCGCTGGTCGAAACGTTTGAGGCGATTAGTCTAGTGCATGTGGCACGCAAGTATAACCAAGCGACAGATTTCCTCACGCAGTGCGCAATGAAAGAACAAAGAGCAGGGAAATTTACAAGTGATCAACAAATGATGGACCTAAAACTGATGAACCGACTACCAGAGTTGTTGTATGCGAATGCAGGTGGTCCTCCAGAAAGGGATAAGATTGAGTACACCCCAGAGGAGATTACTCAACCTTCTGACAGAAGTAGTGGTAATCCAAGTGATGAGGCGCAAGTGGATACCACGGAAGTCAGTGTATGGGGAGATGGTGGACATAAGTTACCACAAGTATTTGTAATCACTCGCAGCATGGGTAACTGAAGAAAGGACATCGCCAATACCCAGGAAGTGGGACCGTGGAACAAGGGGCGGACATAGACGAAGAGACGCACTCTGGGAAAGACGGTACTGTCGAAGCTAAACAAAGCCGAGAAGATGCAGAAGAGGACCCCTATGAAATGGCGCCCGCCATTAGACTTGAGCGAATAGCATCGACTCAGAATGATGACGATTGGTGTGGGAAGGTTATAGCGTATCTGAAAGGAGAAGATGACAAAATAAATACCGCCAGCAAATGGAAAATGGTGGCTCGGCATGCGATGATGTATGTATTGGACACTAAAAATGTTCTATATTATGTCGCCTGCATACGAAGCAGAACTGCGGACCAAGTGTGGAGATTGGTCGTACCATCTATATTGCAAGAGGATGTGTTACATGCCTACCATGTTGAGATTGGTAGTGAAGCACATCAAGAAGTTGGAAAAGTCTATGCTCGTTTGAGGTCTAAGTATTATTGGAGAGGAATATATGCCCTTATCGAAAAATATATCGCAGCATGTGAAGATTGTGCCACGGCTAAAGGAAAGCCGAAATACCAGGGGCTTACTAGTCGCAATATTGTGGCATCAAGACCTTTTCCGATTCTGGCCATGGATTTTGCATTACCTCTACCACAGACCACTATGGGTCATGAAGATTTATTGTGCTTTATCTGTTTGTTTTCTGGATATGTGATCCTTATCCCAAATTAAAAATGAGCACCACTACATCCCAGGATGTGGCAGAAGCGTACATGGTGGGTGTCTACAAGATATTTGGAGCGCAAGAAATGCTGAGACATGACCGAGACCCAAGGTTTATGAGTTCGGTATTTAGGAGGTTTAATCGGATGCTGAAGCAGAAACAGAGGCCTACATTAGCATATCGGCCACAAGCCAATGGCAAACAGGAGAGATCGGTGCAGACAGTGATTAAGGCAATAAAATGCTATATAACGGATCCAGAACAGAGAGATTGGGATGAATATGTGGCACAATTGGAATTTGCTTTAAACACTTCAGTGGATTTACAGCACTATCAAACTCCATTCTATCTGGTACATGGATGGGAACCCCGAACCACGATGGAGGCGATGGTACCGCCAAATGATCAGTCTGTCACGGAACAAGATGAATTAGATTGGAGATTAGCTGTAAATAAAAGGCACATGGAGGCTCAAGCGCAGGCAGCCATCATTCGGGAACAAGTGAGTAAAGAAAGATCCCAACATCATAACAAGAAAGTCGAGTCAAATCTATGGTCGATTACAAAAACCGCTTATCGCCCTGGTCAAAGTCAAAGCTATGGTCGACTACAAAAACCGCTTATCGCCCTGAGAGTTAGTCTGGCTGTATCACGATTTGGTCAAGCCAGGGTTGGTGAGAAAGTTGGCTCACTTGTGGCATGGCCCATACGTGGTGGATGACCGAGTCAATGATATGGTATATCGGTTGGTGATACCAACAACTGAGAGTCGGATATTCCCGTTAGTGCATATTGCTAGGCTGAAGCCTTATATCAGCAAGATGAGACGGCCCCGTGAAAAGATTTAAACCAAGGATGCGTTAGAGTTAGATGAAGGATTACTTCTGGAAGATTCCTGGTATGAACCTGGCAGAGACGATGAATGCGAAGTGGAACGTATTGTGGATTGTTGAGTGAAACAGCGGACAAGAAACGGGCGTCGGGTAAAAGAATACCTTGTCAAGTAGAAGGATACCGAGGAGATGACGTGGGAGCCCGAAGACAACCTTTCTTGTACCATACTCTTGTATGAGTTTGATGCGCAGCGAGCTTGGTAGAATAGGCACTACGCAGCCCAGACGGCAGAAGAGGACATCACTGAAGGGGAAATGTAGAATCCTCAACAGAGAAGAAGGGTGAAGATGAAAGACGACGGAAGAGATAAAAGAAGATAACAAGAAATCGAAGCAAATAAGAAAAAGAAGCCCCAGACGATGTAGTACATCCCTATCACGGACCCTTGTTGGTTGTGATGAGTAGAATGCGGACCCGAGTTTGTTGCATTAGGGTAAAGTCAGAAGATACAAACACAAACAAAATATAACAGAAAGACGCATGTTTGAACATAATAGGAAGATGTTGGAATATGTGGATACATTACGTGATTACCTATGTTGAATGGAGATATACGGCTAAATAATTAACATAATTTGGATAGTGAACCCATACGGGCTCAATGACTTGATGATGTGATGTGGAGAGTGCGCGAAGAGATGCTTCTACAGGCCCAAGAGGTGAAAAACCTGTGCATCCCACACAAAATACGACAAGATAACAATAAACCAGCGCAAGATCGTACGAATAGATGCCTCACGAGGTCCTAAGGGTGCAAAACCTGTACGCGGCAACAAGATGATACGAAGAGATACCTATCACGTTCCAAAAGGTGAAAAACCTGTACATCTAACATAAAACAAGACAAACTCATGACAAACCAGCGCTAGACCGTACGAAGAGATACTTCACGAAGTCCTAAGGGTGCAAAACCTGTACAGCGGCAACAAGATGATACGAAGAGATACCTATCACGGTCCAAAAGGTGAAAAACCTGTACATCTAACATAAAGCAAGATAAAATCATGACAAACCAGCGCAAGATCGCACGAAGAGATGCTTCACGAGGTCCTAAGGGTGCAAAACCTGTACGGTGGCAACAAGATGATACGAAGAGATACCTAACACGGTCCAAAAGTTGCAAAACCTGTACATCTAACGCAACATGATATGATTATACCTGTGCGTCAACGAATCCCGTACAAAGAGATACCTCACGAGGTCCCAAGGATGCAAAACCTGTACGGGGAAGCACAAGGTATGAAGAAAAACAAGCGAGCCACAAGGGCAGTAAACCTGAGTGTCGATGGCAGCTAGGCAAAGAGACAACTAGTTGGGGTTTGGGGTGTTAGCGGTGCGAAACCTGCATAACAACCACGAAAGACACAGGAGTAGGAAATGACTGAGCTCAAGCAGTAACAGCAGAGCCTCAGCATGATGGGGCAGGAGTCAAGTATAAACTTGCCCTCAGAAGTGTAACGAAGCGAGTGAACCACCTGTTACACGGAAGAAGGTGATACATATTAAGGGAAGAAGAAGAGAGTATAATGCTATGGTTGTAAGGGCACCCACCGGATGGAGTCATATACGACAAGTTGTTGGAGTTCGGAGTACACGTGTGGAAGTTTGAGGACGCGCGGAATACCTGTGAAGGCTGAACATGGCAATCTGATTTTGGATGGAATTATAATGGTATTTTCGATTGGATGGTTTTTTGGCCAATCACGTGGTATGTGCTCGTCCACGACAGACTCGTCCACGACAAACATGGAATAGTATGCAG
>CM047581.1:9723264-9751332 GCA_026184515.1 Peronosclerospora sorghi | reverse complement strand
GATTGAACAGTTTCCCGTCGAATTATTAGTTCCAAAATTTCTGTTGGTGAACCTCTGGTCAGGTTATCTATCACTCCGATTCTTCGGACGTAGTTCATAATGTTGACCTTGGGTATCCATCGTAATTTATGTATGTTCTTGTGAATACGTCCTCCTGGGGCTGTGGTTAGAATGATATGTCTGAATCCTACAGAACATATTATCCCCCAACCTAAAAATTCCAGGTTTCTTCCTTGTGGAACGCATATCTGTCCATAATCCCATCGTTGTAAATCTTCTGTACTCGTATTTACATGTTCATGTATATCATTTCCGGCTACGTGCAGGTACATTACCCCTCTCATTAATGGCATCAAATGAGTTGTGCCATTATCATTGGTGTAAGTATTCCATCGTTTGGCTAAACATTTCCCAATGCCGTATGATAACACCTGAAGCTTGATGGTTGCATCAACATCACCCGCTATCCAGTCGTATTTCTCAGGATTAGTGGCCCAATATGCATCTAGATGTGTCACTAGACACATAGTAAGGAGGTAATCACTTACTGATGTGAAATCGTCCACATACACCTCCCAATATTTTGCATATAACCAATGTATGCAACTTCCTTGGTATTGAAATTGTGGTATTGTCACATCATATGTTAGACTACACAATTCATCCCTGCAAGGTCCATAACCACCACCCCAACATTCGCGTAGAAAAACCACTAGAGACGCTAAATCTCGTAGTAACAACGTGACAGCAAACAATACGTTTCTTACATCCTCCGGGGAGATGGATTTGATTTGTCGTCTCATACCAATTTCTTTGTGTAACTCCAGTGATCGTCTCTCACTAATAATACTTCCCGGGATGACAGTGCTTTTTTGGACTTCCTGGCACCAATTCCTTTCCATGTCCGACATAAGCGTTATTACTTGCCTTGCCGTTGATCCTTGCTTACATATACTATGACACTCCAACTCTCGACACTCTGCTGTGAGTGACCCTTCCTTAAACGTATAACTTCTATATTCTTCTTTCCTCTGCATAGCCGTCTTAAACGATTCTGTGTTTGTGTCAGTCATCGGAGTAAGGTTATTCAGCACCTCTCCACACACCTCATCATAGTCCTGTAATGTGCTTGCAGTGGGATTTATCTCTTCGAAAACGCAATTACTCGCCTCTTCTGGTCCACTGAGGTCCTGTCTATTTGGTAACTCATCTCCGGTAGTTACTAGTTTTCCTTCATTACCTTCACAAAGACTTAAATTTGAGTCTTACACCGACTCTGTTAAATCTACGGCTGTGGGGATGATTCGTTTTGACTCTCCATCATCGGTTAGAGTGTTGTCACGTCGTTCTTCGTTTCGCACTGGTACCACTATTTTATCATCCCCCGACCTCTGACCTTTGCAGGTTTCACCGGAGTCTGTCTTTTCTATTGCTTGCAATGTACCTTCTCCGATCTTCAACACCAACTCTTCCACCATGTCTGATTCCATTTCCACTTCTGATGACGTCGGAATAAGATTGTGCGGATTTTCTCTACACATCTCCTCATAGGTGTGCACAGTGTTTGTAGGAAAGTCTATGCCTTCCGAGTCGCACTTATTTTCCTCCTCTGGAACACCGAAATCTCGTCTATACGGAAGCTCATCCTCTTTGGTCTCGGTCTCTTCCGCATCGTCTCCACTAAGACTTGCATTTGGACCTTCCGTCGACTCTATATGATCTATGTTCGTGGATTTGTCTCGCTTTGATTCTCCATCATTGTTTAAGGTGCTGTCAATTTGTCTCTCACTCAATGCTGATTCCAATGTGTTTTCGTCCACCATTTCTTGCTGTTCGGCGATTGCACTGGAGTTGGTCTTGTAACGGGGTTACATTCGGGTAACAATGAGTGTTTGTGTAGATGAGTACACTACGGTTGAGGTCAGTATTGACCGAGTTGAAAGGTCTCGAACCTTTGGTTATTTTAACCAATCAGGGTAGGGTCCCTTGGCGTGGTGGTGTGTCAGCCATCCACGTGTCAGTACACAGGTGTGTACACTACATTTTAGCTAGGTACGAATTAGGAATATTCTACTTAGTATTACATATAGTTTACATTAGTTTAAATTAATTTAGGCTAATTACATATTAAATATATTCAGTTTACAAAAATACTTAAGACTGCCAGGCGCGCGACCACGCCCGGTCGCGCGCGCAGTGAGTATTGTAGCCTAAGGGAGTTCTCCCTTACGCTACCTCCCTTTATAAGGGAAGTCTTGTTACAAGGGGTTAGCGAAAGCTATCTGTAAACCACCCCGGGAATCTTGGCCCCGAGTAGGAGAGCTCTCTCCTACTAAGCCCTTTTATAAGGGCGTATCGGCTAAGTAGCGGCGAGCGCCGCTTAAAGGAAAGTCTTCCTCTGTGCGCTAGCCGCACCGTGTGTGTGCGCACCCGGATACAGGTCTCTTCTATTGCGTCTGCAAGCTCCACATCTTTACACGTATTGACATCTTCAGCACCCATCCTCTGTAATTCAAGTTGAGTCAACACAACATCTTGCGCACTTTCTGACGCTCCTTCTTCTCCTGATGATGGATTCGGGCTCCCTGGTATCTCATCATCCGCGATACGTTGCTCTTCCTCGACGTTCGTAGATATTTCTTGTTCCGACTGTGGACCTGGTCTTGTAACGGCATGCTCGACAGTGGCTTATATAGGAAAGAGGATTCCTATTCTTTAATATCAGTCTGCTATTACCACCTTTAAACAAAAGAGCTTTCAGAACGCTGTCCCTAATATTGGGAAAGGATGGTTAACTAAGAACTCTCGTGTTCTTTCGATTTACCTACGAGACGAGCAGAGGCGCACTTGGCTCACCTAAAGCCCCCCCCAACGGGATATGTTGAAGGCGATAAATACTCACATGCAATCACTCGTATTTGGAGTACATACTTAACGGGAAAGTTGTGTCGAGAAAATACTTGTTTTTTCTGTAAGTACCGGGGAAATATCAGTGGTTTATATTTCTTCCATGGTATTTAGATTATCTCTCAATTTGGTTGACCCGATTGGACGAGAAATTTCTCGATCTAAGTCGGTTTTTGACTTTTAGGCTAAGTACTTCACCCGGTGAATAATTTACGCTGTGGTATATTCCTCGTACGGATTTCGCGGTGCACACGTCCAGACATTTCGTTTGCTGTGCACCGCCACTGGAAGGACGCATGCGCCGACAATAGGCGATTATAAAATTGCCAAGCGTGTATTGAAGTATCTAAAAGGAACAAGTGGATTACGTTTAAACTAGCACATGGCGAGGTGTTGTCACTCCCCGTGTGTATTACGTGCTTCATAAGTGCAGTTTTTGCTGACGCTAAAGAAGATCGGAAGAGCTTAAGCGCAATGGTGGCGCAATGATGATTTTCGTAAATGGAGAAGTGGTTAATTGGCAATGCAAGAAACAAAACCCAGTGGCACTATCAACTGCAGAAGCAGAGTTTGTGGTGGCTTCGATAGCCGGTCTAGAGGCGCTTGGACTAAGAGAATTACTTGGACACGTTAGAAGCAAAGGAAGTGCTGGTAGTACCAAGCTTAGAGATATTAAGCTGAAATTCCTAAATGATTTTCGAAGAAGGGCATTGTTTCGACGACTCACGTTCAAGTGTGGATATGGTTGTGGATTTACATACCAAGGAGAGCGCCAAGGATGGAAGATCAGCCTCCGATGTTTCAGGAGGACTGTTACAAGTACATGATGTCATTTTGGCATTTACGTTTTTTCATGATGGTGAAACCCCTTTGGCTGAAATGGGTAGATATATTTTATATATTAGATGATTTTATCTGACTTATTAACCTGAACGACTCCGCATGGCACACGTTCTCAAAAGACCTTTTTTTATTCTTACGAGATCCTACCTGGTCAAAACCTTCAGACCAGGTAGTATAAGATCTCTACGCATCTAACACAAGTGTTTTTTGTGCTTGATATATTTTCCTACAAAATATTTAGCCATACTTGCTCACTACGTCCCACTAGACACTCAATATTTGTTGGTGTATATTCTTAGTCTTAACCTACTACAAATTTCCGTCGCGTACACCACACCATTCAGATTTGCAAGGACCCAATGGGGTGGCGTTCGGCAACCACGCGACGCTTTTTTTCGTCCAAATATCTTCTGTGAGTTCGTGCTGACTAGTGTTGATGCTTGTAACTTTCTGCATCCGCAACCATAACCACGCGATTCCTAACGAATATAAGGTCCACCAAACTGTCTACTAATTCCTGTGCTTGGGCTCCACGTCTTTCTTTTATTCTGCGTTGTATCACAGCCAACTGCACTGACGCTTGCCTCAGTGCAGAAACAATATTTTGTTGGAATTCCATTATCGCTACCGTATACCCATTTCAAAGTTTGTGCCCTCTTTCAATACTGTTTTCCCGGACGTGTATCGAGGGGACACCGCCTTCCACCCATATATACATTATAAGATTTATTCAGGTCGAAGGCGTGGTGAATCATGTGGCATAGACCGTAAGGTGTTTGAATTTGAATTATCTCACATCACCGGTCCATTCGCCGCATATGTTTTCACATAGCGTGTAGTAGCTGAAACGATCGGGTGCCAAAACAGAAATACATCTTTCGGATGTAGAAAAACAATCTGCAGCGCAGTGTATACTACCTGACCTGACACTTTTGGTCAGATAGTATTGTTGAAATGTTCTGTTTGTCCATACTTGCGTACTTCGGAGAAACTTGAGTCGTAGATGTCGTTTAATATCTTGAATATACCGGATATGGTGTCGTATAATACCTTCAATCCACTGAATTCGTCTTGTGTTTATTTTATCGCAATCAATATTCCGCTAATGATGAAAATAACACTCAAGACAGTTTGCAGACAGTAGATGAAGATAACCAAGTCAGGAGCATAATCAATTTAATGTGTATTGAGAAGTGATTATCTATCCTAACAAGCAATATGCATAAGAGTTGAAGTTGTGGCGATCCTCCATCTGTCTAGTATCCTACACAGCTTATCCGTATCTAATAATAGGTACTAAGATTCCTAAGTACACTATCTTATCTCTTAAAAGTAAGAAATTATCAATGCTATAAATGAAATATGTATATACCCGGTTTTGGTACAAATCGTAATATCAACAACAAGTGTAAGCGTAGATAAGCGCGATGGGGCCGCTGTTCGACCGCCGCTGGACGTGTAGTAGTCGCTATGTTGTTAAAACGGAAGTAAGTATAATTATAAAAGTTACAAAGATTTCTAAATCTTAAATTCACTAGAATTTTTTAAAAAATTGATATCTTCCCACATGTATCCACATGCATTTATAGCGAATCCGTTTCCGCATTCCGAATTCTCACTTCACTCAAAAAATCCAAAGTGGCTGCACGAAAATTCGACACCGGAAAGGCCATCATATTCAGTATGTCATTATTTTTGTCTCCTTTTTCCCTCCACACTCCACGGTTATCTGTGAAGGTTAGGATTGTTGAATAGAGTTCGTATCCATTCGCAGATGTTGACGAAAAGTTGAGTCGTAAGTGCGTGAAAATAAATAACATATAACGAAAAGTCAATAAATTCGATATCTCCACAGTTTATCACACGTCAACAGCGTAAAAGGTATCAGCATACACTTCGTAATATAGGGAAGAAAATATCCAAACCAGGGACTAATCAACGAAATGTATATTGGGAAGTGTTTAGCTAGCCTAACATGAAAATATATAAGATATGTTAAAGCTATGGTAAACTTTCATCTGTGTGTGGTATGCATTTCTTATGCGTAACAAAAAATGTGTGTACTCAGAACCGAGTACTAATGCACTAATTATGCTACTAAAAAGAACGAAATGCAAAAATTGCTACCTAAAATAGTCCTACTCAGTTTTACTAAAAACAAAGATAGACGGACTATTTTAACAAGGACGTGCTATGAAGATAAGTCCTTTTGTACGGTTTTGTTGTCACAACATCGTTACCTCCTTTTCCCGCCTTGTGGAATCTAATGAGTTGGGATTTCTGCTTATCCGCCATGATCGCGGATATATGATAATTCCACTATATAGCGTACTAATAGCGTGACGACAAGGTAAGACCAATTAGACCAAAATGCGTGTACGATAAAACGAAAACAAACAACTTTATTCCACGTAATTAAATCCACAATCTAAATCTCCCCAGAGTAACGTGATCAGATCAATTCGTAACGTTACCAGGCCAGTTCCATATTCCACAAACAAACTCTTTCCACTTCGTAACAACGAGATAAGAAAATGTACTAAGTTGCGCTGTGTACTTTTGTACTACAGTTAGAATTCTAAAGTGACTATATTATAGTTAAGTAAAAACTTAATCTATCAAAAAGTATATATAAATTGGGTAACACTCAGAATGAAATTTTGGGTTTTACCCAATTCCCTTTTACTGAAAAGTCGCAATTACCCATATGCGTCCGACCCAAGGCGCGGCCAAATTCGGGTCCCTTAAACATAATGTTGTTAAAAGAGTCGGTCTACTTATAATTGTATATTATAATTAGGTAGGACTATTTTAGGTAGCAATTTGCATTTCGTCTACTAGTAGCATAACTAGTGCATTAGTACTCGGTTCTGACTACACACTTTTTTGTTACGTATAAGACATGTAACCATACACAGATGGAAGTTTACCATAATTTCAACATCTGTTACATAATTTCACGTTTGCTAGATAATCACTTCTCAATGTACCTCCCGATGAATAAGTCCCTGTTCTGGACATCTTCTTCTCTTAACGAACTGTTGACTGACACCTTATTAGCCGCTAACGTGGGTATGACTGTGAAGATATCACGTGTGATTACTTTTCGTTTTATATTGGATTCGCTATTGGACATTTACTATCTAAGTTTTCGACTACATCTAAGCAATGGATTCGAGTGCTATTCAACAAATTTATTCAATCACCACGCTGCCCTAATGTACAGAAATTTTTGCTATTCTTATCCCGCCCAAGGTTTCTCCTGCTCCCGCCTCACGTCGATAAAAAACTGTTTCGGTGTTCACGCTAACTTGAAATATGGTGGGTTTCGCATTTACTTCCCGACGTACCCATCTACCTGAGAATATGCGCTCTTGTGTCGCCTTTTAACCCGATAGTTTAGATATTTCGATGAACCTCATCGTACCCACACGTTGAATGCGTAATTCGTGAAATCTCGCCGTTTGTCTCCGGTCATATTTCCTCGGCCGTATGACTCCCCAAAGGTTATATTATCCACGGATTGCGTCTCCAGATGGGACATGCTTCAATATTTTTGGTCTAAACGCTGACTTCTTTTCGATTGGCATCTCCACCTCTATGCAAAATTGGAATATTACTCCACGTCTGACACTCTTTCGCCGCATTACGAAAGATAAACTAATTCATTTGGATCTCTACCACGTAATACGGAATCCACTCTCGATGGAGCTTGTGACTTGTCCAATCTTTTTAGAAGTATAGCGACGTTATTTATAAAGGCCGCAAAATGGTGACCTACATGAAATCTCATCCAACCCATCCGCTCGGTCTAGCGATTTTTTAGTAAGAACAAGAGCGGAGCCAACGGACCGTCTTCAACGGATTTGACACGGAAAGTTCCAGATATTGTGCGATTTTCTGAAAGATTACATGATAATAAAATAGTGTCATTTAACCAGCGGTATCAAATTAAAAAACATCTAAGAATCGTCATCTACATCGTAATCCTCCGCAAAATCCACGAGCAATCCCCTTCACTTGCCGGACTGGACTATCGTCCGATCTTGTTACAAAGTCAAGTACAAATATTCAGTAAGGTATTAGCAGGGAATTTAAAATGATTTTTACGGCGGCTACTTGGTGATTCTGAACAAGGTTCATGGTAGAACGGCGGATAGATCCGTAGATATAATGATGAGCGTTTTACTAAAACGAGTGGTCCGCTAATCGAGTAGCATGGGGTTTGCTAAATAATTTTCTTATGTCGCTGACCTCGCTTGCCACGAGTTTGATCAAGGGGATTTGTCTCGCTGTCGAGGCGAGTCAAAGAATACGGCGTAAATCGTCGGCCAGCCGCCCATTGGTGCAAGAATGTCCAGCGTGTAAGCATTACTGTGGTGAAGTGCAAGTGAAAATTGTTGACCAGTTTGTACCAGTGTACCGGTTTCAAGGCGGATCGATCTGGTTGGCAGAAAGGACGAAGGATTTTGGGCCAATCGTGTTCTTGGAGTGTTATGTACGCGGATTTAAGGTAAGACACACGGTTTACACATAGTTTACATATTGGATTTTTGTTGGCTAAATAATATAGTGTTCGTATTACATCGGGTTGCGTAAGTCGCCAGTCGCTCCGATCTGAGTCATTGGGAGCAGAGGGTTAGCAGGATCCTCTCACGCTTCTTAAGCCCGGCCAGGACAGATCTCCACCGGAAGCCCCACGACAGGGAGCACTCATTATGTTCACTCACCACTCAAGCTCGGCCCCGCTCAAGGGAGGCGGGTTATTTTTTGGATGGGCTACTCATCGCGTTGCTGCGATCAAGTACCAGGAATTGGCTGGATTACTCATCGCCTCGGGCGGTCAAGTGCCATATTTAACCGCATTCGTAGTTAAGACTTCCGCTTCGTTTACAGATCGGCTAGCTCGCATTATCTTTCGTTGGAATTTTGGATCAGTACCCCAGAAGTGGTACATCCATATCGATCTTCCCTAAAGTCTCCACTAAGCAACGGTCCACCGAGTGTGTAGCCACCAATACCAATGGGTACACAAGGTGAGATGCGTGATGAATCGGACTCGGCGTCCTGCAGTGCCGATATCTCACCTGATCGGCACCGAGGCGAAGGGGGTGGAGTACCCCCTCCGTTAATGGGTCGGCTGAGCACGATGGTGGTTCAGTTCCGGATACTTCGGTGTTCGATTTTGAACTGGACTCCACCACATTACCCGTAACACCCAAAGGATTCTTAACTGACTCCAAAAAGGATCCGCTTATATAAGCACTTCATTACACACATTTCAAGGTTATTAACCAACTCATGGTGCGTATATAAATCGTTTTAGTCCATCGGCCCTCGACTTTCTCATCTCAACTCGGCGAAGTGCGTAGATACGGCCTCCTCTATGCCGCATTATCCGCTTAAGTACCCTTCCAGACTTACAGTTAAAAATCGGCTGTGGTGTATCAGCGATGGCAACGGGACAGGCGGGATCACCACGTCAGCTGTTCAGCACCAGATAAAACTATCAACGCACCTGTAGGAGGCAAAGTTTCTCGTCAGGGAAGGACTATAGCTGATTATCACATTGAATTATTGTTGGTGCCTCTACGCAGAAAGTTCGTCTAGAAGACCTCGGGGGAATATTGGCTACACCTAGATAAGTACCATTACTGATCAGGTGATGAGTGTTCACCTGATCAGCCCCCCATGCTGGGTGAAGATGTTTCGCTTAGGATACATGCACAAAGTAGACGCTCGAGTTTAATCTTGATCGCCTTTGTATTGATCAGCAAGATCGGGACACACCAGCACACAAGGTGAGAAACGAATAAAACGAGGATACGGAGGAACCCATCCATAGTCGGCTATCAGGGCGCCATGTATCAAGCTCAAATTTTTTATCAGCGCTCCACCACAACGGTGCGCCTGCCCGAATCTTCTGACCACACGGGTTATCACCGCGATACCCGAAAAGGTGATCATCAATCTGTGTCACGTTAAAAAATGAATCGATATTGGAAGCGGTACCGGCTGGTGAAGAGACGTCACAGATTAAGGAAACATGGTCCACCGATTACCAAGGTTCCTTCGGCAGCCTTGGTGATGAGTTGGAAGGGAAACCCCATATGTTGCCGGCAAATAATAGGAAGTCTTATATTACACACTACCTATTATTCAAAAATTGAAGAACCACTCAAAAAACATTGGGTACGAAGAAATCCCAGCGCCACAGAAGATAGAGACCAAGATAGAGGTGAGGGGCTTCAGACACTCAAGTGTTGATCAGACAACCAACTCACCCGACTCTACATTTGGTGATCAGGTTCACGAGGATTCCCCATGGAAAAAAAGTAATGCTAACTGATTTTCATGTTATCTTTTTCATTGTTTAAAAATATTATTTAGAAAAGTTAACCCATACAATTTTCGGTTGGTTTTGTGGTACAAATATGTGGCAAAATTCGAATCCAAATAAATCCTAATTTCTTTATTTTTTTAAAATCATTTCTCGAGTTTCTTCTGATCAATTCTCCCGGGAGCATTCAACGCTGATCAATACTCTACAACCTACGTGTCTAGGACACTACATTAAACCAATCTCATTACACACGTAACCCTCATATTCTCAGCGTCTTCTACGTAATAGGTCCAAATTACAGTGGAGGGAAACCCGGTCGTCCTAATGCCGCTACCGTAGATGATTGATGAAAGCCACAAAATCGGTCTCCACGTGATCTTTCCCGATCCCTCCTTCTATTGTCGCCAGAACTAGATCGCCTTAACCCATGATCGAGTGACTAGAATCTAATCATTGGATCAATTCCAGACTAGAGTGTACGAGGGAGATGAAGAATTTTTCTAAGAGCAAACACGGAAGGTTTATCTGTCTCGCCAGCTGCTGCCCGGCGCTTTCGTCAGATAACATCTGAAGAGCCTCCTTCTTCCGGACAGGTCATCGATCTAGAAACCGCTCCGATCAGGGCGTTTTTAGGACCGATAGGTCTTTTATCCAGATCCACTTCTCAATTTGCTGGCTTCCCTACAAGTCGACTCTTCAGAAGTACCCTCCCCCTTCAAGTCAGTTCAAGTCGTCTTTCCCACTCACCTACGATGGTGAATACGGTTTTCTCCAGCCCCTCTAACGCTCCGACACCACCTGTCGCTCCAACTCCTGTCACTTCGGCCCCTGTTGCTTCGACTCCTGTCGCTTCAGCCCCTGTTGCTGCCCTCGGATCGTCGCCGGGCGCCTTGACAGCTTCAACGGTTGGCGTGTCGACAGCTCCAGCCGCGCCAACGCCGTCATTACCACCGCCATCTCTCCCGCTCGACGTCGTGGACATCTCCGGCGATGAACCGATGAGCGCACCACCCGAAATACCAGATGCTGACGCTTCTGCTGACAGCACAGCTATCATTGCGCCTGCTATGGTTGTGAAGAATGCCGCAGGCGCTTCGTCCGCCACCGACCACATAGATGTGCAGATGGAGTCGCCTCCTGACGCTCATGTCGAGCCACCACTTGTACCTATTGACACGCGTCCGACAATGGCTCATCTCTTCAAGCAACAAGAGACCATTCGTCGCGACGAGGATGGTGTCAAGGAGCGTCGCAGTCGCATCGAAACTCCCAAACCACTTGCCTGTGATATTGAATCGATCGAGCGCCACTACGCCGCTGGACGTGAATGGTCATTTATCGCCCCTCGCATGGAGCAAGCCCGGGCATACAACCTTCCGCGCGCACGCTTTGACATGGTTATTGATACAGGTCGAACGTTTGCAAAAACACCGCTACCAAAGATCTTGGCTTCACTGGCAGGATCGTCGCATGACAACGAAGTGCTTGCGAATCTGTGCGAGCAGCATGAAATTGGACAAGTCTCGAAGCTTCCTGGTGGCAATTTGCGCGTAAAAATCAAGTCGCAGGAGTCATGTCTGAAGCTCGAACGTACGAAGGTGAACATCCTTGGTGGAGTCTTCAGGTTCAAGGAGTATGATGTCCTCGCAGCCAAGTACTTCTTGGACATTTCAAATGTCGACTCGGACACAAACACCACCACGAGTTTACATCGCCTCTACATCCTTGGATGCCAACCGATCTATGATACGTTCCGTGAAGTCAACATGTCGACACGTATCACGTCAGCTACGTGGCGTGTCTACTTCCTCTCTCGGACATGCCCACCTGCACTGATGGTGAATGGGTATGTCTGTGACCAAATATTGTTTGAAAACAAGCTACATCCTGCACATGGCAAAAATGCGCCATATCGATCGGAGCGACTTCCTTACGGATTCCGTTTGCTCCATGGGATCGACTTGCTCACGACTCACGAGGTCTTCCCGCGCCAAACCATGCCTCAAGAAGGGTCAGAAATACCACAGGCGACAAAGAAGACACGGAGAAAGTATCAGCAGTCACCATCAAGTACGCAGCAGCCGCTGTCAAGGCTTTCCCAGCAACCGACAAAGCAGTCCGCGAAGAAAGCACAGATCCAGCAGAAAAGGCTTGCGCAATCAGAAAAGACTGACAAGCCCGTGCCCTCGCTGCAACAAGCAGTAGAGGAAGACAAGACGCGTACTGCGAAGCTCTATCAAGGTGATCAGCATAGCAGCCCGCCCGGCGCCAACCAACTCGCGATCATCCCGAGTCCGCAAGACGATACTTTGTCGATATCGACATTTAACGACTCTGCAGGTACGATATCACCTCCTGGGAGCCCAAAAAGCAAGATAAAGAGTCCGATCGTGCTCTTAACGAACGGAGACAACACCAATGGCTTCTCCACTGTCTACAACAAGAAGAAGAGCAGTCGCGGCAGCATCGACTTTGCCGTGCTGCTGCGCGAACAGCGACCGGAGCCTCTTGATGTCATTTCGACCAAGAACTACTTTCCTGTGCTGCAATCTATGGAAGTTGAGCTTGAGGTTCTGGACTTGAAGATTGACCCAACGCTTGGCTTGCGCCGCCAGATTGTGCCGAGGAACGTCAAGCGTCCTGAAAAAGTGAAAACATCGGTCGAATCGGCGTACTTTGTTGAAAAACACCACACCAAGATTGTGCGTTCGGCCGAACCGACTTCGGTCATTGAAGTGACCGAGTCGATGATCAATGAAGAGAGAATGGCAATGCTCGATATGCTACCGGACAAACTTGAAGCCGCTGATACCAAGGTTGCTACCGTATCCAAGCTCATGGCGAAAGCGTCAAACCCAGATCACATCATGAAAGTGGCTGCCGCTTGTCCACTCGCATTCAACCGTGCCTTGTCACTAGCGATGGGTGGCAACGGTACCGTAATAAACGAGCTAGCGCAGCTACACACCATCAATCGTGTGCTCTGTGCACCAAACCCGTATGATGACACGACGTTCGCGACGAAGTGGAAGCGCATCATGAGAACGCCGAAAAAAAAGCCATCAATGCGCAACGAGTTGTTAAAGGAGTGTGAAAAATGTTGGACTAACTTAGACGCAATCATCGAGCTTTCGCGTGCGTCGAAGGCGCTCGGGGTTTTTGAACTTGCGCTCATGTCAACTTCACCGATATTGTTCACCAACGATCACTGGATCCAGTACTTTACTGGTCTTCCGGTCAAGTGGATCCCAGCGCACCACACGCGCCTCCTGCACCCCAACACGCTACTATTCCTGCTGCGTTCAACGATCGGCGCTCATTGCATGGCGCAGTGGAAGGAGGTGCAATGGCAGGGCCACCTTCTCGATGACTTAGAGGCGCTTCGCAAACTAGATGGATACTACGCGCCTGAGTCGTCTGTGATGAAAGCATGCAGTCCCGAATGTGGCATCGTGACAACTGTTGCCGGTGGCTTGTCGAGTCGCAACTAAGGTTGTATCACCCCTACAACACGTGTGAGACACCGTCACGATGCTGAACGTGAACTCAAACGGCATCAAACTGAATGGTCATCTTTTCATTGACCACCTTCTCTCTAAACACATGCTTTCATGCGTTCAATAGACCAAGTTTGCCGACGCACGGCACCCTTCAGCTTTCAAGTTCCACCTCAGCGCGAGCTTCAAACACAAGGTCTTTGTCAACGACCGAAACGTGCTACACGCTCGACCCACGAGAGGTCGTAGTGCTGGTGTCGTGACAGTGTTGCACTCGAACTTTCCTGGCTTCGACAAAGCTGCTGAAATATCGCACTTGTCGGTGCCAGGACGGTACCTTGTCGTCAGGGTGACGGTTGAACACGCTTCCGTCTACATCCATAATGTGTAAGCTCCTGTCGACCGCCACGAAAAGAAGACTTTCTTTGAAAACTTGCCAACGGACGAGTTTGAGGACGACACGACGCACTTCGTGCTTGGCGATCTGAACACGCCGCTCGACTCACGACTCGACTCCTCGACTCCAGATCTCAGCTACGATTCCAGTCGCTCGGCGTGTCTCGAGTGGATTGCGAAGCTCGGTGTTGTTGATGCGTGGCGCATTCACTCTGATAACAAACACGTGTTAACCGTTCCACTTCCTCGGAAGAACCGGCTAGACTATATCTTGATGTCGGAGCGGTTTTGCGATTCCTTCTACGACAAGTCCAAGTACTTTCTGCCCAAACACGCCGGTGACCATCTTGCTCACAGTATTTCGTTCCGGTCTGGTACGCAGCTTCATGGCCGTGGATACTGGAAGTTCCCGAGGTACTTGCTTGACTACCCGCGTGTTGTCTCAGCGATCGAGAAGGAAGCCGAGCTCGTACGATAAAACATACGCATTGCACAGAACCCAGGAAAATTCTGGGAGAAGTGGAAATTGGATATCAAGGCACAACTGCAAGATATACAGAAGAAGCTCCGACAGCAAGACACGAAAGCTGTCAAAGATGCTCGTGTCTTGCTAGATCAGGCTGCCGCCCGGTACCGCGTGTCGTCGAATGATGATAACCGCGAGATCTTTGACGATGCCATGCGCAACTACAAAGAAACGATGCTGCGGTCGAGCCAATACAGCCAAGACGAGGCGTTCGACTTCCAGGTGTTCAATGCCGAAAAGTCGACAAAGCACTTCTTCTGTTCACTTGACACGAGTTTGCGACGCGTTTCTATCGAAACAGTCGTGGCACCTAGTGGAAATGTCTCGACTAATCCGCGTGAGATTGCGTTACAATTCCTGGAACACTGGGGTGATGCTGAAAGCCCATCTGGTACAGCTCCGGCACCTGACGAGCTTAAGCAGCGCATGCTTATTGAATCGATCTCTCGCTTCGTCTCGGACACCGACCGTGACATGCTCGACGCAGCCTTGACAGCAGCCGACCTTGCTAACGCAATCCGACACATGAGATCGACATCATCGCCAGGCATGGACGGCTTGAATGCTGGGTTTTATCAAGTGGCACCAGACGTATTTGGTGAATGCCTTCAAGTTGTGTTTTCGGATCGTCTTCGCCGCGGCGAACTTTTGATGTCACAACGAAAGTCTGCTGTTGTACTCCTGCACAAGAAGGGTTCTCGTGCTGAACCAGGAAACTACCGCCCAATTGCGCTCGTGCCAGTTGATGTAAAAGTGCTTTCTAAGGCGCTGACGTATAGGCTATGAAATGTAATGCTTGGTTTAATCGATCCTGACCAGAAGGGGTTCGTGAAAGGCCGATCGATCCACCACAACGTGCGCTTCCCTGCTGACCTGCAAGATCTCATCACAAGTCGCGACGAAGAAGCATATGCGTTGTTTCTCGACTTTCAAAAGTCGTTTGATCGCGTGAACTGGGAATACATGTTCCGATTATTAACACGAATGGGTTTTGGACACGGCTTCATCCAGTGGATCAAGCTGCTGTACACAAAACCCCAAGCGTACCTGCTGCTGAATGGCAACATCCATCCAGCACTGTACCCGACACGTGGCGTGAGACAAGGTGACCCTCTATCGGCGCTATTATTTGTGCTGAAGATCGAACCGCTGGGTGATTTGCTGAGATCACAGGAAGAGCACGGAATATGCCTGTCCGCAGATCACACCGCGACGAGCATGTTTTTTGCGGACGACTCGACGATTCTTGCAGGATCGATTGAAGGTCTGCAGGCACAACTCGTGATAGTAGACTACTATTGTGACGGCTCTGGTGCGAGGCTCAATTTGAAGAATTCGGTGCTGCTGGCGCTGAACCGCAATGTTGATTGCCGAGCACTTCCTGGAGTCCAAGTGCTTGCGCGCTCAGACACGGTCAAATACCTTGGCATTCCGTTTGGCCAAGCACCAGTAAGTAGCGCGATCGTTGGGTTTATCGACCAGAGCTTTTTCGACGGCATCAAAGCGTGGCACATGCGTGCGCGTACACTTCGTGGTCGACTTCTTGTCGCACAGACGATGGTTCTTTCGCGTCTATGGCACTATACACAGCCCGTGACGATCCCACCAGCAGTGGTGAAGCGCTGGAGGTCGATGCTCAACCGGTTTGTTCTGAGTCGCAAGCATGAACGAGACACGCGCAGCGTGCAACTGATCCCTGGCGAGTTCCTGTACCAACGACGCAGCGTTGGTGGTCTTGATATTCCGGATCTTGACACACAGCTCAAGCGACAGAGATTTAAACTGCTACTGCAGTTCATGCAGACCGCATCTGTCACAGACGAGCGCAACTGGACAACCGTCAGCACTGAGATTTTGTCGTCGGTGTTGCCTCACTACGGCAAACGACACGCCTTGGACTTTCTCACAGTCTCTCCGCTTCGACGGCAAGCTACTCGAGTGTAAAAGGACATCACCGTGGTGGCGAACGACGTGGACGTGGTGGTACAAGATGCGTTGGGAGATCACGTGGCACGACTTGCCCACAGACGATCTTGCAATATATGGTCTCTAACAACCGATCTGGTTTCACGCAAACGCCAAGCTGCACTACGAAGCCACCAAGCGATCGGCGATGGCGGAAAAACGGCGTAGATGTCTGGGTATGATACCTGAGCCACAACGCGGTTTTCGACTGCATATCTCACGAGTCTTCGGTCTGCGGTCTCTTGGTGATTTTCGACTATATGGTGAAGCGTGGCCGACCCAAGACAATTTTGTGCAGCGTCACATTGACTTCACGCACTGGCATGTCACACCAGGTGTACAAATTCAATGGATACGCGCACTGCACCGTGAAGCGACACAGATCGTGCAGCGGATAAGGGGATTGGATCTGGTTCACGACTCGACAAACGTCAATCAACAGCGAATTCTCCAGCATCTTGGATGTACGAGTGGAAGGCAAATGTACTTGATCCCGTCAATCCCGAACTCAGCGCTTCTGCGTGCCGTATGGACACCACCGACGCCAAAGAAACCACATCCGATGACAATTTACTCAACCAGCGTTGACGAGCAACGCATCAAGGCGTTCGTTCACTACGGCAAACACTTGCGCAAGATTCTGCTTCCAGTCTACGACGACTTGCAGTTCCGCCTCGCGTTCCGACTATTGCCTGTTCGCTCACGCTTCTGCTTCTTGGAAGCGTCACGTCCTGGAATCCGCATCTGCGCTCGTGATACCTGTGAGATGATCGATACCGAGAAACATTTGTTCTTCGACTGTGTGCTTGCGTCGCAGCTCTGGCGCCAAGTTATTTCGATTGTGTTTCTACTCTTCGTCGTGAGGCCGACCAGGCTTAACATCGCTTTAGCGACCAAACTGCGCGTGCGAAAGGAATGGGAAGAGCATGCTGACGTGGTACGCGCCGTGTGGCACGTTCTCCGCGCTTCGACGATACATGTGCTTTGGAGCGACCGAAACAGGTGCCTGTTTGACGGAAGACGACCTCTGCCTGCTGCTTCCGCTCTTGCAGTGGTCTTTACGACGCTTGCAGCGCATATTCGGTACTTCAAGCGCCGCCTGTACGATCACCAATACAACAAAGCGTTAACATGCGTACTCGATATGCTGAACACAAATGCGACATTTGCAACACATGTCTCGCAGCATCCGAGTTGCTGGATTGTGGGTTCTTGTAATTGACGTACCACGTTGAAACGGGAACTGGAGATCGGACCCACAACCAACTGACAGGGACATCAAGTTACTTACCGACTAAGCTACCAGACACTCACCTTTCGATGGTGAAAGAACTCAATCAAGGTGCTTCATCAACAGGTATACTAAACTCACCACAGACCATATTTATTTATTATTAGCATAGTATTTAAGTTAGGTAGATTGAGTAGTCACTTTGTATAATTCTAGTAATAAAGACAACTTTCAACTGATCCAGATCCAATCATCTTTCATGTGTGAACCACATGCTCCAGTGATTCTTAATTTCACCACACTACAACATTACAAGTTATACGGATGTTTGGGATTTGACTTCCGCGGTTTTGATATCGGCGGATACTACGTACCGTGCTTTAACTACCCATCGCGGCTGTTGTTTCTGCTTTCGCTCTGTCAAATTGGAGCGGTCTAATCATACCGGCCTCATTTCCCACCTTGATTTTATTTCGCTGTGGGCAGTGTCTAAGAAATCCAATCACACTGAACAGCCAAGTTAATATCGATCTGGCACTTTACCATAACATTACCTCTTTCGTTGTCTCCCCGCAACGCGGTGTAGGGATGCTCGTCCAGTCGCGACTGACCTGCTTGATAGGCTTTCCCATCTTCACCGTATATACTAGGCTGCCAAAATGCTCAGATTCATACTAATCAAGAAGACTATCGAAAAGCATGGCTTTCTATGTTGATCTCGTTAAGACCGTAGCTGACTTTAACCCAAACCAAAACATATTTGACAGGTGCACTTCCACAACACCGATCGGTGCGCTCCTCAACTCCAGCACTCGTCAGATTTTTGGAAAATGTTGTTAGTCTCGTCTTGTCGCTTCTTGTAGAGATCTCACAGAGCGCCGTCCACGTTGTTGAGCCTCGAACATGTTCGCCTAGCTTTTGCAAGTAGTGAGATGGGATCGAGATCGCAAGTATGGTGCTCGTTGTTTTTGTGATCTTTCCCCTTTTGTGCTGCCCGATCAGACTTCACCTCGACCACCCGCGCTCTCATAAGTATCCTTAACCATCTAGCCAATCATTTCTGTCCCAGCTCTTTTGGTCGTCATGTCAAGGTTGGTTGGGAATAACAGAGGATGTTCTGAACAACTGATTAGATATTTAGCTCCTACACCCTTCCTACAGAAGCACATGAACGCTGGTCCATACCCTGCGTCCCTTGGCCGGCCGTTTCTGTTGAAATGTCTCGTCATTCATACATGCGTAGATTTGTAGAAAATTGAGTCATAGATGTCTTTTAAAACCTTGAATATAATGAATTCGTCGTTGTTGAATGTTACCATTACCTATTGTCCGCTAAGGAAGAAAAACAACACCCCAAGACAGTTCGCGGACAGTATGTGAAAAGATAACCAAGTCATGGAATTGTTCAATTGAGTGTGTATTGAGAAGGGATTAGCTATCCTAATGTGAAATATGCATAAGAGTTGAAGTTGTAGCGATCATTTATCTGTCGTGTATCCTACACTACTTATCCGTACCTAATAATAGGTACTCATATCCTCAAGTACGCCATCTTATCTCGTAAAAGAACTAAATTATTTAATGCTATACATGAAAATAAACGTACTGCCGGTTTTTGGTACAAACCGTAATAACGAATATTTTCAACACTCCTCCTCATTGTGAATCTGGTCTATCACAATTGTGGTAGGCCGATAGCGCTTCACAATCCTTCGAATTTTGGTTTAGCTAGTGCCTTGGTAAGTATCAGCTAGCATTTTCTTCGTTTCAACGTAGACGGGCTCGATAGTGTTTTCTTGAAGTTTTGAAATAGTATATATCAGTCCAATGTCTACATGCTTCAGTTTTGGGTTGCATCCAAGACCTTTGAAAATCTTGATCGCAGCTTGGTTATCCATGAGAAGTTGTATGGGTAGCTTTGTCTTGACATGCATTTTTTTCGAGCAATTTCTTGAAACAGAGTAGCTGTACCACGTTATTTGACGCCGCATAATATTCTGCTTCCATCGTCGAAAGCGAAATACCTCCTTTCTTCTTGCAAATCCAACTCACCAACGTACCATCAGCAAAATAAACCTACCTGTAGTTTACTTTCGGTCTTCTTTAGCTCCACCGTAGTCCGCATCACTATAAGCCTTGGCCTTCAAAGCATCCCTCATGTCTTCAGATTTACCCATAGTGAATTTAAGTGATTTTGTATTCTTGGACAAATTCCAATCGGTGTCCGTAGGCGGATAAGTTCTTGTTGTTGCTTTGTGTACGGCGAACGATATATCTGGCCTTGTGCACCTTGAAAAAACCCACAGCAAACTCCCGACGAAAGTTAGGAAGTCTTTAATTGTAAGTTTTCCAAAATTCATAAGTTAATCTCTGGGTTGCAAGGCTAAGTCCTCAAATTCTTGACCGATTCGCGTCCTGTCTGCATTCCCGTCTTGCAAACCAAAACCCTTGATGGTTGCATCAATCGCCTCTTCCTGATCCAGGTCGTACCCAAAGTTACAGTCGAAAGTAACACGCGTTCCCAGAAATTTAAATGCTATATCCAAATTTTTAATCTCTAAACATCTAGATCGCTCCACCTTAGCGCCGGTCACAAGTAAGTCATCCACGTAAATCCAACGATGACAATTTGCCCTTGAGATTGACCTCACGTAAAGACACATGATCCTCCTGTATTGCTATTTTCCACTTGTCTTTGTTTGAACTCTTCATCGCCTGATAGAATTTTTTTGGTCCATTTCCGTTACAAAGTTGACGGACCAATTTCTTTGACTTCTTGAAAACATCTTAAGTTTCAATCGAAGCATCATCAATATTTGCTCGATCTTCTTAATTTTTCTTGGATTGGATCCGCGTAACATGCCTCTAACGTTGCCACTTGGTTTACTTTTTTCTGGGACTCTTGTAATTCAAAAGCCCTTCCAGTTGTCGATCTTTGAGCAGACCTTATCGCACCTTGTCTATCTGGGCTTGATCAAACGTTTCGATGTTTTTCACGTGTTGAATGACAACAATCTTTCATTCTGACTTCAGACATACCTTGAAACCCTTGAACGCTTCGCTTTTTCCAATAATTATGACAACTTGAGCTCTAGATCCAGTGAGTTCTTGCCAGGATTCCAAAAACAGTGCACGACGATCAACGCAACAAATTTCGCCAGTATGTGGCTTCTTCTTTTTCAACATTTACAACGGCGAGAGACGCTTAAAAATTTCTATTAATTGGGCTTCTGTTCAATATGAAAGCGGAATATTGAACCGCATCGCCCAAAACGAAAGATTTAAGCCACTTTCCAACAACATGCACCTTGCCATATTCATGACCGTACGATGCATGCGTTCGGCCTTGCCATTGCTTTTTGCTTGTTAGTCTAACTAATCTTCCGTTCAACACCCGTCCTTTGACAAAATCCATCAATGTTTTTACATTAGTAACCACCATTGAAAAGATACGCGGACATAGTTAGATTTATGACCAACAAAGTTGAACATGTATCTGTTGCACAATCGATCTTTCGGCTTAATTGGTCCCTTTAAATCGGAACAAATTACGCCGCCAATATGATCAACTTGCGCATTTAAACTACTGTACTTGACTGATCGCGAATTTTTAGTTTGCTTGCCTTGGGAACACATGATCAAACTGTTTTTATTCATTTGCGGTCTGTCTACTGGATCTCAGTTGATGAATCCTTCGCAAAAAGTTCCACGGCATCGTAATTTAGACGTCCTAGTCTTTCATGAAAATACATTAGCGACCCTTTTTGGACATCCTTTTCTCGACTCAATTCCGAATCATTTTCCTCCGTGACGGTCTAAATGATTTCGCGTTTTGACTTATCATCTATAATGACGTCCATCATAACTGTCAGCACTTTGTCCGCCTTTTGAATGTCGAAAATGGGTCTTAGGGTGGCCATATGAAACATAATTGTATTTCCCTTGATAGACGCCATTCCACACCCTTTTTCCTCCAAAAGATAGCAAGAAATGATGTTTTTCATGCGTTTTTCCACGTAATACACGTTATCAACGCATGTGGTCTTGGTTTCACCACGTACAACCACTTGAATCTTGATCCATCCCTTTTTCGAATTATTCAATTTTTACCATCTGCTTGGTAACAGGTACCGTTCACGCCTTCATTATCACGCAGGGATTTTATGGATCGTTAACAAGATGCATACTAGCACCGCAATCTGAAATCCAACTGCTTCCATTAATCCCAGCCAGGTTACTGCTAATAGTTAGCGAGAAATCAACCTTTTTATCGGCTCTATTGCTACATTTTGGACGAATGTCCAATTTTTCCAACTCCGTAGCACTTGACATTTTTTTCTTTTCTTGCACCATGTGAACTGTATCAGCACCAAACGTCCTTGTAGTTCGCGCCTCGCCTTCAACCGCTTGTGCCAATTGGCACAATTCTTCAGCATGCCTCAAGAAATCGGACCTAGTAAGGCGGAATTTCAGCATCAAAATAGTCTTCATCACCGGCGAGGCATAATTCACCACATTATCCAACACAAGCGATTCACTACCTCCAACAACCACTTAAATAACTACCAGTTAAAAGTAATGCTCATTCCAGGACCGTTTCGGATGTTTTTGGTTGTTGAACAATTTCATCGTTTGTGCCAATGTGATGGACGTGTAAAATGCACTAAGCATTTTATTCATCATGTGAACCAACGTTGGTGACTCCATCCACCACGTATCCACTTGTCTGTTGTAATATCTCTCAGCTGTTCCACTAAGATAGTGGCCCTAGTGATTAAATTTAATGTCTTCAGTCCAATAAAATCCACACGCCGATTCAGGAATCAAAATTTGTCGTATAAATCTTGTTCCTCAATCTTAAATCCTTCTCCCAACTCCCCCCACACACCTCGGTACCATCGAAAACCCTTATGTCGTGAAGGAACTTAAATTTTCGAGGTTTCCACTCAAAAGCAACACAAGGAAGCGATACAATAGACCTCTCTTGCTTAAACTTCCCAGGCTCTTGATACTTACGTCCGAACCTTAATACAAAGTTACTGAAAATGGACACTTCCTGGTAACACTCAGGCTGCCCCTTAACTTAGGTAATCGCAGAGGATCTTTATCACGCTTTAACACGCGTTCACTTAAAGGTGTCCTCGAGTTGTACTTAGTTTTTGTATAGGTTTAGAGAGAAGGTTTTGTTGGGTGGAGGTCGACTGGTCACTAAGGGGGAAATTTGATTATATTAAATGTATTAA
Source organism: Peronosclerospora sorghi (assembly GCA_026184515.1). NCBI lineage: Eukaryota > Oomycota > Peronosporomycetes > Peronosporales > Peronosporaceae > Peronosclerospora > Peronosclerospora sorghi. Next base: position 9,728,381 of record CM047581.1, on the reverse strand, counting down.
GAAATCTTATATCTACATCCAGTATCTGTTCACCTTGTTACTTCTTGGTTACTTCAGCACTGGCTTCGATACCGAAAAACTCACTTCATGATCGGCTAAAAACACCGTATACTCTTTATGCATACTTTTCGTATACATTCAACCGTAAATTCCAGTCACTTCACCACAACCGCCCCTTGCGCAGCTTCAGCGCCAGCGAGCAAAAGCAAGCAACCCATTTATATCGCTTGTCTGTACCGTCATTTCATTACCTCCACTTCAAATATTGACGCGCTTCAATGTCCGTCATAGTGGACACAAAACAAGGAACATCATATCTTTTACACACTTCCATCATCCGATCCCAATCGACATCTTGCTCGAATAAATATCGCGCAGCCACAATGAATAGGTAATCACGTGATCTGCTGAGTGATACCAACGATCTCGAGGGGTTTCCTTTCATAAACCCGATAGTATGTGAACGCACCATGGTAACAATAGTAATCTCTGCTTCTCGACCTTGACTAGAGTCGGTAGTAGCTACTTCGATATCTAGATGGTCTGCATACACTCCATTTAAATATCGCAACTCTCTCCTCATATCTGAGACTTGGCTTGATATGGGGATATTATAAAAACTGACTTTTGTATAACGGTACCCAATCTTCGTGCTTCAGCCCGTAAAACCGACCATACTTCGTCCAATACATGCACCACTATTGCCAATTCAATAACGTTTCTATGCTTGTACATGGTGCGCTCGCGTTCTTCAACCCATTCTTGAGAGCTAACCCACACGACACGATGTCTCCCCAACATTTTCGTCACCCGAGAAGGGTAGCGGTCATCCGGCTTTGCCCAATTAAGTGTTTCCATATGCTTCAGATGCATTGGGGCCAGATAATCTTGTGACTTATAGGCTCGATCTCGAATAGTGTATGGGTAAAATGTTTGCAGCAATCTCGTGATCATAGGATGGCTCCTAAATTCTGCTGTCATAGTAACTCCAGGGAATGCAGGTGATATCTTCCTCATCGCTCGATAATGTTCCATGGAATGTATCAACCCCCACGTAATCTTATGACGACGTACGCCATCACGGAATCGATGCTTTATTCTTTCATCCATAGGAGAGTATGCAAACAGCTGGCACGGATCTCCCACTGAGATAATCACTTTTATCCACGGTCTAATAGCTTGCAATAATGCCACTTCTCCTGTTTGTACACCCTCATCATTGATAATCACGTCATAAATCAAGTTCGAGAGATCTGGTCGCCCCAATTGAGCCAAAGTGGCAACAATCACACGTGCTCCATCCAATGTGTCTTTCTCTTTTAACTTCAATCTGGGAGCTATCTCTTTCCGATTCACATATCCTTCCAATGATTGTCGCTCTCGTCGTAATATTTCCGAAAGGAACCTTCGTCGATACTTCTCAGCATCTGGCGCTAACATAGTGCCTTTTATTTATCCCAGCCGAACTATATCTCGATCGTCCAACTGCTTTAAATCCATCAACCTTTTCAGATATTCATCAATAGCTGCATTGGTTTCGGACACGATAGCAATCCGATATGAAGGGAAAATTGCCAATAAAGACAGCACAACAGCAGTAATTGTGGATGTCTTCCCACATCCATAAGGGCCACGAGCCAACACTATCCCTTTCGTCTCTATTGGTGCACAGATCACTTCCATTTGATCCCTGTCCAGGCTGCGCTGAAATGTCTTGTATACTGGTGTTTGCTCTGCATCAGCCATTACTGATGAACTCCTCAGAGATTGAACAGTTTCCCGTCGAATTATTAGTTCCAAAATTTCTGTTGGTGAACCTCTGGTCAGGTTATCTATCACTCCGATTCTTCGGACGTAGTTCATAATGTTGACCTTGGGTATCCATCGTAATTTATGTATGTTCTTGTGAATACGTCCTCCTGGGGCTGTGGTTAGAATGATATGTCTGAATCCTACAGAACATATTATCCCCCAACCTAAAAATTCCAGGTTTCTTCCTTGTGGAACGCATATCTGTCCATAATCCCATCGTTGTAAATCTTCTGTACTCGTATTTACATGTTCATGTATATCATTTCCGGCTACGTGCAGGTACATTACCCCTCTCATTAATGGCATCAAATGAGTTGTGCCATTATCATTGGTGTAAGTATTCCATCGTTTGGCTAAACATTGCCCAATGCCGTATGATAACACCTGAAGCTTGATGGTTGCATCAACATCATCCGTTATCAAGTCGTATTGCTCAGGGTTAGTGGCCCAATATGCATCTAGATGTGTCACTAGACACATAGTAAGGAGGTAATCACTTACTGATATGAAATCGTCCACATAAACCTCCCGATATTTTGCATATAAGCAATGTCTGCAACTTCCTTGGTATTGAAATTGTGGTATTGTCACATCATATTTTAGACTACACAAGTCATCCCTGCAAGGTCCATAACCACCACCCCAACATTCGCGTAGGAAAACCACTAGAGACGCTAAATCTCGTAGTAATAACGTGACAGAAAACAATACGTTTCTTACATCCTCCGGGTAGATCGATTTGATTTGTCGTCTAATACCAGTTTCTTTGTGTAACTCCAGTGATCGTCTCTCACTAATGATAGTTCCCGGGCTGATAGTGCTTTTTTCGACTTCCAGGCACCAATTCCTTTCCATATCCGACATATGCGTTATTACTTGCCTTGCCGTTAATCCTTGTTTACATATACTACGCCACGCCAACTCTCGACAATCTGCTGGAGTAGCCCTTCCTTAAACGTATAACTTCGATATTCTTCTTTCCTCTGCATAACCGTCTTTAGTGTTTCTGTATTCATATCAGTCATCGGAGTAAGGTTGTTCAAAACTTCCCCACACACTTCATCATAGTCCTGCACTGTGCTTGTAGTGGGAGTTATCTCTTCGGAAACGCAATTACTCGCCTCTTCTGGTCCACTGAGGTCTTGTATATATGGTAACTCATCTCCGGTAGTTACTGGTTTTCCTTCATTACCTTCACAAATACTTGAATTTGAGTCTTCCGTCGACTCTGTTAAATCTATGGCTGTGGGGATGATTCGTTTTGTCTCTCCATCATCGGTTAGAGTGTTGTCACATTGTTCTTCGTTTCGCACTGGTACCACTATTTTATCATCCCCCGACCTCTGACCTTTGCAGGTTTCACCGGAGTTTGTCTTTTCTATTTCTTGCAATGTACCTTCTCCGATCTCCACAGTTTCGCATACATTGATATCATCAGCTGACATTATTTGTAGTTCACGTTGATTCAACACCAACTCTTCCACCGTGTATGATTCCCCTTCCACTTCTGATGACGTCGGAATAAGATTGTGCGGAGTTTCTCTACACATCTCCTCATAGGTGTGCACAGTGTTTGTAGGAAAGTCTATGCCTTCCGAGGCGCACTTATTCTCCTCTTCTGGCACACCGAAATCTCGTCTATACGGCAGCTCATCCTCTTTGGTCTTGGTATCTTCCGCATTATCTCCACTAAGACTTGCATTTGGACCTTCCGTCGACTCTATAAGATCTATGTTCGTGGATTGGTCTCGCTTTGATTCTCCATCATAGTTTAAGGTGCTGTCAATTTGTCTCTCACTCAGTGCTGATTCCAATTTGTTTTCGTCCACCATTTCCTGCTGTTCGGCGATTTTGCTGGAGTTGGTCTCTTTTACTTCTTGCACTGTGCCTGCAAGCTCCACATCTTTACACATATTGACATCTTCAGCACCCATCTTCTGTAATTCAAGTTGAGTCAACACAACATCTTGCGCACTTTCTGACTCTCCTTCTTCTCCTGATGATGGATTCGGGCTCTCTGGTATATTATGATCTATAATACCTTGACTTTCCTCGACGTTCGTAGAAACCTCCTGTTCCGACTGTGAACCTGATCTTATAACGGCATGCTCGGCATTCTGTACACTACATTTTAATCGAAGGAGTCTCTTCCTGATCCCGTCATACGATCTCGGCGTATACTTAACTCCGCCCGTGTTTAATGTATCATGTAGCTTCTTCGCAATTAGTTTCACACCCATTTCTCCACATTCGATCGCTTCTTTCAGTATGAGATCCTCTTGTGGGGTCCACCTCCTACCAACTTTTCTGCATTCACTTCGGTCATTATCCCCATTCGATATTATCTGGGCTTTGCCCACATTCTCCTGGAGCAAGGCTTGTATCTTATTTCTTATAGATACCTTGGTGCGCATCTTCTTAGCTTGCGGGAACTGTACCGGATATAGCTCAGCTATGTGATTGGCCGTGTTCTTCTGTTCCATTAGAATTGTTAACCACTTCACCTCTTCTTCAGTCCACTCATTATCTCTTTTTCGTTTGGCTCCCAATCGCCTTAGCATAATCTCAACACTAGCTTCGGTTCTCTTGGTCCATCCGTTTACTTGACATCGCTGATTATATGAGTTAATTATCTCGGAAACTGACTTCGTCTGATCCTTACTCCCACATTGTATACGTAACAACTCTTCCTTCTCACGGTCACGGTTGGTCCATGCAGGAGGGTTATATATATGTGCAGAGTATTGCTCAGTCATAGGTTGTAGTGCGGACATACTATGAGAGGCAGCTCTTGAGATGTCGGCCTTTTCCTCGTTGTGTTCTACTCCACTGGCTGAACCTCCTGACGCTTTCAGACTCAACAATGTGTGTACCATATCCACGTTATCCATCTTATATCGTTCCAATTTAACGTCAATAAGAATGCCTCCAATAGTTTTTTTTAGTACAATCGCTTGATGGCTCTCCAAAAGTTAACTCCTCTGAGACTAATGTGTCACCGAGTTAGCCCTGCGCTGGTATAATATAAGCTTCTACTATTCGTCTGGTTTACCAAATCCGTGACGTTGGCTATTGTGAATGCTCCTGTCATAAGCGAGTCCTCGGCACTTTGTCGAGTCAAACACCGTGATTTATCTGTAGTACTCTCCTTGTAATCCAATCATACTCTGGAATTTATTGTCGTGAACAGTCATGTCGTAAACGATCATGTCGTGGACGAGCCATATCACGTAATTGTCCAAAAAACCATCCAATCAAGTGCGACCATATATCTGCATACTATTCCATGTTTGTCGTGGACGAGT
>CM047581.1:9686589-9723254 GCA_026184515.1 Peronosclerospora sorghi | reverse complement strand
TGTCGTGGACGAGTACATATCACGTGATTGGCCAAAAACCATCCAATAAGGTGCGACTATACATCTGCATACTATTCCATGTTTGTCGTGGACGAGTATGTCGTGGACGATCTGTCGTGGACGAGCACATACCACGTGATTGGCCAAAAAACCATCCAATCGAAAATCCCATTATAATTCCATCCAAAATCAGATTGCCATGTTCAGCCTTCACAGGTATTCCGCGCGTCCTCAAACTTCCACACGTGTACTCCGAACTCCAACAACTTGTCTTATATGACTCCATCCGGTGAGTGCCCTTCCAACCATAGCATTATACTCTCTTCTTCTTCCCTTAATATGTATCACCTCACTCCGTGTAACAGGTGGTTCACTCGCTTCGTTACATTTCTGAGGGCAAGTTTATACTTGACTCCTGCCCCATCATGCTGAGGCTCCGCTGTTACTGCTTGAGCTCAGTCATTTCCTACTCCTGTGTCTTTCGTGGTTGTTATGCAGGTTTCGCACCGCTAACACCCCAACTAGTTGTCTCTTTGTCTAGCCGCCATCGACACTCATGTTTACTGCCCTTGTGGCTCGCTTGTTTTTCTTCATACCTTTTGCTTCCCCGTACAGATTTTGCACCCTTGGGACCTCGTGAGGTATCTCTTCGTACGGGATTCGTAGACGCACAGGTATAATCATATCATGTTGCGTTAGATGTACAGGTTTTGCACCTTTTGGACCGTGTTAGGTAGCTATTCGCATCATCTTGTTGCCGCCGTACAGGTTTTGCACACTTAGGACTTCGTGAAGTATCTCTTCGTACGGTCTAGCGCTGGTTTGTCATGAGTTTGTCTTGTTTTATGTTAGATGTACAGGTTTTTCACCTTTTGGACCGTGATAGGTATCTCTTCGTATCATCTTGTTGCCGCCGTACAGGTTTTGCACCCTTAGGACCTCGTGAGGCATCTCTTCGTACGATCTTGCGCTGGTTTATTGTTATCTTGTCGTATTTTGTGTGGGATGCACAGGTTTTTCACCTCTTGGGCCTGTATAGGCATCTCTTCGCGCACTCTGCACATCACATCATCAAGTCATTGAGCCCGTATAAGCTCACTATCCAAATTATGTTCATTATTTAGCCGTATAGCTCCTTTCAACATAGGTAATCACGTAATGTATCTACATATTCCAACATCTTCCAATTATGTTCAAACATGCGTCTTTCTGTTATATTTTGTTTGTGTTTGTATCTTCTGACTTTACCCTAATGCAACAAACTCGGGTCCGCATTCTACTCATCACAACCAACGCGGGTCCGTGATAGGGATGTACTACATCTTCTGGGCTTCTTTTTCTTGTTTGCTTCGATTTCTTGTTATCTTCTTTTTATCTCTTCCGTAGTCTTTCATCTGCACCCTTCTTCTCTGTTGAGGCTTCTACATTTCCCCTTCAGTGATGTCCTCTTCTGCCGTCTGAGCTGCGTAGTGCCTATTCTCCCAAGCTCGCTGCGCATCAAACTCATAAAAGAGTATGGTACAAGAAAGGTTGTCTTCGGGCTCCCACGTCATCTCCTCGGTATCCTTCCACTTGACAAGGTATTCTTTTACCCGACGCCCGTTTCTTGTCCGCTGTTTCACTCGACAATCCACGATACGTTCCATTTCCCATTCATCGTCTCTGCCGGGTTCATACCAGGAATCTTCCGGACGTAATGCTTCATCTAACTCTAACGCATCCTTGGTTTGAATCTTTTCACGGGGCCGTCTCATCTTGCTGATATAAGGCTTCAGCCTAGCAATATGCACTAACGGGAATATCCGACTCTCAGTTGTTGGTATCACCAACCGATATACCATATCATTGACTCGTTCATCCACCACGTATGGGCCATGCCACAAGTGAGCCAACTTTCTCGCCAAACCTGGCTTGACCAAATCGTGATACAGCCAGACTAACTCTCCAGGGCGGTAAGCGGTTTTTGTAGTCGACCATAGTTTTGACTCGACTTTCTCGTTATGATGTTGGGATCTTTCTTTACTCACTTGTTCCCGAATGATGGCTGCCTGCGCTTGAGCCTCCATGTGCCTTTTATTTACAGATAATCTCCAATCTAATGCATCTTGTTCCGTGACAGACTGATCCTTTGGCGGTACCATCGCCTCCATCGTGGTTCGGGGTTCCCATCCATGTACTAGATAGAATGGAGTTTGATAGTGCAAATTCCAGTGGTGCCACATATTCATCCCAATATCTCTGTTCTGGATCCGTTATATAGCATTTTATTGCCTTAATCACTGTCTGCACCGATCTCTCCTGTTTGCCATTGGCTTGTGGCCGATATGCCAATGTAGGCCTCTGTTTCTGCTTCAGCATCCGATTAAACCTCCTAAATACCGAACTCATAAACCTTGGGTCTCGGTCATGTCTCAGTATTTCTTGCGCTCCAAATATCTTGTAGACACCCACCATGTACGCTTCTGCCACATCCTGGGCTGTAGTGGTGCTCATTGGGATAAGGATCACATATCCAGAAAACAAACAGATAAAGCACAATAAAGCTTCATGACCCATAGTGGTCTGTGGTAGAGGTAATGCAAAATCCATGGCCAGAATCTGAAAAGGTATTGATGCCACAATATTGCCACTAGTACACCCCTGGTATTTGGGCTTTCCTTTAGCCGTGGCACAATCTTCACATGCTGCGATATAATTTTCGATATGGGTATACATTCCTCTCGAATAATACTTAGACCTCAAACGAGCATAGACTTTTCCAACTCCTTTATGTGCTCCACTACCAATCTTAACATGGTAGGCATGTAACACATCCTCTTGCAATATAGATGGTACGAACAATCTCCACACTTGGTCCTCAGTTCTGCTTCGTATGCAGGCGACGTAATATAGAACATTTTTACTGTCCAATACATACATCATCGCATGCCGAGCCACCATTTTCCATTCGCTGGCGGAATTTATTTTGTCATCTTCTCCTTTCAGATACGCTATAACCCTCCCACACCAATCGTCATCATTCTGAGTCGATGCTATTCGCTCAAGTCTAATGGCGGGCGCCGTTTCATAGGGGTCCTCTTCTGCATCTTCTCGGCTTTGTTTAGCTTCGACAGTACCGTCTTTCGCAGAGTGCGTCTCTTCTTCTATGCCCGCCCCTTGTTTCACGGTCCCACTTCCTGGGTATTGACGATGTCCTTTCTTCAGTTTACCCATGCTGCGAGTGATTACAAATAATTGTGGTTACTGATGTCCACCATCTCCCCATACACTGACTTCCGTGGTATCCACTTGCGCCTCATCACTTGGATTACCACTACTTCTGTCAGACGGTTGAGTAATCTCCTCTGGGGTGTCCTCAATCTTATCCCTTTCTGGAGGACCATCTGCATTCGCATACAACACCTCTGGTAGTCGGTTCAACAATTTTAGGTCCATCATTTGTTGATCACTTGTAAATTTCCCTGCTCTTTGTTCTTTCATTGCGCACTGCGTGAGGAATTCTGCCGCTTGGTTATACTTGCGTGCCACATGCACTAGACTAATCGCCTCAAACGTTTCGACCAGCGAGTGCACTCTATTTAGCCAGACCAGTAACGAAGCATGGTTACAGCGTAAATCTCCATTGACTTGTCCAACCACCAACCTCGAGTCTCCACATACTATTGCATTGTTTATATGAGGTGCTTGCGCAAGCTGCAATACACCGATCAACCCATGATATTTACTGTCATTCACAGTGAGGTTATCTTGAATTCCGTATTCCGCCGCTATCACCTCCCAGGTGGGTAACTCCCATACTATCATGCCAAACGTGCCTTTGGGGTTATTTTTCATCCGTACCGCACCATCAAAAGACAGGACATATCCAGTACTTTGGCGACGCAATCCTGGAATTGGTCTAATAATAGGCGTATACTTCAGTGTCTTTAGTGGAGCAATGTCTTCTAATACTTCATTCATTTTCTCCACAGGCACAATCGATGTGGCCAATAACGCGGTAAGGCCAACACCTTCATGGTCCGTTCGTATAATCTCTAGCGACCATGGGGATAACATCACCGCCCATTGCACTCCTCTCCCAGTTAAACTTTTAGACGTGAATAGCCATCGCATCGTGGAATACCTTGCGTATACTATTATGCGCTGTCCGAATAAAATATGACTAGCGTCATGTAACGTCTTCAGAAAAGCTAGCACCTCCTGTTCAGCTCCTGTATACCGCGTCTCCGCATCTTTGAACACTTTACTGACGTATCTTACTGGGTGCAAGATCCCATCGTGCTCTTGACATACTGTTGCTCCAAATGCCCACGTATTAGTGTATATAATTAACTTAATGGTTTCGCACGCTCGATATGTCGTAGCAACGGTGCGTGCACAAGCCGATCCTTCAACAATTAAAAAGACTTCTCAGCGTGTTCCAATTGAGTTCCATCCCTTAACGGCAGGTCTGTCAATTCATATAGTGATGCTGCTAACGTAGCGAAGTTGTCGATAAACCTAAGATAATAAATCAAACTGACAGTGAATCTATGAACCCCCTTTAATGTCCGTGGAAATGCCATCTTGATAATTGACTCTAAATTTCGCGGGGACGCCTCGATTCCTTTTGCAGATATGCGATGACTCAGAAACTCCACACTGTGCTTCCCAAACGCACTCTTCGGTAAGCTTATAGTGATTCGCCAATACTTGAACGACTCCAAAAGGTTCCTAAGCATTAAACACAGTGTATCCCAATTACTTGCCCCGAACGTAATGTCATCAATGTATGAGCGCCTCCCAATGATAGGTCGCTCCTCATTTTCTACCACTTGACCATTATGAAATACATCTTGTGACAGGGGTACGTCTGTCTCCAAAACATATGTGACATCATCATCTATATCCATAGTGGTATCATCGTTCGTGATCTTGCACATCAACCCCATCTGTTGTGAGCGTCGGACCATTGTCCACAAGGCATTGTCCACGATACGTTGATATATTTGCGGCGCATTCTTTAATTCTTGTGGCATTCGGAGCCATTCAAAGTGTCCTAGCGGGCAAATGAAAGCGGTAATTAACCGATCCCTTTTTGGCATAGGTATAGCCCAATACACACTTGCATTATCCATCGAACATAGCCATTTAACTCCTTCAAAGTTATCTAGCAATCATCTATCAAAGGCATGGCATACACCATCAGTCTCGTCTTTTGATTCACAGCTCGATAATCAATGCACAATCGTATGTCTGTTTTATTTTTCTTTAACACGATCACGATTGGTGAGGCCCAAGCTGACTCCAAATACTTATTTAATCCTGTTTGCAACAGGCCTCGTATCAACTCGTACAACTTTGGTACGAGATGCGCTGGTACTTTGCGCGCTTTCTGAGCTATAGGCGAATTGTCTCCAAAATCCACATCACATACCACGCCTTTAGCTGGTGGCGGTAACGCATTACCAGAACTTATGAATCCAATAATTCTTGAACTGATCTTCTTGTTCCCTGGTGGTGATTCCTGGCTCTCCTACATCCGCTTAAGCCATATCAGGTGGTGTTATCGGCCCCTGCTCCACTTCAGGTATAAGCGCCAACTGTTTTTCCATGGCTTCAGCCAACATTTCCAACCCTTCATGAAGATAAACCTCCCTTTCCAATTTGGTCTGATCTACCTTCAATGGGTCTATAGCATCCATCACATATACAGCGGGAGGGTTATCTCCGACCGTCTGCACCGCATGTACACTAGTCCAATTAATCATCATACCAGCACTTTCCATAACTCGCTCATATACTTGTATATAATCTTTCGAGAGTCGATCTTCTCGGGTCAGTAACGGTAGCGGATTTTCTTTGGGAATCTGACAACTCTGGTCTTTCATATTCAGGATAACCCCCGCTTTCACGAAGAAGTCAGTTCCAAGAATTGCTAAAGTCTGCGATTCAATGTTTGCTACCCACATCTCACACTTAAAAATAACCGATGGGCCTATCCGAACCTTTACAGTGGCCACACCAATTGCGCCAATGGTACTTTCTGTTACGCCACAAAAACTTGTCGGGGTATCAAACATCCGGAATGCTATATGTAACATCTTCACCACATTGATATGATATGTAATACTGATATTTTAGCACCAGAATCCAACATCAACGGTAACTCCAAATCATCGATTGCTCCCTTCACATACACCTGTGTTGCAGGTTGCGTGGACTTAAGCAACTGTTTCCATCCTTCTCGTTCTCCTTCTCTTTTATCCACCAACGTGACATACGCTGAGACATCTGCCGTCTCATTATTCTCCGACGTATCTTGTTATTTTTATTCTTTATCTTCAAATGCAACTTGTTTTTGCGGGTTTTCTTGTATTTTCTTCTTTTCTTGATCCTCGTCCACAGTGAGTGATCTATCCATGCAAAATGTATCTTTTTTTCTTGTTCTCGTCTACAACTAAGGGTGAACGCGGTGTCGCTTTCCCATTGCTCGACATTGCCCCCCACTTTTTTCTCTCGACAGTGGTCGCAACGCACTGTGGGGCTAGGCGTTTAACTGTGCAGCCACTTGGTCCTTGGATAGTTCTCCGGACTTCAACTTGATCCTCATTTCAGCCATCTCTTCTATGAACTTCCGACAATATTTCACATCATGGCCGACTGATTTAAAGTGCTCACACGTCTGCAACTTCCAACATTTGTCTTTTTCATGTCCTCTTCGATTGCAATGTTCACACACCACGCCCCCATCATTATTATTAGGCGCACTCGTTCGTGCACCTCTGTCTTCATAATTAGAGCGTGACCGCTGCATAGTCTGTACTTCTCCGCCCATCCCATGTACGCTGGATTGTACATCTTCATATACCACTTCAGCACCCTTGCGTGCAGTCACTTTCTTTCCAGGCCTTGTCACACGTGCTTCATGCTTCGTTAGCACCCTTTCCAGCTCCTCAATTGTATTGAATGTCATATGCTGATATTGCATTTGTATGACGCGATCATGAATGGTGTCGAAAAATTGCCGGATGTGCTCTTCCAGCAATGAGGGGTTATAAGCATCTTGGAAATCCATTCCAGCTCGTAATGCCGCGGCATTTAGCCGGTATAGGTATGTAGTCGCTAGCTCGTCGTGTTTCTGTGTCAGTTTGGAATACATAACCCGAGGCGAGACTTTATCCACGCAAAACTTCCGTTGAAACAATTCTATCACTGTATCCCAATCATACTTCACCGTATCCGCCAATTGCTCGTACCACCAAGACGCTGTGTTCGCCAAGCTATCCACAAACATCCCTAGCCGTTGATCGTCATCCCAACGTGAAATGTTTGCCACATGGAGAAATCTTGTTATCCATGCCCTTGCACTTCCCGCAACTTGTCTATTACCGTCGAATGCCTTGATTTCTGTATTCTGGATAATGGCTGTGACAGGCTGACCAGATGATGCCCACATATTATGTCTTCCACTCGACATGCCATATCTTGATGGTTTTGGTGGGTAGGGGTATGCTCTATCCGGAGCTGCCGATTTTCGGTGTGTCGCATTAGTCACTCCTTTCGTAGTATCTGGCGTGCGACTAGCGGACAGAGATGCGGTAATTTTCGTCAACTCCTCCAAACTTAAATGCCCATCTTGCATCAACTGGACTAAATTTGCCACCACTGGGTCCTGTTTTTTCGACGTTGGTCGTGGCGGTGACATGATCTCATCTTCATCCGAGGAAAATTCCAACTTCTTCCTTACTCGACGTTCAGTTTTTGATCTCCAATCCACAGTGTCCTCCAGCTCATCGTCATTACACTGCCTGCATGCCCGGTGGCTTAGACTCTTTTACCTGTGTATGCGTGGTGTCTGCCACAATGTAATAATTTGGACTGACATCCGTAGCTTCTTTCCGATAAAACATCAAGGATGTTTCCCACTGGTTTTCCGCTAATAATAGTGACACCATCAGACCAATATCTTTCGCGGTACGATCCAGATTAAAGTCACATGCATTATCGAATTCTTCTCGTCCCACAAACTCATAGCCACAATTTCGAAGCAGCTTTTCAATAGCTTCAATTGATTCTTTTAATCCCCCAAAAGAAGTAAGATCTTCACTGACTCTCAAATTAGGGGCAGCTTTTGCCACCTTGCGAATTTCATATAATGAAAACCACCTATGTGAGTCCCCAGGTAGCTTCAGTACATGCCGTTGATACCGTGCCATTCTTGCACAGGCCTCAGAGAAAGTGTATGTTATCTCACGGTCTTCCTGAGAGCGCTGTAACTTAAAACCATCTCTTTCTCTCCCTTGGTAGACACTAAAGCCATTTTGTATGTGAAATTATATTAAGTCGACGTGAAATCCTGGGTCGCGGCACCAGTTGTCGTGAATGAACTTAAATTTTCGAGGTTTCCACTCAAAAACAACACAAGGAAGCGATACAATACACTTCCCTTGCTTAAACTTCCCAGGTTCTTGGTACTTACGTCCGAACCTTAATATAAAGTTACTGAAAATGGACACTTCCTGGTAACACTCAGGATGCCCCTTAACTTAGGTAACCGCAGAGGATCTTTATCACACTGGAACACGCGTTCACTTAAAGGTGTCCTCGGGTTGTACTTAGTTTTTGTATAGGTTTGAAAAGGTTTCTTTGGCTGGTAAGACGACTGCTCGAAAGGGGGGAAATTTGATTATTAAAAGTATTAATAAATATTATATCTACCTCCAGTATCTGGTCACCCTGTTACTTCTTGGTTACTTCAGCACTAGCTTCAATACCGAAAACTTACTTCATGGCCGACTACGACACCGTATACTCTTTATGTATACTTTCCGTATACACTTCACCATAAACTTCAGCCACTTCACCACACGATTACGTCGAGGACGCGGACCGGTGAGACACGCTCGTCTGGGTGGTGGATCCGCCACGCGTCAACGACGCCGAGTTGTCCAAGCCAGCTTAGACATGCGCTCCTTCCCGTGGATGCTGCTGAAAGAGGCCTGGACGCGTCAAAAATCGGGTCGAGTGGTGTGTTTAGTTCACCCAGAACGATGTGCGTGGAGGTACTGCCAAACACTTATACTGGGAGATGGTTGAAAAAAGTCGCTTTCTATTCGTTATACACCGGAGAGTACACGTTGTGGATAAAGATCGAGGCGCGATTGACTACAACTTCAACTACCAGGTACCGGTCAAGAACAGACAGCTCTGGGAGCTCCTTGCTGTCTCGTACCCGGAAAAGTCGGACCGCAGAACTGTGAGGACCCCCCCCAGAACGGTTAGGTTGCACCACGAGGGTTGAAGCGTTGTGGTCGTTGACGAACAACTTGTGCTGAAAGCGTGCCTCGTGGTTGAAAGCAAGTGTGGCGAGATGATGGGAGTCTCGAACTTTGGTTTCTTGGACACAAGAGAGGCTGTGTTTCATCAGCAGATTCTCGATGAGTAGGTGGCCATTCTTCTTAATCCCGTTGGTGTTGACAGTCAGGCGAATGACACCATCCCACGAGACTGGGCCACTAGTCTCTCTTGGGTCCACCTTAGCACTCAAATTGCAGCGTCCCAGTCACAAGTACTGGCGTCTTACTGTCTTCAGATGCAGAATTGCTTCGTCAGCTTGGAAAAACAGTTCACAGTCACGGAGATACTCGAGGTCATCGAGTAGCGAGCCTTGCCATTGGAGCGTCTTACAAACGTCAAAGCACTGGGCGCCCAACCAGGACCGCAACAAACTCAGCAGTATGTTCGAGTGCAGGAGACGGCAGTTCAGAGCCGGGATCCATGCAACCGGGTGGCCAGTTAGGCGCTGGATCCATATGTCTTTCATGAAGACTTGAGGAGCCGTGCACATCAGCATTACCTCAAACAACGCCAACGCACGCGTTGCACGCAGCATTGGTTTGATGGCTGGATCCCTCCACCAGCCGGCAGCCGCGCTGAAGAGCTCTTCACGAGTCTTCGGGAGTTTGGTTTCGAAGTATTTTTTTCCATTTGTGAGCGAAAGTCGTCGTTGTTGACGGGTCGGAAGCACTCAACACACGGTTCAACTTGTGCAGTTGCGCGACTTCCGAAACACTGAGCTTGGTCTCGCTTATCTCGGCCAGCAATGCAGCGTTGAAAGCGAGCGGAGACCTCGACGAAGCCATTAAGCACAGCGTGAACGGATTGTTCGTTTTCCGCATCGTGTTGCGGAGCCCAGCGAAACGAGCGTCAGCAGCGTCGAGTTGCGTCGGCTTTAGCTGGAGGTTGGCAGTCTCCTCCGCGTCTTCTAGCTCGGCTACCGCTTCTTGGATCGGTATCTCCTGATTAGTTCTCTTTACGGACGTGTGTTCCTTGAAGAGAAAGTGGCTCGCCTCGGTACTCTCGCGCACAGTTTCAGGGACGGTTACCTTGCGTGGAATAATCTGGAACCTCACCGGGGTACTGTAACTGACCACCGCACGCCGGCACTCAAAGTCAACTTCGACTTGTTCGAGTACTGCGAAGTAGTTGCTCGTCGCGATACCCCCGACAGACTTGGGCTTGAATTTCCGGAGAATGTTCGCGAATTCGTCAGTACTGCGAGTGCGCTTGACCTTCGGATTATTTGCACTGGCCTTGGAGGTCATAGTGTCACTTTGGTTCTCCGCGTGAGACCCGAGCAGAAGCGTGCTGGAGCGTAACCCACCGGATTGAAGTGTATAGACAACCAGAGCCTTTTCTTGCGTCTTCCCCTTCGGACTACCGGGTGGAGTTAACACTGATCGCGCATTTGTGTCCAAGGAGAGGACACTGACGGCCTCGTCGTTTAGTCCCTGTTTGCTGGGCGTTGACGCGCCTTGCTTGACTAGGTCGGCATACGACTTCCGTCCTCCACCCTCTTTTGTTGACTGCGTTTCCACTCCCTCTCCAGTCGTTGGATATCGAGCTACGTCTAAGGATAGAGCATGCGGTGAGCGTTGACCAAAACCGAGTCGCTGGGACGGAAACGTAGCATCTCGCCCCAGAGCTGGATAGACACGACCCCCAAAGACGATATGCTCGCAGACCTTCCCGCCTACCATCAGCGCGTCGGGACACCGGCTTGCGCGGAAATAGATGCGAAACGTCGCGTTCGTAAGGCCTGCCGAGAGACAGACGTCGCGGAACGTAGCATATATGGGCTGTGCCCCGAGTTCATGAAAGGTCTACACCATCGCTTGGTCGTCAAAATCGCTTTCGACGCTGGACACGTCGAGATAATACCGATCCGCGAGAATATCGAAATCCGAGAACCGGTACTTTCCACCGAGTATCTTGACTTCTCGAAGCGCCAGCGCTTCGCACGCAGCGCGAGTCTTAACTTTTACACGGAGTGCACCACCGCGGCCTTTCGAGATCTACCCGATCTGAACGGATTGGATCTGCTCTTGAACTACGTGGTTTCCGTTGTCCTTGACAAAGGAGTTTGCAATCTTCGTGATATTTGTGCGTTCGAAAGCACGCCGGGTGTCGATCGTCATCACGTATTTGGCTCGAGGAAGTTCATATGGACGGGCACGGGCGATCGACTTCAACGTAAGTTGCGCGAGGACCGGAACAGGAGATTTGTCGCGGCGGATCTCGGCATCTCTTGAGAAGCACGCGGAGCGACATTGGGTTAGCTCTCGCAGTTGTTACATTGGGGGCGGCAGCACCACCGTCATCGTTTGCCTCAGTGGGGGTGTCCGCCGGAGCTGATGGCGGTGACGCCGTCGTTTCTTCTTGCGGCCCTCCGTCGACGTTCATTGGTGAGGACGTGTCACGCAGGACCACGGACATGCCAGCACCGGTGTCGACGGTGCGCACCGCGAGGTCTTCGTCTACGGCATCATCGACTCTACAACTTGGTGTCACAGGAGACGTGGCACTGGATGAGTCCGGTGCTGAAACGGTTGGTTCGACGACAGCTGAAGCGACAGAACCGGGACCAGACAGCTGCTCGGGATGGGCGGGTACCACAGTACCCAGTTGCGGAGTGGCTGAGATCGTCGGTTCGTTCGGGTCAGCTGGAGTCATTTTGTCGCTGATTGGTTGGTTTTTAAATGCTGGTTACTTCTGGCTGTCGCTTGATCGGCTTGTGCTCGACGAGGCAAATTGAGAAGTTCGATCTTTGATGTTTAGTAAAATATTCAAAAAAATTTCATCATCAAGTCACCGATTGCTACGTATTGGTATCGCCGACTCCAATTGGTCCCATTCATACGCAAAATAGAACGTGCACCACCTTATGTGACGAATACAAAGCCATTTCCAACCCTACTGTCTAATCGTCCCAATCATGTTGCCCAGGGTATGTCAGTTACATCTGGTGAGGCGAGAAAAATGAAAATTAACTAGAGTATGCGGTCGAGCTGATTTGATGAATAGGGCACCTATTGGTGACAAAACCTTCCTAGATCCCATTGTCTGATCGGCAAAAAATTCTTGGTAAGTCGAGTGAAGAGCAGTAAGGAGAGCAGAAAACTGTAATGGCGCGATCTAGATAAGAGTGGTGATCTTAGTGGAAATTGTATCGAAGGGTTAATGGACACGATCAACTTAGTTTAAGATCGATATCGTGGATGACCAATATATCGATCTGTCTCAAGGATTGATCTCGTTGAAGTTCAGTCTAGCTATGACCATCTATCTAGTGAAGGATTGTCCAGTGACAAGATTGCAGCGTTTAGAAGTAGTATCATCCATTTCTTGCAACAGCGCAGCGGAACTACATGATCCATAAGAGAAGGTGCGGACTTCACAAAGTGGATTATTGGACCCCAGCGTGAGCCCCTTCATTTAGGCAACTGAGCCCGACTATCGACAAACTTGTCTGATGTCAATTTGCTGAAAGATTAAAATGACCTCCTGGACCGCTAAAAGTCGATCTAAATACAATGATAGTAGTAGTATTCAATTGATCGCTTCCGAACTCGCTGCTTTGCCACCGGAAATTACAGGAAAGAATAGAAAAAATAAAAATCCCAAATTCCAATCATGGATTGCTTTTGTATTTAGCTATTGAAAAATCCCTAAGGAAAATGTTCGCAAGGTGAAACGATGCGCAAGCGCTTTCTAAAACTATTTTTACTAGGCAAATCGTGATAGTTTTACTTTGGCTGTGTTGAAGTAGAGATTCCTTGCGGAGTCCCCGCACACATCAGGTGCCACCATTGTCCACACGGTGCGCCTCGCATTACTGAGGATGGGATGAGCGTGTACTGTAACCGCAACAAGTTTTACGATAGACAGATATACAGCCCTAGTGTTTCTGAAAGCACTAATATTACTTAAATTAGAAGGCTGCTACTTGGACTCATTCAAAATGTCTGGGACGTCAGTCTTCAGCACTTTGAGTGGCTCCGAAGAATCAAACTTTTGGAATTAACCAAGCCACCCTGTTAAGTACTTCGCAGGCCAATTTTGGTTGATCGCTTTAGAATCAAGCGCTCAAGAATATAAATCCTATTCCACCGACATCTTCAAGAGAGCAATATGTCCACGGATGCACTCTCTGTCTTAGACGTCGGAATGCACAAGAAACAGATTCACGAACGTGGGAATGGTCGATCTGACCATTGAATATGTATTTTACTCTCGCTATCGACATCATTCGATGTAAAAGTCTTTTTATTCAATTCCTGATGAGAATTGTAACTTGTTTAAGGCAAAAATACACTTAACAGAAGGTTGATTGTCCGCAGACGAAACAAAACAGTACGATGGGTTCTCACGACAAATTAATGTCAAATTACGGTCACTTTTGACTCAACTTGCTTATAATGATATTCACCGTGACTCGACATCGCGGATAGGCGAAGCGCAAGGCGTCCGACATTAAATGTCCAGTGCAACCGCATTGCGGCTTGAATATCTAAGTGTACGCATTTCGCTTAGTACTCTGACCCTTTCCCCATGAACGTAGACAGCAACTTCAGTATATGAAATTGATGATTGCATGTGTAGATATATTAGTCTTAAAATATAATGAATTCACGTTCTATTAGGGAAATTTTATTATTCCGGCCATTTTTGACAGCGTTTAGCTTTTTCTTATCAAAAATGTCATTTCTTCTTACAGCTTGACGCTTCAAAATAAAGTGGTCTAGTGATTTTTGTGGTAGATGTATTATCAGGACCACGATGCGATTTTCGTTCGCTTTATAGCAACAGATCATTGTACTATCAATAGCGATGTATACTTGCGCTCAAGAATTCAAGAATTCTTCGCGCTTTTTCACAGAGCAATTATTTTGATAAAAAACAGTAATCGATTCTCATCGTCTATGTTGCACGCTTCTTGTACTTTTCGTACAAGAACGACGTAGGTGCAGTGCAATAAATTTACCTTGCACTGCTTTATTCGACTACGGACGGGTTGACTTTTAATTACAATCGAGCCGTTGTAAACGCGCGTCCGCTACCCCGTATCACCTTGCCGTTTACACTCAAACCATGAAGTTATATTTTGCAAAAATTGATAGCAAGATGTGTGGTGGTTTTACGGTCGTGCTTAAGATGCATGGTCGTTGTATACCGCAATGGTAGATCTTCTTAAAGATAGATCCGAAATTTTGCCAGTAAATGCTTCATGGCAAAGGGTTCGATGTCATGCACTGGGTAATTGCGCTCTTCGGAGGAAAGATCTGCGATTAGTAGAAGATTACTCGATCATATTTTAACGCGTTGCGCGATGGTGAAATTGCTCGCGTCGCAAGACGTGGAATTGGCGTTCTTTACTGGCTATTGCTAGCACCGGTGTTACAGTCAGCTTCGCTTGACTTCAGCAAAAGCTTCTTGGCTTAAAGTATCCCAATGTCATTCAACATCATCTTTAATAGCTGGAGAAAAAGGAATGCATTAACCCTGCATAGTTATATGTAAATATGTTGCTAAACCAAGGATTCGTTACCGTTAGGTAACGCTGGCCATGATATCATTACCTGATCTTCTCCGGATCGGGACACACTCCATTCATGCCGACAAAGCATCCATAAACTGGTAGTTCAGATGAACCACAGATACATTTCGTTAAGTGCGTGTAAAGCTTATGTTTATCTATATACTGAACACTTGATTGAGGTGGAAATGAAAACGTTATCATACCATTCCTTCTCGGGTACCGAGAGGCTGTTTGGTCTACATCCCCAGCAAGAACACGGTCAAGTTTGCCATTGACGCAAGGGTATCGTGATACGTTCGGGCTGACGGAGAGCATGTTGTCACGTCAACTTAACCCCCACCCGCATGGGACAACGTTTAAAGAAGCAGTGATCATGAGATTGAGACAGTGCACATGACGTCCACGATGTGGAAAGCCAGACCTTGGCCAAGCCGGACGTCGTGGATGGACAGATGTCGATCGTCGATCACAATGCGCGTGGAAAATATAGCGAGATCGATGCGTCAGCATCGTTCGAAGAGAGTTTGGTCGCTTTGATGTGATCGGTTGCTAGCCTTCAGAACATGGAGCAAGACGCAGATTAAAGCGAGGAAGAGTCGAGTGATGAAAATAGTGACGAGAGTGCTGATTAAAATGACTAGGAAAATCAAAGATCTAATTATGCGAAGAACATGTTGGCAATGCATAGATGCATTGAACTTACAACTGAGGAGGCGGAGGTCGAGCAGACCAAGATCAACAGTTTTATTGGGATTACTATGCGCTGAGCGACACAAGTGGCCTTAAATTGTACGATGAACCGGTATTAGAAAAATAAATCCAAGAAGTCTTTATAGGTAGTTATGGTCTGGGAATCTCAAATCCATCAATTTCTTCTAGCACCCTTTGCCTTGAGCGCTGCCATTTCTTCCATACCCTCAATCCGCCACAAGTCGACATACTTGGACCGCATAGTCTGGTAAAGATTTTCTTGGCACTTTTAGATTGTTAGTGCGGATTGGTTTGTCGTCCTTTCCCAATGCTCGTAACGTCACGTTTGCCCACTTGGCTTTTGTGTGTTTAGCGTGGTAGTGGCCGCAATTTTGTCCACTTACTTATCCTGTCTGCCAATCCCTCGGTTTCTCTCCCAGTGATACAATATCAGACGGAGTGTCATCGTGCAGCGCCTGATCCGCACCCCGGTTGGTGCAAAGTAGTCGTGATGGATTGCTCGACTGGAGAAGTACGGCTACAACAAACCGAACAAGACGACAACCCGATGGAAAACAACAACGTCCCACCACTGCATCAGATGAGGAAAGCAAAAACGTCAGCTTTTTGACTACCATGGGACTTCACGCTCACTACAGTATCTGACGACTGAGACCCGCCCGGAACTTGCGTAAGAGCTGGGCTAGTTCAGCCGGTTCGTGAGTGGAAGCATGTACTTGATTGGAACAGTTGACTTTGGTATTCAGTTAGCACGGAAGATGGCGCTACGGTCGTAATTAAATTTCGTGGCTTCTGCGACAGCGACTGGGGAAACGATCCCAAGATTTGCAAGAGTACGAAGGGATTTTTGTTCGTAATCAGGGTGACACAGTCTCATGGATGTTAAGCGACGACCCTTTCTGCGTCGCTTCGTGTGAGGCCTGTATGGAGGCCATGGTGCTAAGCAACATAATGAGGGAGCATGTGAAGCTCTATGTAAATTTAAAAGTGAGAGTTAGGTCCTTAGTTTGCTATCTGTGCTACTTCTAAGCCTATCGTTCTAGAACATTCTCCGTACGACGTCATGACGTACTCTATAACGTACGACGTCATGGCGTACTCTATATCGTACGACGTCATGACTTGGATATGTAATATAATATATGTATGCTCTAATCTATTAGGTACGTGATATATCACGTACCCCACGATATGACATCCCCCCTGACTTTACTTTGCGTTGGCTGTCTCGAAAGTCCTTTACTAGTTGCTGCCAATGCGAAACGTGGCGGATATCTTTCTCGCGCTCCCAATTACTTTCACACTCTGGGAGTCCATGCCATTTCACTAGCCATTCGATTTGGCGGCTGCGCTGACGATGACGAAGTATTTTTTCCACGATGTGCAACTCGTCTCCAGTATCTGACTCTAGGATAACCGGAGATGCTTTCGAAATCGGCCGTCCAGCGAACTCAGAGAAATTCGGTTTATATGGCGAGAGTATTTCGACGTTGAATGATGAGTGTAACCTCCTCATATTTCGCGGTAGCATCAACTTAGCTACATTGGTGTTGATCATCTTGATCACTTCAAACGGTCCCACTTTTTTCGCTGCGAGCTTTGCCTTCTTTAACTCCGTGTGAGAGTTAACTGTCTTGAGTGGTAAGTCTTGGTGTCCAATAATACTAAGTCTCCAACCTTAAAGGTGAGACTTACTCGTTTCGAGTCGTAGTATTGCTTCTGACTCTCTTGGGCTTGTATCAGGTTTTCGCGTGCCTTTCTTACTAGTTCTTGACGATACTTGGCGAACCTCGAGGCGAACTCTGATATTGATTGCGTTTCCAGACTATCGCAATCTCTTTCTTGAGAAATCAGATTGGATACTTTTCTTCCAGTATCAATCTCGAATGAGGTGAGCTTGGTAGACGCATTCATCGATGTGGCATGTGCGTACTCGATAGTTCCAAGTAATTTGGCCCAATTTTCTCCGCTGTATGATACCGGACAGCGTAAAGCGTCTTCTAACACCAAGTTTGGCGTTCCGTTTGACCATCCACTTGTGCTCTATGAGCGGTTGTCATGTTTAACTTTACACCCATGATGCTCATTAGTGACTTCCAGAAGTTTGCCGTACACTTCGGATCTCGATCGATGATAATGACTTTCGGCAGTCCATGATGTCGGACTACAGCGTCAAAAAACAACTTTGCAGTGTCTTTTGAGTCGGCAGTCGTGTAAGTTGGTGAATAAATCGGTCTTTTTGACAACTTGTCCACAACCACAAAAATAGCGTCATACCCTTCTGACACGGGTAGACCAGTAATGAAGTCCATTGAGACCACTTCCCAGCATTCCTTCGGAATGGGGATAGGGATCATTAATCCTTTCTTTCGCTGGCTATTTGACTTCCATTGAGCACATGTTTCGAATGTCTCGACGTACTTCTGCACAGTCTCGAGTAACTTTGGCCAGTAGTACCATTGATTCAACTTCATGTAAGTTCTTCGAACTCCTGGATGTGCTGATGTGGCTGCATCGTGAAACTAGTACAGTATCTTCGTCTTTATATCTGGTATGTCTTGAATGCATATTTGCTGCATTGCTTCATCTTGCCTCAGATATATGAGTCCTTTGTCGAAGATGAAGTTTCCATTCGACTTCTTTGTTTTGTAAATATCCTTGAATAACTTGTCCTTATTATAACCTTGCTGAATCGCTTTTTGCACTTTGTCACTGATATGTGCGCGTACCACGTGAAATTCGGTGTTGTGTTTGCTCCTGTTCGACTCCTATCGGACGACTCTCCCCCCGCAACTCTACTACGTCGAGTAAGAGTTGGAAAACATCCAGCGGAATGTTCTGAATGAGGGTGGAGTGAAACATGCGTCTTTCCAAAAGTTTGGAATGCTGAGAATAGTCTTCGGTATTTGGTACACTCATGTACGACGTGAGACATATCCGGAACATTGGACGGAGTCACAGCAATTTCTGGTGAACCTTCCCCAGACACAGCTGAGCGCGATAATGCGTCAGCCCCGACATTCGAACTTCCTTTAACATGATGTAAGACAAAGTCAAACTGGGAAAAGAACTTCAACATTCGTGCCAATTTTGGTGACACTTTCAGATGATGAAGCATCCACTTGCATGCTGAATTGTCGGTATAGAATGAAAAATGTCTTCCTTGGATATATGGACGCCATTTCTCCAGAGCGGTCTTGATGGCTAAAAGCTTCTTCTCATGGGCAGGCCATTTTAATTCATGGGGAACCAAATGATTTGAGTAAAACGCGATGGCGTGGTCTTTTCCGTTTATGCCTTGTGACAGAACTACACCGATGCAAAATCCAGATGCATCTGTTGTCACAATAAACGGGCGACTAAAGTCTGATACGTTCAGAGTAGGCGACTGCTGAAGTGCGACTTTCAATGCTGCAAATGCTCTTTGCTGATCTGGACCCCAATTACATTGGGCACCTTGCTTGGTTAAATCTCGAAGGGGACGCGAGATCATTGAAAAATTGCAGATAAATTTACGGTAATATCCAGCTAATCCCAGAAAGCTGATCAACTCTTTGCGATATGTTGGTGCTTGAAACGTTGCGATAGCATCTGTTTTCTTTGGGTGCACCCGTAGACCGTATTCAGAAACCATGTGTCCTAAGAACGCGATTTCTTTACGCCCAAATGCACATTTGAAGAGTCGAGCATATAGTTTCTCCTTGAGCAACACTTCGCATACTGCGCGGAAGTGTTTAACGTGATCTTCCATTGTACGCGAGAAGATGCATATATCGTCGAGATACACGACAACAAAGTCTCCAAACTTATCGAACAATGTTCGCATAAGACGTGACCACACCCCAGGCATTCCAGATAATCCCATCGGTACAAAACACCACTGATATGTTTCTTTTTGGGTTCTGAAAGCCGTTTACGGTCGACTTGATGTCAACACTACCATTTGATGGTATCCCTGTGCGAGATAAAGCAACGTAAAATACTTGCATCCAACCGTACGATCGAACAAGTCTTCGATCAATGGCAAGGGAATTTTTGCCACGACTGACATGCTATTCACATAGCGATAGTCAATCACCCAACGAATGGGGATCTTCGAATGTTCGATGCGAAGCCATTCTGCGCGTTTTGGGAACCTTCCTGTTGCAGCATATTTCTTGGGAATCCCAAAAATAATGGAGACCCATGGAGAGTTTGACACTTCTATCCATCCTTTACGAATGTTATCTTTTACGAATTGCTTCAACGCTTCCTGTTCTACCTTCGAGAGAAGGAAGGGAGCACGGGAACTCGGCACTGCGTCAGGCTTCATGTGCAACTCGAAATTAACAGCTCTCTTCGGCGGCATTTCATTCGGGAGCTGTTCTGGAAATACGTCCTTGAATTCTTCCAGAACTGGTTTTAACTCCTGCGGCACTTCTGACGGTTCGACGTTGGATATCTTGAAATGGTACACCTCATCGTAAGCTCCACTTTTCATCTTTTCTTGGAAGGTTGGACCATCTATGTCCTCGAAGCTCGTAAGAGCTGCAACTTTAATCTGTTGCGTGCGCCAATATATCTGTGGATTGTACTTGGTGAACCACGGTTGACCAAATATCACTTCATGTGTTTCCGGCAGTTCCCATTAAGTAAACTGCATCTTTGGAAACTCCATACCATCTACACGAATGGTATCTTCCACTTTCTTCGTGGGCTTAATTGATTTCCATGTTCCATCAAAACGACGTGCTTGTACCTCTTGTGTGTTTAATATCTTTGAGGCCAAGCCTGGTTTTAGAAGGTTTGTTGGCGCACCAGAGTCGATTAAAATCTTAACTGATTTATTGCCAATGATTCCATTACGAACTAGCAATCGACCCTGTGATTGTGTGTCCGATTCAGAGTTGTTTGACTCTAAGACAACAGGCTGAACCTCGGTCCTTTTTTGTACATTTGCGGCATTAACTGTGACGCGATCGTACACGGTTGTCTCTTGCTCGTCTTCACGGCTGTCCATATTGTTGACATGCTGACGATTCACATGCTGTTGATTGCTCCGGCCTGAACGATTATTTCCTCTATCGTTGCGCGTTCGGCGTTGATTACATTGAGCAGATCGGTGATTCGGATTTCCACACTTAAAGCATAAATTTCTGCGGCGGCATTCCTCACGAGACGGAATCTGAACGTTACTTATGTCCATCGGTTCTAGACCATTGTTTGAGCGACTTCGCCGACTGTTGTCATAAGATCTGTATCTCGGTCTGTCGTGCGAATTTCCTCTCGAAAATCTCTGAGGATAAGAGCGTTCAAAGTCCAACGCAACGGTAATTGCTTCGGACAATGTTGCACAGCGACGATACTGAACCTCTTCCTTCGTACGACTGGAGAGTTCACGTAGGAATTACATGATCTGGTCCAACGCGCTCATGTCTCAGACTTGGGTGGATAGGTGTCGAAATTTGCTTTCATAATCTGGCAAATCCTTGCAGTCGCGCTCTCTGGAATTATCCATATCTTCGCGCAAACGCTCTTGAAAATCAGCAGGCACGAATTATCGTTCGACTTCGCTGAAAAAGTCATCTACTGTTGTGATGTACTGGATGTACTGCTTTTGCATCACATACCACTGAGCGTCACCTTGCTTCAATGTTCCTCCCAGAACGGCAAGAATTCTCTCTGCGAGCTCTTTGATCTTCCAGTCAACTCCTATAGCGAAGAAGTATTGCTCCACTTGCTTTTTATAGAGCTGGAACGATTCGGCCAATCTCCCTCCATATGTCGGAAGCTTTACACATTCAAGCTTGATTTCCGATAACTGTTTTGACTTTTGCATCTGTTCCAGTAACTTTGCTTGTTTTTCCATGGTCGCAACCATAGTAAACTGCAATTATGCATGCTCATCGGAAGTCATTGGAGAAGACATAATTTAGCTAATATCATTTATAGATTGATATTAACTACTTAGTTACTTCTCTTTACAACTTTTGGTCCAGGTTTTAAGGACTTCTTCGACTTGGCGACCGGGGTGTTTTCGTCCTTGTGCTTAGCAATCTCGCGAGAGATTCGTAAGGGTACAGTGCTCTCGAAGCTGAGCAGGTCACTGGAGTGCGATAGTAGGCGAGCCTTAATGTTCTTGCGCGAGTCGGTGCGCTGAGCCGTATCCAAGTGTTTCTCGAACCGGCAGAGAATGCGGCTGGTTCGACGGATCGATTCGATAATGTCGGCGCGACACTTATCAGCGGCGTCTGGCTTCTTCATGGACAGAAGGGCAAGAGAGTCGGCGGTGTTTGTCTTGGCGGGTTTCTTGTGCAAGTGGCGGGTCATGAACCGAAGCGCAGACCTTTCCGTTAACCCAACTGACTTATTACCGAAACAAGACGATTTATAGTCCAAAGACAACGTCTCGATAACGGCTGCAGTATCAATGGCCCGGAAGGATTTACAGCCAATGAAATGGAGTCCCTGCCCTCAAAAAAGATCGGGACTGACGCGGACACTCCAAGTCACTGCGCTTGAGCTGCTAGCACGGCGGTGCTGCGGGGACGGCGAGCACGGCAAGCACGGCGGAAACGGCGGTGATTTCGGCGGCGGTGCAGAAAGGACGGATAGCACGGCGGCAGGGCGGCGGCGGCAGGGCGGCGGCGGCGAGGAAGCGGTGAAGACCAACGGGTGCTTCCAGATGTGAAGCTCGATGTAAATTTAAAAGTGAGAGTTAGGTCCTTAGTTCGCTATCTGTGCTACTTCTAAGCCTATCGTTCTAGAACATTCTCCGTACGACGTCATGACGTACTCTATAACGTACGACGTCATGGCGTAATCTATATCGTACGACGTCATGACTTAGACATGTAATATAATATATGTATGTTCTAATCTATTAGGTACGTGATATATCACGTACCCCACGATATGACAGAGCCTCTGCCGAAGCATATGTCCCCTCCAGGGATTGGGATCGACAGCGCGGCGGTAGTGATGGCAGCAAATCCTACTTATTTCCAACGCACTTGCAGATCGTGTTTACGGTGGCACTAGGTGTGCAGATATCACGTCAAGTTGGTCAAGAGAAGGAAGGGGTGAAGAGTACTTGGCAAAGCATTCACTATCCTTTGGACAAAGTCTAACTTGGGAAGCTCCATGAATCGCTGAGTATCATCGCGATGCCCTGACGGTTGTTGAGGTTCAAGACGTAATGTAGCGTGTTGAATTCCGTATCCGGATGGCGGTAGCATATCAGAGTTTTTGCGGCGGATCATGGGTCGAAGGGGCGCGACCTCAGCATAGGAAGGGGAAGAAAACACGAGATAGTTTCCAATACATTTCAATTGCTTTTCTACCGAGTTCGAATTATGCCTCACCTTCTTACGGTTAGCGGATCTCCTTATATCTCAATAAACCTATGAGTAGGACCACTAGAATATTACCGCTACGATGGTAGGCTAAATATCACGTACCCCATATTAATCCCTTGGGATTACCCCCAAGTTAAGTACATGAGTGCAGTAATCACTGGGGAGGAAAGGCGATGAATAGGGAGCATAAAATAGTAGATTTACGATATAAATATAGTAGAATTTACGATATATATATATAGTAGATTTACTATATTCTGCCCCCTACTCATCGCCCCCCCAGTCACACCATTTAAAAGGCAACCCGCGCAAAAAAACAAAAGCAGCCTAGTAACAACAACAACGACAAAAAGAAAAAGCAACGATGCTGGAAACCATCGTCAGTTGTGGCCATCTCGACTACGCAGTACCCAACGTCTGTGTTCAATGTTGATATCGTCCATCTAAATGTCTGTACTGCGTAGCGCGTGTTCTGGTCCTTACGTACTGCCGTGCTATGTTCCACTCCAATTAGACGATCCGAGAAAGTAGCGAGACAACGAAAATAAAACAACAAACGTAATCTTATATTCCACAGTCCTTGAGCAACTTAAAACGTAAAGCCAGTGACCCAAACCAACAATCTCGTGATACGAGAATTCAATGCGCGAAAACAAATCCGACTGCCACTGCAGTGTACCAAGTAATCAACTTAAAAAATCCAAACATGCCGCGCACTGTAGCGCGCTTGTTCTCCACTCGAAAAAATCCACACGAGAGTCAATAATCCAATTCAGAAGTGATTTATTAGAATTAAGTTTGCACCTAAAACTAATAATATGCAAATACACAATGTTTTGTACCTAACCTAAAGTTATGTACAATACATCACCTTTTCACTGAAAAGTCGCTGAAAAACCAAAATGTCGACGCGAGCGTCAGCGCAAAAAGCGCGCGCTTCCAACACTCCTTCTCGAATTTCCCGTGAAAACCAATTACTTCATCGCAACCGCCGCCAGTCCAAGGCCATCCTGCGCGCGTTTCAACTTCTCAGGATTAAGCGGCTTCGTGAAAACACCTTCCAAGTTCTCACCCGTAGGTCGGTAGCTTGCCTTGACGACACCATCCTTAGACTTCAAAAGTAAAACTTCACCCGAACATCCATGTGTTTTGTCTTCGACGTTTTGCCATCACCTTCCAACATTTTAATTGCCGCCTGGTTGTCGCAAAACAACGTCATCGGAAGAGCAACCTTCAACCCGACTTCACTTGACATCTCCTTGAAACCATTCAGCTCACATAGAGCCACTGACGCCGCATAAATCTCGGCTTCCATTGTGGAAAGCGAAACACAAGACTTTCGCTTGCACAGCCAGTGCACAATGCACCCTTCCACGAAAAACACACCTCCACTCGTGGACTTCCGGTCTTCCTTAGAACCAGCGAAATCCGCATCACAAAAACCCACGATACTAACTTCACCTTTTTCCTTGGATTTTGTGTTCCATTCGCTTCCAAACGTAATTTCATGTTCGACGTGCCCTTGAGAAATCGTAAGATCCTCTTGGCCGTCATCCAATCCAGATTCGAAGGCGCATGAGCTCAGCGCGTGGTCTTGTGCACTGCGTACGCAATGTCAGGCCTGCAGCAGCGCGCGATCCAAAGCAAACTTCCGGTAAACGACTGGAAATTCTTGATCGTCGGCGCTCCATCATTTCCACAATTTTTCAGCATATCTTGATCCTTCAAGTTTTGGTCTTCGATTTCATCCCCGATCGGCTACCTCACTGTGTTTGCCTCCTCCCTACCGTACATCTTCAGGAGGTCCTTGATCATGACTTCTTGATCGAGAAAATAACCACCACTTTCTTGGTACTCCACTCGCATGCCGAGAAATTTTGACACTTCGCCCAAACTTTTTATCTCCAAATCCTTGACCTACTCGAAAAAATTCGCCACATGTACCTGCTTCGTTGCCGTGACCAATAGGTCATCCACGTATACGCCCACCACGACTGTTTCACCACAAACCTTTTTGTAGTACAGACAACCGTCCGTAAAGCTTTGTTCGTACCCTTGACTTAGTAGCTTGGAGTGCAAGAGGCGGTTCCATTGCATCCCCGCCTGTTTCAACCCGTAAAGTGTTTTCTTTAATTTGAGCACCACATCACTTGAATTTACAACTTGCAATTCCTTGAGTTTTTCTTGTTCCACCTTTATTCCACTAGGGATGAACAGATATATTTCGTGTTTGTCCTCCAACGATTTCACATAAGCGTTGGGGATGTCCCCATGCATCGCTCGTACTCTCCATTTCCGATCAAGCATTAGAATAAACCGAACAGTGGTCATCTCCATGACCGCGGCAAAGGTTAGTTCATAATTTACCCCGAAACGCTGCTCGTTTCCGCAGTCCAATAACCTCGCCTTGTAGCGCTCTACTTGTCCATTAGAATCGGTCTTGATCTTGAAGACCCACTTCGAATGCAACGGTTTCACGTTGGTTGGTTTCTTGACTATCTCCCAGACTTCGTTGCCTTCCAAAGCCTTGATTTCTTGATCCATCGCGTCGATCCACTTGTCAGCGTCTTGGCGACTCATCGCATCGCGATATTTCCTTGGGTCGCCCTCCATTACCATGTTAATCGACGCTTCCTTTTCTTCGTCGTCGCCGTTGTCCTCTTTTTTGCTTTCCACCTGAGCCATGCGCTCGGCGTACTGACGCGTGACATGACGTCCCCTCGTCCATCGCAGCTTTATTTTTGTCTTCTTTCTCGCGATTTTCTCCACTCTAGGAGTCACCGTGGCTCCTTCTGACCCTCGGTCACTTGGTGGAGCTTCCGCGTTGCATTCTTCGTCCTCACCAATTCTCAGCTGCCGGTTTTGCACGTCCGTAAGCGTGTCTACATTCTTCACGTGCTGAGGGACGGTCAACTTCCGCTCGCCTTTCAGGTAGACCTTGAAACCTTTGGTCTCCTCGCTTCGACCGATAATTACCCCGACCTGCGCACGGTGCGCAAGAGTCTTCTTTCAGGGGTTCCTGTACACGGTACACGGCGAGCCAAAAGTCACAATAGCGCCTAAATTCGGCTTATTTCCAGTGAGAACTTCCAGCGGCGACATTCGCTTGGGGTTTGCACTTGTCGGGGTGCGGTTCAGCACATAAGCTGCATACTCCGCCGTATCCCCCCAAAATGACAAATTTAATACGATTCCGAACAGCATGCACCGGGCCATATTCATCACCGTCCGATGCACGCGTTCAGCTTTTCCGTTACTGGCTTGATTCCCGGCCTCGCTTATCTGCCTAGCGATGCCGGTACTGCGACAAAATAGTCAACATTCCTATATTCCGCACCCCCGTCAATCCTTAGGACGTGAATCATGCATGCGAAAGTTCTCTCGAAAAGTGCCAGAAAATGTTCAAATTTCTTGGCCGCAGTATCCTTATTCTTCGCCGAAAAAAACCTAGTGTAATTACTCTTGAAATTAATGAGATTCACCAAGTAACGGTTGCCCAAACGATCTTTCGGTGTGATTGGACCTTTAAGGTCAGAGAAAATCACACCACAGATCCGATCAACAGGCGCGTTTTCACCGCTGTCTTTCTTCGACTGATCGTTCTTGGATTGCTTGCCTTGCGCCCAGGTAACACAGTGCCTTCGCGTCTCGTCTGTGATCCGGATTCCATATTCCGGATCCTTTTCCACCCTCAAAATTGTATCATAATTGAGGTGGCCCATCCGCACATGAAAGTTCATCAGCGATCCACTTTGGACGTCGTCTTCCGGCGTGTAGTTTTCTTCCGTCGGATACTGCACCGACATAATCATTTCCTTGTACGTCTTTTTCAGACGATCCACTTCACCTTCCACGGTGAACACATTACTCACTGAGCGAACATGAGTGATAGGAAGGCGCGTTTCATGCCTGACAAGCGTTCTTTCTACATCCACGTAATCAATGACGAAACCACCCTTTTCGAAAACACCATACGAAAAAACGTTTCTGGCTGCTCCTTCTACGTAGAAAAAATCTTTGATTTTTACGCGAGTTTCCGCGTTCCCATGTAGAAAAAGAATGTACATCGTGCCCTTCTTAGTGATCACGAAAGTTTTTTCGTCCACTTGATGACACTGACGGTCTACAGTCTTCACTTCCGTCAAGCAAGTAAGATCCGGCGTGAGATGCACACTTGCACTTCAGTCTAGAATCCATGTGTCTCGACCGGATGGCACATCATTTCCGTCGATCATTAATGCGAGATCAGATTTCGGCACCTTCTTCTTTTTGGGGCATTCCCTCTTGAAGTGCCCCCGTCTCCACATGCGTAGCAACCGCGATTTTTTATCGCCACAGCCTTTTTAGGATTTTACACAATCATGTTCACTTATCCGGAGCCGTGACCTTTCTGCCGCCGACTGGTAAACTCAACAGCCTGCGCAAACTGACATATTTCTTCGGCTTGCTGCAGATGGTCCATACGTAAATGATTGTAACGTGACATCAGAACATTCGACATCTCTGAAACGGCATGGTAAATTATATTATCCAACACCATTGCGTCGCAGTTCGATCCGACTGCATCCGCCACTGCCGTGAGATATAGAAAATGGTCCGGCCAACTCCTTCCCGGTGCCTTGCGTGCACTTAGAAGTTTCATCCCTTCCGCGTGCGTAATACTCACGCTGAAAGCTGCATGCTCTTGTTCATGATGTTCCACAATGCTGGTTCTTCTTTCCACCAGATTTCCGCAAACCAGTCGTAATATGCTTCCGCTGGGCCAGCCAGAGAATGGCCCAGCAATTCGACCTCGATGTCTTTCGTCCATCTAAAACCGCAGCATTCTTCAGCGATCGATATCTGCTGACGATCTTCGTTCTTCAGCCCCAAAAACCCAGACCCAAGACCCTTATACTCTTCAGTTCCATCGAAGGCCGGATCTGGAGTTTCTTCTCCTTGGCCGTCGGTGGTCTTGGCATCAGGTATGGCTGCGCATGAACATTTTCAGGCGCTACAATATGCCTGTTGAACGTTTCCGGGTGCTGCATACGCCTGCTGGACATTTCCAGGTGCTGCATACGCTTGCTGAAAGTCCCCAGGGGCTACGTATGCCTTCTGGTACTGATTCGCGGCTTGTTGCTGCATATATACCTTCGACGGTGCACGTAGGCCTTACCGGGGTTAGCACCCCGCCCCTAGTGAACACATCCTTGCCGGCTTTGCTAATATTCTTGAAGAACATTTTTCCCGTGCTTCCGACGTTAGCCTCGTCTTTCTCTTCATCGCTTCCATCCAGGGAGGACAAGCTCATCTTGGTGTCTACCTTTGACTTCGGCGCCGCAATTTGTGCCGGCGCCCCCTTGTTTAACTATGATTCCAAATC
Source organism: Peronosclerospora sorghi (assembly GCA_026184515.1). Lineage (NCBI taxonomy): Eukaryota > Oomycota > Peronosporomycetes > Peronosporales > Peronosporaceae > Peronosclerospora > Peronosclerospora sorghi. Next base: position 9,694,981 of record CM047581.1, on the reverse strand, counting down.
GTCAAAGCGATTCATCATATGTGCGAACAATCGCATCATATCCTCCGGACTGACTGTCTGATTCGACGAGTCACTGGCCTCAATTGGGCTCATAACCTGTTCAATGTTGATGTCTTCCATGTAACGGGGTTACATTCGAGTTACATATAATGTTGGTGTACGTAAGTACACCACGGTTGAGGTCAGCAGTGACCGGTTTGAAAGGTTTTGAACATTTGGTTATTTTAGCCAATCAGGGCAGGGGCCCTTGGTGTGGTGGTGTGTCAGCCATCCACGTGTCAGTACACAGGTGTGTACACTACATTTTAGCTAGGTACGAATTAGGAATATTCTACTTAGTATTACATATAGTTTATATTAGTTTAAATTAATTTAGGCTAATTACATATTAAATATATTCAGTTTACATTTCACTCTAAAGTGCAGGCGCGCGACCACGCCCGGTCGCGCGCGCAGTGAGTGCCGTAGGTAAGAGGGAGCCCTCCCTTTACCTACACCATTAGTAAGGGAGCCTTGCCGTTAAGGCATTAGCGGAGCCCCTTGCCGTTATGGAATTAGCGGAGATCCTTGTCGTTAAGGCATTAGCGGAGCTAGGCGCACGACCGCGCCCGGTCGTGCGCTATAAGGGAAGCCTTGTTACAAGGGGCTAGCGAAAGCTATCTGTAAACCACCCCGGGAATCTTGGCCCCGAGTAGGAAAGCTCTCTCCTACTAAGCCCTTTTATAAGGGCGTATCGGCTAAGTAGCGGCGGACGCCGCTTAAAGGAAAGTCTTCCTCGTTCGCTAGCCGCACCGTGCGTGTACGCACCCGTCTACAGTCCATCTAAATGTCTGTACTGCGTAGCGCGTGTTTAGGTCGTTACGTACTGCCGTGCTATGTTCCACTCCAATTAGAGGATCCGAGAAAGTAGCGAGACAACGAAAAATAAAACAACAAACGTAATCTTATATTCCACAGTCCTTTCACAACTTAAAACGTAAAGCCAGCGACCCAAACCAACAATCGCGTGATACGAGAATTCAATGCGCGAAAACAAATCCGACTGCCACTGCAGTGTACCTTGTAATCAACGTAAAAAATCCAAACAAGCCGCGCACTGTAGCGCGCTTGTTCTCCACTCGAAAAAATCCACACGAGAGTGAATAATCCAACTCAGAAGTGATTTATTAGAATTAAGTTTGCACCTAAAACTAATAATATGCAAATACACAATGTTTTGTACCTAACCTAAAGTTATGTACAATACATCACCTTTTCACTGAAAAGTCGCTGAAAAACCAAAATGGTGACGAGCTGCAGCGTAAAAAGCGCGCGCTTCCAACAGTTTGCTCTTCGAGCTAGGTGGTAATCGCTCCAAACCCCATATCGCTCCTCCGTTCCCTTTTCCCGTACCTCTTTGACACCCGAACCGTTCTACATGCGTGTATTAAACCGTTCTTCCTCCCACCTTTCTTCTTTTCGTGACGAACTTTCCTTTCTCTTTTCGGACCCCATTAATCGGGGGATGGATTAGCTGAAGCACGAGGTGGAATCTCGACAAAACGTCCTTTGCTTTCGCCTTCTACGGTGTTCGTCAGATAGAAGAGCGCGCGTGTGGAATTGCACCATGCAGGAGTTCCTCACAGAGATACTTAGGAACCTCCCCATTTTTTGGGACATGTGTCAGCCTTGTCAAGCGCGTGCTGTAGGGTCGCTTTAATTACGCTTGCACCCGACCCTACTCCGACCTAGTATTCTGTCCACTGCAGGAAAATGTCCCGTCCCGTGGTTGGGCCTTAACCATTGCACCACAGGGTCGGTAGGATATATTTTCTTTACAGATATTAGAAACCTCCCCATTTATTGGGATAGGTGTAAGCCACGTCAAGCGCGTGCTGTAGGTTGCTTTCATTATAATTAAACCCACTTTGAATTCTGTCCACTGAGGAACTCGAACCCTACATGTAACGGGGCTACATTCGGGTAACACTGAGTGTTGGTGTACATGAGTACACCACGGTTGAGGTCAGTATTGGCCGGGTTGAAAGGTTTCGAACCTTTGGTTATTTTAACCATTCAGGGCATGGGCCCTTGGTGTGGTGGTGTGTCAGCCATCCACGTGTCAATACACGCGCGACCTCGACCGGTCGCGCGCGCAGTGGGTGTTGTAGGTAAGAGGGAATTCTCCCCTTACTTACACCCCGTAAAGGGAATACAGCCGCTAAGGCTAAGTCGTAAACTAACCCGGGAATCTTGGCCCCGAGTAGGAGAACTCTCCTACTAAGCCCTTTACAAGGGCGTATCGGCTAAGTAGCGATATCTACCGCTTTAAGGAATAGTCTTCCTCTGTGCGCTAGCCGCACCGTGCGTATACGCACCGGCTACACTACATCTCTTAACCACTGCACCACAGGGTCTGTAGAAGTTCTTTACAGACCGGTAGCACTATGTCATCATCGATGCGCCGGGGCGCAAAAGTTTAAGCCACAGACTCGGTGGGGTGCTTGATTTTTACCTTCCGCTTGGCAGCCGAGTCTGAACCCTTGGCCTTACCCCTGTCATGTGTGGCACAAATAGGTGCTACCCCCTGGGGGAAATTCTTTGTACAATGGTACCATGTACCAGACGTAAAAAGCTCTTACAATATTACGAGCAAAATCGTGTGATCGAACGTGTTTCATGTAAAAAACAACAAGCAACAACAAACAACAAACAACAACAACCCCACTATCGATCGATGGTATTGTCAATCATGATTTTCATTGGTATAGAGATTATGGTATAGATGCTTAAGGACGGATTTTTTATAATTTGTGTATATTTTGGGTACACTTTGTCAGCACATCTTCATTCGTCACAAGTAGATCTACCTCGACCCTCCCTTACCTAGATCCAGCGCTTTCTCAAGAGATTGTAGTGATTATGAGCGACGAACACGCAGGCGATACACCCAGTTGGATGAAAGAACAGGCAGCTGAGTATGCTGATTTGGTTGGTAGTTTCGTGGAATCCGTGGTTGACTCAGACACGGACGAAATTCTCGAGTATCAGCTTATCTGGGAAGGTGGTGACCTGGGTGTGGCCCTTACAACGATCGAAAGTGGCGATGGCGGCGTGGCCGTGAGCCGTGTGACGGGAAAAGGCTTTCCCTTTGGTATTAAGAACGTTGGACCCGGAGACCTGTTGCTATCTATTAACATGAAGGATACAACTAAAATGAATCTGGATGACGTCGTGGCCTACCTGCAAGTATGTGATTTGCCCGCCACGTTGCGATTTAAGAAACTCTCACCAGTTACGAATAATGAACCCGTCACAAGACCCAGGAAGAGCACGTACACAATTACTAGCGGTAGTTCTAAAGGTCCTACCAGTCCCATTGGATCTACGGCTCCTCCATCGTTACCTCGCAGCTCAAACAAATATGCGCGACCATCTACGGTACACCCGGATCTTAGCTCTTTACCTAAAACGGAGACCCCAGCACCATCTCAGCGCCAGAGTGACAAGATGCCAACTCCCTCCCAGAGGACCTCGGAGCCAGCTGAGTCGAAAGTTGACACGTCATACCAACGAGTTTCCAAGCCTGAGGCTGCATTTGCACCTATGGATTCACTTCGCAAACTGGATGGGTTGGTACTTACCTCAGGTGAGAACGACCTTGGCTTAGACGATTCCGAAGATGAGTCACCGCGTGAATCGCAAGAATCGCGTGACTCGTGGCGTGGTGGGAGCTTTGATGTTGATGCAATTCATTCCGGTTTGAAGGACGATGAAGAGGAAAAAGAGGATGTGCAACTGAAGGAAAAGCAGCAGGATAATGATCAATTCCAGCGCGGTAAGAGTGCATCGACAGCTGCAGTGCCTGGACATTTCCCTATTGAAACCGAGGGAAATGTTGTAAAAATCGTACAGGATGCAGAGGATGCTTCGTCGGTCGCAGCGGCTGACAAAGTGCGCGCTTTTTCGCCCGCGGAAAGTACTAACTCTCTGGCCTCTTCGATGAACTCGTTGATCAACTCGTCCATTAACGATGCTGATGGACCACGGCCTTCGGTGCCTGTGACAATGGATAGCACGGCTCCGATTAAAAAGAGCCAACCGATCGGTACTTTACACGAAATGTGTGCAAAGGGCAACCTACGCGGCGTGTTGCAATATTTACGAGTTAATGGTCCAGAGGACCTGTTGAACCGGGAGCCAAATCACGGTCAAACAGGCCTACATCTTGCTGTAAAGAGCGGGAAGGTGCCGCTGGTGAAGGTGATTGTGGAGCAATACAAACCGCTTGATGAAATTATTAACCTTGAGGACGACAAGGGCAATACAGCGCTACACTTTGCAGCTACGAAGTCACCAGCTATGGTACATTTGCTTCTGGAGAACGGGGCAAGTGCCAACGTGAAAAACAGCCGCAAATTTACGCCATTAATCATCTCAGTAATTACGTCTAAGGATGACAGTGTTATCATTCCTCGCATGCTCCTTAAGTTTGGTGCCAATCCGAACGATATGCACGACAGCCAGACTGTCATTCACACTGCTATCAGTACTGGTCGATTGAATATTGCTGGCGCACTTGTACGAGCAGGAGCAAAGATGGATGTGGAGGATGCAGAAGGCAAAAGTGTCTTTGAGAAGCTACCCCGGAAGGATCTCCGACTCTTAATCTCTCACATTTACTTCCCGCCAACGCATATCACGAGAAAGGAGCGCTCCGAGTGCATGTTGTGCCACCACAAATTCAAGTTTGGCTTCCGCGAGCACAATTGCACGCACTGCGGCCGTCTTTGCTGTGCCGAGTGCTCTGCACTCCATGTTGAAATGTATAAATTTCCGATGGGGTTTCCTGGTCGCACACGGCGCGGGGCAGCAAACCGTGACCAGAAGCGTGTGTGCAAGACGTGCTACAATGTGTTTAAGGAGCGCAACGACGAGCCGGAAAAGAGTGAACTATCCAAGTTCATTAACCGTGTTATTAATATCGAATGGGATGAAGTCAACCCCGACAAATTGCAGAAGGAACAGGAAGCAGGTCGTCGCGGTGAATAAAAGCCAAAGCGCGGACGAAGTGGTGGATCAGCAAACGATGTGAAACTGAAAAAGCCAAACGGGTGCATACGGGAGTTGTATGGAAGGTAAAAACGTAAAATAGTGAAACATAAAGAACTGTATCTTTTTCGTTGCTCAAATACACTACACCTTCTTTGCCCGTCCAAAATGTAAATTTTTGTGACCAATGTGAAATGGGTAGCGAAGAAAAATATAAGTTTCATAACTTTTGTAACCATAGTAAAAAGCATTTTAACCAATGTGAACTGGCACAATTAAACACAAGAATGTATTCAAAGTATTTACATTCTATACTGTTAGAATACGAAGATGAGCTGAAGCGTTGCGGTATTCCAAGTTTGGTGCATCATCGCGCGAGTGCAGAAAATAGGTATACACAAAATTTATATTTTGGGATGGACTATAATTTAATCTAGTCAAATAAAATCACTTACATTTTCTTCTTTAACGACTTAATCGGTACTTCTTTCCCGCACGCTACTTTTGCGCGCATTCTGACTTTTGACCAACAAATGATTGTGATTGACGACAGTGTAGTTCTCGTTCCGCATTACGTGTTAGTGGAGTGCATTCAAGTGTATTATCTCGATAAGTTGTATTACGTACCTGGAGATTGATTACGCATACGCAAGTGGAGACTTTACATTGAAATTGAGTGGAATAAAAACTGTACTGCAATTACGACATGGTGAAAGGGAAGACTGTTAAACACATACTGCATGTCTTCGAAGCGTAAAGCGGTGCTGAATGCATTAATCTATTGCGATCGAGTTAACGAGATCATTTTCTTATCGATAACGCTCATAACTTGAGCTGCGGCTCCCTCGAGGAGGAGCATACGATCGATGCTTTGTAAGCATGGGCGCTCATTGTAAAAAATAAGCCTTTCACACATAAAAAAGGCAAGAACATCTTTACTTTTTGTTTTAGGCGAACCCTATGCGCACCCCATGTTTCTGATATCCGCACCCCATTTTATATAAAATCATGTTTAAACAGAACATACATTATTTAATCACGATTACGAGAACTAATAAGACTGCTGAAAAATGAGCTCTACGGAAGCAAGTGGCTGAGTTACGCCAACTACAATCAACGGTCCGTTGCGGCACTGAAGCACGTGTGGTTTACGCAGGATCAAGTCCATCGTGACAACGTAAATGGCTGGCACATAACCGATGCTTTGCCACCCGCTACGACTGGATAACGAGGCGTACACGTACTAATATTAAAATTTTGGTGTGGCAATCACCACCCCCCAACTGATGTGCAATCGGATCCTTCCTGATCTCTGTTAGCTTAGAATTGCCCGTCAGCCTTCTGCTGTACAAGGTGACTTGAAGATGCGAATATATTGAAGAGGATGGACGACTACATTGCGTCGGTCGCAACACAAAGGAACCCTGATAAAGTCGATTCGACCTGTATTTGGATGCTTTTTAGGTTGCGTTTTGCTCGACGTGTTTTAGTGGCCCCTCCCCCCATCCCCCAACGTTAACGGATTAATAAAGTGTGTGTGCAAAGTGAGCCATGTTACTGAGACACAGCGATGGATGATATAGATTGTGTGCCTAAGCATCGCACGTATTACTTTTTTGAACGTGCCCAACAGTAAGGTTAAAAGCATGAAGGTAAACAGCGAGAAACGTTATGTATCCTTAGACCTTGTAGCGATTGGTTACTTTAATTGCATCAAACGCATCGGCAATTGAAGGACCGCCGCGTCGAAGGAGTTCTCTTGGAATCTGATGGTACCATAATTGGGACATTCTAAACCAAATCTATCTGCATTCCTTGAATCCCTGAATTTACTTTGTGACAAGTAATTTCTACTTCACTTCACCGTTTTGCTTCGAACGCCATTTGATTCCATATAGGAGACAGCCATGTGCTTCAGTGCCGCAACGGACCGTTGATTGTAGTTGGCGCAACTCATCCACTTGCTTCCGTAGAGCTCATTTTTCAGCAGTCCTTTTAGTTCTCGTAATCGTGATTAAATAATGAATGTTCTGTTTAAACATGATTTTATATAAGATGGGGTGCTGATATCAGAAAATGGGGTGCGGATAGGGTGCCCGTTGTTTTATTGGGTGCCATTTCACATTGGTTGAAATGCTTTTACTATGGTTACAAAATTTATGAAATTTATATTTTACTTCGCTGTCCATTTCAAATTTGTCACAAAACTTTTCATTTTCGACGGGCAAAGGTGTGGATACTTTTTTGGTCAAAATATACAGGAATGGTCCAAGGAAATCCTTTAGAATGCGGTAATTAGAGCAGTGTTGGGCGCTGACGTTCAAACTTAAAATCGTTCATACGCAGGCCTGAGTAATAGTGGCAATTGCCACTATTACCGATATTAAGCTAATAGTGGCATATTCAGAATTTTAATAGTGGCATATTCAGAATTTTAATAGTGGCACCGAAGTGGCACTATACAATCTGCCAGTTTTTGACACTAAAAAACAACGCCATCACTTTTTAATTGTGATATTCAGAAGCTTCTTGTGCTGCTGGGCATGGAGACAGTTTCTACACCGAAATCAGACAGACTCTGCCTGAAAATATCCTTCTCACGCCTTAGCCTGGAGAAATCTGCCTCGTCCGTAGAAGTGCCTGGATAGACTGATGCCAAGCCTCCCGAAAATTCAAATAGCGCCTGGAATCGCGACCCAAGAAGACCCCAACCGTCCCTAAACGACGTCCTGTGATCACAGGCATCGATTGCAAGCTGTCGTGAAGGAACTTAAATTTTCGAGGTTTCCACTCAAAAACAACACAAGGAAGCGATAGACTACACTTCTCTTGCTTAAACTTCCCAGGTTCTTCGTACTTACGTCCGAACTTTACCACAAAATCACTTAAAATGGACACTTCCCTGTAACACGCAGGATGCCCCTTAGCTTAGATAACCGCAAGGGAATCTTTATCACGCTTTAACACGCGTTCACTTAAAGGTTTCCTCGGGATGTCTTTAGACTTAGTTTTTGTATGGGTTGAAAAGGGTTGGCTGGTTGAAAGAAACGACTCTTTGTAAAGGGGGAAAATTTGATTATAATTAAAGTACTAAGAAATCCTATATCTGCCTCTAGTGTCTGTCCAGCTTGTTACTTCTTGGTTACTTCAGCACTGGCTTCAATACCGAAAAATTACTTCATGGTCGGCTAAACTGTCGTGGACGGTCATCCGTATACCTTTTTTTGACCGCGTACTACCACAAACTGTCGTGGACGGTAACCCGTATACCCTCTATGTATACTTTTCATATACACTTAACCACAGACTCCAGACACTTCACCACAAACTGTCGTGGACGGTCACCCGTATACTCTCTATA
>CM047581.1:9664188-9686579 GCA_026184515.1 Peronosclerospora sorghi | reverse complement strand
ACTTCACCACAAACTGTCGTGGACGGTCACCCGTATATTCTCTATGTGTACTTTTCATATACACTTAACCACAGATTCCAGCCACTTTGCCACAACCGCCCCTTGCGCAGCTTCAGCGTAGGCAAGCAAAAGCAAGCAATCCATTTATATATCACCTCAATATCAAATTTTCGCTAGTTCCACTTCAAATAGTGACGTGCCTCACTGTCTGCCATAGTAGAAACAAAACAGGGGGTATCGTATCTCTTGCACGCTTCCATCATCCGATCCCAATCGATATCCTGTTCGAATACATATCACGCAGCCACAATGAATAGGTAATCACGTGATCTGCTGAGTGATACCAACGATCTTGAAGGGTTCTGTAACGAGGTTACATTCGGGTTACATTGAGTGTTGGTGTACATGAGTACACCACGGTTGAGGTCAGTATTGGCCGGTTTGAAAGGTTTTGAACCATTGGTTGTTTTAACCAATGAGGGGATGAGCCCTTGGTGTGGTGGTGTGTCAGCCATCCACGTGTCGGTACACAGGTGTGTACACTACATTTTAGCTAGGTACGAATTTGGAATATTCTACGTAGTATTACATATAGTTTATATTATTTTAAATTAATTTAGGCTAATTACATATTACATATATTCAGTTTACATTTCACTCTATTTTGCGGACGTGCGACCTCGACCGGTCGCGCGCGCAGTGAGTGTCGTAGGTAAGAGGGAGCCCTCCCTTTACTTACATCCCGTAAAGGGAATACAGCCGCTAAGGCTAAATCGTAAACTAACCCGGTAATCTTGGCCCCGAGTAGGAGAACTCTCCTACTAAGCCCTTTACAAGGGCGTATCGGCTAAGTAGCGGTATCTACCGCTTTAAGGAAGAGTCTTCCTCTGTGCGCTAGCTGCACCGTGCGTATACTCACCGGCTACATCTGGTAGCACTTGTAGTCAATACAACACCTGTGATGGTAGACTAGGCATCCTCTGCAAAGGATGAATCAGGACGATTGGGATAGTTTGACCCTCGTCCAGCAGGAAGCCTTTAAAAGGCTGTTACCCTTAACGGGGGAAGAAGGCATGAAGCTCCTAGTGGAGCAGGGCCTAGAGACCGTAAAGGCAAGGGTAAATGCCCTCATCGCTCATGAGGCGAGTTGTAGTGGAGGTCATTCCAAGGGGTTGCGCCCTCCATTATCGTTTAAGATAAAGGAGTTCACCGGAGAGAAGGGTGACAACCTTTACGTGTGGTTGCGAGAGGTCGAAACGGCCTTCGCCACAGCGAATATGACCGCTGATCACTTGCAAGTGGGACTTGCATTGACCCATCTTACGGGCAAAGCCCGTACATGGGAGCTTACGTGTTCGTAGTCAGTCACGGACGTGTTCCCAACATGGAAGGTCCATAGCAGAAGCTCATGGACATGTACTCAACGCCTGATCTGGTTTTCCAGAATCGACTGGCGTTCCTGAGGTGCCGTCAAGGCACTAAGGACCTGTAGATTTATATCCAGGAGATTAAGACCCTGTTGGCAGGGATTTACGCGAAAGTGTATTCGGACAATGTGTCCATCCCCGTCTTCATGGGATGCCTGAGAGAAGGGCCATCACGTTCGGAATTGTTCCGATGCCGACCCCAATCCCTGGAGGAGGCGTTCAAGATGACGTTTAACGCCGAGAAGAATTTCCGTTCCTCTAAGGTGGGTCCCGAACCCATGGACCTGAGTCAGGTCGAAGCGAAGGAGAAACCTCCCACTAAGAGTCATTCTGACTCTTTTTCACAGAGCTTCGAGGCAGAGCTCTTAGCTATGTTGCAGCGGCATGGGCCGCTGAGATGCTTCCTGTGTGGAAGCACGGATCATCTGAGGAACAGATGTCCGAAAAATCCCCAGCGAGACACTCGCTACAAGGGACCAAGGGTGAGGAAAAAGCCCTTGTCAAAGCCGTCGGGAAACGACGGCTCCCAGTAGGTGCGGGGCGCCCTACTGGGGGACCCCTCAGTGCTGTTAAGCCCCAGGGTAGGGGACGACAGCACAAAGCCCCGAGGAAAGCGGTGCTTTCTAGCACCGAGTTGGTGAACCAGCCAGGTTTGCTGGTAGTCCTTGCGACGTGAAAGGCTTTGATAGCTTGGAGAGTCTTGATAGACTCTGGAGCGTCTGACAATTATATCAGACGGGCTTCTGTTGAGAAGAGTCGGCTGTATGCCGAGGCCCTAGAGGCACGTTCTCGTGACGTTGTCACGGTCCGTCTTGCGACGGGCGTAGAGGTTTCTGTACCCAAGGTCTCGATTGACCTTAAGCTGAAGTTTGCAGACTTCGACAGCTTAGAACGTTGCCTAGTCCTGGATTTGGACTCGAGGTATGACCTCATTCTGGGCATGAAGTGGCTGGAACGCCAACGAGCCATGGATAGACTGGAAGTATAAGCTCATTGGCTCAACGCACCCGCGGTCGGGTGAAGCATTGGCGAGTCATGAACCCACCTTTGCTCGATCGCAAAAGCGATTCTGGCGTGAGATGCCAGAGATTGGGATGTCTGAAATGATCATTCCCAATGGCGTTAAGGAAGAGTTCCTTAACGAGGGGGGTTCGACGGTTAATCCCCACGCCGTGAATGGCGATACTGGTGAGTTGCCAGTGGCAGAGGTGGATTCCTCTGAGGTAACTCCAGTGGTAGGGGTAGAGACCCCTGTGGTTAATCGTGAGGCGCTTCCAAGCAAAGAGACCCTTAGTTCGTCTCTTTTGCACGTCGGGATTGATTCCGACTACGCCGTTATAGGTGAGACCGGCGAGTCACCGGTGGTAGATGTAGAGACCTCAGTGAATAGGCGCGTGGCGATTTCAATAGATGGGGAAATTGACTCCCCCCCATCTGGGTCTCGGGATGAGTCCCGAGGCCAGTAGTCAGCAGTCCTATCGGATGCTGAATAGCGTGACAGATGTTGTCACGGAAGGCGTAAGACTGGAACGGTTGCCTGGGGTAGGCGAACTGTTGACGTTGGAGGAGATTTCCTTCAACGAGTTTGAGACTGCTGTAAAAGCAGGTGAAATCGACGAGATCGTCGTATTGAGTCCGGAAGAGGAGTTAAACTTCTCATCCACGATGGACGAGTCAGTTTTGGTGAAAACCAAACAGGCATTAAATGCCCGAAGCGGCCTCAAGATCCTTGCAGATCCTGAGGACCCTTACCATCCCTTGTTAAAGGAATTCGGAGATTTCATTAGTGATAACCCGCCGATGGGGTTACCACCGGATCGGGGAGTCCGACATGAAATTGATTTGGTTCCTGGAACCAAATACTGCGTCACTAGGCAGTGGCCTCTCCCCAAAGAACAATGCGACGTCATCGACGCATTCTTCAAGGGGAAAGAAGAGGCAGGGATGGTGCGGGAGAGCAAGTCTCCCCACTCATCTCCCACTTTTTGTGTTTGTAAACCGAATGGAAAGTGGCGCATTGTGCATGCGTACAACAAGCTGAATAGCAGCTACTGTACCCATGCAGACTCCGATTCCTCGGAAGGATGTCCTTCAGAACAATATGGCGGGCTGTACTGTATACAGTTCCTTAGATCTGGTGGACGGGTATTATCAGGTGATCATGCGAGCGTCCGATATTCCGCTGACAGCGGTTAGCACGCCTAGTGGAATGATGCGGGAGTGGCTTGTTATGCCACAAGGGCTTTCAAATGCACCAACGACTTTCAATCGCTTGGTGACTCAACCCTTCCGTCCTCATAGGAAGTACGCTCAGACGTACTTCGACGATATATTCGTCCATAGTCGTGCGGAAGGCGACTCGTCTAATGTTCAGACGCATCTGATACACCTTCGAGCAGTGATCGAATGTATGCGAGAGCATAAGTTATATGCAAACGCATCTAAGTGTATCTTTGGTGCTGAGGAAATTCCTTTCCTCGGATGCTTCATCGGTAAGGATGGAGTGCGGGCGGATCCCGCGAAGGTGAAAACCATTGTGGAGTGGCCTTCGTCTGTAAATCTTAGAGATTTACGGAAGTGGATTGGATTAGCCAATTATCTCCACAAGTACAGCGAGAACTACGCTGAAATGGCGAAGCCATTGACCGACCTTCTTAAGAAGGATGTGATTGGTGTTGGGAAACTGAACACCAAAACGCTTTTGAAGCGGTTAAGGGGAGCTTGTTAAAAGCTCCCGTTCTTGCTCTCCCAGATTCTGGGAAACCATTTAGTGTCGTCTTCGACGCCTCCGATTTCGCAATCGGATGTGCTTTGTTACAAGCAGACGATGCAGGAAGGGAACGCGTAATTGCGTTTGAGTCGAGGCAGCTTAAAGCTGCGGAACGTAATTATCCCGTTCATGACAAGGGGCTACTTGAAATGAAGTATGCTCTTGTCAAATTTAGGGTTCACCTACTCTGTTCAAAGCCGTTCGTGGTTTATACTGACCACGCGTCCTTACAGACAGCGACAAAGTCGCCTCATCTCTCGCAACGGACGGCCCGTTGGCTCTCCTTCTTTGCGGAGTACAACTTTGAGGTTAAGTATAAACATGGAAAGTAGAACGTGCTTGCAGACGAGTTGTCGCGTCGTCCCGATTACGAGCTCGCTCTTGCGACATTCGTCACAACATCTGTGGTGGATCTCATACGCCAGGCCTATGAGAAAGACCCACAGTGTACGGCGCTTATTAGCGCGTTAGGTGAAAAGGGTCTTGGCTCGTCTGATCCAACCCTGTAAAGTCGAGCTAAAGCTCGTTTACACCGTTACAGGTACTGTGACGGTCTGCTATTTTATAGCACGAACACGGAGGACACTCCGCGGGTGGTAGTTCCCCATAATGAGGAACTGAAGTATAGAGTCCTCTTTGAGGCACATGACGCCCCTACCGGGGGTCATTTAGGTAGGTATAAGACCTACAGCGCTTTAAGCGCTTTATATTGGTGGCCCAATATGTATAAGTGGGTCCGGTGCGTATATACGCACCTGTGAGATGTGTAAGAGAGTTAAACCCTCTGCAAGTTCAGCTGCGCCTTTGGCGAGCTTATCGGTTCCAACAGAGTGTTGAAAATCCATTACCATGGATTTTATCTTCGGTTTTCCGAAGGATAAGGCCGGGAACACCGGCATATTGGTCTTTGTAGACCGTTTGAGCAAGATGGCTCACCTGGCGGCGGTGCCAGAGTCCATAGATGGACAAGGAACAGCGAAAGTGTTCCTAGACCGTGTCTTTCGACAGCATGGTCTACCCGATTCCGTTGTGTCGGATCGGGATACCCCTTTTTACGGGACAATTTTGGGGAGCGTTGTTTAAGGTGCTATGCACCAAGCTCCCCATGTCCACTGCGGATCATCCGCAGACGGACGGTCAGATGGAACGCGTTAATCGCGTTGTGGACGATATTCTCCGGAGTTTATGTCCGGATTCTCCAAAGGGTTGGAGTGAGATGCTCCCGATGGTTGAATTTGCTATCAACAATTTGGGGCATGCATCTACGGGGTTTACCCCGTTTTACGTGAACGGATTAGTGAATCCGAGGGTTCCGTTGACGCCACGTGTGTGTGGCCCAGGGCTTGAGGGGGAGGATTCCCCGATGTCAGCCCTGTATCTGCGAGAAAGCACATCGATAAGTTTTTACCGACGCGCCTTAGTGTCTTACGACACGTCTGCGATGCCATGGCGGAAAGCCAAGACAAGCAGAAGGAGCAAGCTGACCGCAAGGGGCGGCGTAACGAAAAAGTGTACAAAGTAGGAGAAAATGTTTTATTAAACGCTAAAAATCTTCCTACATATGCAGTTTCCAACGTGTTGAGGAATAAACCGCGCCCCAGTTTTGTGGGGCCCTTTAAGGTACTAGCCCGAAAGGGCTTGTCGTATACCTTAGACATCCCGAAGGCGATGCGTACGCATATAACCTTCTATGTGGGTATGCTTAAGCCATACCAGAACCCGGAGGCGGGTCCCCTCTCGGAGGAGGGTGAGAAGAAGGATAGCCGAAAGGCGCGACAGATCGGAACATCTCCGACAGGGTTGAAATAAGACCCTGAAGCTCCACAACGAGAGACTCGAGAGAGGCAAGCCGCTCCTCGATGCGTTCATTCGCACTCCCCTCGTTGCGGAGTCCCTCCTGAGCACCTTGGATGCGAAGGCTGTGCCGATCACAGCGCTCGTGGAATTCACGCCGCAATAGCGCGACCCCCTCCTCCAGTGCTCGCTACGGAGGGTACTCCACATTATCATGTGGAACGCCTGATGGCACGCCGCCATCACCGGGGTGAGACCCAGTACCTGGTGAAGTGGGAAGGGTATCCACATTCCCAGAACTCGTGGGAGTTCGAGACTCCCCTGCGGCAGGATTTCCGTGACGTCGTTGACGCTTTCGAGCGGGAGAATCCCACTGAGAGTCAACGACCAAAGGGGATGAAGAAGCCCCTTCACTCCCAATAGCTGGGAGTTCGCCGGAGGCAGATGCTGTTCTTGCATTGCTCTCCGGCACCACATCGAGAGCAGAGTGCGTATAATAGGAGGCAGGTAATTGCCCTTGCGCTTTGGCCTGAGCATAGGCCAAGCGTAGCTCCCTCTCGACCCGAACGTCGTGTTCGGAAAAGCTTTTGTACAGCGCATCGAAACTGGGGAGGCGTTTCTCCCCTTCCGCCCAGGCGCGAAACGCCTGTTCTGCGTCTTCGACGCTTTCGTCCCTCAAAGAACAATGGGAATCTCGCGGATGATATCCACGAGGACACCGCGTGCCTGCTTCCCGAGGCGCGTCAGGTAGGACTTAACGGAATAATGTTTGGGCGTTAGTAGTCGGGACTGGAGTTGGTTCCGATGCGCAATTTCACGCGGCAGTATAGCCGCTGGACCA
Organism: Peronosclerospora sorghi; assembly: GCA_026184515.1. NCBI lineage: Eukaryota > Oomycota > Peronosporomycetes > Peronosporales > Peronosporaceae > Peronosclerospora > Peronosclerospora sorghi. Next base: position 9,679,747 of record CM047581.1, on the reverse strand, counting down.
GGGGTATAGGAGGCTAAACCCCTCTTGACCGCGTTCTTAGCCCTCTTTTGAGGGTCGCGAGTTCCCTTCCGTGCCCGTCCGGCACGTCGGGCTTCTTGAACCAAGGACAGTTCATTGGTGGTGGTTGCTGTGGCAACCTGGAGGTATCACCCATAGCGGGTAACGGTGGAGCACGAGTTAGTGCGTTTTCCCCACGTGTGGGGAATGGGTTGGGTGACTGATAGCGTCGTTCGGCGCTATCAGCATGGCCAGCCGTTGGGGAGAGCTCCCCAAGGGCGTCCACTTCCGAGTTGTCGGAATAGTTTGCGTCCATAGCACCATTGAAGGTGTACAATGGACAGCCAGAGGTACTGGAGTTGGAGTTCTACAACAAGATTTTGGTTATTGCGTAAGCACTAGTCTTGATGGGGGAGGATGTAACGGGGTTACATTCGGGTTACATTGAGTGTTGGTGTACATGAGTACATCACGGTTGAGGTCAGTATTGGCCGGGTTGAAAGGTTTCGAACCTTTGGTTATTTTAACCATTCAGGGCAGGGGCCCTTGGTGTGGTGGTGTGTCAGCCATCCACGTGTCAGTACACAGGTGTGTACACGACATTTTAGCTAGGTACGAATTAGGAATATTCTACTTAGTATTACATATAGTTTATATTATTTTAAATTAATTTAGGCTAATTAAATATTAAATATATTCAGTTTACATTTCACTCTATTTAGCGGACGCGCGCCCTCGACCGGTCGCGCGCGCAGTGAGTGTCGTAGGTAAGAGGGAGCCCTCCCTTTACTTACATCCCGTAAAGGGAATGCAGCCGCTAAGGCTAAGTCGTAAACTAACCCGGGAATCTTGGCCCCGAGTAGGAGAACTCTCCTACTAAGCCCTATACAAGGGCGTATCGGCTAAGTAGCGGTAGCTCCGCTTTAGGAAGAGTCTTCCTCTGTGCGCTAGCCGCACCGTGCGTATACTCACCGGCAACAGGTTTCCTGCCATAAATCCTATAGTATGCGAACGCACCATCGTAACAATAGTGATTTCTGCCTCTCTGCCTTGACTAGAATCAGTAGTAGCCACTTCGATATCTAAATGGTCTTCATATACTCCATTTAAATACCTTAACTCTTTCCTCATAGCCGATACTTGGTCTTGATATGGGGAAATAATCAACACTGACTTCTGCACAGCCGTACCCAAACGTCGCGACTCCGCCTATAAAGCCGACCGTATTTTATCCATTAACTGCACCACTATCGCCAATTCAATAACATTTCTGTGCTTGTATTCTGTGCGCTCATGTTCTTCAATCCATTCTTGAGAGCTAATATACACGACCCGTTGATTCCCCAAACTTTTTCCCACTCTAGAAGGGTAACGATCCTCTGGCTGAGCCCAATCAAGGGTTTCCATATTCCTCAGCTGTATTGATGCTAAGTAATCTGGTGACCTATAGGCTCGATCTCGAATAGTATAGGGATAAAAGTTTGTAACAGTCTCGTAATCATCGGATGGATCCTAAACTCTGCCGTCATGGTCACTCCAGGGAATGCAGTGGATATATTTCTCATCGCTCGGCAATGTTCAATGGAATGTTCAACCCCCACTTAATATTATGGCGACGTGCATCATTATGGAATCGCTGCTCCAGTCTTTCATCCATAGGGGAGTACGCAAAAAGTTGGTATGTATCTCCTACTGATATAACCACTTGTACCCACGGCCTAATGGCTTGCAGTAATGCCACTTCGGCAGTTTGCGCTCCTTCATCATTGATAATTACATCATAACGCACATTCGAGTAATCTGGTCGCCCCAATTAAGCCAAAGTGGCAACAATCACACGTGCTCCATCTAATGTCTCTTTCTCTTTCAACCTCAACCTGGTAGATATCTCCTTCCGATTCACACACCTTTCCAATGCTTGCCGCTCGCGTCGTAGTATCTCTGAGAGAAACCTTCGTCGATACTTTTCAGCCTCTGACGCTAACATGGTGCCTTTTATTTCTCCCAACCGAATGACATCATGATCGTCTAACTGATTTGAATCCATCAACCTTTTCAGATCTTCATCAATGGCTGCATTGGTCTCGGACATGATGGCAACCCGACATAGGGGAAAAACTGCTAGTAAAGATAGTACAACAGTCGTAATTGTAGCCGTCTTCCCACATCCGTATGGACCACGAGCCAACACTATCCCTTTCGTCTCTATTGCAGCACGTATCACTTTCATTTGATCCCTATCCAAGCTGTGCTGAAATGATGTATATACCGCTGTTTGTTCCGCCTCAGCCATTACCGATGAATTCCTCAGAGACTGAACGGGTTCTCATTTAACCATAATATTCAATATCTCCGGTGGTGGATCTATAGTCAGCCTGTCTACCGCTCCGAACCTTCGGATGTAGTTCATAATGTTAGCTTTGGGTAACCATCGTAACTTATGGATGTTCTCATGAATGCGTCCTCCCAGGGCGGTGGTTAAAATAACATGTCTGAATCCTACCGAACAGTTTATCCCCCAGCCTAGAAGTTCCAATTTGTTGCCTCGTGGAACACATAGTTGCCCATAATCCCATATTTGCAAATCTTCTGTACTACTGGTATCTACATATCCCATCATATCGTTTCCGGCCACATGCAGGTATATTATCCCTCTCATTAATGGCATGAAATGCGTGGTACCACCATCATTGTTGTACGTGTTCCATCGTTTGTCTAAACATTTCCCCACGCCATATGACAACACATGAAGCTTAATGGTTGACTCAACCGTAGCCGTTGTCCATCCATTATGATCAGTGTAGTAGCCTAAAATGCATCCAGATGTGTCAGTAAGAACATAGTAAGGAGGTAATCGCTAACAGACACAAAATCATCCACATACACCTCTCGATATTTTGCGTAGAGCCAATGTCTGCTGATTCCTTGGTATTGAAATTGTGGTATGGTCACATCATACTTTAGACTGCACAGGTCATCCCTGCAAGGTCCATAACCACCACCCCAACATTCGCGCAAAAAGACTACTAGAGACTCTGAATCTCGTAACAATAGCGTGACAGCAAACAATATACTCCTTGCATCCTCTGGGGTGATCAAGTTGATTTGTCGCCGTATACCAATTTCTCTGTGCAAGTCCAATGCCCGAATTTCATTAATGATAGCTCCTGGGTTGATAGTGCTTTTCTCCACCTCCTGGCACCAATTCCTTTCAATATCTGACATACGCGCTATCACTTACCTTGCCGTTAATCCAGGTTTACATATACTATACCACTCTACCTCTCGACACTCTGTTGTGAGAAGTCCTTCCTTAAACGTATAGCTTCGATATTCTTCTTTCCTCTGTACCACCGTCTTAACCGTCTCTGCATTCGTATCATTCATTGGAGTAAGATTGTTCAAAACTTCCCCGCACATTCCATCACAGTTCTGCATTATATTTGAAGGAAGGTCTACATCTTCCGAGACGCACTTGTGGTCCTCTTTTGGTGCACAGAGATTCTGTCTACACGAAAGCTCATATTTTTGTATGGAAGGCTCCCCTCCATTACCTTCTTGAAGATTCGAAATTGAATCTGCCGTGGATTCTGTCAAATTTATGGCTGTGGGTTGTCCTGTCTTGATTCTCTAACATCATTTAGGGTGCTGTCCAATAGTCCTTCTCTGAGAGTTGGCTCCAATGTTCCTTCATTCACCGTTTTCCGTTGTTCGAAAATTTTCCCGGAGTTTGTACTTGTCCCTTTTTGTACTGTACCTTCAATCCCCACATCTTTGCACATATTAACATCTTTAGCCGACATTCTTTGCAATTCACGCTGCGCTAACACGGCATCTGTCATATGTTCCGACTTCTCTTCCACTCCCGATGATGTGCGATCACGATTGTTCAGACCTCCCCCACACATCTCTTCATGGGTATGCCCCATGATTACAGGCAGGTCTATACTTTCCGAGAAGCACTTATTTTTCTCTTCGGGACCGCTGAGGCCTTGTCTACAAGGCAGCTCCTCTTCACTATCTTCATGAAGACTCGAGTTTGGATCTTCTGTGGATTCTGTTACATCTATGGTTGTGGAGACGTCTTGTCTTGATTCTCCATCACCTTTTTTGGTGCTATCAAATAGTCCCTCTCTTGGAGTTGGCTCCGATGGTCGTCCCTTCACTGTTTCCCGCTGTTTGAAAATTTCACCGGAATTCGCATTGTTTGTTTCTCCCACTGTACCTTCAAGCTCCAAAACTTTGGACACATTGACATCATCAGCCGACATGCTCTGCAATTCAAATTGGGCCACCCCAACATTTGCCACACTTTTCGCTTCCCCTTCCAATGCGAATGATGGACTTGGTCTCCCTGGTATCGCAGAGTCCATAACATTCTGCTCTTCATCGACGTTCACATAACTCTCTTGTTCTAACTGAGGGCATGACATCATAAAGGCGTGTTCGGCGTTCTGTGTTCTGCACTTTAGCCGATAAAGTTTTCGTCTGATACCCTCATATGACCTCGGCGTGGTTTTGGATCTGCTCGTGTTTAGCGCATCACGTAACTTCTTAGCAATTAAAATCACGTCCTCTTCCCCACGTTCGATTGCCTCCTCCAATATGAGCTCCTCTTGTGGGCTTCATCTGTTGCCACCTCTTCCGCTTCCACCTTGGCTATCAATTCCATCTGATAGTATTCGGGACTTTCCTATATTCTCCTGGCGCAAGGCTTGCATCTTTTTTTGTACAGATGTTTTGGTGCGTATATTCTTAGCTTGTGGGAATTGCACTGGATACTGTTCCACTATGTAATCGATCTTGGTTTTCCGTTCCATTAGACTTGTCAACCACTTCACTTCTTCTTCAGTCCACTCATTATCTCGTTTTCGTTTAGATCCCAATCGCCTTAGCATAATCTCGACACTAGCCTCAGTTCTTTTATCCCATCCATTTAATTGACACCGTTGGTTGTACAAGTAGCTTATCTCGGAATCTGGTTTCGTCTGATTCTCACTCTCGCATTGTATACGTACTAACTCATCCTTCTCCTTCTCGGTCCATCTAGGAACGTGTGTATGAGAGGACTTTCGTTTGGCCATAGATTGTGGATCGGATGTACTACTAGGGGCGTCCCTTGATATGTTGGCACCATCCTCGCTGCGTTCTATTCCGCTGGCTAATTCTCCTGACGTTCTCAAGCTCAACAATGTTTGTATCGTGTCCACGTTATCCATCTTATATCATTCCAATTCGTTCGCTTGATAACTCTCCAAAAAAAAACTTCTTTGAGACTAGGACGCCGATGAGTTAACCCAATACTGGTCTAGTATAGACTTCTATTGTGCGTCTCCTTGATCGAATTCGAGACGGTTACTGCCGTGAACGCTCCCGTTGTAAGCCAATTCTCAGCACTTTATTGAGTCAAACAACTGTGATTCGTTCATAATCCCACCTTTTGGGCCAATCACACTCTGAAATTTACTGTCGTGGACGGTCATGTCGTGGACAGTCATATCATAAACGGTCCAAAAATCCCCTTGTATACAGACGTATACCTGTGTACTCATCCAGAACTGTCGTGGACGGTCATCCGCGTACCTATCCAAAACTGTCGTGGACAGTCATCCGCGTACCTATCCAAAACTGTCGTGGACGGTCATCTATCACGTGATTGGCCAAAAGCCCCACTTAAAAAGTTCTGTAATCATTTCATTCAAAGCCACGTGTGTCATACTCAGCTCCCGCAGGTGCTCCGCGCGCCCTCAAAACTCCACACTTGCACTAAGCCTTCCAACAGCTCGTCATGTATGTCTCCAGCCAGTGAGTGTTCCCCCACCCCTAGCATTCTAACATTTTCATCTTCCCTTTATATGTGTCACTTTATTAGCGTAACAGGTCGCTCGCTAACTTCGTTACACCTCTGAGGGCAAGTTTATACCGTCATTTCCTGCCCCCATCATACTTAAGCTCTGCCGCCACTGTTCGAGCTCTGTTGTTGTATTTCTCTTTAGTGTCTTTCGAGGTTGTTAGGCAAATCTCACACAACTGACATCCCAATTAGGTGTTTCTTCGCGTAGCCGCCCTCGACACTCAGGTTTACCGCCCCTGTGGCTCGCTTTTTTTTCTTTTTCTTCACACTTGTTGCCGCCGTACAGGTTTTGCACCCTTAGGACCTCGTGAGGTATCTCTTCGTACGATCTTGCATTGATTTGTTATTACTTTGCTGTGTTTTACTGTAGATGTGCAGGTTTTTCACCTTTTTGGCCATGATAGGCATTTCTTCGCATCATATTGTCGCCGCCGTACAGGTTTTGCACCCTTAGGACCTCGTGAGGTATCTCCTCGTACGATCTTGCGTTGGTTTGCTATTACTCTGTTGTGTTTTACTGTAGATGTGCGGGTTTTTCACCTTTTTGGCCATGATAGACATCTCTTCGCATCATATTGTCGCCGCCGTACAGATTTTGCACCCTTAGGACCTCGTGAGGTATCTCCTCGTACGATCTTGCGTTGGTTTGCTATTACTTTGTTGTGGTTTAATGTAGATGTGCAGTTTTTTCACCTTTTGGGCCGTGATAGGCATCTCTTCGCATCATCTTGTCGCCGCCGTACAGGTTTTGCACCCTTAGGACCTCGTGAGGTATCTCTTCGTACGATCATGCGTTGATTTGTCATTACTTCGTCGTGTTTTACGGTAGATGTGCAGGTTTCTCACCTTTTTAACCGTGATAGGTATCTCTTCGCATCATCTTGTCTCTGCCGCACAGGTTTTGCACCCTTAAGACCTCGTGAGGTATCTCTTCGTACGAACTTGCGTTGGTTTGTCGTTACTTAGTTGTGCTTTATGCTAGACATACAATTTTTTTTCCTTTTGGACCATAGTAGGTATCTCTTCGTATCATCTCCACATCACATCATCAAGTCATAGCGCCCGCGTGGCATCTCTTTCTATATCATTCTCATTGTTTATCTATGTCACTCCATTCATGTAACGGGGTTACATTCGAGTTACATATAATGTTGGTGTACATGAGTACACCACGGTTGAGGTCATTATTGGCCGGTTTGAAAGGTTCTGAACCTTTGGTTATTTTAACCAATCAGGGCAGGGGCCCTTGGTGTGGTGGTGTGTCAGCCATCCACGTGTCAGTACACAGGTGTGTACACTACATTTTAGCTAGGTACGAATTAGGAATATTCTACTTAGTATTACATATAGTTTATATTAGTTTAAATTAATTTAGGCTAATTACATATTAAATATATTCAGTTTACATTTCACTCTATTTTGCGGACGTGCGACCTCGACCGGTCGCGCGCAGTGAGTGTCGTAGGTAAGAGAGAGCCCTCCCTTTGCTTACATCTCGTAAAGGGAATACAGCCGTTAAGGCTAAGTCGTAAACCAACCCGGGATTCTTGGCCCCGAGTAGGAGAACTCTCCTACTAAGCCCTTTACAAGGACGTATCGGCTAAGTAGCGGTAGCTACCGCTATAAGGAAGAGTCTTCCTCTGTGCGCTAGCCGCACCGTGCGTATACGCACCGGCTACAATTCAACATAGCTAGTCACGTAATTTACCCAAAAATTCCAACATTTTCCAATTTGTTCGAACATGTGTCTTTCTTTTATATTTTGGTTTGTTTGTTTATTCTGATTTTCCCTAATGCAACCAACTCGGGTCCGCATTCTACTCATCACAACCAACATGGGTCCGTGATAGGGATGTACTACATCTTTTGGGGCTTCCTTTCCTTGTGTCTTCTGATTTCTTGTTATCCCCTTTTTCTTTCGTCGTATTCCTCTTCGTTCTTATCCTCCGCTAATGCTTCTACACTTCCTCTGCAGTGAGGTCCTCTTCTGCTGTCTAGGCTGCATAATGACGATTTTCCCAGCTCGCTGCGCATCAAACTCATACAAGAGTATGGTACACGAGAGATTGTCTTCGGGCTCCCACGTCATCTCCTCGGCGTCCCTTCCACTTGGTAAGGTATTCTTTCATCCGACGCCCGTTTCTTGTCCGATGTTTCATTCTAGAATCTACTATGCATTCCACATCCCATTCATCGTCTTTACCCGGTTCATACCAGGAATCTTCTGGGAGTAACGCTTTGTCTAACTCCAATGCATCCTTAGTGTGAATCTTTTCACGGGTCCTTCTCATTTTGTTGATGTAGGGATTCAGTCGAGCAATATGCACTAATGGGAATATTCGACTCTCAGTTGTCTGTATCACCAACCGATACACCGCGTCGTTCACCTGTTCGTTCACCACGTATGGGCCATGCCATAGGTGAGCCAGCTTTCTTACTAACCCTGGCTTGACTAAATCGTGATACAGCCAGACTAACTCTCCAGGGCGGTAGGCGGTTTTTGCATTCGAACATAACTTCAATTTAATTCTCTCGTTATGTCGTTGGGCTCTGTCTTTACCCACTTGCTCTCGAATGATGGCTGCCTGCGCTTGAGCTTCCATGTGCCTTTTATTCACGGCTAATCTCCAATCCAGTGCATTAATTTCCGTGACAGACTGATCTTTCGGTGGTACCATCGCCTCCATCGTAGTTCGAGGTTCCCACCCATGTATCAAGTAGAATGGGGTTTGGTGATGTTATATATCCACCGAAGTGTTCAATGCAAACTCCAAAGGGGCCACATATTCATCCCAATCTCTCTGCTCCGGATCCGTGATGTAACATTTGATTGACTTGATCACTGTCTGTACAGATCGTTCCTGTTTCCCATTGGCCTGTGGACGATAAGCTAAAGTAGGTCTCTGCTTTTGTTTTAGCAATCGGTTGAATCTTCTGAAAACCAAACTCATGAATCGTGGGTCTCTATCATGCCTCAACATATCTTGGGCTCCAAATATCTTATACACTCCCACCATATACGCTTCTGCTACATCTTGCGCAGTGGTGGTGCTCATTGGGATTAATATCACATACCCGGAAAACAAACAGATAAAACACAATAGTGCCTCATGACCCATAGTAGTCTGCGGCAGCGGTAATGCAAAATCCATAGCCAAAATCTGAAAAGTTCTTGACGCTACAATGTTGCCGCTAGTGCGCCCTTGATATCTTGGCTTCCCTTTTGCAGTGGCACTACATTCACATGCTGCAACATAATTCTTAATATGGGCATACATACCCCTCCAATAATACTTGTACTTCAGTCGTGCGTAGACTTTTCCAACCCCTTGATGTGCCCAACTACCTATCTCCACATGGTAGGCATGTAACACATCTTCTTGTAATACTGTCGGTACTACCAATCGCCACACTTGATCTCCAGTCCTACTTCTTGCGTAAGTGATGTAATACAGAATATTCCCACTGTCCAGTTCATACATCGTCGCGTGTTGCGCTACTCTCTTCCAGTCGCTAGCGGAATTTAGCTTGTCATCTTCCCCTCTCAGGTACGCTATAACCTTCCCACACCAATCATCATCATTCTGAGCCGATGTCATTCTCTCAAGTCTAATGGTTGGCGCCGTTTCATAAGGGTCCACTTCTGCGCCTTCTGGACCTTGTTTCGCTCCAACGGTACTGTCCTCTACATGGTGCATCTCATCTTCTATGTCCGCCCCTTGTTCCAAGGTCTCACTTCCTTAATGTTGAAGATGTCCTTTCTTCGGTTTACGCATGCTTCGCGAGATCAAAAATACTTGTGGTGACTGATATCCACCATCTTCCCAAAAAGTGACTTCAGTAGTATCTACTTGCGCCTCATTACTTGGAATACTTCGGGAATCTTCGGATGTTTCAGCAGTCGCCTCCGGGGGGTCCTCACTCTTATCCCTTTCTAGAGGACCATCTGAATTAGTATATAACAGCTCTGGCAATCGATTCAACATTTTCAGATCCGTCTTCTGTTGGTCACTTGTAATCTTCCCTTATTGATGTTCTTTCATAGCGCACTGTGTAAGGAAGTCTGCTGCTTGATTATACTTGCGTGCTACATGCACTAAACTTATCGCCTCAAAAGTCTCAACCAGCGAGTGCACTCTATTTAGCCAGACCAATAACGACGCATGATTACAACGTAAATCTCCATTAACTTGTCCGATCACTAATCTCGAATCCCCACACACTATTGCTCGTTTTACATGGTGTACTTGCGCAAGTTGTAATGCACCGATTAGCCCATTATATTCATCGTCATTTACTGTGAGATTGTCCTGAATTCCATATTCCGCCGCTATCACCTCCCAAGTGGGTAATTCCCATATTATCATACCAAAAGTGCCCTTAGGATCATGTTTCATCCGTACTGCACCATCAAACGACAAGACATATCCAGTGCTTTGGCAAAGCAACCCTGGTATTGGTCTAATAATTGGTGTATCCTTCAGTGTATTTAGTGGGGCAATATCTTCTAGTACTGCATCCATTTTTTCTATAGGCACTATCGATGTGGCCAATAATGCAGGTAAGCCAACACCTTCATGGTCCACTCTTACGATCTCCAACGACCATGGGGATAACATTACCGCCCATTGAACTCCTCTTCCAGTTAAACTCTTAGACGTAAATAGCCATTTCACAAAAGTTATACCAAATCTTTGTTTAAAGTGACGGCGTGATGTAATTGAATCTATAGGTATTTTTCATTTTTTCTAAAAAAATCAATTTCTACTATTTAAAATTTCTATTTACCCAAAAATTTAATTTTGCCAAAGACCGATTCTATCAAGCATCGTAGAGTAGCTTGCGTATACTGTTATATGTTGCCCAAATAGAACATGGCTAGCGTCATGCAACTTCTTCAGCAAATCCAGCACCTCCTGTTCTGCTCCTGTATATCGGGTATCCGCATCTTTGAACACTTTACTGACATATCTCACTGGATGCAAAATCCCATCGTGCTCTTGACATACTGTAGCTCCGAACGCCCACGTATTGGTGTATAAAATTATACTTAGTGGTTTCGCTCGCTCGATATGTCGTAACAATGGCACCTGAATAAGCCGTGCCTTCAACAATTCAAAAGACTTTTCAGCATGAACCAATCGAGTACCGTCCCTTAACTGCAGATCCGTCAATTCATACATTGCGTCCGCTATCGTCGCGAAATTGTCGATAAATCTCAGATAATATATCAGGCTACCAGTGAATTTCTGCACACCCTTTAATGTCCGTGGAAATGCCATCTTACGAATTGAGTCTAAATTGTGCGGGGACGCTTCGATTCCCTTTGAAGATATGCGATGACTCAGAAACTCTACACTGTTCTTCCCAAATGCGCTCTTGGGTAAGCTTATGGTGATTCTCCAATATTTGAACGACTCCAACAGGTTCTTAAGCATCAAACATAGCGTATCCCAGCTATTCGCACCAAACGTAATATCGTCAATGTATGACAATGACAGGTCGCTCTTCAGTATCTACCACTTGTCCACTATGGAACACATCGTTTGATAGGGTAACGTCCGTCTCCAAGACATAAGTAGCATTATCATCGACATCCATGGCAGTGTCATCATTCATGATCGTACAAATCACCCTCATCTGTTGTGAGCGTCGAACCATTGTCCATAAGGCATTATCAACTATACGCTGATATATCTGTGGGGCATTCTTTAACCCTTGCGGCATTCGAAGCCATTCAAAATGTCCTAGCGGACAATGAAAGCAGTAATCAACCGAGCCCTTTTCGTCATGGGTATATCCCAATATCCACTCGCGTTATCCATTGAACATAACCACTTGACCCCCTCAAAGTTATCCAACAAATCATCTATCAGAGGCATCGCATACACCATCAGTCTCGTTTTTTGGTTCACAGCTCGGTAAACAATGCACAATCGTATGTCTGCTTTATTTTTCTTTAACACGATCACGATTGGTGATGCCCAAGCTGACTCCGAGTACTTAATTAATCCTGCTTTCAATAAGCCTCGTGTTAACTCATACAACTTGGGTAAGAGGTGGGCTGGTACCTTGCGTGCTTTCTGAGCTATAGGCGAATTGTCTCCAACATCCACATCACATACCACACCTTTGGCCGGTGGCGCTAACGCATTACCAGAGCTTATGAATCCATCAGCATATTCATATAATAATGACCGTAACTGATCTTCTTGCTCCTTGGTGGTTATCCCTGGATCTTCTACATCCGCTTGAGCCATATCGGGTGACGTTATCGGACCTTGTTCCACTTCAGGTATAAGCGCCAACTGTTCCTCCATAGCTTCAGCCGACATCTCCACCCCTTCATGCAGATAGACCTCCCTCTCCAATTTCGTCTGATCTACCTTCAATGGGTCTATAGCATCCATCACATATACAGCGGGGGGCTTATCCCCAACCGTCCGTACTGAATGTACACTAGTCCAATTAATTGTCATACCAGCACTCTCCATAACTCGCTCATATACTTGCGTATAGTCTTCCGAGAGTCGATCTTCTTGGGTTAATAACGGTAGCGGATTTTCGTTGGGAATCTGACAATTCTGGTATTTCATATTCAGGATTACCACCGCTTTCACCAAGAAAACAGTTCCAAGTATTGCTAAAGTCTGCGACTCAATGTTTGCCACCCACATCTCACAGTTAAAAATGACCGATGTGCCCATTCGAACCTTTACAGTGGCCACACCAATTGCGCCAATGGTACTTTCTGTTACGCCACAAAAACTTGTCGGGGTATCAAACATCCGGACTGCTATATGTAACATCTTCACCACATTGGTATGTAATACTGATATGTTTGCACCAGAATCCAACATTAACGGAAACTCCAAATCATCAATTGCTCCCTTCACATATACTTGTGTTGCAGGTTGCGTAGACTTGGGCAACTGTTGCCATCCTTCTCGTTCTCCCTCTCTTTTATCCACCAACGTGACATAAGCTGAGACATCTGCCGTTTCATTATTCTCTGCCGTATCTTGTTCTTTTTCTTCTTTATCTTCAAATTCAACTTGTTTTTTCATTTTTCTTGTATTTTCTTCTTTTCTTTATCCTCGTCCATCCTGAGCGGTCTCTCCATGCAAAATGTATCTTTTTTCTTGCACTCTTTTACACCTAAGGGTGAACGCGGTGTCGCTTTCACATTGCTCGACATTGCCCCCCCTTTTCTCTCGACAGTGGTCGCAACGCACTCTGGGTTAGGCGTTTAACTGTGCAGCCACTTGGTCCTTGGATAGTTATCCGGACTTCAACTTGCTCCTCATCTCATCCATCTCTTCTATGAACTTCCGACATATTTCACATCATGAACGACTGATTTACAATGCTCACACGTCTGCAACTCTTAACATTTGTCTTTATCATGTCCTCTTCGATTGCAATGTTCGCACACCACTCTCCCATCATTGTTATTAGGCGCAATCGTTCGTGCACCTCTGTATTCATAATTAGAGCGTGCCCGCTGCATTCATAATTAGAGCGTGCCCGCTGCATGGTCTGTACTTCTCCGCCCATCACATGTACGCTGGGTGGTACATCTTCATATACCACTTCGGCACCCTTGCGTGCAGTCATTTTCTTTCCAGGCCTTGTCACACGTGCCTCATGCTTCGTTAGCACCCTTTCCAGTTCCTCAATGCTATTGAATGTCATATGCTGATATTTCATTTGTATGACGCGATCATGAATGGTATCAAAGAATTGTTGGATGTGCTCTTCCAACAATGAGGGGTTATAAGCATCTCGGAAATCCATTCCAGCTCGTAATGCCGCGGCATTTAGCCGGTATAGATTTGTAGTTGCCAACTCGTCGTGTTTCTGTGTCAATTTGGAATACATGACCCGAGGCGAAACTTTATCCACGCAAAACTTCCGTTGAAACAAATCTATCACTGCATCCCAATCATACTTCACAGTATCCGCCAATTGCTCGTACCACCAAGACGCCGTGTTCGTCAAGCTATCCGCAGACATCCCTAGCCGTAGATCGTCATCCCAACGTGAAATGTTTGCCACACGTAGAAATCTTGTCACCCATGCCCTTTCACTTCCCGCGTCTTGTCTATTGCCGTCAAATATCTTAATCTCTGTATTCGGGATAATGGCTGTGACAGGCTGACCAGATGATGCCCACATATTGTGTCTTCCACTCGACATGCCATATCTTGATGGTTTTGGTGGGTTGGGGTATGCTCTATCCGGAGATGCTGATCTTCGGTGTGCTTCATTAGTCGCTACTCTCGTAGTATCCGGTGTGCGACTAGCTGGCAGAGATGAGGTAATTTTCGTTAACTCTTCCAAACTTAAATGTCCATCTTGCATCAACTGTACTAAATTTTCCACCACTGGGTCCTGTTTTTCGACATTGGTCGTGGCGGTGACATGATCTCGTCCTCATCCGAGGAAAATTCCAACTTCTTCCTTACTCGACGGTCAGGTTTTGGTCTCCAATCCACGTTTCCTCCAACTCATCGTCATTATACAGCTCCTGCATACCCGGTGATTTAGACTCTTTCACCGGTGTGTGAGTGGTGTCTGCCACAATGTAATAAATTGGACTGACATCCGTAGCCTCTTTCCGGTAAACATCAAGGATGTTTTCCACTGGTTTTCCGCTAATAATAGTGACACCATCATACCAATATCTTTTGCGGTACGATCCAGATTGAAGTCACATGCATTATCGAATTCTTCTCGTCGCACGAACTCATAGCCACAATTTCGAAGCAGCGTTTCAATAGCTTCAATTGATTCTTTTAATCCCCCAAAAGAAGTAAGATCTTCCTTAACTCTAAAATTAGGGGCAGCCCTTGCCACCTTGCAAATCTCATATAATTAAAATCAACTATGTGAGTCCCCAGGTAGCTTCAGTACATGCCGTTGATACCGTGCCATTCTTGCACAGGCCTCAGAGAAAGTGTATGTTATCTCATGGTCCTCCTGAGAGCGCTGTAACTTAAAGACCAGCTCTTTCTATCCCTCAGTAGACACTAAAGCCATTTTGTGTGTGAATTGTATTAAGTCGACGTGAAGTCCCGGGTAGCGGCACCAGTGATCGTGAAGGAACTTAAATTTTCGAGGTTTACACTCAAAAACAACACAAGGAAGCGATATACTACAGTTCTCTTGCTTAAACTTCCCAGGTTCTTGGTACCTACGTCCGAACTTTACCACAAAATCACTTAAAATGGACACTTCCCTGTAACACGCAGGCTTCCCCTTAGCTTAGATATCCGCAAAGGAATCTTTATCACGCTTTAACACGTGTTCACTTAAAGGTTTCCTCGGGATGTCTTTAGACTTAGTTTTTGTATGGGTTGAAAAGGGTTGGATGGTTGGATGGTTGAAAGAAACGACTCTTTGTAAAGGGGGAAAATTTGATTATAATTAAAGTACTAAGAAATCCTATATCTGCCTCTAGTGTCTGTTCACCTTGTTACTTCTTGGTTACTTCAGCACTGGCTTCAATACCGAAAACTTACTTCATGGTCGGCTAAACTGTCGTGGACGGTCATCCGTATACCTTTTTATGACCGCGTACTACCACAAACTGTCGTGGACGGTCACCCGTATACCCTCTATGTATACTTTTCATATACACTTAACCACAGACTCCAGACACTTCACCACAAACTGTCGTGGACGGTCACCCGTATACTCTCTATA
>CM047581.1:9647574-9664178 GCA_026184515.1 Peronosclerospora sorghi | reverse complement strand
ACCCGTATACTCTCTATGTATACTTTTCATATACACTTAACCACAGATTCCAGCCACTTCACCACAAAGCTGCAGGTTCCTCTCGGCATGGTAGCATTGAATCAGCTCCCCATGTTCTTCTTCGATGGCTTCGATCTGCTGTGGTGTAAACTTGTCTGCCTGCAATCGTAGAATGTGCTTGCGAACGGTGGCACAAAATATTGACCTTCCGTATTTAACAAGTTCCTGTTGCATCACTGGGGAAGCTGATCGTTAGCAGATGCGGCCTCATTTGAACTGTTTCGCTCGGCAGTGATCGAAGTAAGCTGCAAAGCTGCTGAAAGAAACGCCGAACCAACGAGTCGGAGAACTTGAAGCCGTGCGCTGTTCTCGGCAGGAATGTCGTCGAGCTTGACAGATACGAAGGTTCCCAGACCGCGAACTAACTGCTCAACGCTCGAAAAAGGAGCTACGAATTCCCCAGCAGCAACAAGACCACCAGAATCAGCTGCAGCGTCTGCCATGGCTTACAACTCGTACTGCAGCAATGGACTTTTGCCCCCCACCTACCGGCAGAACGTTTGCGATAGGTTGGACAATTCTATCACTTTCTGGGACACCAATGTAGTCATGCCCTGGAGCCGCATGAACACCATTGACGCTTCTCGAGCAAGCGAATGAACTGAAATCATAAGCACCCACAAGGCTTCAGATGGACGGCATGGCGGGAACTTCTGGTCTAAGTAGGCAAGAACATCGATCATATGCGTCTTGAACCAGGTCATGACCTTGATCATAGAAATCCATCGTGTAATGAAAACCTTAGGGCATGTCGTCTTCATCTCAGCAATTAGGTTCTGCTGGCGTCGCAAGTAGCCAATAAGGTCCACGAGAATAGAATAGAAATCATCTTGAAGCAATTTTTGACAGACGTCGGCCATGATGAGGTCAAGCTGGTGGGCACCACACTAGACTCTGATAAAGTTGGGTCCAGTGGCATTGTCCAAAAAGGTCAGCAGACCGACGTGCCGTTGTGGTTAAGCGTACCGTAAAATTGGTACGTAATTAGGGTCATAATTAATGACAGCCCTATAGGCGTAGCTGTGGTAGAGGATACCACAAGTTTTGTCGGGACAATAGTCGGTACAAAAGGTGGTACGATAGTGGGCACCACAATCGGTACCACAGCTGGTACCCCAGACGGTACAACTGTTGACACAACGGTGGCGGACCGGGACGAGGCGTGGATAGGACGTCTCAGACGATGCGACAACTGGCACAGTTACCTGACGGTAACCCGAAGGTAAGCGGTTGAGTGGTCGACAAAATGCGTAGGAATGAAGAGTTCTGATTGGTTGATATTAGGTTTTTGGTAGATATTAGGATATAAGCACTAATACAGTTCTCCTTTTGCGTACGATCGGGCTGATCGTTTTTTTACAGGGACGGCAACTTAGGGCCTCCCTCCTACTACTAAACACCTCTACGTCCCGGGCGGGAGCACTTAGTGCATTTTTGGCCCACCGGTAGGCGTAGAGCGTGAGAACTCATCCGCAACTCCGCCCGCTGTGCCAGAGATTCTTCTTCTAAAGGTTTTTTGGACTCGGGAACGTGATCGAGCAGTGCTCACCTCTTCCCCTATTGGTCCACGTTTTGGCCCCTAGTGTTCGGCTGCTTTAAGCGCCCCACGGGAACACTAGGCGGATTTTTGGTGGTAAGCGTCGATCAGCCCGTCGAACGCGCTGATCAACCGTCCCTCTAAGTCTTAAGTCCAGAATACAAGGTATTTTTGGGTATTCTATTGACGGATTAAGCTTAAGGAGGCTCTGTGATCGGGCAGTGAAGATTTCCGCTGCCTGATCGAGTACCCCTTCGCTGGTCAACACCTGCTCGACACACTGCGACTCGCGACCCGCACTCAGCAGCCCGCGGCTCGCGCCAACTAGCTGATCGGCGACTTTTAGTACCTGATCGCGCCTGATCGAGTCTGATCACCGCTGATCGACGACTCTTAGTGTCTGCCCAATCCTGATCACTGTTGATCACACCTGATCGTACGTGATTCAAGCTTGATTGCGCCTGATCATCGCCTGATCGCATCAGTCGACTCATCACAAGTCAACTCAGTCTTGCCAGAAGGAATTGTAGAGTGCCATCCCCGCCAACTGGAGAGCGACCCACTCCTAAGCCGTCGGGTACACAAGGTGAGCAGAAACACAAGCCGTCAAGGACAACCGGAGGATCCACTTCGTCAGTCGGCAGTCCGGGCGCCGTGGTACCGCCTGATCAAGCCTCAAAAACTTTGATCAGCCGCTCCACCACAATGGTGCGCGTTCCCGGATCTTTGGGCGACGCGGGATATCACCGCGATTCTACGCAAGATGGCGCTGATGTGGACGTGAAAACGGAAGCAGAAGCATAAGTGAAGATAAAGGTGGAAAAGGAGGAGGTGGTTGTGACGATGGAAGGCAGTTCGCCGTCGTCATGCCTGAAGAACAAAGGAAATGCTGATTATCAGGACCTGGGGAAGTATCCTGATGAGATAAAGGAGGAGAAGAGGCCTCAACCACCTCCCAAGGCTCCTTCGGGATCCCCTGCGTATCATAACGCAAGTTATGATCCGCCAGTTACATATGCATATGATGATATGGATTGGAAGCCGTTGGTGAAATACTACGACCCGGACCGACAGAAGGCGTTGCTGAAGGCGCAGGGTTCGGAGAGCGATGAAAGTCGACCAAGTATGCCACCATCAGAATCTGATTTGTAAAGGACGTTTTACATGAATGAGCTGAAGAATTTCCTATTGATGGATTCAATTATGAACCTACTCGGGGTCATGATCAGTGGAAAACTGAGCGAGCTGGTTAGTCGACCAATAACGGACGAGAAGGTCAAGCTACAGTTGGTGTTCGGGCTGACACGCCTGATTAAGCAAGCTGATCTGACTACAGGCGCCTACGAAGCCGAAGAAGTGTTCGATCTCAACCCTGAAGACGTCGCGACCACTACCGAGCAGCTGTTCGGACTGTTGGTACCTATAGTGTGTCAATCCGCTAAGGTAGAACCACCTCGTACTATGCTGACAATTGAAGCGGGTCCGTCGATCAACGTGGCAGAGCACACGGGATCATTGTGTTACGAATCTGCCCCTTCTGAAGGCGATGAACCTGAAGTGGAGTCGAGTAGTGCTGGAAGTATGGAGCCCAAGATCACCAGGATGACAGTTTGCCAGAAGGATGAACCCAAGTTTTCAGTTATCAAGAGGGAACCGCAATCAGTCAAGGCAGACGATGATCAATCATCGCAGAGCCCACAGCTGCAAACATTTTTCGACAAGTCCATGAAACAGTTTTTGGCGGAAGAGAGAGGCCAGTCTACACCTGCAGTCGTTCGCACAACAATTCACCAGCCCAAGCCAAGAAGTGTTGCGACGGTGAAGGACGTGGATATGGAATCAGTGCATTCGCTCCGTGATTGTCAGTCAAGGTCAAAAAGATCGGCAACGGTTAAAGATGTTGACATGGAATCTGTATATCCTCTCCATGATCAACAATCCCAGCGTGATTACATCGACCCAGACGAGCCAATCACTCTGCCTCGACAATCCACGTTTGCGACAGCGTACACTGGAATGCCTGACCAACAGCCGATTCCCAGGATTCGGATGTCGGCGATCAGTGATCTTAAAGAATTTTCATGGAAGGAAGTGGATGAAGATCAAGCGCGGAATTGGATTAGTCGTTGGAAGTCTGCATTTATGCGTGACCAAGCCTACGACCCAGAAAATTGATTAATTGTGGGTGATTTACTAACAGGACCAGCACGCAATTGGCATCGCCAGCTGAGTAGAGCTACCCGATCAAGTTCGAAAAGTCTCAAGGATGAGTTTGAAGTTCAATACTGTGGAAGTGGTCAATCAGCATCCCGCCAGTATTATTACACGAAACAGCGATCATATGAAACTCCCATTGAGTATCTGCACCGGCTGAATGTGGCGGGACTGCGGGCCAAGTTTCCAATCAGGGATGGCTCGCCTACGATTTTACGCGAACATGTGCAACATTTTCTGGACACATTGCCCAATCGCGAGTTCGCCAATCAACTGGCACTTCTGCGGCTGGATACCGCCGCGAATCTGGAAGAAACGCTGCGGGAGTATGCGCGCAATAAGTGGTACCAGCCAATGGTGACGGTAGGCACCAGCCGATTCCGTACGAAATTCAGTGATGATCGGTCACCTGCCCGGCGCGGAAGCCTAAAGCAGTGCGCGCGATTAAGGTGACGTCTGGAAGCGAAGAATCAAGCTCCGATGGCAGTGGAAGTGACGGTGACCAGCGTCGTTACATGATTGCTGCTATGCGCGATCAACCAGTAACGCACGGTCTGCCTAGTGAGACTCGATCCGGTAAACAAGGCGAATCAAGTGCTGATGACCAAGGGGCGATGAAGAAATGCAGTCATTGCGGATCAATTAAGCATGACAATTTGCGTTGTTGGAAGCGCCTGACCTGTCTGAAGTGTGGCAAGAAGGGACAACCGACGGATCAATGTTTGTACATCTGCCGTGCGTGCGGCGAGATTCATGACGTTGGCAAGTGCCCCATGGAGGAATTCTACAATCTCATTCGACAGTGGTACAACTCTACCAAGCATGCGGGAATGTTCCGAAGGAAGCCGAAGACATATTAAACTAGGACGATCACCAGGTTGGAATCTGGTACGAGACGAGCGTTCTGGTGTGTGTATTTTTGCATATGTGGATAAGCGGGTTGATCAATCAGAAGATAAAGATTAACGAAAAATGTGATCAACCTGATTTACCACGTTTGGTGAATTTCCGTATTGATGAGTTTTCTCGATCCCCGGTGATCATGGAAGTTGATTTGCTTCCGGGTGAATCACGTGGATATTGGAAATACCACTCGCCAAAAAAGTAGTTTAAACAAGCCAAGGAGAGCGGCAAAATCAATAAAGAACGTGCCACGTTACTATTCGATTCTGGTGCCGAAGTGTCGATCGTCGACTCAACCTTTGCTCGTAAGGTGGGTTGTCAGATCGACACGAGTCAAATGAAAGAATGTGTTGGCATTGGGGAAAGTGCGTACTTCACCGAAGGACGCACCAAGGTTAAAGTGACTTTAGCGGGTTCTTTGGTCTATTATTTCCATGCATGGGTGGGAAAGCTCGTTGGTCAAGATGTTATATTAGGGATGGATTTTATGATCCCATCTGGCGTCAGATTGGACATCGCTCACGGCGCACTAAGTCTGCCGGATGAAGTAATCATACCATTAGAAGGACGCCGAAAGCTGTATGTATCGAGTGGAAATTATATGAAACTTGGTCAGTACGAGCAGATCGCAGTAGGTCGATCTGTTGAGGTACGGATTCGTGATCAGCGATCTCGGAAGTTATGGATTACTCGCGGGAAAGATTGGGTCCCAACTGTGACTAGGGGCGTGGGTAATTTGCGATATCTGCGTGTTACGAATATTGCCGATCATCCGATCATCCGATCATCCTACATGACGATATGATTTTAGGTATTTGGATGAATAAGGATGATTTGCCCCGTCGCCCTGGGTTTATTTCGGTGGGCTAATTGCTATAAGTAGTGGCAGAATCTCGCGTATCAGGCTTCTATTGATTCAGTGCATGAAGATAAAGAAAGTGTCGACCAAGGTCCTTTGGTCGAGAAAAGGAGTACCCTATTCCTCAGGTAATTTTAGTACGACCTGCGGACTCGACCACGGCATCGGTGTCATTAGTGACCGGAAGACCGCATAAGGTACAAGAAGTGCAAGAAAAGGTCAATCAGGAGCCGAGTGTGCAAGGTCCGACCCTTGGTCATGAAGTTGAACGACTTGTTACAAGAGATGGGCCTGATCAAGATATGCGTGAACATACCGTCTCAACCGAGACCGGTGAATTCGGTGTAATCCCTACCGATGACCAAGTATGCTACCATGAAGGCGGAGATTTGTTCGTGGAAGAGCTGCAGAAACAACTTGCCACGCTGCCTGAAGTATCCGCAAGCACCGAAGAAGTGACCAAGGATGATTTGCAAGTTGACAACCCGCTGATCAACACAGCAGAAGAGATTGACCAACTTCGCGACATAATTTGGGCAAAGAAACATCTGCTGATCGGAAAAGGGAGCGCGCTAACTCCTGCTGCAAGTGGAGTGGTTTGCGATATCGATGTAGGCAATGCGCGCGCGATCGCCCAAAATTGTCGAAAGGTGGCGCCGCAATTTCGCGAGAAGTTATCGGCTTTGATCAAAGGGCTATTGGCTACTAAGATTATTCATCCGTCTACGTCACCCTGGGCATCACCTATAGTGATCATCGTGAAAAAGAATGGGGTTTATATTCGCTTATGTATCGATTATCACGCGGTGAGTCAACTCACACGTTTGATGGTATACCCAATGCCCCTGATCTCTGATCTACTCCAAGATTTGGATAAAGCGTTGTGGTTTTGCTCTTTGGATATGGCGAATGGTTTTTGGGTCGTGTCTATGACCGATCGAGCACGTCAGATTTCGTCGTTTGTCACTCCGTTTGGATTGTTTGAATGAAATAGGATGCCCTTTGGCTTAAAGAATGCTCCGCAAATCTACTAGCGGCTGATTGATAATGCATTATACGGGTATCTCAAGGTTAAGGACGGTGCTGACGAAACGGCTGATCTGTTTACTAGGGGAGAGCCCGACCAAGCCCGAGGCCCGTCTGTGTTGCAGCGACGGTCCTACATTGATGACATTTTGATCCCGGCTCCTACATGGACAACCCTGTGTGAAAGAGTGCGAAACCTGTTGGAGAAGTGCGATCAGTGGAACTTGTCGATCAGCGTGGTCAAATCGTACTGGGGGCGAATTGAAGTGCCTTGTTTGGGACATCACGTCTCTGGACGTGGTCTGGAAGCGAATCCGAAGAATTTGGATGGTCTGATCGATTTGCCTTTTCCTGGCACTTTACGTGCTATGCAATCGTTTTTGGGGATCCTGAATTATTACCGTCGATTTATCGAAGACTTTGCGATTTATGCCGCTGTGCTCTATGAATTACGAGAAATTGATTATCAAGAGTTAAAGAGCCGGGCATTGGTCAACGAGAGCAAGGCTTGTGAGGATGATCGATTAACTAGGGCGCGAGTAGCATTCAGCATGCTGAAAGCTAAGATTGCGTCAGCCCCAACTCTGCACCATTTCGACCAAGCAAAGACGCCGGTGATTGTGGTGTATGCCAGCAAGTGGGCAGTGTCTGCTGCGTTGGTGCAAGAGCATGATCAAGTATATTGCCCTGTCGCATTTGCCATCCGGACACTGAATAACGGTGAGCTGAATTACAGCCCCGTTGAAAAGGAAGTGTTAGCCCTTCTGCGAATTCTAGACGTCTACTTTACCATGCTGGTCGGAAAGGCGATCGTTGTCCTGTCACGTCGATCCACGTTGAAGTGGCTATTGACGTCCAACGGGCTAAACGGACGACTGGGAAAATTGGCTGCAATCTTGTCACAGTGGGACTTGGAGATCAAGAAGTGTGTGCATGGAGAAGAGGAGGTACTAGGGGCGCTAACAGCAAGTATCACCCCTCGCACTGAAATTGATGAAGCTCTGATTGCAATCGCACCGAAAAAGGAGCCTCGACAGACGATTGAAGTACCACTACCCACGGTCGAGAAAGGCGAAGAGCTATATGTGATCAGTTTCGATGGATCCGCTAGCGTTAAGCGATGTGTTGGCGCATTCGGTACCATCGTGTGGAAGTTGCCGGAGTGGAAGATCATGATCGCGGTTGCGGACCATGCACCCAACATCACGGTGAATGAAGCCGAGTACCATGGACTGCTGCTAAATTTGGATCTACTATCGCAATATCCCAAAGGAAGGATAATCGTGAGTGGAGACTCGAATTTGGTGATCAAACAAATTCGTGGCGAAAAAGAGTGTAAAGCTCCGCGGTTGCTGGTATTGCAACAACGCGCGTTGAAACTCCTGCGCGAATGGCCTAACCATGACCTGCTGCACGTTAAACGAGAGTGGAACAAGAGTGCCGATCACATCACCACCACTGCCATGCGGGATGAAGCACGATGTGAGATTGATGACGAAAAACAGCTGGAAGAATTGGTCGATCTTAACAGATTGTCTGAGGTGATTACTTGTAAGGAAGATCCCACTGTCCCACAAGTGCTGGTGACGACGCGATCACGTAACCCTCGTCAAACGCAATCGTCAACGTGTCCCGAAGTATCCATAAAAGGTATAAGGGCGGAACGTGTCAAAAAGGCGCAAGACGAAGAAAAGTGGATCTGTGATTTGCGATGTTACTTGAATGGTAACGTGTCACAACTGAGCGCAGACGAGGTGAAAGAGTACGCGAAAATTGCCGATTGTTATGATGTCGACGACCAAGGGTTGTTGATCTACTGCGGAAATATGGCTAAAGGAAAAGCCAGCTGTGATCAAGATGATCGAGATGAACGACGCTCCTCGATTAAGCTGGTCTTACCTGAAACCCTACATGCGGATGTCCTCCACCATTATCATGTGAGTTTGGAGGGAGGACACCAGGTATAGGGCAAACATATCAGCGGATCAGACGTTACTTTCATTGGCGTGGTCTATTTCGCTGCGTGCAAAGATTCGTTGGGCAATGCGTATATTGTGAGACGGGAAGGGGTCAACCTACGATCAAGGGGATGTCGCCCGGAAATATTGAGGATACGTACCCAATCCAAGTGATAGCCATGGATAAAATCCCGTCGCTACCTCGTTCGATTGATGGTCATACGGAGTTGTTGATATGGACGGACCTGTTCACGGGTATGGTAATCGCTAAAGCTGGATTGTCTCTTACAGCACAGAAAGTCGCTGAAAATTATGAAGAATGTGTGTTCCGACGATTTGGAGCTAGTGAGGTTATTAGACACGACCGAGAACCCGGTTTTATGTCCGAGGTATTTCGGGCGTTCAACAAGATCGTGGGACAGCGGCAAAGTGCAACTATGGCATACCGTCCGCAGGCGAACGGCAAGGCAGAGAGAACAGTGCAGACGATTACACGAGCGATTAAGATGTATGTATCGGATTTCGGTCAGAAGGATTGGAGTTCGTATGCAGAGCGACTGGTGTTCGCGCTGAACTCGACCCCAGATCGTATTCGTGGAGAAACACCGTTTTATTTGGCGTATGGGTGGGATCCACGATCATCGTTAGAATCGACATTGCAACTGGGCGGAACTCTGCGTAAAGACCGCGATGCACGTCGATGGAGATACAGGCTGCAGAAAGACTACCGCTACGCCCGGGATCAAGTGAGCACCCGACTGCACCAAGCAGTAACAGGATGAGCGGAGAAGCATAATGATCAGGTGACACCACACAAGATCGAAGCGGGGTCGAAGGTCTGGTTGTACCTTGATCGAGTGAAAGAAGGCTTCGCGAAGAAACTGGCGCATATGTGGCATGGACCCTTCAGAGTCGACGAGGTGATTGGCGATCATGCGGCAAGGCTGATTACAGCTGGTACCGACTATCGCATATTCCCAGTCGTGCACCTGTCCAAGTTGAAACTGGTCAAAGAGTTCCCAGATCGACCTACTGCTGTGCTAACAGCTGGGGTAAAGGATCGTTTTTATTTCAATGAAGCTCTACTACCCGAAGACGGCTGGGAGAAAACTCTAGAGCCGGACGGATTTGAAGTTGATCGCGTCACCGATGTCCGATCTGGTCGAAAAACCAGATACGGCAGAACGTTGCGTGAATATCAAGTATATTGGAAGGGTCATGATGAGCCGTCATGGGTAGACGAGGCCGATCTGAATTGCGATGCCCTAATCAAGGACTTTGAACGGAAGATGATAACCAAACACCGGTTTGATGTAACGCAGGTGGATGAAGAGTCCCACTAGTGCATGACCGGCTAATGGACTGTGGAATTATGATTGAGGACTTACGATTAATGGAGAAATGACGATAGACTTAATGTGGTGAATTTTCGGTGGATATTGCGCGACATGGTGATGAGGTAATGGCAAATGAGACTGTGGAAGAGATATTTGTGTGGATACAATTAAAACAATGAAGCAACAATTGGAATTATTACGATCAAGAATGTTTATCTATTGAAGAAGAAAAGATGGTTAGCGAGCTAGCCCGATCCGTAAAACTTGCGACGAAGGCGGGTAATCCTATTGCCGGGGTGATCGTGCGTGGAAAGTCGATACTGGAGTCGCCAAGGCTCAGTGGCGTCCACCTCGCACAACGCATCCTGCAAGGTCGAAGGCGGTCGGTCCAATAGGTGCCCTGGGTACCAGGTGCCATCGTCCACCGGAGCGTATTTCAAGGGGCGATTACGGGCGCAGTGTAAAATCGCCGGATCCAAGAATATGTCAAGATCGCACTCCCCGCTGGTCATTCCTTGCAGCACAAACCTCACGATCCTCTTCCACGCTGCCCCGGCGCGGCTTCTACGCTGGCGTCGACCCCCGTAAAATTCTCGGAAAAAGGCGTCGCGCTCTCTAAGGCCCTGATCCACGTGGAGGTAATGGGTGGACTCCCAGATCGCCTGCGCGTGATGGTCCAGAAATGTCTGGTACCGCGCCTCGAAGTCAGCAAACCAGCCGACCGAGCGGAACGAGATGGGTGACAGCATATGCTTGAAACAATCCCACGGGCGCTGCGAGTACAGTAATTCCACTGCTGATTGGGTAATCAGGTTACTACACCACTCATCACGCGCAGGGGTGTCCGTGAAGGTGGGAAACAGCCATCCCACAGGACGTTTCAAGTAGTCGAACATCGTTTTTACTGAGACGCTACCCAGATCGAAACCGCTGAGCTGATCCGAGGTCCACGGCAAGATGGCGTCGTCAGTCGCCTCACCCGGCAACGATATCAGCGACTTGAAGTCACCCTTCCGGGGAAAAAGGACTTCGGCAGAGCCTAGATCAGGCGGACCTTCGCTGCCCCACTCGCTGATTGTGGGACTGGACGGAATTTGCGCGCCAAGTAAATCAGAAGAACCACCTTGGACATCGTCCGGTTGGCCAGGCGGGCAAATAACATGTGGTGACCAGCTCATATCAGGAATAGCAGGAGCGAGACGTGGCCGCTTGGACTGGGAGGTGGATTGCGAGCACCGAGCGCGTCCTTCAGTGTCATATGGTTGATCAGGCGGATAAACATTGTGTGATAGCGCCTTCTTCTCGAGAATAGCGGGAGACAGACGTTGCCGCTTGGACCGGGAGGTAGAATGTGAGCGCAGAGCACGTCCTTTGGTATCATCCGGCCGACCAGGTGGATGAATGTCGTGTGACAGCTCCTTCTTTCCGGAAACGGCAGAGGCCGGACGTTGTCGCTTGGCCAGGGAGGTGGATTGTGAGCGCCGAGCGCGTTTTTTGGGTGAAGAGCCGGTCGTATAAAGGAACTTGTAGACGGACCACCTGAAGCAGCAGACGGGCTGGCAGCCGGGTTAATCCCCGCATTAGTGGAACCGGCGCTCGGAGGGATTTGCAGGTGTAATGCTACACCCGCCAGCATGGTCTGGACATCGGAGAATTGAGCCCTCAGTTGTTCCGCCTCATCCTGAACGCGTCGCAATCGAGGCGCAGTGTGTCGCGCTCCGCAGATGCGTGGTTGAGACGACGCCGCGCCACCGAAAGTTCTCCCTTCAACTTGGAATTCTGAGTACGCAGTCGCTCCAGCTCAGCCCTGTCGGCCAACACCGTGTCAAGACGTGCATATAACTCGTCGGATCGAGCATGAGCATTGGCGAGGTTGTTTATTATTTGGAGCTTTGTCTCATGCTCCGTCCGGATACGATCACGCTGGATCTTTCGTTCTCGAGCATTGGGGGAAAGCTTAGACAGCTGCTCGGACAAGCGCTGGTTTTCTGACAGAATGTGGTCGCGTTCACGTTGCACTGCGATCATGCGCTGACGGAGTCGGTCGAGCGTTGCGTGATCCTGAGATGCCTCAAGACGCGAAATTTCTTGTGCCTGATGATCGATGGTCTCTTCGCAGGCCGGCGCAGATACCGGTACCGGGCCTGGGCACCTTCCATATCACGTATCTGACCTTTCTGTTCGGCCAGGGTCTCTTCGGATGTCTTCAGTCGGGACTTGAGATTGCTAACGGTGGTGCGGACGAAGTAGCGCAGGGGTGCGGCTCGCTCACGGAACCACTCGATCTGCTGCTCGCATTCGGCGAGCTTACGTGCGACGCACTCGTGCCGCTTCTGTTGTAGGCGGGTGGAGTCTTCAAGCACGGAAAGTGAGTCAGTCAGCACGACTATTTCCTCTTGCTGCGTGCGAATTGTCTCTTGCTGCACCCGAATCGTCTCCTGCAGCGCGTGTATGTTCTATTGCTGCGCGTAAGCCTGGTGGACCACCGAGACCAAGCTGTCGACCGTGGAACGATCGAGCGATGAGCTGCCACCTGCGGTTATCTCCATGATCAACCTCGCAGAAGAAGTACAAGAATAGATGATCACGAGGACTTGATCGGGGACGCTACGGTTGAATGAGTGGCAACGCTTTGCTCACCTGCGGCTCGCTCGAAGGAGACAGGGCAGATTGATGGGTGCAGATTGCATGACGCATGACGTCATGGTTGATGGATGTCGACCATGATCGAGGCTATCATGACTAATAGGTGACAACGTGACAACGGTATGATCGACCCCCGCCCCAATCGCTGTCCGGCTGGGACGGGGTTAAGGGGCGGCTGTGGTAAAGCCTACCGTAAAATTGTTACGTAATTAGGGGCATAGTTATAGACACCCCTATAGGCGTAGCTGTGGTGGAGGGTACCACAAGTTTTGTCGGGACAATAGTCGGTACAAAAGGTGGTACGATAGTGGGCACCACAATCGGTACCACAGCTGGTACCCCAGACGGTACAACTGTTGACACAACGGTGGCGGACAGGGACGAGGCGTGGATAGGACGTCTCAGACGATGCGACAACTGGCACGGTTACCTGACGGTAACCCGAAGGTAAGCGGTCGAGTGGTCGACAAAATGCGTAGGAATGAAGAGTTCTGATTGGTTGATATTAGGTTTTTGGTAGATATTAGGATATAAGCACTAATACAGTTCTCCTTTTGCGTACGATCGGGCTGATCGTTTACAGGGACGGCAACTTAGGGCCTCCCTCCTTCAACTAAATACCTCTACGTCCCGGGCGGGAGCACTTAGTGCATTTTTAGCCCACTGGTAGGCGTAGAGCGTGAGAACTCACCTGCAACTCCGCCCGCTGTGCCAGAGGTTCTTCTTCTAAAGGTTTTTTGGACTCGGGAACGTGATCGAGCAGTGCTCACCTCTTCCCCTATTGGTCCACGTTTTGGCCCCTAGTGTTCGGCTGCTTTAAGCGCCCCACGGGAACACTAGGCGGATTTTGGGTGGTAATCGTCGATCAGCCCGTCGAACGCGCTGATCAACCGTCCCTCTAAGTCTTAAGTCCAGAATACAAGGTATTTTTGGGTATTCTATTGACGGATTAAGCTTAAGGAGGCTCTGTGATCGGGCAGTGAAGATTTCCGCTGCCTGATCGAGTACCCCTTCGATGGTCAACACCTGATCGACACACTGCGACTCGCGACCCGCACTCAGCAGCCCGCGGCTCGCGCCAACTAGATGATCGGCGACTTTTAGTACCTGGTCGCGCCTGATCGAGTCTGATCACCGCTGATCGACGACTCTTAGTGTCTGCCCAAGCCTGATCACTGTTGATCACACCTGATCGTACGTGATTCAAGCTTGATTGCGCCTGATCATCGCCTGATCGCATCAGTCGACTCATCACAAGTCAACTCAGTCTTGCCAGAAGGAATTGTAGAGTGCCATCCCCGCCACCTGGAGAGAGACCCACGCCTAAGCCGTCGAATACACAAGGTGAGGAGAAACACAAGCCGTCAAGGACAACCGGAGGATCCACTTCGTCATTCGGCAGTCCGGGCGCCGTGGTACCGCCTGATCAAGCCTCAAAAACTTTGATCAGCCACTCCACCACACCGTCCAGTCATTTTCCTTGCTCCATCGGTCGCAACGCCGATCAAGGAGTCATTCCAGCCGGGAGAAATCACATCCAACACTTTCTCGACCATGTCGAACATTGATCGACCTGTGTGGTGCTCTTTCACGGGCGGATCCAGCAAGTGGAAATTGTAAAGGTCGTCGACGGCCCAAAAGCGAACCCGAATGTCGAGGTAGGATGTGCTTTGGTGTGTAGCTCCATCCAATGCCAGAGAGAAATCCCTGCAATTGGCAAGAAAGTCAGAAATCATCTGCAGGTTCAATGCGCACATCACTCGAAGGAACGCTGAGACCTTGCGGGTGCTGTAACCAGAATATCAAGCCATTCCGGTCATTTACTTTGTCGACTGAGCAAGACGAGCAGTGAGGCGAAACGATGACCCAAGGGAAGTGAACTCAACGAACAAGTCAAACAAGGAGCCGTTCTTGATCACTACCCTATACGCATCCACAGGAGAATTTTCAAAAGAATCCTCCACCGGTATAAAGATACTCTAAGCCCTCTTGCGGATATCGGAAGGGGTCAGATCTGGACGGCGGCGGTCATCTCTGCATGGAGCGACCTCAACTTCGTCTGTTTCTTAATCCGAATCAGGTTCATCACCAACATCAAAATACATTGTGTCAATAATCATGTCGACAATGCCTGTATCAATTTCGAAGAGTCGCTGTGTAGATTGAAGCGTGAAGTGGTTGAAGAGGGTGCTCTTGATAGGTACGACTCCGTCGAAGAAGCTGCCCTTCTGGTCATCAACAAGTGTTTGATACTCCTTCCATTTGGATGCGTGTTGTGCCTCGTTATGTTTGCGATAGCTTTCCGGACGAAATGGCGCGGTGTAGTACTGAAAGTTCCGAGTATCCTTTCGTTTCCACCCAAGCTGTTCTTCCCTTCCAAAGATCTCGCAAAAACGGCAAGCAACACTGAGGGTCGACTTCGTCTTGGAATCAACATTTCTCACCCGAAGCCCGTAAACCAGCTCGTGGCCTTCCTGGAAAGGCGTGCATCGCTTCGGTGACATCGGTATCGGTACAGCGTCAATCAATACCGCGACGGAGTTGCGCCACGATCCTCCTAATAGTCGCAAGCTATTGTTATTTGATGAGCGGTACGCAACAAACCGTGATACTTGATACGATATCGAAAATGCTTGAATAGAAGATGGTATGATAGACCACCAATAAGCGAGAGCGATATGCCGAGCTTAATCAGATGAAGTGCTGATAGATGTTAATGTTGGGCAGACACTAGATTGAAGAGTGAGTTTGATTAGCACCAGAGTTAAACGAAAGATATGCATGTACATCGCTACGGCTAGTTCGGTCTGCCTCCTACTTCTAGCTAGGGCGCGTGTGTCGGCGACCAATCAGCTCAGTGCGGGTGCGGAGCGTGTGCCATCGACCAATCAGCTGGTATATTGCCACGCGCGGACTAAACGGACTAACCACCCACCAACGTGTTGGTGGGTGCCGAAGACAGGCGGCCACAGATGAGATGGGAAATTTCAACAGTTGATATATTCTATCAATGTTTTTCGATGTATGATGAGGGAATATTACCATACTAATAGTGGCAAACCTGCGAGTACTAATAGTAGCATTAGGTGGCGTTTTGCCGCAACTGCCACTATAACTCAGGCCTGTTCATACGTAAATAACCTGTTTAAACAGTTTTCTAAAGAGTTGATGATTTTCCAGATGTTATACCCTTTTGAAAATTACATAAGATTCGTTGTTTTCGTCGTTTGCCTGAAAAAATCAATATTTCGCGAGCCATTGCCCTCCCTCTCCCTCTGACATCTTCTTTCCTGTTGCTCTGCGAGGAGATCCTGCTCTTTTCCTTCATTAAGACTCGCTCGATTTTTCTTCTCCTTGTTTCTCCGCCTCCTGCCTGGAAACAGGGGCGCGCTAGAGTGAATCCAAAATATTATAGAGCGACACTAATCGCTCTCCCGATTTATTTTTCGGTTAAATTACTTCCTTTTTTGTGCCGTCCGGTATATGTTTGTATCGGTGCCACCGAAATGAGAAACTATGAACAGCGATCGAATTACGCTTATTCACGCACATACTATCTGATAAAAAGTGTCAGATCAGAAAGTAAACACTGCGTAGCCTATTACTTTTCCCAACAACCTGATCCCAACGACCTCAGCATATGGAGCTTTATTTAGTTGAGTCTAGCTGCGAGTTTCATCGAGGACTGCTTCTGGCCGACCGTCCTTGTACTCAAATGCCCCAAATGCTAACGTCTTATTAACTTTCTTCACTGTATCATGATTTCTGAATATTGCGTGGATTATCTTTATTAACGAGTTGGCGAATATAGCCACGCTCGCGCTTGTGGTACTGTGATTTTCACTGTTCGTCCTTTATGCGTACGTCGTGACGGAACATCGCGACAGTGGCTTCGGACTCGAACGCGTTTTGCTCAGTGAATTGGGTCTAGCACTATATTTTGTCTGGAGCAGCGCCGCCATACTTGCAAGAGTTGCCGCGTAGGCGCAATATATCGTCAGCGACTACTTGTCTTTCAAGCTTTATGTAGCGCTACTATCCTCACTCGTGGTGGCCGCGCGGTC
>CM047581.1:9605696-9637574 GCA_026184515.1 Peronosclerospora sorghi | reverse complement strand
AGGTGGGTTCATGACTCGCCAATGCTTCACCCGACCGCGGGTGCGTTGAGCCAATGGACTTAGACTTCCAGTCTATCCATGGCTCGTGGCGTCCCAGCCACTTCATGCCCAGAATGAGGTCATACCTCGAGTCCAAATCCAGGACTAGGCAACGTTCTAAGCTGTCGAAGTCTGCAAACTTCAGCTTAAGGTCAATCGAGACCTTGGGTACAGAAACATGTACGCCTGTCGCAAGACGGACCGTGACAACGTCACGAGAACGTGCCTCTAGTTCCTCTGCATACAGCCGACTCTTCTCCACAGAATCTCGTATGACATAAAGTCAGACGCTCCAGAGTCTATCAAGTCTCTCCAAGGCTTATCAAAGCCTTTCACGTCCGCTAGGACTACCAGCAACCCTGGCTGGTACACCAACTCGGTGCTAGAAAGCACCGTTTCCCTCGGGGATTTGTGTTGTCGTCCCCTACCATGGGGCTTAACAGCACTGAGGGGTACCCCAGTAGGGCGCCCCGCACCTACTGGGAGCCGTCGTATCCCGAGGGCTTTTTTCCTACCCTTGGTCCCTTGTAGCGAGTGTCTCGCTGGGGATTTTTCGGACATCTGTTCCGCAGATAATCCGCACTTCCACACAGGAACCACGTTAGCGGCCCATGTTGCTTCAGAATAGCCAAGAGCTCTTCCTCGAAGCTCTGTGAAAAAGATTCAGAGTGACTCTTAGCGGGAGGTTTCTCCTCCGCTTCGACCTGACTCAGGTCCATGGGTTCGGGACCCATCTTAGAGGAACAGAAATTCCTCTCGGCGTTAAACGCCATCTTACACGCCTCCTCCAGGGATTGGGGTCGGCATCGGAACAATTCCGAACGTGCTGGCCCTTCTCTCAGGGTTCCCATGAAGACGTGGATGGACACATCGTCCGAATACGCTTTCGCGTACATCCCTGACAACAGGGTCTTAAGCTCCTGGATGTAAATCTCCAGGTCCTTAGTGCCTTGACGGCACCTCAGGAACGCCAGTTGATTCCGGATAACCAGATGAGGTGTTGCGTACATGTAGCCGGTGCATATACGCACGGTGCGTCTAGCGCACAGAGGAAGACTCTTCCTTAAAGCGGTGTCTACCGCTACTTAGCCGATACGCCCTTATAAAGGGCTTAGTAGGAGAGATCTCCTACTCGGGACCAAGATCCCGGGTTGGTTTACTAATTAGCCTTAACGGCTGTGTTCCCTTTACGGGATGTAAGTAAAGGGAGGGCTCCCTCTTACCTACAACACTCACTGCACGCGCGACCGGTAGAGGTCGCGCGACTGCACTTTAGAGTGAAATTTAAACTGAATATATTTAATATGTAATTGGCCTAAATTAATTTAAACTAATATAAACTATATGTAATACTAAGTAGAATATTCCTAATTCGTACCATGCTATAATGTAGTGTACACACCTGTGTACGGACACGTGGATGACTGACACTCCACCACACCAAGGGCCCCTGCCCTGATTGGTTAAAATAACCAAAGGTTCAGAACCTTTCAAACCGGTCAATACTGACCTCAACCGTGGTGTACTCATGTACACAAACACTAAATGTAACTCGAATGTAACCCCGTTACATAGGTGATATATACGAGGTAATATATACGCTGAGTTGGTAAAGATTTTCCAACATAAATATACCAAACTAACTCGTGTAACATCAACGAACGATTAAATTACATCGAGTGCCAACATTAGGAAAAGAATCCAATGCTATGTAATATCATTGTTTATTTCTTCTTTGTCATCATACGATCGTTGCGGTCAAGGCCAGAAAACAGCAGTACAAGTGCCGTGCCCGTGAGCATCATGTACGCCGAGCGAATTTTGATCCTCTTCTGCTGCTCTGCGATCGAGAGATGGGAAAAACTTTCTGGCACTGTTTCTTCTTCTCAAGACACTATGATGTTAAACGTGAAAAGAGTTGTGTACATGACCTTTGTTGGAAGAGTGTGTACCCATTTTGGAGTTTACACTCTTCCGTATAGTGGAAGCCCATTGGCTGATGCAGGTAAGACATACATTTTTTCATATGAAAGCAGTTACGAGATTTAAGTTGCATTAGGACCGAATAGTGACTTAAGTAACCATACATAATATATATCAGTTTACATTTTTCATTACGAAACAGACTCTGGACTGAATATCTGCTGGTCCTGACGCGACGTGCACGCAGTTCGCTACCTTCCACTGATCCTCCCGCGCTGAAACTTGGTCAGCTGGTGAGTCTTGATCGTGTGAAGTGATTGCAATCTTTTCGGTGCATTTCTAACAGGTTATGAGCCCAGGTTTCGTCAAGTAATCCAGTGGGGTTTCTTGGTCGTTTTTGGAGTATCTGTGATACATTTTTATATTGTTACGTTACGTTTGGAGTTTGTGGAAAGCCCTCTGTTGAAGGGGAGGCATTTGACGGACGTGACTGAAGTGTTTTGATCAAGTTTGAAATGAATGACTTTGATGGAGATGATGTGCCCTCCGTGGACGAGTTTCAAGACTTGGTGCGCGATTTGCGCAATGTTGCAGTGAATGTGAATGCGATTGATGCTGGTCGAGCGAGGACCGCAGTTCGAAACAGATCTTCTGAGCGTAAAAGGGAGGTACCAGTGCGCATTCCCCAAGATGAGTCCAGAGAGAGCCTCCGGAATTACCGTCCGTTCGGCCAGAAGATGACAATGGATGATCTGGCCGGGGACGAAGGGGTGGAAGCTGGCGCAAAGCCACTCCCGAGAACATATGATGCACCTTGCAGGGCGCCCGCTGCGGCGAAAGATACAGGTGGTGCCCAAGTGCCCGCCGCGCAGCCAAGTGTACCGGTGCAGTACACCGGGTACAAAATACCCAAGTTGTGTATAGATAAATTTTCGGGACGCGAGCTGTATCCCGGTTTGGGTGCAGGCTACCGGCAATGGGCCTACCTGTTCATGGAGGCACTCGATATTGCCGAGATGAGCTCTAATTTTCAATGGAGTGAGCGGTTGAAGGTAAATAAATTTGGCGAGCATTTGGAGGGCACCGCTGCTGAATACTATCGAACGAATGTGGCATGGTGGTGGCGGGTGCGACCGACGTTGGTCCACGTAATGTACCAGATGTATTTGGGTTTTCGAACGACCATATCGAATCATCAAGCCGCCACAAGGTTCGCGATGGAGAAAGACCCAAAGCGCAGCTGGACGGAGCACTACTTATACTTAGTAGCTCTGGCTCGCGAAAGCGGGTCGAGTGAAAAGTTAATTGTTGAAAATATTGTGAAGTATGCCGCACCACGCTTCAAGATAATGCTGATGGCTAGATATGACCCCAGACGGGGGGATTATCTTAGTCATGCTCAAGAGTTGATCGCATGGGCTCAAGAGCTCGAGGATGATGCGATGAAGCCGAGGACCGCCCCTAAGTTGCACGTGCATGCAGCAACATCTGGTCAGGGGCGGCGCGTGTGCTAGTTCAGCTGTGGTGGCGAGGGGCATATACAAAGGTATTGCCCGAGAAGCGCTGTAAGAATGGGGGTGAACGCACCCAAAAGCAAAGCCGTGGCGAAAACGAAGGGTCGTCAAAGCGTTTCGTGCTTTCGACCGTGGATAGAAATTTGAATACGTGTGGAATTGGAAATTCAGATGAAGACATCTGGATCATCGATAGTGGGGCTAGTACACACTTGGTGTCGAACGCTAGTCTGTTGGAAGATGCCAGGGATTGCAGTCCCGACGATAATTTTACCTTGCCGGATGGTGGAACACTTCAGGCAACCAAGGTTGGGCGGCTTACGTTGCGAACGTGCAACAATAGTGAAACGGTTATTGTCTTAACTGAAGTATACTATGCGCCGCAACTAGCCAGAAACCTGATCTCGCTTGGACGATTACGCGAAAAGGGTTGCGAAATTGTCGACGAAGGTCACAAGCTGCGAGTTATGGTAAAAGGGCAAAAGTTGTTCGATGTGGTGACTCACGGGTCAGTTTTTGTAGCCAGGTTGAAGGCGCAAAAAAAGATGGTATTTCGAAAGGGTTTGAAAGGATGGTGATGAACAGTGTGCTGGAAGGTATCGATTCTGACGCGCACCATGGGAGCTTGCATCACTTCCACGTGCGCCTGGGTCACCTGGCCTACGATACTGTCGAAAGGCTGGCGAAAGACCCCAGGTCAGGCATCGTACTCACGGACACGAGTAGACCGAACTGCCTGACCTGTGCTGAAGGCAAGGGCACAAGGAAAGCGCAACCAAAGGCGTACTCTGATGTAAACGCACCGATTGATCGCATCGGGGGTGTGATATGCAGCGACCTTAAGGGTCCTATCACCCCCCCCCCGCGATAGGCGTGGAAATCGATACTTGGTCGTTTTCGTCGACCATTTTTCGAACTATGTACGCGTTTTTGCAGCGCGCACGAAGGACAAGGACGCACGGATGTTCGGGCATTTCATTGCATGGTTCGAAAACGAGTTCTCCTGCAGGGTGCACGTGCTGCGTACCGACGGTGGCGGCGAGTACCAGAACGTTGATCTGTTCTGCAAACAGACTGGTATCCGTCGTCAGGTTACCGAAGCTGGCACCCCTGCGTCGAATGGCAAAGCGGAGCTCATGAACCGGACCATTTTCAACATGGTCCGGTGCATGATATTCGGATCAGGCGTACCATTGACGTACTGGTCGGAGGCGGCTGAGTATGCAGCATATATACTCAACCGCACTCCGACAAGGTCAAACACCGGTCGAATTTCTCCTCTTGAAGTACTCACCGGCAAGCGACCGGCGGTGAATGACATTGTCGTTTTCGGGTCCCCATGCATGGTTTGGAGGGGCCCAAAGAAGAAGGCGTTGTCGAAGCACGCCGAACGCGCACTTATCCTTGGAAAGAGTGACGAAACCAAGGGATATAAAGTGCTTCACTTAAGGATAGGGTGGTCGTGGTGACCAGGCACGTCACAGCGATTGAAACTCTGAGTGCCGAGGCTAGCAACAAGATCACAAAGGTATTAGAAGGTGAATGCAGCCAAGAGCTTGAAGAGTTAGCAGAATCTCGTGCCAGGGTCACCGATTCAAATACACAGATTTTAGCACATTCAAATGATGGAATACCGGAGTCTGTAGCGACGCCCAAGCACGCGGAAACCACTGGGCAGGGTGCGAGAAAGTCACGCAGGAAGAAAAAAAAAAGACACCCAAGGGACGCGACTATGAAGCGTCGAAGTCTAGAAGGGCGGTTGCAAGCGACGTCGTTCCGGAAACGGTTGACAAAAATGGTGAAAATGGTGGAACCGCCCTATTTATTTATGCAGTCTGTGAAACGAATGCTGGTACGGCAAGTGCACTACCGATGCAGCCGGATCCAAGGAATTACAGGGAAGCGCATGGTGGCCATCATTCGATGATGTGGAAACGCGCCGAAATGGAGGAGATCAAGTCGCTCCAAGAACTAGGCACATGGGACATCGTGCGCCGTCCCGCCGGCAAGGTACCTCTTCCGACCAAGTGGGTGTACAAGACGAAAGTCTGTGCAGATGGTTCGGTTGAGAGGTACAAGGCCAGGTTAGTTGCCAGAGGCGACAAGCAAGTTTTTGGAGATGATTACTTATTCACGTTTTCAACCGTTATGGAGTTGAACAACGTAAAGTTGCTCCTGGTGCTGGCTCAAGTATGTGGGGTAGCGGCACGTAACGGTGATGTGCCAAGTACCTACCCCAAAGCAAAATCTGAAGACAATGTGGAAATATACCTGCAAGTGCCGCAAGGTATGGAAATTACAGACGAAAAATTGCGTGATTATGGTGTGCAATTACCAAAGGAGCTTGCGCTCAAGATAAGGCGAAACTATATGGTTTGAAGCAGGCAGGACGCCTGTGGCATCAGTGTCTGTGCGAGACATTGATGAAGTTTGATTTTGTGCAGTGTGTCACGGACACATGCATTTTTGTAAAGCATGTGGGAAATGAAACAGCTGTAGTCGGAGCGTACGTTGACGATCTCCTGGTCACCGGTACCAGCGATCAAATGGTTGATGAATTTTTCGACGACATGCAAGTGCTCGAGTTAAAGGATTTCGGTTGTGTTACCAAGTTTCTCGGTATTCGAGTCGCAGGGGATCCGAGAAATGGATATACTTTGGATCAAGAGGCGACGATTAAGGAAATCCTGGTTTCACACAAACTGGAATAGATAAACCCAGCACGCACTCCGGTTATGGTACTTGATGAAAGCAAAGAATTTCAAGAGCAATTGCCGTTGCAACCACGTGGCAACATGCCCAGTATCAAGCACTTCCAATCGCTGGTGGGCAGCCTGCTGTGGGTCGCGAGGTGCACACGTCCTGACATTTCGTTCGCTGTGCACCGCGCCACCAGAAAGACCCATGCACCCACCATAGGCGATTACAAGATTGCTAAAAGGATCCTCAAGTACCTTAAGGGAACGAGTGACCTGAAACTGGTTTTGAAGCATGACGAAGATCTGCCGATGCCGCTGCGAATAATGGTATACAGTGATGCAGATTTTGCGGCCGATAAGGCGGATCGAAAGAGTGTTTCGGCGATGGTGCTCTTCGTAAATGGTATGCTTGTGAGTTGGGCCTGCAAGAAGCAGACAGCGGTGGTATTATCGACCGCCGAAGCGGAATTTGTTTCTGCTGCTGTAGCTGGAAAGGAGGCGCTTGGCTTGCGGGAGCTACTCGCGGAAATTGGCATGCATTCGAAGACACCGTTAGTATTCAAGATGGACAACCAAGCTGCAATTAAACAATTGGAAGATGAGTCGAGCGATGCTAGCACGAAGCACGTCGACATCAAGCTTAAATTCTTGAAAGCCTTTACGAGGAAGGGCATTGTTTCAGCTAGTCACGTGCCAAGTGTGGATATGCTGGCCGATCTACTGACCAAGGACCTCAATGCGCCAATGATTCAAGTGTTGCGTGCAGCGCTAGGGCTACAGTGATGATGGTGCAGCCTCCGGTCTTCCAGGAGGAGTGTTGGAAGAGTGTGTACCCATTTTGAAGTTTACACTCTTCCGTATAGTGGAAGCCCATTGGCTGATGCAGGTAAGACATATTTTTTTTCATATGAAAGCAGTTACGAGATTTAAGTTGCATTAGGACCGAATAGTGACTTAAGTAACCATACATAATATATATCAGTTTACATTTTTCATTACGAAACAGACTCTGGACTGAATATCTGCTGGTCCTGACGCGACGTGCACGCAGTTCGCTACCTTCCACTGATCCTCCCGCGCTGAAACTTGGTCAGCTGGTGAGTCTTGATCGTGTGAAGTGATTGCAATCTTTTCTGTGCATTTCTAACAACCTTTACCTTATTTGTTGAGCACTCTTTCCTTTCACCATGTCGTAATTAGGGCTCCGCATACGGACCTGGCTAAAGTTACAATATGTTAGAAGGGATGCGCAATAAAATAGGCACGGCTTGCTATTGGACAAAAAAGGAAGTAATTTAACCGAAAAATAAATCGGGAGCGCGGTTGATGTCGCTCTATCATATTTTGGTTTCGCTCTAGCGCGCCCCCTGGAAACAACTGGATCCAGATCTGACGGTCCGCTACGATAATCCCTGGCGCACTGCACTCATCATCTGAATATCAGTCCGTTCGCGACGCTCCAACAACCGGACCACAACAACAGGAAACTGCGTTTGATCACCTCCACCTTTTTCAATCACCAAAAGATGAAAGCGATCCATCCATCATTTCTCTCTTGACAGATAGCAACAATAACATTAACAACGATAACAGCAGCCCACCCCAAAATATGGGTGGCCGTCCAGCTGATCCCGTTGGCGATACTTTATCAAAACGACTCAGATGAAGAACGAGACGCTCTACATGGCAGCCGGCAAGTTGTGTGTGCTCGCACACGAAGACGAGTATCTGAACAACGGTCCGAAGGAAGCAATGACAGTACATCTCCAACGCTTTCGCTTCGCCACGGGTGGTCTTATGGTTAACAGAATCAGGAGGAGGGGTGACGAGACTAGCAGCAACAAAATTTGCTCTAATCATGGACTCCCCGCTACCACCACCGTCACTAGCAACAACAAGCGCCAGCGAATGATGGAAACGTACCTCATTCTTGCTTTCGGTGACAGCAAGGTTAACAATCTTCATGATTTGCTCATCGAGTTCACTGCTGAAAATAATCTGTCTTTCCAATGGATTGAGAGGCAATCCTCGAAGCGCCTTATCGATTTTCTGAATCCAGTCGCCGTCGACGAAATTCCTACGCGAATGGCGTTGAGCACGAAAGTTCTGGATCGCGGTGTAGAATTTTATGATGATGGGAACAAATCAGAGCTATTGAGCTTATAAAAGTGTGGCGATCGCGTAAATCTAGTGTCGGATGTATGGGAAAACAGCATACTTTGGGTATCCTTCTCACACTTTGTTGAGCTCACTGGACATACGGAGCGATTGAATGCAGTGCCCGACAAGATCGACTTGTTATCGCTCAATGCGTGGAGGCGGGATGTTGGAGCAATTGTGACGTCCAATGCTGGACAATGTCTAAGATGGCCACAGATTGCCTTCCTCTTCTGTTTCGCTCATCAGATCAACCTTTTGGTGAAGGATGTTCGAACTCGAATCTTTGGCACGATCCCAGCCCAGGCGACGGCGATCAATACCTTTCCGTCGCTCCACAGCAAAGTGTCTACTATAACTTAGGGCTTGTATAATGAAGATATATGATTTACAATTGGGCGACTACAGCATCGCAGACATACGCTGGAACAGAGGCCAAGCAGGTTTTGCGAGCCTCTTGCGTGTCAAGTCAGCTGTCAAGGTTTTTGTGTTGACTCACACGAATGAATTTTTTTTCCTGACGCTTTCTTGTTGGCGGAGTCCGAAGAGTTCTGGTAACACTTGGCGATTGCAGAAGAGACCATTCGGCCGCTGACAATGGCTTCATTAGTCCTTCAAAGAGATAACTGCATTTTGGCAGAGACTGTCCATAAGTTTGGTAGATTGGTTTGGGCTTAGTGTCTCTCGGTATGCGGCATTTGTGGAATGTGTCGATCAAAGGAGGTGCCTCTGCGAATAACCGTTGCATAACCTGGCTTACTTTTGTCCATCGTTTGTAGCGGACACTAAGAACTTACCGAGTAGCGACGTCACCAACCATGCGAAGTCTCATAGTCTTCTACTACAGACGGTTCATCGGTACTGACACTAGACAGCTGCAAGAAATGGTTTTCAAGTGGCTAAAAGGATTACCGTCAGGCCAGATGAATTTAGTTCTATGAGTAATGAGATTCTCTCCGTGGAGGTGCAGGCGGCAACAATTAACTCTGCTACGTGCGAGATACTTTTCCGCAAATGGGTCACAGGGCCATACGCAACAGGGCCAGATGCAAGTGAATGAATGCTCAGACTACAAAGATGCTCGGTATCTCACGCCGATAAATACCGAAGAGCAGGAATAATAGGGACGACAATAGGAAATAAGAGGAAGGCTGGGATGCAAGGTGACTCTTCTTTCACCAACGAAGGCCAGTGGCACCATACGCCAATTATTGATCCTTCTGAGCGATTTAAATCGATACCCTCTATTGGGGAAGGTATGGACGACAAAGAAGAGGCGGCAATGATGATGTTTGATCAAGAAGTCACATCTGCCGAAAAATGTCAGCACTTGAGCGGAAACTATCCAGGAATTTAAATAATAATAATACTTTCCGCAAGAAAGTAGATCGACGGGCTTCTGTGGACCCAAATTGATCTTAATCAAATCTTCGGAGAGTCGATAAATTTAACACACTGAAATAGTCATTATACATGGGTAAGACGTTACTACAACGATGAAACGATTATTGATTTTGCTGGACCCAACACTGATTAGAGGAGATTCGACAATTCCTCAACAATACCATAGCTTCAGTTATACCGCTACAAAAAATGCAGTAAATAAATTATATACGGTTTTCGGCATACGGTACTGCTATGACAGACTGCATTAGGAACAATTATAAGATTGGAAGGGTTAGCGAGATTTTCGTCGTCATTCTAGAGAAAAGACAGGTAACGAAGGTTGAGAATGAGAAGTTAGTGTACCCGATCGAGGAGGACAATGTGACATTAGACATTAGACGGCTAAAGCGGAGGAAAGCATGCGGTATTGACGGACTGCATAATGATTTCTACGGTGACTGCGCGGATGAGCTGTTACAAGACCTAGGAGCAGTGTTAGATTACACTCCCACAGGATCCCTCCGAGTTCTTTCTCTTGAGCGAAAATTATGTAGTAAATCACTACGTTAGACGTAGGATAGAGTTTACGACCTGACCCGACAATTTTAGTGAGGTAGTAGACGCTGCGTGGGACATGAGGTGAATGCTTCTCGGTCCGCCGGCCGGGATTGTCTTGAAACAGCTACTTAGTTGAAACGAAAGTGAGAAAAATATATTATGAAATTAAAAGAATTAAGCTTATAATATTCACTTAAGTCGACTAAGCGTTATAAGCTTGAAATTTTTCAACATAAATCCATGTAATTATAGACAATCCGTTTCCACGATAAGAATTTGCATGAAAGCCAAAAATGACTACATCCAAATTCAGCACTCCTCTTGAAACGGCGCGCGCTATAATATCGTCAATGCACCCCAATCTGCATCCGTGAGTCTTGCCTCCGCTTCTCACTTAAGTCCTTAGACAGTAGATCAGTCACCATCTCCAAGCTCGGCACATGTGTCGACTTGAGCACGCCCTTTTGAGCAAAAGCCTTGGAGAAACTTCAACTTGAAGTCAGCATGCTTAGTGCTTCCAGCACTAGCCTCGCACTCACATGTTAAATAGCCGCTTGATTATCCATTTTCATAATCAACAACGGTACTCTTGCAGGCATGCCGATTTCCATGAGTAGTTTCCGTAATCCCAATGCTTCTTTACCGCCCACAGCTGCAGCAACGAATCTGCTTCTGCCGTGGAAGATGCAACCGTGTTTTTTTTGCACTGCCATGAAATGATAACTGCTTTAACGAAAACCACTGACGCGCTAAAACTTTTGCGGTCCGTTTTATCGGCGGCGAAATCTGCATCGCTGTAGCACATGATGCGAATTGTCATTGGTAATTCGTCATCGTGCTTCAACCGGATCTTCAGAGACTTAGTTCCTTTCCGGTATTTCGTTTAGCCACATTTTAGTCCCCAAGCGTAGGTGCATACGTGCGCCTCGTTGCACTATGTACGGCAAATGCAATGTCCGGCCGCGTGCAACGGGAAATCCACAGTAAGCTACCAACCAAAGGCTGGAAACTCTTTACCTTTTCTCGTGGCTTTATTTCAAACGTTGCTAATCCGTAACATATTTGAAAACTATTGCGTGCATCCGACTTTCTTCTCAGGCAGTAAATTTGCGACGAAAATAGAACGATAAAGTTGGATGGGAAACAACACTTTATTTTTCAATTTAATCAAAAATACCCCAACGATATCCACTATCTTGTACCCTTATTCCTCAACTTGCCAAGCTAAATAAGATATTTGGCAAGTTTGGGCGCAAAATAAACATCTGATAATTGGATCGTAATGGTTTCATCCCCCGGTGTACGCAGATTTATCTTTTCAACTTTGGCCACGGATAACATGCCACCATCTTGGAGGGTGAATACGTCGGTCGTTCTGCACTCGCCCGCGTCTTCCAATAAGTTTTCGTCGGCAAACGGATGGCGGCTGGCACCGCTATCAAAAATCTATGTATTTTTCGACGACACACCACCTGTCAACAATCCATCAGTGGGGCCATCTGTAACAGGGTTACATTCTGGTTGCATTTAGTATGTGGTGTACGTGGGTACACTACGGTTGGGGTCAGTATTGACCGGTCCGAAAGGTTTGGACCTATTGGTTATTTTAACCAATCAGGGCAGGAGCCCTTGGTGGAGGCGTGGCATCCAGCCACGTGTTAGTACACAGGTGGTGTACACTACATTTTAGCTAGGTACGAATTTGGTATGTTCTACTTAGTATTACATATAGTTTACATTAGTTTAAATTAATTTAGACTAATTACATATTAAATATATATTCAGTTTACATTTCACTCTACCGACTACAGACGCACGACCTCGACCGGTCGCAGGCGTAGTGAGTGTAGTAGCGTAAGGCGAATTCTCCCCTTAGTTACCCCCTTATTAAGTGAGCCTTGCCGTTAAGGCGTTAGCTTGTGCTAACTGGTAAACCAAAGTGGAATCTTGGCCCCGAGTAAGAGAGTACTCTATTACTAAGCCCTTCTTTAAGGACGTAT
Source organism: Peronosclerospora sorghi (assembly GCA_026184515.1). Classification (NCBI taxonomy): domain Eukaryota; phylum Oomycota; class Peronosporomycetes; order Peronosporales; family Peronosporaceae; genus Peronosclerospora; species Peronosclerospora sorghi. The sequence continues at coordinate 9,625,298 of CM047581.1, read as the reverse complement.
CGGCTAAGTAGCGGCGAACGCCGCTTAAAGTAAAGTCTCCTTTGTGCGCTAGCCGCACCGTGCGTGTACGCACCGGCTACATCTGGTAGCACTTGTAGTCAATCCAACACCTGTGTTGGTAGGATACGGCATCCTCTGCAAGGGATGAATCAGGACGATTGGGAAAGGTTAACCCTCGTCCAGCAGGAAGCCTTTAACAGGCTGTTATCCTTACTGGGTGACGAAGGCATGCAGCTCCTAGTAGAGCAAGGCCTTGAGGCCGTGAAGGCAAGGGTCAATGCCCTCATCGCTCATGAGGCGATTTAGGTGGATGTCGTTCCACTGGGGTGCGTTCCCCAACAATGTAGTTGCTTCACCGTTCTTTAAGACAAAACCTGCAGGAGTTAAATCATCACAAACTAATCAAATCAATAAATTCACTGATTCAGGAGTTGTAGGTGAATCTGAACCGCAAACAATATGGTCAAAAGTACAAACTAGACTAATAGATTACTTTGGTACGAATGGTTATGTCATTGACAAAGCCTGGAGGGAGCCGATCGGCAAGAAGTAAAATATTTTTTTGTTTACCCATTTACAATATTCGCTCTAATATTTTTACTAGGCAAATTAAATGAGTGAAAATTTGTCATAATAATTCCTTAATCATTATTACCAAAAAAGGTCAATTTATTACCACTATTCCTACTACTCATTAGTTTATTTCCATTATAAGCAATACCTGCAGAAAGCCTAAAGCCTGATCTGAAATTTGCCAGAAAATTATAAAAAAATAAGAAATAATAGTTTAAGTGGTTCTTATAGAGAGTATGTACAACAACAAATAGAAAAAACATTATCCTTTAAGATAAAGGAGTTCACCGAGGAGAAGGGTGACAACCTTTATGTGTGGCTGCGAGAGGTCGAAACGGCCTTCGCCACAGCAAATGTGACCGCTGATAACCTGCAAGTGGGACTTGCACTGACCCATCTTACGGGCAAAGCCCGTACATGGGCGTTTACGTGTCCGGATTCGGTCACGAACGTGTTCCCTACCTGGGAGGTCCTTATGCAGAAATTTATGGACATGTACGCAACGCCTGATCTGGTTTTCCAGAATCAGCTAGCGTTTCTAAGGTGACGTCAGGGCACTAGGGACTTGGAAACATATATCCAAGAACTTAAGACCCTGTTGGCAGGGATGTACTCGAAAGCGTATTCGGACGATGTGTCCATCCCCGTCATTATGGGAGGCCTAAGAGAAGGACCAGCAAGTTTGGAGCTCTTCCGATGCCCACCCCAATCCCTGGGGTAGGCGTTCAAGATGGTGTTCAACGCCGAGAGGAACTTTCGTTCCTCTAAGGTGGGTCCCGAAACCATGGACCTGAGTCAGGTCGAAGCGGAGTAGAAACCTTCCGCTAAGAGTCACGATGAATCTTCTTCGAAGAAAATTGAGGCGGAGCTCTTAGCTATGGTACAGACGCATAGGCAGCTGAAATGTTTCCTGTGTGGGAGCACAGAACATCTGCGGAACAGATGTCCGCGGAACCCCCAGCGAGACACTCGCTATAAGGGGACAAGGGTTGGGAAGATGCCCTTCCCCAAGCCGTCAGGAAACGACGGCTCCCAGTAGGTGCGGGGCGCCATACTGGGGGATCCCTCAGTGCTGTTAAACCCCAGGATAGGGGACAACAGCACAAAACCCCGAGGGAAATGGTGCTTTCTAGCACCGAGTTGGTGTACCAGCCAGGTTTGCTGGTTGTCCTTGAGGACGTGAAAGGCTTTGATAAGCCCTGGAGAGACTTGATAGACTCTGGAGCGTCTGACTTTATGTCATACGAGATTCTGTGGAGAAGAGTCGGCTGTATGCCGAGGAACTAGAGGCACGTTCTCGTGACGTTGTCACGGTCCGTCTTGCGACGGGCGTACAGGTTTCTGTACCCAAGGTCTCGATTGACCTTAAGCTGAAGTTTGCAGACTTCGACAGCTTAGAACGTTGCCTAGTCCTGGATTTGGACTAGGGTATGACCTCATTCTGGGCATGAAGTGGCTAGAACGCCACGAGCCATGGATAGACTGGAAGTCTAAGTCCATTAGCTCAACGCACCCGCGATCAGGTGAAGCATTTAGGTGAAGCATATTGGCGAGTCATGAACCCACCTTTGCTCGATCGCAAAAGCGATTCTGGCGTGAGATACCAGAGATTGGGATATATGAAAGGATCATTCCCAATTGCGTTAAGGAAGAGCTCCTTAACGAGGGGGATTCGGCGGTTAATCCCCACGCCGTTATAGGCGAGACTGGTGAGTCGCCAGTGATAGAGGTGGATTCCTCTGAGAGTAAGCGCGAGGCGCTTAGAGAGGAGACCCTAAGTTCGTCTCTTCTGCAGGTCGGAACAGATTCCTACCACGTCGTTATAGATGAGACCGGCGAGTCATTGGTGGTAGAGTAGAGACCTCTGTGGATAGGCGCGTGGCGATTTCAATAGATGGGGCAATTGACTCCCCCCATCTGGGTATCGGGATGAGTCCCGAGGCTAGTAGTCAGCAGTCCTATCGGATGCTGAATAGCGTGACAGATGTTGTCACGGAAGGCGTAAGACTGGAACGGTTGCCTGGGGTAGGCGAACTGTTGTCGTTGGAGGAGATTTCCTTCAACGTGTTTGAGACTGCTGTAAAAGCAGGTGAAATCGATGAGATCGTCGTGTTGAGTCCGGAAGAGGAGTCAAACTTCTCATCCACGATGGACGAGTCAGTTTTGGTGAAAACCAAACAGGCATTAAATGCCCGAAGCGGCCTCAAGATCCTTGCAGATCCTGAGGACCCTTACCATCCCTTGTTAAAGTAATTCGGAGATGTCATTAGTGATAACCCGCCGATGGGGTTACCACCGGATCGGGGAGTCCGACATGAAATTGATTTGGTTCCTGGAACCAAATACTGCGTCACTAGGCAGTGGCCTCTCCCCAAAGAACAATTCGACGTCATCGACGCATTCTTCAAGGGGAAAGAAGAGGCAGGGATGGTGCGGGAGAGCAAGTCTCCCCACTCATCTCCCACTTTTTGTGTTCGTAAACCGAACGGAAAGTGGCGCATTGTGCTGCGTACAACAAGCTGATTGCAGCTACTGTACCCATGCAGACTCCGATTCCTCGGAAGGATGTCCTTCAGAACAATATGGCGGGCTGTACTGTGTACAGTGCCTTAGATCTGGTGGACGGGTATTATCGAGCGTCCGATATTCCGCTTACAGCGGTTAGCACGCCGCGCTACAGCAAAAAAAGGCATAAAAATAATTCCAGTGGAAGGCGGTAAAGTACTGCATCCCATATGTTTACTGTCTTCTCGATTGGATTTCGTAATCCCGTAGTCCAAACGAGCCGACCATTGGAAGTCGTCCCGGCTTTTTGAGGAATACCAGGACAAAGCGTTCAGCTAGCTAAATAAATATGAGTAAATTTTTGGATACTATTATCTGCGTGTAGAATATCGGTATTATCAATGGTGAAATTATCCGGTACTTAAGCAAATAATTAGAAAAGAAGAAGTGTGGTCCTACCGAGAGCGGAGCGATGACGGCATCTAGTGTGGTGAAGTGGATATAGATATTTCAAACGTCAGTTCTTCTAATCTGAATCCATATAGGACGGGGCACTCAGTCAATTATCTTCATCTGAGTCCAGATCGGACCGATCACCGTGTTCGATCCAATCTTTCTGGGTTCCTACCCTATCCCCGGTTGTCCAAGTGAGTCGGATACTATCCGTGTCTTCCTTGTAATACAAGAGGAGAGTGTGTAGTGGGAATTGCTCGACTATTCAACACTTGGTCTATATCTGGATCAGGGTAGACGAGATAATCTTACTATTCCTCGATCTCGCGTTGTGTACCCATTGAGTCTAGTGATTCTACTTAACCGGTGAATATTGATGTAATTGATCTTGCCAATCAGGTCGGATATGTACGAGGGGACTACCCCAGAAGAAAAGCTTCACCAGGGAACGGGTTAAGGTGGTACTTAAAAAGGGTAGTACTAATACAACTCCGATCGAGAGTTGCTCGATCGGTCGGGTCAACAAAATGTGAGAGACAATCGAATAACCACGAAAGCGACGTAAACACCACTTATAGCCACGATTTCCCACAGAAAGAAAAAACAATTATTGTCTCCCACAACCTTTCTAATAAATACTATCCCAAGTACTGATGATATGTGCGTTAGCCGATATAGTCCACACAAATTTCGTTCGGGGACTTCCGGCGTACCAAGTGCGCCTGTGCGCGTCTTGTCCGGGGATTTAATGAACAGGAGGTGGCTTAGTTATACATCCGTCTCAATACTAGGTACGATGTACCGCAATATTCTTTTTTTGGGGGAGAATGATATTAAAGAAAAAGAACCCGCCCCGATCTTGTCGATCTGTCTTTAATCGCCGGATCAGTAACAAACCGATCGTCATTCGGTACTGTCAACCAATCAGGGCTTATTCCGATCGTTATCGGGACACAACTGCAACAGGTTGCATGACTCGGTCATTAAGCAACTTAAAACGAAGCGCCTTACAATAGATCTCGTCCACGAGGATTGGAGTCCTAAAGATAATGATCCGACCATTCATCAGAGTCCGGAGTAACTCTAAGTCAAAGCAGCAAATCACGTTATCGGCTTTATTTTTGACTGTGATGTAGGACGTATATTTCGACTCTTCGGCCGTCCACTCCGGCAACTTCCACCATAGGCGCTGTACGACCCGACCCTTTCTTTATCCTTCAAATATTAGAACCATCCGATCTTTGTTCGGGTCGACGACCGATGAGGGAGGGCTTTCGCCTGCTGGGGTTGTTTGCGAGGCCCGATAACGATCAGAGCTTTGTTTGCCTCCACGCTTAGTGCTTTGATACCTAGAATCTCATCTTGCCCTGGTACATTTTGTAACTTCCAGCGACCGTTGCGATAAAGGAACAGCCATCTTCCTCTTCTTCCATCGATCCCATCAACCAACTGTAAACAGGCCAGAAAAAATCGGCGTGAAAGTACCTTCATCAATCTTCCCCCCAACACAGTGTAGCCAACATCTAATTTACGTATCAGCATTATACCGCTTTGTATAAGATGCTATAGTTAACTTCGTGGGGCTTCAGTGTTCTGCTTATAAATGTAAATGACTAGTAGATGCCATCATGATCTTGGATAAGTGACAGATGTTGCCCCTTGTTGCCTTGATAACCACTACTGGGTGAGACCTTATCCAGGTCGAAGTATTCAGAGAAAGTCGTAGCCATCTCCGCTTTTATCATGCTAATGCTGCGGTAGCACCAGTCATGGGATTTATGGTCTAGATATGATCGGATTAGCTGATCGATCTGCCGATACAATCGGCAGAGTCGCTTGCTGATATTGTTCCCGGAACGCATGGGGTAGTCTACCTCGCTCAGTTGTCTAGCATAGCTGCAACGATCCACGATAACTGACAGTAGTAATTTAAACATCCAAAGAAAAGATTGCATCGCCTTCAACGATCTGTAATAGGACAAAGTACGGAGCGATTTCAAGTCCTTGGGGCTTGCTTCTAAACCACCGATCGACACATTGTGCCGAGACAATCAACTTTCATCTTTCCGCAGCAAAGTTCTACTACTGATCGATAGATTCCAGCGCTCATAGGTATTACTTTTTTGAACAACTCAGTGACCAAAATATCGTTGATGTAGGATTATCGAGGGGTTATAATGTTAATCTGGTTCTTCTTCAGGAAATACATCGAGCAAATTGGTCGACTCTCGATCAAGACTGATCTTGAAGTATCCATACAAAGTGTTTTTAATCAGTCTCTGATAGATCTGATGAGCGCTTTTCAATCAGAACGGAGTGATGTACCACCAAAAGCCGCAAAAAATGCGGATATTTCGAGCTTGATCCGTCGTCGAGACTACCCAAAACCTAGTAGGGAACAATACCACAATGTTCTATCGAAATCTTTGATATTGTTAATCAATCGCATCGGGAATACCATCAACTTTGTAAGTGTATTAACTCGTCCATAATCGATGAACAATCTCATGTTTGTGGGAGAAGCATTCCGATTTGATAAGTATCTGTTAGCTAGGGGATGATCCGACCATCAATATCACCATGACGTCTCCGATCGTATTCGTGATCAATGAGAAGAGGACTACTGCGGATCCACTCGATGGCAACGCTGGTAAATCGGTTTCACGTCATCTCACCACGTCAATGTCACACTCTTCTCCAAGATCGACTGGGCAAGGCGTTACCTTTCTAGATCAGTGACTCCGTTCTTCTCTACATAAATCGCTTGAGCCGATAATTTTTCCGGGTAGTCACGTCCGCTTCGCCAGCTTGAGGATCTTCGTGGTAATCACAAGCAGACCAGGTGACATCTCAGGAAGGACGACCATCTCGTTCTCTATATCCTCGATCTGCCTTCGTTAATTCAGATCTGATCCTCTTATGAATCGACATTCCTGTCTGTACTCATATCCTTCCGGTGGAACACTTTCTTCCGATCATACAATGCTCTCGTGTGCGACATACATTCCATCCGATCTGCAGACCCGTGGGGTTCTCCTTGGTTTTACTATCGCCTTCGAACGGAATTTGTTCCGTTTCCACAACGGCCCCTGACAATCTTCGGATTACGCCGATTTTCTGCTACATTTTACCGAGTCTAGGCTAGTTTCCTGATCATGACTTCTGTAAAAGTCGCGTACTCGCTTATGCACAAGGGTTAACTGTCCTTTTCCGCTGACCCGTCATCAGTGGACAATACTCATATGCCTGGTTTGCCATTCATATATATATGTATATATATATATGAATGAAATATACTTTCGCGATCCGACTAATGCATAGCCCATCTGGCGATAGATAAAAAAAATCATCTGACTTGATTACGGAGCACTTCAGGTCAATAAACGTCCTGACGCAACAGGTACGGGATTATCTACCCAGACCCTAACGACCAGTATCCCTACGAAATTGGGATAGGATGTGATGAATCTTCCAGCTCTTAGTTGGAAGAAGTTTGTAAAGAACTTACGAGACGTTCGGATCGAAAAAAATCTGTATCATCGGTACGAATTATAAATTCGTTAATCACACGTTCAAATATCCACATCAAGCGCGTGATTCACGCGGCAATAGCCTTTATAGATTAATGAAATGAAAGCAATCGATGAGTACTTGAAGCTCTTCATGATGCAGTTCATGGTCCGAAGTCAACCTCAGCGCCTAAAAAATCAACAAGAGTCTGGCGGATTGTTCATGTTCATAATAAGCTGAAGCACCAACGGTACCGTGATACCAAGTAAAGATTTCCTCACCGAAGGAATGATCGGGGGCACCGTCTTCAGTGCTCTCGATTTAATGGATATTACAAATCCTCCGACTTGTATAAAGTGGAAGACCAAAAAAAAGTCCATGGAAATGGACTTGTAATACTGTTGAAACCGACACGATTGTTCGGGGCGAACCCCTCTCAGACTGCGCATCCTTTAAGTGCTGGCAAATCTCGCTGGCGCGCAGTCGCGTGCGAGATAAGCGTATTTCTTCTGCCGCTCTTGATACCCCGAAATAGTCGCATCATGTCCATAATTTTATGCTTGCAATAATCATCGCTGGAAACAACGACTAGACTGTCATCTGCTTGGTCTGTACTATATAGAGCAGACCATCGTGCAATCGGTAGCGAGCAATGCACGAGTACGAACGCTAGAGTTCTTCGCGTTTCTTTGCTGATTGATTGTTGAAATAATTAATCAATAGACGAGTCTCTTTGTCTCTTTTGTATGCTACTTGTCCATTCTGTACAAGGGGCAAAGCAGATGCAGTGTAACGACTGTTTTGTGCACTGGTCATTTCTGTTACACACAGTTCGTCTCGTAATCAAGCCTTCTTCCGCTATCAGTTTGTGTGCGTATTAGCGGTTGTGCGTAAATCTGCATTTTTTATATAAACCACAAAGGGCTTATCGCTTTAATCGATAGATCCGGGATCTTGCCAGTGCATCATTCATGACATTTTTTTTCGTGCACCTGATAGTTGTGCTCACCTTTGCTATGGATGAATACGCAATAAAAATAACTCGGTGTAAATTCCCGCACAGAGCGTAGCATATATGTTGAATGTTGCAACGGAGTTCTTCATCCCCTGTTCCATAACGAGCCACTCTCAAAGCATTCAGCTAGGAGTGATTACCACCCTGACTTCTCATGAATTAGTACTGTTAAAATCCATCCCTCAAATCGGGAGCAGTGAAGGGTGTGCTCCCACTCATGCCATCGATGATGACATATCGGCGTGTCGCCGGTACTATAGCTGCGTCTTGCTTATTATAAGCATGAACGATTCGCCAGCCTCCTTGTATTTCTTCACACAGAAGGTGGGGTTGGTGTGCGGTGAGGTTGACCGCCTGCTTTGAGGAGAGCTTCAAAGACCGGTATTTTTTCGATTGCTTTCACCTGATCACGCGGTAGTGCTACACGTGACGCTATACTTTGTGGTATATCTCATGTTCCGAGTCCCTTTATCTTTCATGGAACTTACTGGTAATACGTTAGCTTATTGACAAAGCACATCAAATTAAAAAAAATAATGGGATGTCTTATCAAGCGAATCTAAAGATAGGGATAATGTTTTGATGCTCAAAATCACAGAGCATGCAAAGCGCTCTAACGTTTCATTCCAAAACACGAGATTCTTTCAGGCCGTGAATTGCTTTCGACAGTGGAATTCTTCATCAATTTTCAAGCTTTCTGATCAGCCAAGTACTCTTGTTCCTGTTTTTCACCGTAAAGAAAAGCGGTAACTACGTCTAGTTGGTCAATTGTCCATCCTAAGTGAGTTGTTACTGTGTAGTGTGATATACTTGACTATTGGTATAACGTCTCTGCGTAATCAACACCATATTCACTAAACCTTTTTGTCACGAATCATCCCTTGTACTTTGCTACTAATCCATCGGCATTTCTCTTGATTTTGAAGATCAACCTGTTTCTATTAGTCCGATATCTTTAAGACAATTTATCGTTGCGGAACACTCCACGAAAGCACAGAGACTTGCGTTCTGCATGGATTTCATCATTCCAATGTATTAGATCTGGGTCGCTAATTGTCTTCTTCCAGATCCGCGCTTTAATGCGCTGAACTTCTGCTTATCATCGAGAATGCGTTTGTTCCTGATGTCCCGTGCTAGTAACGTAGATATCTTTTCTCTCATATCCGCGATTTCATAATTCACAACGATGATACTGATCTGTTCATTGCGTAAGCTCTTTACCAACTTTTACCAGCTCTTACTTGGAGGATCCATCCCCTCCAAACCAAATTTGAAAGGGTACCTCCTACTTGGATTGTGTCTTCCTTGCGTGGACCGCCTCTGTCTTAAATACTCCAACACGTCGATCTTCTTCGCCTGGGCCGGCCACTTTATCTTTGCAGCTGTTCTGCTGCTGCGTGAGCAAGACCCACCGGACTTATGTCAACAGATGTACCGTCCGTATCAATTGTCGGATAGGAGATGGTTTTGCCAATTTTACACGCCGGTTTCTCCCATGGTTTGAGTGTACACATGAATTGCTCACAGGATCATAAGTTCTGTCGAATTACCGCACGCGGTCGATAGGTTATCCGAGCCAATCGCCGGGTTATCCTTGAACATCCATGACAACACAACTTGTCATCAAGTTTAAGGCCAATGAATTCATCCTCGAACGAAGTTTCGCCCACCTCAAAGCGTGTTTGTATCACATTTCGGCATAGTCACGGTTGCACCTGGTACTTCGTGGTGCGGTTACTTCCACGAAGTTTAACGACGCGAAATTTATGCTCTCAAAAACTTGTTTGATGCGCCTGTATATAAAAATGGGGGGATGGTGACATCGATCCCATGCTGCTTAAACTTCAGGGTGATGGGTTTTTAAATGTGTACGATTTTCACCCTGCACAAATTGACAATAATTGTCCTATAAGTTTCACATGCCCAAACAAGCAAGAAATAACCCTTCCGGTACCCCTACTGGCTGTTAACGTTTATAAACCAATACGAGGTCTCCCTGTTGGAAATGCGTGTATTCATTTTGTCTTTTACGGGTTTTCGTAATGGTGAAACCCCATTGACGGATCTATATTTTCAGTTGTATTTTAAGTTTTTAGATCAACTTAATGATTGTATTAGCGACTTAAGTGACCTAAGTAACTTTACATAATATATTTAGTTTTCAACTTTCTTCTTCGTAAACGACCCCCGCTAAAACCTCCACTGCGCGACGGACGTTGCGCAACAGTACGCAGCCCGCAGATATCCCACCGGACTGAAACTAAGAGATCATGTAGTTCAAGGTACCGTTAAGACCTACAACTTGTGCGTTTTGTGCTTTTTACACTCCCCTGTTGATTAAGTTTTCCAGCGGACTTACCTGTCCGCTTACTTCGTGGCTACGGACGCGGTTCCATGCAGAAATAAGAAAAAAGCCTTATCATCGCACATCTATTGCAGCGAAAAATTCGCATATTTAGTTTTTCTATTGCTTTGGTGTGAAGCAACGCAACCAGTATGTCCACCCTCTGCCTATCATGTCATAATTGCGGTGGTAAAAATGATTACTATCGTGGCAACTATCGTGGCAACTGTTGCTCCACGTTAAAGTCAAAGAGCTCGTTCCCTCGTCGACTGCAACCAGTATAGTGGACGGATACCCGTATGCCGTAATCATTTTGGATACATTTGAGAATACAGCCTGTAAACGTTTCGGCTGATGCCGGAAGAGATACTGCTTGACGGTACCGTTAGTATTTCCCCCCTCATATACAGAGCTGCATGGGTACATGTGTTCAGAGGTTCCACTCAAAATATTTGAAAGCAAATATTATGCATTTGTATGTATGACGCAGATCCAAGAATTCAGATCGACATTTGAATTGATTTTGAGGAGGCTAGAAGGTGAGCTTAAACTCCTCCTTCGGCGCTTGTAGCGTTTTAAACGCAGAAGGGTAAAACTGTCTGCCCATGCCTGGCGACTGTGGATAGATGTACGGGCAAAGTGTACCTATAACCTGGTTACACATATATATTGTGACTCCATGGCTGTTTCTAATTTGAGCAGCCATCACAGAGAGGTTCTCTGTTCACCGTGTACAGTGCTACGTTCGCCTTAAAGGTCTCGACATGATTGAATTTCCTCGAATCTGTCTATTATTCGATTGCTCGTCCGGGCTTTATGCTTTGATCATTCTATCATGTAAGGCCTATGCTCTTGATTATTGTACCAGTGCGCTAAACTGGCGTGTCGAAAGGGTGGGCGAACTACAAGCGTAACCCATACAGGAACTCCGATAGAACCATCATAACCAAAAGAATCGTCCTATGTCGCCCTATACCCGGCTAGAACGTTCCAGTACAGCTACCCGGTTTATAGTTGCTTCGGGAAGCACACAATAGGTAAGAATAAATGTAAATATGTTCATATAACAATCCTTATATTAAATAGAGATTACTATTTTAGTCCTACACTAAAATGACTTGAGCGTAAGACAGCAAGTTGAATTTGAGCGGATAAGATTTAATGAGTATAACTAAATCAAAACCTTATACAAAAATGTAATATTAACTTATTTAACTGTGTAATTAAATCCATTTTGGATCGGTAAAATAAAGTTTGTCAGGGGAGAACACAAAACTAAGACAGATATTAAGGAAGGGAGCTTGTATTTGGAGTCTTAATGTTGATATTTGCAGCCCCCTAATAATTAAATTAAAAAATAATTCTTTCGACCCATCGTCAACACACCGTTCGGAGAATTCATTCGGCCCATCGAAAATCCATTCCCATCAAATCCCAGATGCAACAATCATATCGGAACAAAGCGGAGCTGAAATATCAGCCTACAATATGGGCGGAGGGCTAAGGGTTCAGCATTGTCGTCGATGGTAGCGACCTAAAAAAACAACGGATTAGTTTCCGTTGAAGGAAAAGCGGCGAGTACAATTCAACCCCCTCCTAGCGTTGCGGTACCAGCACTGAAAAGTTTAATTATTCCTTCAAGCTAGAAGCGTACTACAGAAATGGTGAATTGATCACTTCTCTGACAAATAACGAGCACAATCATTCACATTGAATTTGGAGAAGTGCAACGGATTTCGGTTGAAGAGAGGAAACAACTGCAGCCCAGAAGTGGCGGGCGTCAAACCAAGGCAACAGCTGGATTTGGTTCTAAGTAATGATCAAAATCGGGGGATTGGAATACGCGACGTCTACAACGAAAACTCGAAAATCTGCGCTGAACTGTTAGGCAACCGGACGTCGTTACAGGAATTGATGTATTTGGTCGAAAGCAAAGGATATAGGGTTTTAACCAACTTCGATGAGCATAGCCCATTGACTCGCGCCGTTTTTTTCCACCATGAGTCAATCGCATCCATTCAGAATCACCACCACGTACTGCAGCTGAATGGCACATACAAGACCAATCGGTACAACTTACCTCTTTCGAACGTGGTGGGAATTATCTGTGTAATGATAATTTTCCTTCAGGGTGAAAAGCAGCCAGATTATCAGTAGGTCATTAATCAAATGTTTTCAGTCTGTCAATGCGTTCCAGCAGTTGTTGTTACCGAACGCGAGCTGGGTTTGTTTAAAGCTATCCGCACCACTTTCCCGAACACGTCTGTTTTAATTTTCCGCTGTCACAACAAAATTTGACAGTCCATAATGTGGTGGTCAGTTCAAAATCGAACACCGAAGTGTCCGGAACTGAACCACCATCGCGACCATCCGACCAACTAACGGGGGGGGGGGGTACCCGCGAACCTTCGCCTGGGTGACCGATCGGCATTACAGGACGCCGAGTCCGATTTTTCTTGCGTCTCGCCTTGTGTACCCATTGGTGTGGGTGTGGCTACACATTCGGTGGACCGTCGCTCAGTGAAGACCTTAGCAGGGTACTAATATGGGTGTACCCTTTCTGGGGTACTTGATTCAAAATTCCAACAAGAAGATAATCGAATGTAGTCGATCTGGAAATTTAGCGGAAATCGTCACTCCGAATGCGGCAAAGTCTGGCACTTGACAGCACGTAGAACTGAGTAATCCAGCCAATAGGGTTTCTGGCACTTGATTGCAAAAGCAATGAGTAACCCAGCTAATAAGTTTTGGCACTTGACTGCAGATCGCAGTGAGTAATCCAACCAATTCCGGGACTTGACCGCAGATTGCGATGAGTAACCCACCCAGTAAAACACGTTCCAAACGTGGCGGGAGTTGAGGGGTAAGTGAACGTAATGGGAGCTTCCCGTCGTGGGACTTCCGGTGGAGCTCTGACCTGGCCGGGATTAATGGGCAAGAGGGGACCCTGTTAGCCCTCTGCTCCCAATGACTCCTACGGAGCGGCGACTTATGCAACCCAATGTAATACGAACACTATATTTAATAAACCAAATTAAAATCCAATATGTAAACTATATGTAAACCGTGTGCCTTACCTCAAATCTGCGTACAAAACACTCCAAGCACACGATTGGCCCAAAACACTCCGTCCTTTCAGCCGATCGATTCGCCTTGACAACTGGTACACTGGTACAAACTGGTCAATAATTTTCAAATGCACTTCACCACAATTGTAACTCTCCTTCAGTCGAGGAATGGATGTCTGGATGACTTTTATGAAGGAATGGAATGACATGGTTTCTTGCCCAATTATTACTCAATTTGAGGATCTCGGGAATAATTTTGACTCGAGTGTAGCAGCTATGCTGGCGTCATTGATTATGTTTCCCAATGAATTAACACCTAGAAATTTCACTTCGTCTTATGCCGGACGAATCAAGTTATGCACCTTGGATGTCTCACTAGTAGTTGCGTGAAAATTTCACACGCAGTCTTGAAGATATTTTTTTTGGAAAAGAGCACGGGCGACTTGCTTCAGGTGTTCGAACGCTTCAACTTAGCTCAATAATTACAGTTTAATGACTTAAGCTTCAAGTGAACAAACAGCGGGAGTCCATACCAATGTGCTGCAAAACTTAGGCTTAAAGCTTAGTTTTCAAGAATGTATCGCACATTGCCCTTCAAAAGGTGCAAGGGGCTTATGCTTCATCACAAACTGCTGAAATGCACAGGTTTTTTCACTAGAACTATGGGGCTTCCTTTTCCTCATATGGTTGCATGTTTGAAGGACTCACATAGTTGATTAACATTGGATAATTTTATCGCCAATGGTGGAATTATAATCTCACCCTGCCCCCGTCGCGCCTGTTTCATTGACTCCAAACAATATGTTAGACGCTACATTTCACTCGATTCGCGAAACTTAGGCGATTCTCTCCCTCACCATCGAATTGAGATATGTCTTCAAATGCAGAATTTGGTAGCAAATGGCCCGAGTAATGCGATTCGCAACCCGCCCCAAACTGTCACCCGAGGAAGGCCGACCAACAGTACCACGCGAAATCGGTCTGGTTCTTAACTGTTGAATGCTCGCAAATGTGGCGTATTTAGACGTCCTGGACATAATGCCCGCACCTGTGAAAACGCGTTCCAAAGAAAACTTGTTTCTCTAAACAAAAAAACCTGTCGCGTAATTAAGCGCGAGGTTGCTTTGGATTTAATAAATTTCATTAAACTTTTTTTAGGTATAGCTGGATAATATGTACCTTAAGATACTGCATTCTACATGTCGACCCAATAGTTGTCGGTGCGTGGTTCTACTCCATGTAGGCACATTAATTGATGGTAGCTGCCCAGTCACGTTCGACCCCGCGGTCGCCTAGTTTTCTCATAGTAATGTGCACCGCATTCACACTCTTTTGTTACAGAATTTGCACAGTAGAATGCTAATGAATGTCTTGTCCTTGTTCCAGTGATTAATATTTGCTAGGATGGTTGATTAGGACTAAAATGCAATTCCATTGGGGTCTCCACAGAAAACACGTGATGGATGTGACGTCAGAGAGAATAGACAACACCTCTTGGGATTTCACCATTTCTCAACCTATATGGAATGAGTTACTCATATTTCTGGACGGATTACTCAAATCACCAATCCCATGGCAAACAAAAAAACGGTAGTCTGCCATCAGCAATTACACTTCACTGGAGATAGTCTGGAACAATACGGATGCAGGAGACAAGAATGACTAATTACGAGAATTAATGCGCACTATGACCGACAAACTTTTAGAGAACACCAACACTCCCATCCGCCGATAAAATCCCAAGGCTCTTCTATTTCACGGCCTCCCTTAGCAAAGTTAATTCAGTCAATGATCTCGGAGGCTTAGTCGTGGCCAATACATGCGTCTGGAATCTGGGCACCCTCGAGTTTCAGTGTGAGCCTCATAGTGTTGGCTCAGCGGATTGCCCACATTTACATGTGGGGCCGGGGCAAAATTACATGACCCTATCACCGCCATTTGGCAAAAATATTCTTCGACGTTCCCCCTTATCGTGGATCTTCCGTGAGTGAAAATAGTGGCTCAGTTGTGGTGAAGTGACTGGAATTTATGGTTAAGCGTATACGAAAAGTATACATAAAAGGTTTACGGTGTTTTTAGCCGATCATGAAGTGAGTTTTCAGTATTGAAGCCAGTGCTGAAGTAACCAAGAAGTAACAAGGTGAACGGATACTGAAGGTAGATATAAGATTTCTTAACAATTTTAATATAATCAAATTTCCCCCTTTGAAGACAGTTGTTTTTCCAACCAACCAAATCTTTCAACCCCATACAATAACTAAGTACAACCCGAGGAAACCTTTAGTGAACGCGTGTTAAAGCGTGATAAAGATACTCTGCGTTTACCTAAGTTAAGGGGCAGCCTGAGTGTTAACAGGAAGTGCCCATTTTCAGTAACTTTGTGTTAAGGTTCGGACGTAAGTATCAAGAGCCTGGGAAGTTTAAGCAAGAGAGGTGTATTATATCGCTTCCTTGTGTTGTTTTTGAGTGGAAACCTCGAACATTTAAGTTCCTTCACGACAACTGGTGCCGCGACCCGGGACTTCACGTCGACTTAATACAGTTTCACACACAAAATGGCTTTAGTGTCTACTGAGGGAGAGAAAGAGCTGGTCTTTAAATTACAGCGCTATCAGGAGGACCATGATATAACATACACTTTCTCTGAGACCTGTGCACGAATGGCACGGTATCAAAGGCATGTACTGAAGCTACCTGGAGACTCACATAGTTGGTTTTCATTATATGAGATTCGAAAGGTGGCAAGAGCTGCCCATACTTTTAGAATTAAGGAAGATCTTACTTCTTTTGGTGGATTAAAAGAGTCAATTGAAGCTATTGAAATGCTGCTTCGAAATTGTGGCTATGAGTTCGTGCGACGAGAAGAATTCGATAATGCATGTGACTTCAATCTGGATCGTACCGCAAAAGATATTGGTCTGATGGTGTCACTATTATTAGCGGAAAACCAGTGGGAAAAATCCTTGATGTTTACCGGAAAGAGGCTACGGATGTCAGTCCAATTTATTACATTGTGGCAGACACCACTCACACACCGGTGAAAGAGTCTAAACCACCGGGTATGCAGGAGTTGTGTAATGACGATGAGTTGTAGTACACTGTGGATTGGAGACCAAAACCTGACCGTCGAGTACAGAAGAAGTTGGAATTTTCCTTGGGTGAGGACGAGATCATGTCACCCCCACGACACGTATCGAAAAAACAGGACCCAGTGGTGGCAAATTTAGCCCAATTGATGCAGGATGGACACTTAAGTTTGGAGGAGTTAACGAAAATTACCTCATCTCTGTCAGCTAGTCGCACGCCGGATACTACGAGAGGGGCGACTAGTGCAACATACCGAAAATCGGCGGCTCCAGAAAGAGCATATTCCAACCCACCAAAATCAAGATATAGCATGTCCAGTGGAAGACACAATGCGTGGGCATCATCTGGTCAGCCTGTCACATCCATTATCCAGAATACGGAGATCAAGACATTTGACGGGAATATACAAGACGCGGGGAGTGCAAGGGCATGGTTAACAAGATTTTTCCATGTGGCAAACATTTCACGTTGGGATGACGATCAACGGCTAGGAATGTTTGTGGATAGTTTGACGAACACGGCGTCTTGGTGGTATGAACAACTGGCGGATACCGTGAAGTATGAAGTATCGTCCGCTGCTAGCAGACGACCGATCAGATCGGATCGTAGGCGAGGGTTCGCGGGGTACCCCCCCCGTCAGTTGGAAGGCTGGGCACGATGTTGGTCAGGTTCTCGACACTACGGTGTTCGATTTTGAACTTGACTCCACCACAATGGTGCGCGTGCCCGGATTACTTGGTGACCGCGGATCACTCTTCAAACCTCCTCCGATGCTTAACCCGAGAATCTTAAACGCTTCCCAATTTCTTTTAATTCCCCTGTCCCCAGACTGGACCAAACACTGCTCTCCCCTTCTGACCCTGTGCTCACATCAATGCGGTGATAGATTTGTTTCAACGGAAGTTTTGTGTGGACAAAGTGTCGCCTAGGGTCATGTATTCAAAATTGACCCAGAAACAAGACGAGCCAGCGACCACCTATCTATACCGGTTAAATGCCGCGGCGTTACGAGCTGGAATGGATTTCAAAGATGTATATAACGCCTCATTGTTGGAAGAGCACATCCAACAATTCTTTGACACTATTCATGATCGTGTCATACAAATGCAATATCAGCATATGACTTTCAATAATATTGAAGAATTGGAGAGAGTGTTGACGAAGAATGAGGCGCGTCTGAAAAGACCAGGAAAGAAAGTGACTGCACGCAAGAGTGCCGAAGCGGTATATGAAGATGTACAACCTAGCGTACATGGGATGGGCGGAGAGGTGCATGCCATGCAGCGATCACGTTCTACTTATGACGACAGAAGTGCACGAACGAGTGCGCATAATAACAATGATGGGGGCGTGGTATGTGAACATTGCAATCGAAGGGTACACGATAAAGACAAATGTTGGAAGTTGCAGACGTGTGAGCATTGTAAAACAGTAGGCCATGATGTAAGGTATTGTCGGAAGTTCATCGAAGAGATGGCCGAGATGCGGAGCAAGTTGAAGTCCGGATAACTATCCAAGGACCAAGTGGCTGCACAGTTAAATGCGTAACCCCACAGTGCGTTGCGACCACTGTCGAGAGAAAAAAAGGGGGGGGCACTGTTGAGCAATGTGAAAGCAACACCGCGTTCACCCTTCAGTATAAAAGAAAACAAGAAAAACGATACATTTTGCATGGAAGGATCACTCACTATGGACGAGGATCAAGAAACGAAGAAAATACAAGAAAAAACTGAAAAACAAGTTACATTTGAAGAAGAAGAAGAAGTGAAAAAGATACGTCAACGACTAATGAATCTACGGATGTCGCGGCTTATGTCACGTTGGTGGACAAAAGAGAGGGAGAACGGAAGGATGGCAACAGTTGACCAATATAACGCAGCCTGCAACGCAAGTATACGTGAAGGGAGCAATTGACGATTTGTAACTGCCGTTAATGCTGGATTCTGGCGCGAACATTTCAGTATTGCATACCAATGTGGCGAAGATGTTACATATAGCAGTCCGGACGTTCAATACCCCGACTAGTTTTTGTGGTGTGACCGAAAGTACTATTGGCGCAATTGGTTTGGCCACCGTCAAGGTTCGGATGGGCCCAGATGTTATTTTTAACTGTGATATGTGGGTGGCCAACATTGATTCGCAAGCTCTAGAAATACTTGGGACAGATTTTTTGGTGAAGGCGGGGGTGATTCTGAATATGAAAGATCAAAAGTTGTCAGATTCCCAACGAAAATCCGCTACCGTTAATGACTCAAGAAGATCGAGTTTCCGAAGGATATGTGCTAACACAGGAGCGAATCATGGGATTGGGCAAGTATACATGCGGTGCAGACGGTTGGGGATAAACCCCCCGCTGTATATGTGATGGATGCTATAGATCCATTGAAGGTAGATCAGACAAAATTGGAGAGGGAGGTCTACCTGCATGAAGGGGTGGAGATGTCGGCTGAAGCGATGGAAGAACAGTTGGCACTTATACCTGAAGTAGAACAAGGTCCGATAACTCCACCTGATACGGCATCACGCAGCCCTGACGGCAGAGGAGGACATCACTGAAGGGGAAGTGTAGAAGCCTCAACAAAGGGGAAGAGCGAAGATGAAAGACGACGGAAAAAATAACAAGAAGATAACAAAAATCGAAACAAACAAGAAAAAGAATCCCCAGAAGATGTAGCACATCCCTATCACGGACCCGCGTTGGTTTTGATGAGTAGAATGCGGACCCGAGTTGGTTGCATTAGGGGAAAATCAGAAGAGACAAACACAAACAAAGAATAAAAGAAAGACGTATGTTTGAATATAATTGGAAGATGTTGGAATATGTGGATACATTACGTGATTAGCTATCCAGATAAATAATGAAAATGATGTGGTGAGCGTGCGAAGCGATTTCTGTCAAGACCCAAGAGGTGAAAAAACTGTACCTCTCACACAAAACAAGACAAAACAACAATAAACCAGCGCAAGATCGTACGAGGAGATACCTCACGAGATCCTAAGGGTGCAAACCATGTACGGCGGCAACAAGATGATACGAAGAGATACCT
>CM047581.1:9574527-9589546 GCA_026184515.1 Peronosclerospora sorghi | reverse complement strand
ATGGTCCACGACATCATGGTCCACGACAAGCCTGGATAAGTACGCAGATCTGGATAATATCGAAGCCAGTGCTGAAGTAACCAAGAAGTAACAAGGTGAACAGATACTGGAGGTAGATATAGAATTTCTTAATACTTTTAATATAATCAAATTTCCCCCTTTAAGAGCAGTCGCCACACCAACCAAAAGAAACCTTTTCCAATCCTATACAAAAACTAAGTACAACCCGAGGACACCTTTAAGTGAACGCGTGTTACAGCGTAATAAAGATACTCTGCGGTTATCTAAGTTGAGGGGCAGCCTGGGGTGTTACCAGGAAAGTGTCCATTTTCAGTGACTTCGTATTAAGGTTCGGACGTAAGTACTAAGAACCTGGGAAGTTTAAGCAAGAGAAGTGTATCGTATCGCTTCTTTGTATTGTTTTTGAGTGGAAACCTCGAAAATTTAAGTTCCTTCACGACAACTGGTGCCGCGACCCGGGACTTCACGTCGACTTAATACAATTTCGCACACAAAATAGCTTTAGTGTCTACTGAGGGATAGAAAGAGCTGGTCTTTAAGCTACAGCGCTCTCGGGAAGACCGTGAGATAACATACACTTTCTCTGAGGCCTGTGCAAGGATGGAATGATACCAACGGCATGTACTGAAGCTACCTGGGGATTCACATAGTTGGTTTTCATTATATGAGATTCGCAAGGTGGCAAGAGCTGCCACTAATTTTAGAGTCAGTGAAGATCTTACTTCTTTTGGGGAATTAAAAGAATCAATTGAAGCTATTGAAAAGCTGCTTCGAAATTGTGGCTATGAGTTCGTGCGACGAGAAGAATTCGATAATGCATGTGACTTTAATCTGGATCGTACCGCGAAAGATATTGGTCTGATGGTGTCACTATTATTAGCGGAAAACCAGTGGGAAACATCCTTGATGTTTTATCGGAATGAGTCTACGGATGTCAGTCCAAATTATTACATTGTGGCAGACACCACGCATACAACGGTAAAAGAGTCTAAACCACCGGGAAAGCAGGAACTGTGTAATGAAGATGAGTTGGAGGACACTGTGGATTGGAGATCAAAAACTGAACGTCGAGTAAGGAAGAAGTTGAAATTTTCCTCGGATGAAGATGAGATCATGTCACCGCCACGACCAACGTCGAAAATACAGGACCCAGTGGTGGCGAATTTAGTCCAGTTGATGCAAGATGGGCATTTAAGTTTGGAGCAGTTGACGAAAATTACCGCATCTCTGTCCGCTAGTCGCACGCCAGATACTACGAGAGGAGCGACTAATGCGACACAACGAAAATCGGCAGCTCCGGATAGAGCATACCCCTACCCACCAAAACCATCAAGATATGGCATGTCGAGTGGAAGACATAATATGTGGGCATCATCTGGTCAGCCTGTCACAGACATTATCCAGAATACAGAAATCAAGGCATTCGATGGTAATAGACAAGACGCGGGAAGTGCAAGGGCATGGGTAACAAGATTTCTCCATGTGGCAAACATTTCACGTTGGGATGACGATCAACGGCTAGGGATGTTTGTGGATAGCTTGACGAATACGGCGTCTTGGTGGTATGAGCAATTGGCGGACACCGTGAAGTACGATTGGAATGCTGTGATAGATTTATTCCAGCGGAAGTTTTGTGTGGACAAAGTGTCGCCTAGGGTCATGTATTCAAAATTGACCCAGAAGCAAGACGAGTTAGCGACCACGTATCTATACCGGCTGAATGCCGCGGCGTTACGAGATGGAATGGATTTCAGGGATCTCTATAACGCCTCATTGTTGGAAGAGCACATCCAGCAATTTTTCGACACCATTCATGATCGCGTCATACAAATGCAATATCAGCATATGACATTCAATACAATTGAGGAACTGGAAAGGGTGTTGACGAAGCTTGAAGCACGTTTGACAAGGCCAGGAAAGAAAGCGAATGCACGCAAGGATGCTGAAGCAGTATATGAAGATGTACAACCTAGCGTGCATGTGATGGGCGGAGAAGTACATGCCATGCAGCGGTCACGTTCTAATTATGACTACAGAGGTGCACGAACGAGCGCGCCTAATAACAACGATGGGGGCGTGGTGTGTGAATTGCAATCGAAGAGGACACGATAAAGACAGATGTTGGAAGTTGCAGGCGTGTGAGCATTGTAAAACAGTCGGTCATGATGTGAAGTATTGTCGGAAGTTTATCGAAGATATGGACGAGATGCGGAGCAAGTTGAAGTCCGGAGAACTAACCAAGGACCAAGTGGCCGCACAGTTAAACACCTAACCCCACAGTGCGTTGCAACCACTGTTGAGAGAAAAGGGGGGCATTGTCGAACAATGAGAAAGAAACACCGCGTTCACCTTTAAGTGTTAAAGAAAACAAGAAAAATGATACATTTTGCATGGAAAGATCACTCACTATGGACGAGGATCAAGAAAAGAAAAAATTACAAGAAAAAACGAAGAAACAATTTACATTTGAAGAAAAAGAAGAAGAAAAAAAGAATATGTCAGCGACTACTGAAACAACAGATGTCTCGGCTTATGCCAATGCAGATGGTCCTCCAGAAAGGGATAAGAGTGAGGACCCCCCGGAGGCGACTGCTAAAATCGCTCGACGATTTCAGAAGTAATCCAAGTAATGAGGCACAAGTGGATACCACTGAAGTCACTTTTGGGGAAGTTGGTGGATATCGGTCACCACAAGTATTTGTGATCACTCGAAACATGAGTAAACCGAAGAAAGGACATCGTCAACACCAAGGAAGTGAGACCGTGGAACAAGGGGCGGACATAAATGGTAGTTCATACTCTGTGGAAGATAATGCTGTTGAATCTAAAGGAAGTCGGAACCCAGCAGAAGAGGATGCAGCTGAGGCTGAGATGTAGAAGCCTCACAAGATAAAAAGTATAAGGAGAAAAATAACAAGACATTCAAGAAAATAGCAAGAAAAATAAAACCAGTGTGACAAGACCCTGAAGATGTAGTACATCCCTATCACGAACCCATGTTAGTTGTGATGAGTAGAATGCGGACCCGAATTGGTTGCATTCGGTGGCATAACAAAAAGAAAACAGAATACAAAAAGAAAGATACATGTTTGAACAAGGACTGGAAGTTTGCTGGAACATGTGGATGAGTCACGACGCAATTTAATTTTGCTGACGCAATATGGTTAACTATGACGATGGTAATATGGAGAGTGAGCCTATGAGTGCTCCATGAATCAGTATTAAGATGTTAAATTCGCGTATTAATGAGATCGTACGGAGAGAAACCTGTCAGGGTGCTAAAGGTGTGAAACCTGTACGGCAACAACAAAGATCGTACGAAGAGAAACCTGTCAGGGTACTTACTAAAGGTGTGAAACCTGTACATCCATTGAAAACAACACGGAGAACCGCATAACAAGACAAAGATCGTACGAAGAGAAACCTGTCAGGGTGCTAAAGGTGTGAAACCTGTACGGCAACAACAAAGATTGTACGAAGAGAAAACTTTCAGGGTACTAAAGGTGTGAAACCTGTACATCCATTGAAAACAACACGGAGAACCGCATAAAAAGACAAAGATCGTACGAAGAGATACCTATCACGGTCCAAAAGGTGAAAAACCTGTACAACTAACATAGAACAAGACAAACTCATGAAAAACCGACGCTAGACCGTACGAAAAGATACTTCACGAAGTCCTAAGGGTGCAAAACATGTACGGCTGCAACAAGATGATACGAAGAGATACCTATCATGGTCCAAAAGGTGAAGAACCTGTACATCTAACATAAAACAAGACAAAATCATGACAAACCAGCGCTAGACCGTACGAAGAGATACTTCACGAAGTCCTAAGGGTGCAAAACCTGTACGGCGGCAACAATATGATACGAAGAGATACCTATCACGGTCCAAAAGGTGCGAAACCTGTACATCTAAGGCAACATGATATGACTATACCTGTGCGTCAACGAATCCCGTACGAAGAGATACCTCACGAGGTCCCAAGGGTGCAAAACCTGTATGGAGAAGCACAAGGTGTTAATAAAAAACAAGCGAGCCACAAGGACAGTAAACCTGAGTGTCGAGGGCCGCTAGGAAAAAGACAACCGGTTGGGGTGTTAGCGGTGCGAAACCTGCATAACAACCATGAAAGACACAGGAGTAGGAAATGACTGAGCTCAAGCAGTAACAGCAGAGCCTCAGCATGATGGGGTAGGAGGCAAGTATAAACTTGCCCCCAGAAGTGTAACGAAGCGAGTGAACCACCTGTTACACAGAGGAAGGTGATACATATTGAGAGAAGAAGAAGAGAGTATAATGCTATGGTTGGAAGGGCACTCACCGGATGGAGTCATACATAACAAGTTGTTGGAGCTCGGAGTACACATGCGTAAGTTTGAGGACGCGCGGACTACCTGTGGAGGCTGAGCATGGTATACCTAATTTTGGATGAGATTATAACGGGATTTTCAAGTGGAGTTTTCTGGCCAATCACGGGATATTTCATGGTCCACGATATCATGTTCCACGACAAGCCTGGATAAGTACGCAGGATATGGTCGCATACGATTGGATGTTTTTGGCCAATCACGTGATATTTAATGGTCCACGACATGATCGTCCACGACAAGCCTGGATAAGTACGCAGGATATGGTCGCATACGATTGGATGGTTTTGGCCAATCACGTAACATTTGATCGTCCACGACATCATCGTCCACGACGTGATCGTTTACGACACGACCGTTCACGACAGTAAATCCCAGAGTGTGATTGGTCTAAAGGTGTCAGGCTAACTTAATGACACACTAGTCTTAAAGGAGTTAACGCTTGGAGAACTATCGAGGGTTGCAATCGGAACGGCAGAAGATGAATAACGAGGACATGACACACACATTGTTGAGTCTAAAAGAGTCGGGAGACCCAGCCAGTGGAAGAGAACACAACGGGAAGAAGTCTGCATCTCAGGGGCTATCCCTCGTAGTATGACCGGACTACAACCTGTGACTGAACGAAAGTCTGCACATACACACCTTTCTGAATGGACCAACCATGAGAAGGAGGAGTTGCTACGCATACAATGTGGGAGTAAGAATCGGAAGAAGTCAGTCTCCGAGATAAGCAACTTATACAATAAGCGGTGTCAGGAAAAAGGATGGACCAAGAGAATAGAAGCTAGTGTTGAGATTATGCTAAGGCGATTGGGATATAAACGGAAAAGGGATAATGAGTGGACTGAGGAGGAGATGAAGTGGTTGACAGAGCTAATAGAACAAAACGCCACCACCACTCATATGGCTGAGCTGTATCCGGTGCAATTCCCACAAGCTAAGAAGATGCGCACCAGAACATCTATACAAAATAAGATACAAGCCTTGCGCCTACGCCAGAAGGATATGGGAAAATCCCGGATACTATTGGATGGGGATGATAATCAACGTGAAGACAGAAAAAGTAGCAGGATATGGACCCCACAAGAGGATCTTATATTGAAAGAGGCGATCGAACGTGGAGAAACGGGTGTGAACTTAATTGCTAAGAAGTTACATGACACCTTAAGCACGGGCAGACTCAAGTACACGCCGAGAACATATGCAGAAATCAAACAAAGACTCGATCGATTAAAACGTAGGGTACAGAGCGTCGAGCATGCCGTTACAAGACCAGGTCCACAGTCGGAACAAGAAATCTCTACGAACGTCGAGGAAGAGCAACGTATCGCGGATGATGAAATACCAGGGAGCCCGAATCCATCATCAGGAGAAGAAGGAGAGTCAGAAAGTGCGCAAGATGTTGTGTTGACTCAACTTGAATTACAGAGGATGGGTGCTCAAGATGTCAATACGTGTAAAGATGTGGAGCTTGCAGACGCAGTACAAGAAGCAGAAGAGACCAACTCCAGTGCAATCTCCGAACAGCAAGAAATGGTGGAAGAAAACACATTGGAATCAGCACTGAGTGAGAGAAAAAATTGACAGCACCTTAAACGATGATGGAGAATCAAAGCGAGAAAAATCCACGAACATAGATCCTATAGAGTCGACGGAAGGTCCAAATGCAAGTCTTAGTGGAGACGATGCGGAAGAGACCGAGACCAAAGGGGATGAGCTTCCGTATAGACGAGATTTCGGTTTTCCAGAGGAGGAGAATAAGTGCGCCTCGGAAGGCATAGACTTTACTACAAACAATATGCACACCTATGAGGAGATGTGTAGAGAAAATCCGCACAATCTTATTCCGACGTCATCAGAAGTGGAAGGGGAATCAGACATGGTGGAGAGTTGGTGTTGAATCAACGTGAACGACAAAGAATGTCAGCTGAGGATATCAATGTATGCGGAACTGTGGAGATCGGAGAAGGTACATTGCAAGAAATAGAAAAGACAAACTCCGGTGAAACATGCAAAGTTCAGAGTTCGGGGGATGATAAAATAGTGGTAACAGTGCTAAACAAAGAACGACGTGACAACACTCTAACCGATGATGGAGAGTCAAAACGAATCATCCCCACAGCCATAGATTTAACAGAGTCGGCGGAAGATTCAAATTCAAGTCTTTGTGAAGGTAATGAAGAAAAACTAGTAACTACCGGAGATGAGTTACCAAATAGACAGGACCTCAGTGGAACAGAAGAGGCGAGTAATTGCGTTTCCGAAGAGATAACTCCCACTACAAGCACAGTACAGGACTATGATGAGGTGTGTGGAGAGGTGATGAATAAACTTACTCCGATGACTGACACAAACACAGAAGCGTTCAAGACGGTTATGCAGACGAAAGAAGAGTATAGAAGTTATACGTTTAAGGAAGGGCCACTCACAGCAGAGTGTCGAGAGTTGGCGTGGAATAGTATATGTAAGCAAGGATCAATGGCAAGGCAAGTAATGACGCATATGTCGGACATGGAAAGGAATTGGTGCCAGGAATTCGAAAAAAACACTGTCAGCCCGGGAACTATCATTAGTGAGAGACGATCACGGGAGTTACCCAAAGAAATTGGTATGAGACGACAAATCAAATCCATCTCCCCGGAGGATGTAAGAAACGTATTGTTTGCTGTCACGTTATTACTACGAGATTTAGCGTCTCTAGTGGTTTTCCTACGTGAATGTTGGGGTGGTGGTTATGGACCTTGCAGGGATGACTTGTGTAGTCTTACATATGATGTGACAATACCACAATTTCAATACCAAGGAAGTTGCAGACATTGGTTATATGCAAAATATCGGGAGGTGTGTGTGGACGATTTCACATCAGTAAGTGATTACCTCCTTACTATGTGTCTATTGACACATCTAGATGCATATTGGGCCACTAACCCTGAGCAATACGACTGGATAGCGGATGATGTTGATGCAACCATCAAGCTTCAGGTGCTATCATACAGCATTGGGCAATGTTTAGCCAAACGATGGAATACTTACACCAATGATAATGGCACAACTCATTTCATGCCATTAATGAGAGGGGTAATGTACCTGCACATAGCCGGAAATGATATACATGAACATGTAAATACGAGTACAGAAGATTTACAACGATGGGATTATGTACAGATATGCGTTCCACAAGGAAGAAACCTGGAATTTTTAGGTTGGGAGATAATATGTTCTGTAGGATCAGACATATTATTCTAACCACAGCCCCAGGAGGACGTATTTACAAGAACATACATAAATTACGATGGATACCCAAGGTCAATATTATAAACTACGTCCGAAGATTCGGAGTGATAGATAACCTGACCAGAGGTTCACCGACAGAAATTTTGGAACTAATAATTCGACGGGAATTTGTTCAATCGCTGAGGAGTTCATCAGTAATGGCTGATGCAGAGAAAACACCAGTATACAAGACATTTCAGCGCATCCTGGACAGGGATCAAATGGAAGTGATCCGTGCAGCAATAGAGACGAAAGGGATAGTGTTGTCTCGTGGCCCTTTTGGATGTGGGAAGACATCCACAATTACTGCTGTTGTGCTGTCTTTATTGGCAATTTTCCCTTCATATCGGATTGCTATCGTGTCCGAAACCAATGCAGCTATTGATGAAGATCTGAAAAGGTTGATGGATTCAAAGCAGTTGGACGATCGAGATATAGTTCGTCTGGGAGAAATAAAGGGCACTATGTTAGCGCCAGATGCTGAGATGTAAAGACGAAGGTTCCTTTCGGAAATATTACGACGAGAGCGACAATCATTGGAAGGATATGTGAATCGGAAAGAGATAGCTCCCAGATTGAAGTTAAAAGATAAAGACACATTGGATGGAGCACGTGTGATTGTTGCTACTTTGGATCAATTGGGGCGACCAGATCTCTCGAACTTGATTTATGACGTGATTATCAATGATGAGGGTGTACAAACAGGAGAAGTGGCATTATTGCAAGCTATTAGACCGTGGATAAAAGTGATTATCTCAGTGGGAGATCCGTGCCAGATGTTTGCATACTCTCTTATGGATGAAAGAATAAAGCATCGATTCCGTGATGGCGTACGTCGTCCTAAGATTACGTGGGGGTTGATACATTCCATGGAACATTATCGAGCGATGAGGAAGATATCACCTGCATTCCCTGGAGTTACTATGACAGCAGAATTTAGGAGCCATCCTATGATCACGAGATTGTTGCAAACATTTTACCCATACACTATTCGAGATCGAGCCTATAAGTCACAAGATTACTTGGCCCCAATGCACCTGAAGCATATGGAGACACTTAATTGGGCAAATCCGGATGACCTCTACCCTTCTCGGGTGAAGAAAATTTTGGGGGGACAGCGTGTCGTGTGGATTAGCTCTCAAGAATGGGTTGAAGAATGCGAGCGCACCATGTATAAGCATAGAAACGTTATTGAATTGACAATAGTGGTGCATGTATTGGATGGAGTATGGTCGGTTTACGGGCTGAGGCACGAAGATTGGGTACAGTAATACAAAAGTCAGTTTTGATAAGTTCCCCATATCCAGACCAAGTCTCGGCTATGAGGAGAGAGTTGCGATATTTAAATGGAGTGTACGAAGACCATCTAGATATCGAAGTAGCTACTACCGACTCTAGTCAAGGTCGAGAAGCATAGATTACTATTGTTACCATGGTGCGTTCACATACTATCGGGTTTATGAAAGAAAACCTGTAACAGGACTGATCCTGTTACAGGCTTACACTGTATTTGTGCGAGGAAGCGCGCAATA
This sequence comes from Peronosclerospora sorghi, assembly GCA_026184515.1. NCBI lineage: Eukaryota > Oomycota > Peronosporomycetes > Peronosporales > Peronosporaceae > Peronosclerospora > Peronosclerospora sorghi. The sequence goes on along the minus strand of CM047581.1, from coordinate 9,580,344 downwards.
CAACCCCCCCTAGGGCAGGATTAGTTGGTAACAACTAATCCTATAACAAAAGTAAATATATCAATATTCACTTATCTGTTAGAACGCAAAATTAAGAGTGTTTATTTAATGGGTGGTTTAGAGGCTAATAGTATAGTACATAACTAATTAATATAATAATATCAAGTCTTTAACTAACTGTACTATTAGTTAACCTGCAAGATTCGGTATTTATACCGAATCGACTTTTCCTTCTTAGATTATAATAACTTATAATCTCTTATTTAAATTTCAGACAACGCGTCTGAAATTAAACTGTGATATTCTAGCTTGAATATCTATTATGTAATGGCACCCCATTACATCACCCCCCACTTAAGGTTATTGGCCGATAATAATTATTATTTTGGCCAATCATGGGTGGCACTTGTTGGTCAGAATTTCTCATTCACCAACTGACTGACCATCGACTCGATGGTCAAGACACACGGCGGCGGCTCTTTAAAGAGCGCTGCTGAAAACAATGAAGGAACTTCTTCCTCCGCCTCAGCACTAGGTGCTGAGGTGTTGAGTGAAAACGGTGACGCTGCATTAGCAGCGTCAACTACGCATAGGTCGGAAGACGTACCGTCTTCGACCACAGGTGCTGCTAAGGCGGCATCTGACAAGAAACAGGGAGATGTTGCTAATGCAACATCTCGCACGATGGCAACTTCCGAATGGCGTGTTGCCAAGAGGGCCATGTTCGGGAGTTCTGACTTCGAATAAAGTGATGGGGATACATATGTCCCCACTAAAGGATCTAGCGAGTCGAAACTTGCTAGGTGTTCATCGCCTAACAGCGATGGCGACAATGATTATCACAGGTGGTTGCGGGAACGCAGAGCCCCACCTGGACCAAGTACTTCTCCACGTCGGGGTGATTTAACCCCGGCGCGTGGTGTGAAGCAGGCGGTGCTCCGCCTGCTAAAAGGGCTCGAACAGAAGCGGCGGCTGCCGCTTCTAAAGCGTATCATCGTACGGAACCAGATGTTCCGTACAGGGTGGGGTTTTGGACCCCTGGCTGGGCTATTGCCCCCAACAGTGGCGGTCACCGTAAACGGGACTGCCAGTATGCGTTATTCGATATCAACGTGCTGGATGACTGCGAAGACATCCAGTCACGTCGATTCGATCGAAGTACAGACGATAGGCGTCTGTACTTTATTGACCTCTTTTTCTAGGTTCGATATTATTCGAGCCGGAAAGGGTCAAGGAAGAACAGGGACGATAAAGACTCCCTGACGCAGAGTTGGAATGCTTTTGTTAACAACTACAACAAAAGCGCAGATGATTACATGAATAAAGTTCACGTAATGCGCGAGCGCTTTTTAAAGCACTCTTGAACAGGCAAAATGGAATACATCCATTATGCTTGCATCAAAGAAGGGTTGAACTCTGGTGTCCCTTCTCACCTCGTTTGCCCGCGGTGTCCGCAGGGCGCTCCTCGTCTGTCAGAGGAGGAGTTGCGGGGGTACGGTGGCTTTTCCGTACCCGACGAAATTCAGGGTTTAATTGATACCCTGAATGCATCAACACCTACTGTTGATGCTACTTCGCATTATGAGTTTGAGACTCCTTCTCAAACTCAGTCAAAATGTCTGGGGCGTCGGCCCTCAGAACCTCAATCGGCTCCCAATAGTCGAACTCTTGGGGATATCCCAGCCAGCGTACCAAGTACTCGGTACTCTGACCCTTCTTCAAAGGCACCGAGCGCTGCGAGATCAAGCGCTCGAGAATGTATCGCTTATTCCCCTGATTATCGATCAGGGGCGGCGGAGTTCAAAATTTCCCTCGCCGTTGTTGTTGCGGAGCATGGTTCTTTGCTCCGCAAACTCGAGGAGGGTTTTTCCTCCTTGAGCAACGATATGTCTCACTCTGTGAAGACATATCGGTCTCTTCGCGAAAATGTCCGCGACATTCTCGGGGAGCACACTGCCCTCCAGCAGAAGAATGATCTTCTGTACATTGAGCTTTCCCGCTATAAGGGAGAGCTCGATCGGCACAAGGTTGATCTTGAGCAGTCGAAGGCGGAGGTAACGACTCTCCGCTCTGCTCATCAACGGCTGGAGGCCGATTACAAGTCTCTCTTGGGAGACTTGGAGAAGCACGGCATCTTCCGTGGTTCTGCGTCTCGTCGTAATAAGACGAGTGATACGGCTTGAGCCGCCCAACATAGAATGTTGGGTGAAGCCGCATTGGTGTGGGAATGTCTAAGGTATAGGCATTCCCCCGAATCTCTTGGACCTTGAAGGGTCCAATGTACTTAGGAAGCAACTTCCGTGTAGGGAAGTTGCTTATTGCATGTGTAGGCAAACTAGTAGTACTTAGTAATACTAATTCACCTTTAAGAAAGGAGTTCTTGTTCTTCCTTCCTAGTTTATCTGCATTTTGCTTCTGCTTATTAAAAGCAGAGGCAAATGCGTCTTTTACATAGCGTATTACAGCTTGGCGCTGTAATACGAATTCATCTACTGCTTTATCAGCATTAGGTACATTGTCCTCGTTGTCTGCAGCATTGCTGCAGACACACACTCATCGTATGCAGCTTCAGTTTCAATTGAAGCTGCTTCCGCTTCTACTGTACTTTCAGTAGAAGGGCCATCGTTTTGTTCACAAGTTGCAGTCGCAACTTGCGCATTGACTCGCTCAAAATTTGAGCGGGTCCCTCCCCCACTTAGATTTGGCGTACCGCTAAGTAAAGCTGGGGTTCGTGGATGCCTTAAGGCATTCACGTAGAACGGTGTATGCTTAGTGGAAGCATGCACCGAATTGTTAACCACAAATTCAGTGAGTGACAGGTAGTCACTCCACTGTTCAAAGGCATCTGTGTATGATCGCAACATGTCTCCGAGAACGCGGTTAACCCGTTCCGTCTGCCCATCCGTTTCCGGATGGTCCGCAGTTGACATCTTCAACCACTGGGTTCCCAACAATGAGAACGTTTCTTGCCAGAAACGTCCTGTAAATCTCGGATCTCTATCCGAGAAAATGTCTTCCGGCATTCCGTGCAAACGGAATACCGTATCAACGAATATCCGCGCTGTTTGAGCGGCGGTTACGTTCGCTGATACTGCAGTAAGATGTACCATCTTACTGAAACGGTCTACAAAGACCACTATTCCAGTCTTCCGACTATTGTAGGGTGGAAGACCGAATACGAAGTCCATTGAAATGGACTTCCAACACTCTGTCGGAACCGGCAGAGATTGCAGCGGAGCCTGTTCAGACTACGCAGGCTTAACGCGCTGGCAAATCTCGCAAGCGCGTACGTATTTTCGTACCCACTTGTACTGGTTTCGCCAGTAAAAGTCACGCGCGAGAGAAGCGTATGTCTTCTCTCGACCTTGATGCCCCGAAATCGGCGCATCATGATACTCAAACATAATTTGATGTTTGAGATCATATTCGTTTGGAACGACGATGCGACTTTCATCTTTTTGGTCTGTGCTGTAAAGCAGCAGACCATCGTGCAGTCGATATCGATTCACGCAAGCGCGGAGGAACTCTGGGAGTTCGTCGCGTTTCTCACTTGATTGATTACTTAAGTAACCAATTAACAGACGTGTCTCCTCGTCTGTTTTGTACGCCTCGCGTACTTGTCGTATAATTGACGACGACAAAGCAGTGCAACGGATCGCGTTTGCACTGGCCCTTTCGGATACGGACGGTTTCGTCTCGTAATCGGGCCTTCGTGATAGCGCATCCGCTATCACGTTCAACTTTCCGGGTTTGTATTCAACCGTAAAGTTGTACTCAGCAAAGAATGACAGACATCGAGCCATTCTTTTAGAAATGTGTGGTGAATTCAGGGCCGTGCGTAGTGAAGCATGGTCCGTGTAAACCACAAACGGTCTATCTCCCAATAGATAGATCCGAAACTTAGCCAGTGCGTACTTCATGGCAAGGAGTTACTTGTCATACACTGGATAGTTTCGCTCGGCTGGGCGCAACTGACGCGATTGATAGCCGATTACGCGATCACGATCATCGTGATCACGCTGCATCAAAGCACAGCCGATAGCGAAATCGCTCGCGTCGCAAACGACGTGGAACGGACGCTCGTTATCGGCTATAGCCAAGACAGGCGCTTCAGTCAAGCTTTGCTTGACTGCATCAAAAGCATCTTGACATTGGGTATCCCAATGCCATTCGACATATTTCTTAAGTAATTGAGAAAGAGGTCGTATCAACCCAGCATAGTTGCACGAATACTCGTGCAAATATGTTGCCAACTCAAGGAACTTTCGAAGTTCCTTAACGTTGTTTGGCGTAGGCCATTCAACGATCACCCTGATCTTTATGGATCAGGACGCACCCCGTTCTTGCCCACAAAGCATCCAAGAACAGGTATCTCAGGTGCACCAAAGGTGCACTTCTTCAGATTTTCATAGTGCTTATGTTTACGCATAAGCTCCAACACTCGACGTAGATGCTCCCTATGGACATCTACATCGCTTTTATCGTGTTCACCCTTACTATGGATGAACACGTCATCAAAATAACTTGGTGCGAATTCTCGCACCAGCCGTAATAGATGCGTTACGCATCTGTTAAACGTAGCAGGGGCGTTTCGAAGCCCCTGCGGCATAACAAGCCACTCCCAAAGCATGCCGCTTGGGGTGCTTACCGCCGTGAGAGGGATATCCTTCTCACGCATGCGGATTTGATAAAATCCATCTCTTAGATCGAGAGCACTAAAGATGGTGATTCCGCACATGCCATCTATGATGGCATCCTTCCGCGGTATCGGTGTCTGTGCCGGTACCGTCGCTGCGTTCAGCTTGTTGTAAGCGTGAACGATTCTCCACCCACCTGTGGACTTCTTCACACAAAAGGTGGGGGTAGAGTGCGGTGAGGTAGACTCCCGCACTTGGCCTGATTTACGACGAGCTTCGAAAAACTCGTCGATCGCTTTTACTTGATCACGCGGCAACGGCCATTGCGGCGTGACACAATACTTCGTGCCTAGCACGAGGTCAATTTCATGACGAGTTCCCTTATTCTTAGGGATCTTGCTAGGTACTTCTTCTGGGAATACGTCAGCGTACTCCTGAAGTACCTCATAAAATGGGGAGTTCTCTTTAAGCGACTCCCAGATCTGCGCTTCAAAGCGCTGAACTTTGGTTTGATCATTGGGAACCTCTTTCCCAATGTTTTCCACTTGTAATGTGGATATTCGTTCACGAATATCCACTACATCATCTGTTGCAACGATGATACAGATCTGTTCGATCTGACCATCGTGCAAGTTTCTCACAAACTTCTTCCAGCTTAGCGCTGGAAGAGCCATCACCTCCGAACCTTCTTTCGGAGGGTGTTCCATCAACAGAGACTGGGTAGCTAATCCGGTCTCCGTTTGCGTCAAGACGTTGATCGTCTAGGCGGAACTGTCCATGCAATCAGACGCACTCGTATGATTGGATGCTACACGGTGATTACGATTCACCGTGTGCGAATACTCATCATCATGGTGGCCACTGCCTACCATGGAATTTTCTTGGCGATCAGATGTGCTCGTCCTATCGGCCGCCTGTTCTGCGACACGGTGGTATTTATCACCCGTGTGCATGGCTAACGCAACGTGGTGGGCACTGGACACCACGGAGTTGTGCTCACGATTGCACTCGATCGTGAGTTCACTCTCATCAACACGGAATTCTTTCGTCGTGTTGGAGCCTTCGGTCGCACAGTGGGTGTTTCCCACTGTGGATACTATTTCATTCTCACGGTGGGTGTTTCCCACCGTGGATATCACTTCATTCTCACGGTGGTCTTTATCACCCGTGGAATGTTTCT
>CM047581.1:9544137-9574427 GCA_026184515.1 Peronosclerospora sorghi | reverse complement strand
CGGTAAAGGGCGGTACTCGCGCCTTTACTACTTCAACGCTATGCGTTGCAGGTGCAATTGCGGTCCGCGCTTCCTATGGCGCGGGCCGTACTGGATTTTCTAGGTGGTTTCGCCTAATGCGGTTCAACACCTGTACCACTTCCTTCGGGGGACTTACTCTTGAGGAAGGTAATGATGTGGGTCCCCATAGACCGAACCATTTCTACCGTCGCGTCTTTACTACGCGACGAGAAGTGAGGGAAGTGTTTATTCACCTCTTCCAGCGTTCTTTCTCACTCGGCAGCCGACATGTCTCGCGACATGATGCCGATCGGCTCTTAATCTTCGCTCCGCTAGTTAACTAGCAGAACGGAACTGTGGTCGTTAAGAGGGACCACAAAGTTCTACCAGGTGTAACAGGACTGATCCTGTTACAGGCTTACACTGTATTTGTGCGAGGAAGCGCGCAATACAATTAGGGCAGGATTAGTTGGTAACAACTAATCCTATAATAAAAGTAAATATATTAATATTAACTTTAGTCTTAGAACGCAAAATTAAGAGTGTTTATTGAATGTGTGGTTTAGAGGCTAATAGTATAGTAACTAACTAATTAATATAATAATATCAAGTCTTTAACTAACTGTACTAATAGTTAACCTGCAATATTCGGTATTTATACCGAATCGACTTTTCCTTCGTAGATTATAATAACTTATAATCTTTTATTTAAATTTCAGACAACGCGTCTGAAAGTAACTGTGATATTCTAACTTGAATATCTATTATGTAATGGCACCCCATTACAACAATGCCCTTCTTCGTATAATCCTTGAGAAATTTTAGCTTGACATCGACATGCTCGGAACTTGATCCACTTGCCTCATCCTCCAGCTGTATCGCGGCTTGGTTATCCATCTTGAACATCAGAGGCGTCATTGCGTGCATCCCAATTTCAGCGACCAGTTATCGCAAACCCAATGCTTCTTTAGCGGTCATCGCCGCCGCAACAAAATCTGCTTCCTCAGTCGAAAGCGCAGCTGCAGTCTGCTTCCTGCAGGCCCATCTTACGAGAATCCCATTAATAAAAACAACCATAGATGAAATGCTCTTCCGATCGGTCTTGTCAGCAGCGAAATCTGCATCGCTGTAGACATGATCCGGAGTGGCATGGGCAAAGCTTCACCGTGCTTTAGCATCTGCTTTAAATCCATCGTGCCCTTGAGGTATTTCAAAATGCGCTTCGCAATCTTGTAGTCACCCAGCGTTGGTGCATGGTTCTTACGCGTTGCTCGGTGAACGGCGAACGAAATGTCAGGACACGTGAACCGAGCAACCCATAGCAAACTGCCCACAAGCGACTGGAACTGCTTCACACTCGGCAAATTCTCCTTTGGATGCACCAATAATAATTCTTGAAACTCCTTCACATCATCCAGCGCCAGCACCGGAGTTCGGGCTGGGTTCATCTTCTCGAGCTTGTTTGTCTTGAGGATTTCTTTAATCGTTCCTTCCTGATCCAATACGTATCCAGTCTTTGGATAGCCTTGAATTCGTATCCCCAGGAACTTCGTAACGCTTCCCAAATCTTTAAACTCCAATACATTCATATCTTCAAAAAAAATTCCATCACAATCCCCTCACTGGTTCCAGTAACCAGGAGGTCATCCACATATGCGCCGACCACCACCGTCTTGGCGTCCTTGTGCTTTACAAAAATGCACGTATCGGTCACGCACTGCGTGAAACCAAATTTCTTCAATGTATCGCATAAGCACTGGTGCCATAGGCGCCCAGCCTGCTTCAAACCATAAAGGTTTCTTCTCAGCTTCAATGCAAGCTCGCTTTGAGAATCGACACCAAAATTTCTCATAGTATCCACCGAGATTTCCATGCCTTGCGGCACCTGTAAGTAAATCTACACATCTTCTTCAGACTTGGATTTGGGGTAGGCACTAGGCACATCGCCGTGGCGTGCCGCTACCCCCCACACTTGCGCCAAAACCAGAATCAACTTTACGTTGTTTTATTCCATAACAGTGGAAAATGTAAAAAAATAATCGTCCCCGAGAACTTTCTTGTAGCCCCTGGCGACCAACCTCGCCTTGTACCTCTCTACCGACCCATTTGCACAGACTTTCGTCTTATATACCAATTTGGTCGGGAGAGGTACCTTGCCCTCAGGGCGGCGAACAACATCCCAGGTTTCCAAATCCTGGAGGGCCTTAAGCTCCTCCATTTCCGCCTGTCTCCACATGCTTGATTGTGGGCCACCGTTCGCCTCACGGTAATTCTTCGGATCCGGCAGTATCATCGAGCAACCTCTTGGCTCACAACCGGGGTCACATACTGCATACGCGCATAAAACGCCTTCCACATTTTCATTTATTCCAGTAATTTTTCCGGGAATTTCCACACTTGGTGTCACCCTCTTGCCCCTAGAATCTTCATATTCTTGGCCCTTCAATTTTTTCTTTGTCTTCCTTCGGGTCTTTCTCGTGCCCTGCACTGGTTTCTCGGCGCGCCTTTTCGGCCTTCAACTTAGCCACAAAAACAGAACCATACGTCATCACGTCGAACAACTTTTCACTTTTTATCATGAGGCGCATCTTGCTACCATTATCAACCATTGTGCAACCCTTTTCGCGCAACCTAACAAGCGAGATCAGGTTTCGGGCTAGTTGCGGATCGAAGTATACTTCGGTCAAGACAATGACCGTTTCACTTTTGTCGCACGTCCGCAACGTAAGCCGCCCGACCTTGGTTGACTGAAGTTTGCCACCATCCGGCAAAGCAAAATTATCATCGGGACTGCAATACCTAGCGTCTTCCAACAAACTGGCGTTCGACACCAAGTGCCTACTAGCCTCACTATCGATAATCCAGATATCTTCATTTGCGCTTCCATTTCCACAAGCATTTAGAATACCATCCATGGTCGAAAGCACGAAACGCTTTGACGACCCTTCATTTCCACCACGGCTCTGCCTTTGGGTGCGTTCAACTCCACTTTTTCGGCGCTTTTCGGGGCAATACCTCTGTATGTTCCCCTCGCCACCACAGCCGTGGCACACGCGCCGCCCCTGACCAGATGTTGTGCATGAACATGCAACTTAGGGGCGGGCTTCGACTTTACCATGTCGTCTTCGATCTCCTGCGCCCATGCGATTAACCCATGCGCATGGCTTAGGTAATCCCCCCTTCTCGGGTCATACCTAGCCATCACATTATCTTGAGTCGCGGCGCGGCATACTTGACGATATTTTCAACTATTAACTTTTCACTCGACCCGCTTTCGCGAGCCAGAGCTACTAGGTATAAATAGTGCTCCGTCCAGCTGCGTTGTGGATCCTTTTCACTTGCATACCTCGCAGCGGCTTGGTGGTGGGATATCGTCGTCCTAAATCCCAACCACATCTGATCCATGACGTGGATCAACGTCGGCCGCACCCGCCACCACCACGAAACATTTGTGCGGTAATACTCGGCGGCGGTGCCCTCAAAATGCTCGCCGAACTTGTTCACCTTTAATCGTTCACTCCACTGGAAGACAGAGGTCATCTCTGCAATCTCAATGGCTTCCATGAACAGGTACGCCCACTGGCGATACCCTGCACCGAGACCGGGATATAACTAGCGTCCCGAAAACTTGTCGATGCTTATTTTCGGTATCTTGTACCCGGCTTACTGCACGGGTACACTTGGCAGCGCGGTGGGCGCTTCGTCACCTTCTGCACCTTGCGCCGCAGCGGGCGCCCCACGTGGTGAATTATGCGCTCTCGGGCGTGGCTTCGCGCCAGCTTCCACCCCTTCATCCTCGGTCAGATCATCCAGTTCCATCTGCTGGCCGAACGGACGGTAGTTTCTCAAACTTTCACGAAAGTTACTTTCCCGTATACGCACCGGCGCTTCTCTCTTGCGCTCGGGCGACCTCCTTGCTGGTGGGGGCCTAGCTTGCCCTGCATCAAGGATCATTCGAAGCTCTTTCCGCTTCACGCCAATTGTTCAATAGCTCTCGGAATTGCTCCGGAGAGGGAGGATCATTCGAAGCTCTTTTCGCTTCACGCCAATTGTTCAATAGCTCTCGGAATTGCTCCGGAGAGGGAAATCATCGTCATCAAAATCAATCATGTCAAACTTATTTAAAAACTTCAATAACGTACGGCACTAGCTTCTTCAACAGAGGGCTTTCCACAAGCTCCACGGAACGTAACAATAAGAAAAATGTAATGCAAAGTGCTCCAAACGACCAAGAAAACTCCACTGGGTTACTTGACGCAACTTGGGCTCATAGCCTGCTGAAATAGCACAAAAAAGGTTGCAAACACTTAACGCGATCAATACTCACCACCTGGCCAAGTTTCAGTGTGGGAGGATCAGCGGAAGGTGTCGAACGGTGTGCGCAGCGTCGTAGCCCTTGCAAATATTCAGTCTGGCACTGTACTTTATAATGCAAAACGGAAAGTGAAATATATTATGTATAGTTACTTAAGTCGCTATCCAGTCCTTACTGCAACTTTAAACTGTAACTGCTTTTTATATGAAAAAATGTATGGCTTACCTGCAGCAGCCAATGGGCTTCCACTAACGGAAGAGTGCAAACTCCAAAATGGGTACACACTCTTCCAACACTTTCTGCCGCTGTGACACAACATTGGAGTACTGCTATCAGATGTACCATCCGTTGCATTTGTCTGATCAATAGATCAGACAAATGAATCTGGTAGCGCCATCGCTACTACAGGCGCTGCGAGTGTATCCACTGGTACGTTTGATAGGGTGATCAGTCCTGTGTCATTGCCGCAGACAATCCGCAACGGGATCCAGTTGGGGCTTAGAAACATCGGATCCCAACACATCATTTGTCAGCTCGAGGAAGGTGTATTCATCATTGAAAGACGCCTCATCCAACTCTGAGCGCGTACGTATTGCATTCTTTGGCAATATCACGGTTGAACGTCATTCTAACCGGACTAACAACTACTTCACGGTGATTTCAATTCCGCGAAATTTAACGACGCTAAACTTGGTGCTCCCACAAAATTTTTGTGCGCCGAAGCACACATGGTGTCATCATTTCCATGCAGTTTAACCTTCTGGGTGATGAGCGCTTTCAACTGTCACCCTTAACTTGTTGACAGGTAGTTGTCTCGCATCATCACATGCCCAACATTGACGCGGAGACATAGGGCACCCCACCCTATTGGCTTTTGCACCAAAGGAAGTGGCCACCATTTGTTACGCTTTCCAGCGGCCTTACGCGTCCGCTGACTGCGTGGAGCCGATTGAGTGCCATGCACTCGTAGACAAAGTACCCTAGCTTCGTGCATCTATTGGATAGAATGTTCTTCTTATTTTTTTGGTTTCTTTGGTGTAGAAACAACCTCAACTGATATGTCCATCGGTTCGGACCTCCGCCTTTGTTATGTCGAGGTTGCGGTTCAGTAAAGGGTGAATACTCTCGCCGTTTGTTACTAGCGTGCAGCGTCTATTACTGCACGTTGAAGACAAAGGTTCTCGACTGCTTCCAGTATACAAAGTTGGCGACCGTATACTTAAACCGTCCTGATGTTTTGGTCCGCTTCGGCTGATGACCATAGAGCTTTTGGTTGACAGAGCGACATTCCGCCCCTTATGAATACAGACACTTGAGCAGCTGCATCCATTAATCCAGTCACAGTATTAAAACAAATATTTTACCCTCTGGAGGTAAGCTTATGTCATGAAATTCAGATCGGTATTTGAATTCGTTGTCATATGTGCCAAAAAAATGATCTTCAACTCACTGTTTTGAATCCATCAAAACTGTCGAACACAGACTTGTCTTTCCGTCTGTTCCCTGATGCCCATGCCTTGGCGTGATCGCCGAGACATGGAATGCAAAAGTGTACCTGTAACCTGGGTACAACTTATATTTTTGCGTGATTCGATGGCTGTGTGTAGTTTGAGCAGCCATCGCAGGAGAGGTTTTAAGTTCCCCTTCTATGGGCTACCCAACCTTAAAGTTCTTAACTTGTGATCTTGAAAGCGCTGGTGGCACCGGCGAGGCAACATAATTTCTTCGAAATCTATGGTTTCGGTTTTCTCTTCTGGCGCTTTGCCTCGAGAATATTTAAAGGTGCTCCAGATCACATGCATCACCGCATGGAGCTGATGCGTTGAGAGATGGGAAAATTACTCGTGGTAGACCCCGTATAGGCGCTCAAGACTTTTATTCCGCATTACCACACCGACGGCCGTTAAGACGGATCACTGCTGTAACAGGAGTGCTGTTGGTGACTTAAACCACATGATTAAATGAGTCGAACTAATCTAGAAATTACCGTTTTATATAATACTGAAGTAATTACATAACATACTGCCGTTGGCTACGAATAAAAATGCACAAAGTATTCAAAGAATACCACACTTCTTCAGGTTTGTATAAAAAAGAAGAAAAAGGAAGTATTAGCCATTAAAAGAAGACGCAGTGACCCCAAAATTTTCTTGAGCTAATGTTTATGCATGTCATCCGATCAGTTAACACGGTTATGACGGAGCAAATTTATTATGATCCAGACAGTCATGCAAATAAACAATACTCAGGATACGCAACTTAGTTGCCGACATATGCTACCTGTAATCAAACTTCCAATTTTATACTTTGGGATGGATTGATTTTACAAGTTTTACACAATATTCGACAAAGTAGCACACCCAAATTGACCTAGCATCTATCAAAAATGTGGAAACATCTGATCATTATGATCGTCCGCCTTCTCTTTGCATTTTGGACACGGCTGACCCATACTTTTCTGGCATACCAATAATGTTTCTGTACCGAAATCTCCACATGAAAGCACGATCTCGTCTTCGAGTGCAACCCACGTAAACAGCAACAGCAGACTCAAACGTTTATCACGGGTCTCGATCATAAGCGAGGTAAACGGTGTCTCCTCTGATGCGATTATGGGACGAGTTCAGTGTGAACACTAATCGCTCTGCAGTTCGTCCCAATAACAGCTCCTCGGAAGAATTACGACATATAACAAACGATAGTTGTAAAAAATTAAATGAAAATCTAACAAATGTCTAAATTTATTTTTCAACTCACCAGATCTAAGTATTGGTTATCAGTGTTAGGATGATTCCCCTTGGAAAATAATGCTGACTTGACCAATTCTACCGGGCGCATTCGATACTGATCAAAACTCTACGAGTTACATAGATAGGGCACTGCATTGATTTTAGAGATAACGTCTAATATACCCCTGTTTTGGCCCAAAAATTCTAAAATGCCCCTCTTCTTAAAAAAATCCTAAAATGCCCCTGTTTTTGCGGTGCACTCCAATCGCTAAATTTAAGGCGACTATTTAACGAAACATTAGCTTTCCAATACATCTTTAAGTTTGAATGTCGATGTTACAGTGGCATATTATGTAGCCGGTGCGTATACGCACGGTGCGGCTAGCGCACAGAGGAAGGATTTCCTTAAAGCGGCGTTCACCGCTAATTAGCCGATACGCCCTTATTAAGGGCTTAGTAGGAGGGAGCTCTCCTACTCGGGGCCAAGATTCCCGGGTTTGTTTACTCTAGTCTTTACTAGTGCCTTAATGACAAGGCTCCCTTTCAAAGGGTGTAGCTAAGGGGAGGGCTCCCCTTACGCTACGGCACTCACTACACGCACGACCGGTCGAGGTCGTGCGTCTGTACTTTAGAGTGAAATGTAAACTGAATATATTTAATATGTAATTATTTAAACTAATATAAACTATATGTAACACTAAGTAGAATATTCCTAATTCGTACCTAGCTAAAATGTAGTGTACACACCTGTGTACTGACACGTGGATGGCTGACACAACACCACACCAAGGGCCCATGCCCTGATTGGTTAAGATAACCAAAGGTTCGAAACCTTTCAACCCGTCCAATACTGGCCTCAACCGTGGTGTACTCATGTACACCAACACTCAGTGTTACCCGAATGTAACCCCGTTACATCCTCCCCCATCAAGACTATTGCTTACGCAATAAACAAAATTTTGTTGGAGAACTCCAACGCCAGTACCTCTGGCTGTCCATTGTACACCCTCAGCGGTGCTATGGAAGCAAACTATTCCGACGGCTCGGAAGTGGACGCCCTTGGGGAGCTCTCCCCAACGGCTGGCCATGTTGATAGCGCCGAACGGCGCTATCAGTCATCCAAACCATTCCCCACACGTGGGGAGAACGCACTAACTCGTGCGTCACCGTTACCCGCTAGGGGTGATACCTCCAGGTTGCCACAGACAACCACCACCAATGAAACGTCCTTGGTTCAAGAGGCCCGACGTCCCGGACGGGCACGTAAGGGACGTCGCGACCCTCAAAAGAGGGTTAAGAACGCGTTCAAGAGGGGCTTAGCCTCTTATCCCCCTGGACCAGCGGCTATACTGTCGCGTGAAATTGCGCATCGGAACCAACTCCGGGTCCGACTACTAACACCCAAACATTATTCCGTTAAGTCTTACCGAACGCGCCTCGGGAAACAGGCACTCGGTGCCCTCGTGGATGTTCTCCGCGAGATTCCCCTTGTTCTCCTGAGGGACGAAAGCGTCGAAGACGCAGAACAGGCGTTCCGCGCCTGGGCGGAAAGGGAGAAACACCTCCCCAGTTTCGATGCGCTGTACAACAGCTTTTCCGAACACGACGCTCGGATAGAGAGAGCGCTACGCTTGGCCTATGCTCAGGCCAAAGCGCAAGGGCAATTCCCTGCCTCCTATTATACGCGCTCTGCTCTCGATGTGGTGCCGGAGAGCAATGCAAGCACAGCATCTGCCTCCGACGAACTCCCAGCTATTGGGAGTGAAGGGGCTTCTTCAGCCCTTTTGGTCGCTGACTCTCAGTGGGATTCTCCCGCTCGAAAGCGTCAACGACGTCACGGCAATCCTGCCGCAGGGGAGTCTCGTACTCCCACGAGTTCTGGGAATGTGGATACCCTTTCCACTTCACCAGGTACTGGGTCTCACCCCGGTGATGGCGTCGTGCCATCAGACGTTCCACATGATAATGTGGCGTACCCTCCGTATCGAGCACTGGAGGAGGGGGTCGCGCTATTGCGGCGTGACTTCCACGAGCGCTGTGATCGGCACAGCCTTCGCATCCAATATGCTCAGGAGGAACTCCGCAACGAGGTGAGTGCGAATGAGCGCCTCGAGGAGCGGCTTGCCTCTCTCGAGACTCTCGTTGCGGAGCTTCAGGGTCGTATATCAACCCTGTCGGAGATGTTCCGACATGTTGCGCCTTTCGGCTATCCGGTTTCTCACCCTCTTCCGCGAGGGGACCCGCCTCCGGGTTCTGGTATGGCTAAAGAATACCCACATAGAAGGTTGGATGCGTACGCATCGCCTTCGGGATGTCTAAGGTATACGACAAGCCCTTTAGGACTAATACTTGAAGGTCCCCACAAACCTGGGGCGCAGTTTATTTCGCAACACATTTGAAACTGCATGTGTAGGAAGCTTTTTAGCGTTTAATAAAACACTTTCTCCTACTTTGTATACCTTCTTATTACGCCGCCCCTTTCGGTCATCTTGCTCCTTCTGCTTGTCTTGGCTTTCCGCCATGGCATCGCAGACGTGTCGTAAGACACTAAGGCGCGTCGATAAAAACTTATCGATGTGCTTTCGCACAGATACAGGGCTGACATCGGGGAATCCTCCCCCCTCAAGCCATGGGCCACACACACGTGGCGTTAACGGAACCCTCGGATTCACCAATCTGTTCACGTAAAACGGGGTAAACCCCGTAGATGCATGTACCGAATTGTTGATAGCAAATTCAACCATCGGAAGCATCTCACTCCAACTATTTGGAGAATCCGGACATAAACCCCGGAGAATATCCTCCACAACGCGATTAACGCGTTCCGTCTGACCGTCCGTCTGCGGGTGATCCGCAGTGGACATGAGGAGCTTGGTGCCTAACACCTTAAACAACGCTCCCCAGAATTGTCCCGTAAAACGGGGATCCCGATCCGACACAACGTAATCGGGTAGACTCTGTTGTCGAAAGACACGGTCTAGGAACACTTTTGCTGTTCCTTGTCCATCTATGGACTCTGGCACCGCCGCCAGGTGAGCCATCTTGCTCAAACGGTCTACAAAGACCAATATGCCGGTGTTCCCGGCCTTATCCTTCGGAAAACCGAAGATAAAATCCATGGTAATGGATTTCCAACACTCGGTTGGAACCGTTAAGATCGCCAAAGGCTCAGCTGAACTTGCAGAGGGTTTAACCCTCTGACATGTCTCACAGGTGCGTATATACGCACCGACCCACTTATACATCTTGGGCCACCAATACAAAGCTCCTAAAGCGCTGCAGGTCTTATTCCGAGCTAAATGACCCCCGGTAGGGGCGGCATTTGCCTCAAAGAGGACTCTATACTTCAGTTCCTCATCATGAGGAACTACCACCCGCGGAGTGTCCTCCGCGCTCGTGCTATAAAATAGCAGACCGTCACAGTACCTGTAACGGTGTAAACTAGCTTTAGCTCGACTTGACAAGGTTGGCTAAGACGAGCCAAGACCCTTTTCAGCCAACGCGCTAATAAGCGCCTTACACTGTGTATCTTTCTCATACGCCTGGCGTATGAGATCCACCACAGACGTGGTGACGAATGTCGCGTGAGCGAGCTCGTAATCGGGACGACGCGACAACGCGTCCGCAAGCACGTTCTGCTTGCCAGGTTTATACTTAACCTCAAAGTTGTACTCCGCAAAGAAGGAGAGCCAACGGGCCATCCGTTGCGAGAGATGCGGCGACTTTGTCGCTGTCCGTAAGGACGCGTGGTCAGTATAAACCACGAACGGCTTTGAGCCGAGTAGGTGAACCCTAAATTTGACTAGAGCATACTTCATTGCAAGTAGCTCCTTGTCATGAACGGGATAATTCCGTTCCGCAGCTTTAAGCTGCCTCGACTCAAACGCAATTACGCGTTCCCTTCCTGCATCGTATGCTTGTAACAAAGCACATCCGATTGCGAAATCGGAGGAGACGCAGACGACACTAAATGGTTTCCCAGAATCTGGGAGAGCAAGAACGGGAGCGTTTAACAAGCTCCCCTTAACCGCTTCAAAAGCGTTTTGGTGTTCGGTTTCCCAACACCAATCAACATCCTTCTTAAGAAGGTCGGTCAATGGCTTCGCCATTTCAGCGTAGTTCTCGCTGTACTTGTGGAGATAGTTGGCTAATCCAAGCCACTTCCGTAAATCTCTAATATTTACAGGCGAAGGCCACTCCACAATGGCTTTCACCTTCGCGGGATCCGCCCGCACTCCATCCTTACCGATGAAGCATCCGAGGAAAGGAATTTCCTCAGCACCAAAGATACACTTGGATGCGTTTGCATATAAATTATGCTCTCGCATACATTCGAGCACTTCTCGAAGGTGTATCAGATGCGTCTGAACATCAGACGAGTCGCCTTCCGCACGACTATGGACGAATATATTGTCGAAGTACGTCTGAGCGTACTTCCTATGAGGTCGGAAGAGTTGAGTCACCAAGCGATTGAAAGTCGCTGGTTCATTTGAAAGCCCTTGTGTCATAACAATCCACTCCCACAGCATGCCGCTAAGCGTGCTAACCGCTGTAAGCGGAATATCGGACGCTCGCATTAGCACCTGATAATACCCGTCCACCAGATCTAAGGCACTGTACACAGTACAGCCCGCCATATTGTTCTGGAGGACATCCTTCCGAGAAATCGGAGTCTGCATGGGTACAGTAGCTGAATTCAGCTTGTTATACGCATGCACAATGCGCCACTTTCCGTTCGGTTTACGAACACAAAAAGTGGGAGATGAGTGGGGAGACTTACTCTCCCGTACCATCCCTGCCTCTTCTTTCCCCTTGAAGAATGCGTCGATGACGTCGCATTGTTCCTTGGGGAGAGGCCACTGCCTAGTGATGCAGTATTTGGTTCCGGGAACCGAATCAATTTCATCTCGGACTCCCCGATCCGGTGGTAACCCCATCGGCGGGTTGTCACTAATGACATCTCCAAATTCCTTTAGTAAGGAATGGTAAGGGTCCTCAGGATCCGCAAGGATCTTGAGACCGCTTCGGGCATTCAATGTCTGTTTGGTTTTCACCAAAACTGACTCGTCCATCGTGAATGAGGAGTTCAACTCCTCTTCCGGACGCACCACGACGACCTCGTCGATTTCATCTGCTTTCAAAGCAGTTTCAAACTCGTTGAAGGACATCTCCTCCAACGACAACAGTTCGCCTACCCCAGGCAACCGTTCCAGGCTTACGCCTTCTTTGACAACACCTGTCACACTATTCAGCATCCTGTAGGACTGCTGACTACTGCCCTCGGGACTCATCCCGAGACCCAGATGGGGGGAGTCAAATGTCCCATCTACTGGAAGCGCCAAGCGCCTATCCACAGAGATCTCTACCTCTACCACCGGTGACTCGCCGGTCTCGCCTATACCGGCGTAATCGGAATCATTTCCGACGTGCGAAAGAGACGAACTTCGGGTCTCTTCGCTTGGAAGCGCCTCGCGCTTAACCACAGGGGTCTCCACCCCTACCACTGGAGTCGCAACTTGTTCGCCGCACATGGCGTGGTCGGAATCAATTCCGACCTGTAGAAGAGACGAACTTCGGGTCTCTTCTCTAAGCGCCTCGCGCTTACCCTCAGAGGATTCCACCTCTATCACTGGCGACTCACCAGTCTCGCCTACATCGGCGCGGGGATTAACCGCCGAATCCCCCTCGTTAAGGAACTCTTCCTTAACGCCACTGGGAATGATCATTTCAGACATCCCAATCTCTGTCATCTCACGTCACGCCAGAATCGCTTTTTCGATCGCGCAGAGGTGGGTTCATGACTCGCCAATGCTTCACCCGACCGCGGGTGCGTTTAGCCAAGGGACTTAGACTTCCAGTCTATCCATGGCTCGTGGCGTTCCAGCGACTTCATGCCCAGAATGAGGTCATACCTCGAGTCCAAACCCAGGACTAGGCAACGTTATAAGCTGTCGAAGTCTGCAAACTTCAGCTTAAGGTCAATCGAGACCTTGGGTACAGAAACCTGTACGCCCGTCGCAAGACGGACCGTGACAACGTCACGAGAACGTGCCTCTAAGGCCTCGGCATACAGCCGACTCTTCCCAACAGAATCCTGTCTGACATAATTGTCAGACGCTCCAGAGTCTATCAAGACTCTCCAAGGCTTATCAAAGCCTTTCACGTCCGCAAGGACTACCAGCAAATCTGGCTGGTACACCAACTCGGTGCTAGAAAGCACCGCTTTCCTCGGGGCTTTGTGCTGTCGTCCCCTAGCCTGGGGCTTAACAGCACTGAGGGGTCCCCCAGTAAGGCGCCCCGCACCTACTGGTAGCCGTCGTTTCCCGACGGCTTGGACAAGGGCTTTTTTTCACCCTTGGTCCCTTGTAGCGAGTGTCTCGCTGGGGATTTTTCGGACATCTGTTCCTCAGATGATCCATGCTCCCACACAGGAAGCATCTCAGCGGCCCAAGCCGCTGAAACATAGCCAAGAGCTCTGTCTCGAAGCTCTGTGAAAAAGAGTCCGAATGACTCTTAGCGGGAGGTTTCTCCTCCGCTTCGACCTGACTCAGGTCCATGGGTTCGGGACCCACCTTAGAGGAACGGAAGTTCCTCTCGGCGTTGAACGCAGTCTTGAATGCCTCTTCCAGGGATTCGGGTCGGCATCGGAACAATTCCGAACGTGCTGGACCTTCTCTCAGGCCTCCCATGAAGACGGGGATGGACACATCGTCCGAATACGCTTTCGCGTACATCCCTGCCAACAGGGTCTTAAGCTCCTGGATATAAACCTCCAGGTCCTTAGGGCCTTGACGGCACCTCAGGAACGCCAGTTGATTCTGGAAGACCAGATCAGGCGTTGCGTACATGTCCATAAGCTTCTGCTTAAGGACCTTACATGTTGGAAACACGTCCTTGACTGATTCCGAGCATGTAAACGCCCATGTACGGGCTTTGCCCGTAAGATGGGTCAATGCAAGTCCCACTTGCAAGTGATCAGCGGTCATGTTCGCTGTGGCGAAGGCCGTTTCGACCTCTCGCAACCAAACATAAAGGTTGTCACCCTTCTCTCCGGTGAACTCCTTTATCTTAAACGATAATGGGGGGCGCACCCCCGTGGAATGACCTCCCCCAAAACTCGCTCATGAGCGATGAGGGCATTCACCCTTGCCTTTACGGCCTCAAGGCCCTGCTCCACTAGGAGCTTCATACCTTCTTCCCCCGTTAAGGGTAACAGCCTTTTAAAGGCTTCCTGCTGGACGAGGGTCAAACTGTCCCAATCTTCCTAATTCATCCTTTGCATAGGATGCCTAGTCTACCAACACAGGTGTTGGATTGACTACTAGTGCTACCAGATGTAGCCGGTGCGTATACGCACGGTGCAGCTAGCGCACAGAGGAAGACTTTCCTTAAAGCGGCGTTCACCGCTACTTAGCCGATACGCCCTTATTAAGGGCTTAGTAGGAGAGAGCTCTCCTACTCGGGGCCAAGATTCCCGGGTTAGTTTACTCTAGTCTTTACTAGTGCCTTAACGGCAAGGCTCCCTTTCAAAGGGTGTAGCTAAGGGGAGGGCTCCCCTTACGCTACGGCACTCACTACACGCACGACCGGTCGAGGTCGTGCGTCTGTACTTTAGAGTGAAATGTAAACTGAATATATTTAATATGTAATTATTTAAACTAATATAAACTATATGTAACACTAAGTAGAATATTCCTAATTCGTACCTAGCTAAAATGAAGTGTACAGACCTGTGAACTGACACGTGGATGGCTGACACACCACCACACCAAGGGCCCATGCCCTGATTTGTTAAAATAACCAAAGGTTCGAAACCTTTCAACCCGGCCAATACTGGCCTCAACCGTGGTGTACTCATGTACACCAACACTCAGTGTTACCCGAATGTAACCCCGTTACATATTAGACGTTATCTCATGTTAGAAAATAGAGTAATGCTAGCCTGAGACCCCAGTCCTCAGGTTAAGCCGTAAGCCACCCCCTCCCCATTCACCAGTTCGAATCAGCCCTATTGGCGCTGGAAGGCCTTTCACAATACCACCGAAGCGTCCGACACACTTGGACGTAAGTGCTGTTGCTGGTGGAGCATCATCTGATCCAAATTCTCTCGAAGCACTTTCTTTCTTGCCGAACAAGCAACAAGCAGTGTAGGACGTGTCTACTTCTGATTATGCGCTCCCTTCAATATCCCCGGCGTTTCCCAAGCAGCCTGTTGTTGACGTCCCTGCAAGTGTTACTGCCCTGAGGGGTAATATTATCGAGCAATTTCTCCGGGCATTACCAGAACCTTGTTCGCGTCCTACCGAAAGCTTTCTAGAATCCTTGAATGATATTGTAATTTCGTGGACTCGACAAGACAACGCTGTGTCAAAATCGCTGGCTCCTTGGGATCTTTCCTCCACGCTTCGCTGGAACGGGTCATCGTGTCATCACCAGTTGGCTATAACGATTCATCGAAAACCGTGTTCGAGTCACTGTTAGATCAGGTTCTCCGTGAATCGATGGAAATCTATATGCCGTTTTTGAAAGCGTTGTATGTACGAGATGTCACAAATTCCTACTGTTTGCTCGCCTTCTGCTGTGCGCGCAGCAAAGGAAAGACTGTTGAAATTGCTTTGGGGTCTTATATCGCATTTATTAATGTCATTGGTGGAAATGTGGCGCAGAACATTTTGAAAGACTTGTTAAGTCAGCAGATCGACGATGCTCTGGCACAAGCTTGTGCCTTTTTAGACAAAGCAATGGCGGACGGTACGGCCGAGGATGCGTTGGATGCTGTAAGTTTTACTGCACTCGTGGTGTGTCCATTTTATTTGCCAACATGGACCACCCACTACTTTCCACGCTCATGAGTTGCAGCGAAGCACTAGTACAATTTCTTCTTGGAATCGCAACTACAGTGATGTTGCATACCTTGTGCACTCGCGTGGTCATGCGGCAGTTTTCAATTTTCACGAACCGGTTGGCCAACACTGTCATCTTGTCGTTGCAATGGACGTCGTGGGAGCAATACAGAATGTGGGATCTTGTGATCGCCGAACTCCAGTCGGGGCGTTCAGCGACCGCTGAGAAAAGTATGATGGCAGCGGCACAAAAAGTGCTTGCCTGTGTCAGCCCACGAGAGACGCCCGAAACGATGACAGATTGCTCAAGTGTTTGATCCATTTATGCCCCGATGGTAGTATGTTGCACAATGTGTTGAAACTTCCGGACGCGTGCGATGACTTTACATTTGCGATACTGACGTGTTGGATGCACAAGGTTCCAGACTTCGTGACGAATCATGTTCGTAGCGCCTTGGAGGGTGTACGAAGCGAGTTTCCATGGACAAGACAATTGCAGAAGTACTGTTTGGAAATTGGACCGTCTTCAAGATGTGTGGACTCGTAGTGTCATTGCACGTGACGCGGAGACCAAAGTGCTGCCTTTGCTCCAGGACGAAAGTATCATCTCCGTGTGAAAGAGGCTGCTCCATCGAGCAGCTCACACGTCGCTACCATCAGATAATTACCCTGTATTACAAGTATTACTCGTCGACGGAGAGTCTCCTCGGCTTAAGAAACAGAAACTTGCTCAAGACAATTGAACGAACCTCTTAACGATATGAATCAAAATGATACTTTTACTGCCAGAAAAATATAGTAGTTGTCGTTTGTATTAACGTCGTATTTATGGGGGGCTGGGGCTGGGATGGCGGGGGGGGACCTGGGGCCTCAGGCTAGCATTACTCTATTTTCTAACATGAGATAACGTCTAATATGCCACTGTAACATCGACATTCAAACTTAAAGATGTATTGGCAAGCTAATGTTTCGTTAAATAGTCGCCTTAAATTTAGCGATTGGAGGGCACCGCAAAAACAGGGCCATTTTAGGATTGTTTTAAGAAGAGAGGCATTTTAGAATTTTTGGGCCAAAACAGGGGTATATTAGACGTTATCTCTTGATTTTATTGGTGCCTATAATAGGACGAGCGGATAACGACTAGACGTTAAATTAGAAGCCACATCTCCGTCTGAAGAATGCAAACCTGGGTTGTCCACGACGAGTCTGCGTCTTTGTTATCAGGATCAAGCCGATTGTCGTGCCATAACTACCTGAGAATCACGCAATAACGATGAGTCCATCAGCAAGCTTCAGGTGCGATCCAGACACTCGATCAGCCGAATGTCTAAGTTCATCCACCAATTCAACCCACTCAAGCTGTTGATCAAACAGATCCGACTCACCATACATTTTGTCAGCATTAAGCAGACGATTAATTGCGGACCATCTGCAATTATCGTGGCGTGTCGATCAGACCTGGTGGTACGAAATGTCGACATGAAATCGGCCCGATCAGGGTTAAATCACCTTGGCCAATATAACCGGGATAATTTGTGAGAAATCGACAAAACTTCCGGCACTAATGTCTCATAATCAGCGTCGTCCACTCGCGTTAGAGTTTCCGCCATCATTTTGTCAATCTGAGATCATCACGTTACAATAGGTACAACAAGGATGCCACATGTCCGTCGTGGATCCCCTTAGTCGATAACTACAACAAAGGACCTGGTAATAATGGCACAAAACCTAGAACATGTGGCATTTATGACTTTGTGGTGTTTTTTAAAGCGCAAGTAATGCGCAAGCACATCCTTAATCACTACTAAATACGAAAGTGCCGTGGCTTCACTTTCTTAGTACATTTTATCGACACACTGGATGACGGTGACCTTGACGATCAGTCACGCAACTAAGGCTAAAGGACAGCGAAGAGCTAGAACAGACTCTCCAAGTATGGTAAAGGATCAAAAAGTGCGCTTATCGACCAAGAAGCGCGCTCATCGACCATCCATGAGATAGAACAGATAGAGGCGGAAGCCAGTGCAAATCTATCCACCCACGTCTTCTAAGAAACCGCAGAAAGTCAAGGTTATCAGACATAATCAAGAGATCAGTAGTGAATAGGATCCAATGCCAGCAGTCTAGATGATGATGAAGCCTACCGCCTTCTGTCTATAGTCGAAGTGTCGAATGGTGATCAGCAAAACACTCTTCAGATAAACCATCCCAGAATAAAAGATGCTCAGGTGGACACGACAATCGCAGTTGCTCGAACTATTGTTTGTCCAAAGTGCAACAGAAGTGGTCACCACGGTGATCGCTGCACATTTACGCGTCGGGCTTGCGGAAGGTCTTCGAGACCGGATAATGCTCATGGAGCATTTTTTCAACTTTCTCTGCCAGTCCTGATCTATATGCCCGAATGTTGCCAGAGGAAGCTGAGATGATGTCAAACTAAGATGGTCTCCAGGTTGAATCGAGATCAAGCCAAGCATTCTGGGCTAAGTATTTGTGCTGATCAATTTATTATATCAGAGTTGGTCATGGTTTTTGGATTTTCTACCTGGTAAATCTCGTCGGTATTGGAAACACCATGTACCGGGAAAGTAGGGTTAATGTAGCCGTATTATATGAGCTCCAAACATTCATTTATTTGCCATTGATCAGCAAATACCTGTTGATCATACTCGAAAAAAACGGCACTCAACATTTGCACCAACTCCTCTTCCAGGACAAGGCTGTACCTGTCTTCTTGCTATGGTTTATTGTACCAGCTATTTCATGCGCCAGATCAGAGTATTTTTTCTTGGGTAATATAGTTGACCAAGATGAGATGATCAAGCTGCTCAGGTGCGGTTACTTCCCAACATGTCTAATTTTCAGGCGGCACTTCCAAAAGATCGGTACTTTCGATCCACTCTATGTTTATGTGCTTGAACTCATGATTAAGTCGATAAAGGAGCTTGGTCATTGTTTGAGCTTAAGAAGCAGGTCGATACACTTGATCAATTCACAATACTTAACCTCTTTCACAGTTATTTCAGGTACGAATTCGGCCACTACGGTCCTACTAAGACAACTTCCAAAGAATAGCGCTAAATGTCCCACGTTCCTCTTTACACTGACCAACACGTCAAAACTGGCGGTTACCAGTTCTTCTCCTAGGGTGGAGCCGTCGTGATCATCTCTATCGGATGTTGCCTAGGCGCTATAAAAATCAGGGCTCATGGAGTGTTATAATGGAGGCAAGCTGATAAGGTGTACCCGAGGATACTGGGTAGACACCCAGTATCCTCGGGTACACCTTATCAGCTTAAGTTTAACCGAGCGGTCCATGTTCTTCCAAGTCATCCATCAAATCCAGAAAAGTTGGGTAATCTAGCTAGGTAGATCATGAGCCTGTAAACGATTTGATCCGCCGATCACAAGGGTGCAAAGGACGTCTAACACAAGCAGTAGCGCCAAACCTTAATCCGTGCGTGCGGCTACTTAAGTTCACAGAATAATATACATCCTCGTTTTCCTGAATCAGCGACGCTTACACTGTCCGTTTACTAGTGTAAATTGTAGCTATCGGCTGCTTTGTCTAATCGAAGTGGCGCAGGATAGGATCGGAACTTTTAGCATACGGAACGCCACCGTCGCTCGCCTAAAATGTCTATTCTCTTAATCTGCTTTTTGGCGCAGAACAAAGAGCAATGGATAAAGCGACTAAAGTTGTGCATGAATTACCAAGTTGAACGTTCCTGAAACTTTACAGTCGCATCTGCTACACCATTAAACTGATAATCTGTAAGGAAGTCGCCAAGAAATCGGTAAGACCTACCCAAGAATCCGCCATCGATTTCACTGGCATCGTCTATGCCATAGTGTGCAAGAATATGTCGGAAGATGTATAGACTATAAAAATGGAAACGACGACCACTGAACAATGCGGAATACTCCGGAAAGATTTAAGCGACAAAATCTATTCCAAGTGATCGCCTTTGACCATATTTAAGGGCACACAGAAATATTGATCAGGGTCAACCTTCTTAATGGGCTGATGATCGCAAAAGCTGTAACTGCCACGATGTCACAACAAAGAGCCGCAAAAAATCAAGAGTGTGTCTTCCGATGGTCAGGTACTAGCAAGATAATCAGGCATAACCCAGAGACAGGATTTATGAGCGATGTTTCCGCGCGTTCAACCGCATGATCAATCAACGTCAGAGTGCCACTAAACTTATCGCCCTAAGGCAAACGGGACAGAAGAAGCGTTGGTACAGACCGTTACACGCGCAGTTAAGATGTATGTTGGTCATGATCAACACCTGACTGTCTGGCGCCCCTCACCTCCATCTTGGTCTCTTTCTTCTGTGGTGCCGGGCCGTCTTCGTACCCAATGGTTTTGTAGTGGTTCTTCATTTTTTTAAGAACATGTAGTGTGGATTATACGACTTCTTATAATTTTCCGGCAGCATACGGGTTTCTCTTCCAACTCATCACCAAGGCTGCGGAAGGAACCTTGGTGATCGGTGAACCATGCTTTCTTAATCTGTGACGGCGGTACAGCTGCCGTTGTCGCTTCCAACAACGATTCAATTTTGATCACGTCTACGTCTTGATGACCATCTTTCGTGGTGATATGCCGTGTGGTCAGAAGATTCGAGCAGGGGCTCCATTGTGGTAGAGCACTGATCAAAAACTTTTTGTACTTGATACATGGCGTCCTGATAGCCGAGTATCTATGGGTTCCTTCGTAATATTATTTTTCTTCGTTGCTCACCTTATGTCCTCGATGGGTTACGATCGTGCTGATCAACGAAGGCGATCAAGATGGGCTTAAACTGGAACGTTTGCCTTGTACATGCGGCCTTAAGCGGAAATTCATCGCCTGGTGTGGCGGTGTGTGTGTGTCGTGAAGGAACTTATAAATCGGAATGTTTCCACTCAAAATACAACGCAAGAAGGTACTAGTTCTATCCTTCTTGCTTAACTTCTAGGGTTCTTAACACTAATGTCCGAACCAAAAGTTAAGCAAACACACTAGGAAGACACTTCCAAAATAGTTCCAGGCTGCCCCCAACTCTAGCTAGCTTCAAAAGGCCGCTGCTTCTCTTGCTTAGGTGCTCACTTAACGACTTTCTTGAATTATACTTGGTTTTGTATAAGAACAGTGAAGAAGGATTTCTAGGAGGCCGCCAGAGACTGTTGATGTTCAGGGGAAATTCGAATCTATTAAGTATTACCAAATCCTATACCGAAGTCAAACACTTCGGCTACTTATTACTTTTTGGTTACTTCAGCGCTGACTCCAATACCTTACAGTTACTTTGGAAACCCTCCTTAATACGATTGGTCGCGAGACGGCCGGCACGAGACGGCCGGCCAAAGTCATTTCTGATTGGCTGAAAAGCTTCATAAAAACTTCAAATTCATACCAATCACAAATCAATCAGGTGCGAGACGGCCGACCAATGTGGTGAAGTGATTGAAATTCACGGTTGAATGTATACGAAAAGTATGCATAAAGAGTATACGGTGTTTTTAGCCGATCATGAAGTGAGTTTTTCGGTATCGAAGCCAGTGCTGAAGTAACCAAGAAGTAACAAGGTGAACAGATACTGGAGGTAGGTATAGGATTTCATAATACTTTTAATATAATCAAATTTCCCCCTTTCGAGCAGTCGTATTACCAGCGAAAAAAACCTTTTCAAACCTAACAAAAACTAAGTACAACCCGAGACACCTTTAATTGAACGCGTGTTACAGCGTGATAAAGATCCTCTGCGGTTACCTAAGTTAAGGGGCAGTCTGAGTGTTACCAGGAAGTGTCCATTTTCAGTAACTTTATATTAAGGTTCGGACGTAATTACCAAGAACCTGGGAAGTTTAAGCAAGAGAAGTGTATTGTATCGCTTCCTTGTGTTGTTTTTGAGTGGAAACCTCGAAAATTTAAGTTCCTTCACGACAACTGGTGCCGCGACCCGGGACTTCACGTCGATTTAATATAATTTCACATACAAAATGGCTTTAGTGTCTAACGAGGGAGAGAAAGAGCTGGTTTTTAAGTTACAGCACTCTCAGGAAGACCGTGAGATAACATACACTTTCTCTGAGGCCTGTGCAAGGATGGAATGATACCAACGGCATGTACTGAAGCTAACTGGGGATTCACATAGTTGGTTTTCATTATATGAGATTCGCAAGGTGGCAAGAGCTGCCACTAATTTTAGAGTCAGTGAAGATCTTACTTCTTTTGGGGGATTAAAAGAATCAATTGAAGCTATTGAAAAGCTGCTTCGAAATTGTGGCTATGAGTTCGTGCGACGAGAAGAATTCGATAATGCATGTGACTTTAATCTGGATCGTACCGCGAAAGATATTGGTCTGATGGTGTCACTATTATTAGCGGAAAACCAGTGGGAAACATCCTTGATGTTTTATCGGAAAGAGGCTACGGATGTCAGTCCAAATTATTACATTGTGGCAGACACCAAGCATACACCGGTAAAAGAGTCTAAACCACCGGGCAAGCAGGAACTGTGTAATGACGATGAGTTGGAGGACACTGTGGATTGGAGATCAAAAACTGAACGTCGAGTAAGGAAGAAGCTGAAATTTTCCTCGGATGAAGATGAGATCATGTCACCGCCACGACCAACGTCGAAAATACAGGACCCAGTGGTGGCAAATTTAGTCCAGTTGATGCAAGATGGGCATTTAAGTTTGGAGGAGTTGACGAAAATTACCGCCTATCTGTCCGCTAGTCGCACGCCAGATACTACGAGAGGAGCGACTAATGCGACACACCGAAAATCGGCAGCTCCGGATAGAGCATACCCCTACCCACCAAAACCATCAAGATATGGCATATCGAGTGGAAGACATAATATGTGGGCATCAGCTGGTCAGCCTGTCACATCCATTATCCAGAATACAGAAATCAAGGCATTCGACGGTAATAGACAAGACGCGGGAAGTGCAAGGGCATGGATAACAAGATTTCTCCATGTGGCAAACATTTCACGTTGGGATGACGATTAACGGCTAGGGATGTTTGTGGATAGCTTGAAGAATACGGCGTCTTGATGGTATGAGCAGTTAGCGGATACGGTGGAGTATGATTGGGATACAGTGAAAGACTTGTTTCAACGGAAGTTTTGCGTGGATAAAGTCTCGCCTCGGGTTATGTATTCCAAATTGACACAGAAACACGACGAGCTAGCGACTACATACCTATACCGGCTAAATGCCGCGGCATTACGAGCTGGAATGGATTCCCGAGATGCTTATAACCCCTCATTGTTGGAAGAGCACATCCAGCAATTTTTCGACACCATTCATGATCGCGTCATACAAATGCAATATCAGCATATGACATTCAATACAATTGAGGAACTGGAAAGGGTGCTAACGAAGCATGAGGCACGTGTGAAAAGTCCTGGAAAGAAAGTGACTGCACGCAATGGTGCTGAAGTGGTATATGAAGATGTGCAACCCAGCGTACATGTGATGGGCGGAGAAGTACAGACTATGCAGCGGTCACGTTCTAATTATGACTACAGAGGTGCACGAACGAGCGCGCCTAATAACAACGATGGGGGCGTGGTGTGTGAATTGCAATCGAAGAGGACACGATAAAGACAGATGTTGGAAGTTGCAGGCGTGTGAGCATTGTAAAACAGTCGGTCATGATGTGAAGTATTGTCGGAAGTTTATCGAAGATATGGACGAGATGCGGAGCAAGTTGAAGTCCGGAGAACTATCCAAGGACCAAGCGGCTGTACAGTTAAACGCCTAACCCCACGGTGCGTTGCGACCACTGTCGAGAGAAAAGGGGGGCAATGTCGAGCAATGTGAAGGCGACACCGCGTTCACCCTTAGGTGCAGACGATAACAAGAAAAAAGATACATTTTGCATGGATAGATCACTCACTGTGGACGAGGATCAAGAAAAGAAGAAAATACAATAAAAACCGCAAAAACAAGTTGAATTTGAAGATAAAGAAGAAAAAGAACAAGATACGTCGGAGAATAATGAGACGGCAGATGTCTCTGCATATGTCACGTTGGTGGATAAAAGAGAAGGAGAACGAGAAGGATGGCAACAGTTGCTCAAGTCCACGCAACCTGCAACACAGGTGTATGTGAAGGGAGCAATCAATGATTTAGAGTTACCGTTGATGTTGGATTCTGGTGCAAACATATCAGTATTACATATCAATCTGGTGAAGATGTTACATATAGCAGTCCGGATGTTTGATACCCCGACAAGTTTTTGTGGCGTAACAGAAAGTACCATTGGCGCAATTGGTGTGACCACTGTAAAGGTTCGGATAGGCCCATCGGTTATTTTTAACTGCGAGATGTGGGTAGCAAACATTGAATCGCAGACTTTAGCAATTCTTGGAATTGACTTCTTGGTGAAAGCGGGGGATATCCTGAATATGAAAGACCAGAGTTGTCAGATTCCCAACGAAAATCCGCTACCGTTACTGACCCAAGAAGATCGACTCTCGAAAGATTATATACAAGTATATGAGCGAGTTATGGAAAGTGATGGTATGATGATTAATTGGACTAATGGACATGCAGTACAGACGGTTGGAGATAAGCCCCCCGCTGTATATGTGATGGATGCTATAGACCCATTGAAGGTAGATCAGACGAAATTGGAGAGGGAGGTCTACTTGCATGAAGGGGTGGAGATGTCGGCTGAAGCTATGGAGGAACAGTTGACGCTTATACCTGAAGTGGAACAAGGTCCGATAACGTCACCTGATATGGCTCAAGCGGATGTAGGAGAGTCAGGGATCACCACCAAGGATCAAGAAGACCAGTTACGAGCATTATTGTATGAATATGCCGATGGATTCATAAGTTCTGGTAATGCGTTACCGCCACCAGCTAAAGGCGTGGTATGTGATGTGGATGTTGGAGACAATTCGCCTATAGCTCAGAAAGCGCGCAAAGTACCAGCGCATCTCCTACAAAAATTGTACGAGTTGATACGAGGCCTGTTGCAAGCAGGATTAATTAAGTATTCGGAGTCAGCTTGGGCCTCACCAATCGTGATCGTGTTAAAGAAAAATAAAACAGACATACTATTGTGCATTGATTATCGAGCTGTGAATCAAAAGACGAGACTGATGGTGTATGCCATGCCTTTGATAGATGATTTGCTAGATAACTTTGAAGGAGTTAAATGGCTATGTTCGATGGATAATGCAAGTGGGTATTGGGCTATACCTATGACAAAAAGGGCTCGGTTAATTACCGCTTTCATTTGCCCGCTAGGACACTTTGAATGGCTCCGAATGCCACAAGGATTAAAGAATGCGCCGCAAATATATCAACGTATAGTGGAAAATGCCTTGTGGACGATGGTCCGACGCTCACAACAGATGGGGTTGATGTGCAAGATCACGAACGATGATACCACTATGGATATCGATGATGATGTCACATATGGTTTGGAGACAGACGTACCCCTGTCACAAGATGTATTTCATAATGGTCAAGTGGTGGAAAATGAGGAGCGACCTATCATTGGGAGGCGCTCATACATTGATGACATTACGTTCGGGGCAAGTAATTGGGATACACTGTGTTTAATGCTTAGGAACCTTTTGGAGTCGTTCAAGTATTGGAGAATCACTATAAGCTTACCCAAGAGTGCGTTTGGGAAGCACAGTGTGGAGTTTCTGAGTCATCGCATATCTGCAAAAGTAATCGAGGCGTCCCCGCGAAATTTAGAGTCAATTATCAAGATGGCATTTCCACGGACATTAAAGGGGGTTCAGAGATTCACTGGCAGTTTGATTTATTACCTTAGGTTTATCGACAACTTTGCTACGTTAGCAGCATCACTATATGAATTGACAGACCTGCAGTTAAGGGATGGAACTCAATTGGAACACGCTGAGAAGTCTTTTGCATTGTTGAAGGATCGGCTTGTGCACGCACCGTTGCTACGACATATCGAGCGTGCGAAACCATTAAGTGTAATTATATACACTAATACGTGGGCATTTGGAGCAACAGTATGTTAAGAGCACGATGGGATCTTGCATCCAGTAAGATACGTCAGTAAAGTGTTCAAAGATGCGGAGACGCGATATACAGGAGCGGAACAGGAGGTAATAGCTTTGCTGAAGACGTTACATGACGCTAGTCATATTTTATTCGGACAGCACATAACAGTATACGCAAGGTATTCCACGATGCGATGGCTATTCACGTCTAAAAGTTTAACTGGGAGAGGAGTACAATGGGCGGCGATGTTATCCCCATGGTCGTTAGAGATTATTAGAATGGACCATGAAGGTGTTGGCCTTCCCGCGTTATTGGCCACATCGATTGTGCCTGTGGAGAAAATGAATGAAGTATTAGAAGACATTGCTCCGCTAAAGACTCTGAAGGATACGCCTATTATTAGACCAATTCCAGGATTGCGTCGCCAAAGTACTGGATATTTCCTGTCTTTTGATGGTGCGGTACGGATGAAAAATAATCCCAAAGGCACGTTTGGCATGATAGTATGGGAGTTACCCACCTGGGAGGTGATAGCCGCGGAATACGGAATTCAAGATAACCTCACTGTGAATGACAGTGAATATCATGGGTTGATCGGAGTATTGCAGCTTGCGCAAGCACATCATATAAACAATGCAATAGTATATGGAGACTCGAGGTTGGTGATTGGACAATTAAGTGGAGATTTACGCTGTAACCATGCTTCGTTACTGTTCTGGTTAAATACTGTGCATTCGCTGGTCGAAACTTTTGAGGCAATTAGTCTAGTGCATGTGGCACGCAAATATAACCAAGCGGCAGATTTCCTCACGCAGTGCGCGATGAAAGAACAAAGAGCAGGGGAATTTACAAGTGATCAACAAATGATGGACTTAAAATTGTTGAACCGACTACCAGAGTTGCTGTATGCGAATGCAGATGGTCCTCCAGAAAGGGATAAGACTGAGGACACCCCAGAGGAGATTACTCAACCGTCTGAAAGAGGTAGTGGTAATCCAAGTGATGAGGCGCAAGTGGATACCACGGAAGTCAGTGTATGGGGAGATAGTGGACATCAGTCACCACAAGTATTTGTAATCACTCGCAGCATGGGTAAACTGAAGAAAGGACATCTTCAATACCCAGGAAGTGGGACCTTGGAACAAGGGGCGGACATAGAAGAAGGTACGCGCTCTGCGAAAGACGGTACTGTCGAAGATAAACAAAGCCGAGAAGATGCAGAAGAGGACCCCTATGAAACGGCGCCAGCCATTAGACTTGAGCGAATAGTATCGACTCAGAATGATGACGATTGGTGTGGGAAGGTTATAGCGTATCTGAAAGGAGAAGATGACAAAATAAATTCCGCCAGCGAATGGAAAAGGGTGGCTCGGCATGCGATGATGTATGTATTGGACAGTAAAAATGTTCTATATTACGTTGCCTGCATACAAAGCAGAACTGAGGACCAAGTGTGGAGATTGGTCGTACCATCTATATTGCAAGAGGATGTGTTACATGCCTACCATGTTGAGATTGGTAGTGGAGCACATCAAGGAGTTGGAAAAGTCTATGCTCGTTTGAGGTCTAAGTATTATTGGAGAGGAATGTATGCCCATATCGAAAATTATATCGCAGCATGTGAAGATTGTGCCACGGCTAAAGGAAAGCCGAAATACCAGGAGCGTACTAGTGGCAATATTGTGGCATCAAGACCTTTTCAGATTCTGTCCATGGATTTTGCATTACCTCTACCACAGACCACTATGGGTCATGAAGCTTTATTGTGCTTTATCTGTTTGTTTTCTGGATATGTGATACTTATCCCAATGAGCACCACTACAGCCCAGGATGTGGCAGAAGCATACATGGTGGGTGTCTACAAGAGATTTGGAGCGCAAGAAATGCTGAGACATGACCGAGACCCAAGCTTTATGAGTTTGGTATTTAGGAGGTTTAATCGGATGCTGAAGCAGAAACAGAGGCCTACATTGGCATATAGGCCACAAGCCAACGGCAAACAGGAGAGATCGGTGCAGAAAGTGATTAAGGCAATAAAATGCTATATAACGGATCCAGAACAGAGAGATTGGGATGAATATGTGGCACCATTGGAATTCGCTTTAAACACTTCAGTGGATTTACAGCACTATCAAACTCCATTCTATCTGGTACATGGATGGGAACCCCGAACCACGATGGAGGCGATGGTACCGCCAAAGGATCAGTCTGTCACGGAACAAGATGCATTAGATTGGAGATTAGCTGTAAATAAAAGGCACATGGAGGCTCAAGCGCAGGCAGCCATCATTCGGGAACAAGTGAGTAAAGAAAGATCCCAACATCATAACGAGAACGTCGAGTCAAAGCTATGGTCGACTACAAAAACCGCTTACCGCCCTGGAGAGTTATTCTGGCTGTATCACGATTTGGTCAAGCCAGGGTTGGTGAGAAAGTTGGCTCACTTGTGGCATGGCCCATACGTGGTGGATGAACGAGTCAATGATATGGTATATCGGTTGGTGATACCAACAACTGAGAGTCAGATATATCCCGTTAGTGCATATTGCTAGGCTGAAGCCTTATATCAGCAAGATGAGACGGCCCCGTGAAAAGATTCAAACCAAGGATGCGTTAGAGTTAGATGAAGCATTACTTCCGGAAGATTCCTGGTATGAACCTGGCAGAGACGATGAATGGGAAGTGGAACGTATCGTGGATTGTCGAGTGAAAACAGCGGACAAGAAACGGGCGTCGGGTGAAAGAATACCTTGTCAAGTGGAAGGATACCGAGGAGATGACGTGGGAGCCGGAAGACAACCTTTCTTGTACCATACTCTTGTATGAGTTTGATGCACAGCGAGATTGGTAGAATAGGCACTACGCAGCCCAGACGGCAGAAGAGGACATCACTGAAATGGAAATGTAGAAGCCTCAACAGAGAAGAAGGGTGAAGATGAAAGACGACGGAAGAGATATAAAAAGAAGATAACAAGAAATGGAAGCAAACAAGAAAAAAAAGCTCCAGAAGATGTAGTACATCCCAATCACTGACCCACGTTGGTTGTGATGGGTAGAATGCGGACCCGAGTTGGTTGCATTAGGGGAAAGTCAGAAGATACAAACACACACAAAATATAACAGAAAGACGCATGTTTGAACATAATTGGAAGATGTTGGAATATGTGAATACATTACGTGATTACCTATGTTGAATGGAGCTATACGGCTAAATAATGAACATAATTTGGATAGTGAGACCATACGGGCTCAATGACTTGATGATGTGATGTGGAGAGTGCGCGAAGAGATGCCTATATAGGACCAAGAGGTGAAAAACCTGTGCATCCCACACAAAATACGACAAGATAACAATAAACCAGCGCAAGATCGTATGAAGAGATGCCTCACGAGGTCCTAAGGGTGCAAAAACTGTACGGCGGCAACAAAACGATACGAAGAGATACCTATCATGGTCCAAAAGGTGAAAAACCTGTACATCTAACACAAATCAAGATAAAATCGTGACAAACCAACGCAAGATCGTACGAAGAGATGCCTCACGGGGTCCTAAGGGTGAAAAACCTGTACGGCGGCAACAAGATGATACGAAGAGATACCTAACACGGCTCAAAAGGTGCAAAACCTGTACATCTAACGCAACATGATATGACTATACCTGTGCGTCAACGAATCCCGCACGAAGTGATACCTCCCGAGGTCCCAAGGGTGCAAAACCTGTACGGGGAAGCATAAGGTATGAAGAAAAAACAAGCGAGCCACAAGGGCAGTAAACCTGAATGTCGATGGCGGCTAGACAAAGAAACAACTATTTGGGGTGTTAGCGGTGCGAAACCTGCATAACAACCACGAAAGACACAGGAGTAGGAAATGACTGAGCTCAAGCTGTAACAGCAGAGCCTCAGCATGATGGGGCAGGAGTCAAGTATAAACTTGCCCCAGAAGTGTAACGAAGCGAGTGAACCACCTGTTACACGGAGGAAGGTGATACATATTAAGGGAAGAAGAAGAGATTATAATGCTATGGTTGGAAGGGCACTCACCGGATGGAGTCATATACGACAAGTTGTTGGAGTTCGGAGTACACGTGTGGAAGTTTGAGGACGCGCGGAATACCTGTGAAGGCTGAACATGGCAATCTGATTTTGGATGGAATTATAATGGGATTTTCGATTGGATGGTTTTTTGGCCAATCACGTGGTATGTGCTCGTCCACGACAGATCGTCCACGACATACTCGTCCACGACAAACATGGAATAGTATGCAGATGTATGGTCGCACCTTATTGGATGGTTTTTGGCCAATCATTTGATATGTACTCGTCCACGACAGACTCGCCCACGACAAACATGGAATAGTATGCAGATATATAGTCGCACCTGATTGGATGGTTTTTGGCC
>CM047581.1:9475412-9544127 GCA_026184515.1 Peronosclerospora sorghi | reverse complement strand
AATAGTATGCAGATATATAGTCGCACCTGATTGGATGGTTTTTGGCCAATCACGTGATATGTACTCGTCCACGACATACTCGTCCACGACAAACATGGAATAGTATGCAGATATATGGTCGCACTTGATTGGATGGTTTTTTGGACAATTACGTGATATGGCTCGTCCACGACATGATCGTTTACGACATTACTGTTCACGACAATAAATCCCAGAGTGTGATTGGATTACAAGGAGAGTACCACAGTTAAATCACGGTGTTTGACTCGACAAATGGCCGAGGACTCGCTTATGACAGGAGCATTCACAACAGTCAACGTCACGGATTTGGTAAACCAGACGAATAGTAGAAGCTTATATTATACCAGCGCAGGGCTAACTCGGTGACATATTAGTCTCAGAGGAGTTAACTTTTAGAGAACCATCAAGCGATTCAATTGGAACGATATAAGATGGATAACGTGGATATGGTACGCACATTGTTGAGTCTGAAAGCGTCGGGAGGTTCAGCCAGTGGAGTAGAACACAACGAGGAAAAGGCCGACATCTCAAGAGCTGCCTCTCATAGTATGTCCGCACTACAACCTATGACTGAGCAAGACTCTGCACATATATATAACACTCCTGCATGGACCAACCGTGATAAGGAAGAGTTGTTACGTATACATGTGGGAGTAAGGATCAGACGAAGTCAGTTTCCGAGATAATTAACTCATATAATCAGCGATGTCAAGTAAACGGATGGTCCAAGAGAACCGAAGCTAGTGTTGAGATTATGCTAAGGCGATTGGGAGCCAAACGAAAACGAGATAATGAGTGGACCGAAGAAGAGGTGAAGTGGTTAGCAAGTCTAGTGGAACAGAAGAACACGGCCAATCACATAGCTGAGCTATATCCGGTATAGTTCCCGCAAGCTAAGATGATGCGCACCAAGGTATCTATAAGAAATAAGATACAAGCCTTGCGCCAGGAGAATGTGGGCAAAGCCCAGATAATATCGAATGGGGATAATGACCGAAGTGAATGCAGAAAAGGTGGTAGGAGGTGGACCCCACAAGAGGATCTCATACTGAAAGAAGCGATCGAACGTGGAGAAATGGGTGTGAAACTAATTGCGAAGAAGCTACATGATACATTAAACACGGGCGGAGTTAAGTATACGCTGAGATCGTATGACGGGATCAGGCAGAGACTCCGTCGATTAAAATGTAGTGTACAGAATGCCGAACATGCCGTTATAAGATCAGGTTCACAGTCGGAACAGGAGGTTTCTACGAACGTCGAAGAAAGTCAAGGTATTATAGAACATAAGATACCGGAGAGCCCGAATCCATCATCAGGAGAAGAAGGAGAGTTAGAAAGTGCGCAAGATGTTGTGTTGAATCAACTTGAATTACAGAAGATGGGTGCTGAAGATGTCAATATGTGTAAAGATGTGGAGCTTGCATGCACAGTGCAAGAAGTAAAAGAGACACTCTCCAGCGAAATCACCGAACAGCAGTAAATGGTGGACGAAAACACATTGGAATCAGCACTGAGTGAGAGACAAATTGACAGCACCTTAAACGATGATGGAGAATCAAAGCGAGACAAATCCACGAACATAGATCTTATAGAGTCGACGGAAGGTCCAAATGCAAGTCTTAGGGGAGATAATGCGGAAGAGATCGAGACCAAAGAGAATGAGCTGCCGTATAGACGAGATTTCGGTGTGCCAGAAGAGGAGAATAAGTGCGTCTCGGAAGGCATAGACTTTCCTACGAACACTGTGCATACCTGTGAGGAGATGTGCAGAGAAACTCCGCACAATCTTTTTCCGACGTTATCAGAAGTGGAAGGGGAATCAGAAACGGTGGAAGAGTTGGTGTTGAATCAACGTGAACTAAAAAGAATGTCAGCTGAGGATATCAATGTATGCGAAACTGTGGAGATCGGAGAAGGTACATTGCAAGCAATAGAAAAGACAAACTCCGGTGAAACCTGCAAAGGTCAGAGGTCGGGGGATGATAAAATCCCCACAGCCATAGATTTAACAGAGTCGACGGAAGACTCAAATTCAAGTATTTGTGAAGGTAATGAAGAAAAACCAGTAACTACCGGAGATTAGTTACCATATATACAAGACCTCAGTGGACCAGAAGAGGCGAGTAATTGCGTTTCCGAAGAGATAACTCCCACTACAAGCACAGTGCAGGACTATGATGAAGTGTGTGGGGAAGTTTTGAACAACCTTACTCCGATGACTGATATGAATACAGAAACACTCAAGACGGTTGTTCAGCGGAAAGAAGAGTATCGAGGCTATACTTTTAAGGAAGGTTTGCTCACAGCAGTGTCGAGAGTTAGTGTGGCGCAGCGCATGTAAGCAAGGCTCAACGGCGAGGCAAGTAATAACGCATATGTCAGATATGGAAAGGAGTTGGTGCCAGGAAGTCGAAAAAAGAACTATCATCCCGGGAACTATAATTAGTGAGAGACGATCACTGGAGTTACACAAGGAAATTGGTATGAAACGACAAATAAAATCTATCTCCCCGGAGGATGTAAGAAACGTATTGTTTGCTGTCACGTTATTACTACGATATTTGGCGTCTCTAGTGGTTTTCCTACGCGAATGTTGGGTGGTGGTTATGGACCTTGCAGGGATGACTTGTGTAGTCTAAAATATGATGTGACAATACCACAATTTCAATACCAAGGAAGTGGCATACATTGGTTATATGCAAAATATCGGGAGGTGTATGTGGACGATTTCATATCAGTAAGTGATTACCTCCTTACTATGTGTCTAGTGACACATCTAGATGCATATTGGGCCACTAACCCTGAGCAATACGACTGGATAACGGATGATGTTGATGCAACCATCAAGCTTCAGGTGTTATCATACGGCATTGGGCAATGTTTAGCCAAACGATGGAATACTTACACCAATGATAATGGCACATCTCATTTCATGCCATTAATGAGAGGGGTAATGTACCTTCACATAGCCGGAAATGATATACATGAACATGTAAATACGAGTACAGAAGATTTACAACGATGGGATTATGGACAGATATGCGTTCCACAAGGAAGAAACCTGGAATTTTTAGGTTGGGGGATAATGTGTTCTGTAGGGTTCAGACATATCATTCTAACCACAGCCCCAGGAGGACGTATTCACAAGAACATACATAAGTTACGATGGATACCCAAGGCCAACATTATGAACTACGTACGAAGATTCGGAGTGATAGATAAGCTGACCAGAGATTCACCGCCAGAGATTTTGGAACTAATAATTCGACGGGAAACTGTTCAATCGTTGAGGAGTCCATCAGTAATGGCGGATGATGAGCAAACACCAGTATACAAGACATTTCAACGCATCTTGGACAGGGATCAAATGGAAGTGATCCGTGCAGCAATAGAGACGAAAGGGATAGTGTTGGCTCGTGGCCCTTATGGATGTGGGAAGACATCCACAATTACTGCTGTTGTGCTGTCTTTATTGGCAATTTTCCCTTCATATCGGGTTGCCATCGTGTCCGAAACCAATGCAGCTATTGATGAAGATATTAAAAGGTTGATGTATTCAAAGCAGTTGGACGATCGAGATATAGTTCGGCTGGGAGAAATAAGGGGCACTATGTTAGCGCCAGATGCTGAGATGTATCGACGAAGGTTCCTTTCGGAGATATTACGACGAGAGCGACAATCATTGGAAGGATATGTGAGTCGGAAAGAGATAGATCCCAGATTGAAGTTAAAAGAGAGAAAGACATTGGATGGAGCACGTGTGATTGTTGCTACTTTGGCTCTATTGGGGCGACCAGATCTCTCGAACTTGCTCTATGACGTGATTATCAATGATGAGGGTGCACAAACAGGAGAAGTGTCATTATTGCAAGCTATTAGACCGTGGATAAAAGTGATTATATCAGTGGGAGATCCGCACCAGCTGTTTGCATACTCTCCTATGGATGAAAGAATAAAGCATCGATTCCGTGATGGCGTACGTCGTCATAAAATTACGTGGGGGTTGATACATTCCATGGAAAATTATCGAGCGATGAGGAAGATATCACCTACATTCCCTGGAGTTACTATGACAGCAGAATTTAGGAGCCATCCTATGATCACGAGATTGTTGCAAACATTTTACCCATACACTATTCGAGATCGAGCCTATAAGTCACAAGATTACTTGGCCCCAATGCACCTGAAGCATATGGAGACACTTAATTGGGCAAAGCCGGATGACCTCTACCCTTCTCGGGCGAAGAAAATTTTGGGGGGACAGCGTGTCGTGTGGATTAGCTCTCAAGAATGGGTTGAAGAACGCGAGCGCACCATGTATAAGCATAGAAACGTTATTGAATTGACAATAGTGGTGCATGTATTGGATGGAGTATGGTCGGTTTACGGGCTGAGGCACGAAGATTGGGTACAGTAATACAAAAGTCAGTTTTGATAAGTTCCCCATATCCAGACCAAGTCTCGGCTATGAGGAGAGAGTTGCGATATTTAAATGGGGTGTACGAAGACCATCTAGATATCGAAGTAGCTACTACCGACTCTATTCAAAGCCGAGAAGCAGAAATTACTATTGTTACCATGGTGCGTTCACATACTATCGGATTTATGAAAGGAAACCCCTCGAGATCGTTAGTATCACTCAGCAGATCACGTGATTACCTATTAATTGTGGCTGCGCGATATGTATTCGAGCAAGATGTCGATTGGGATCGGATGATGGAAGTGTGTGAAAGATATGATGTTCCTTGTTTTGCGTCCACTTTGACGGACATTGAAGCGCGTCAATATTTTTGAAGTGGAGTTAATGAAATGGTGGTACAGATAGGCGATATAATGGGTTGCTTGCCTTTTCTCGCTGACGCCGAAGCTGCACAAGGGGCGGTTGTGGTGAAGTGATTGGAATTTACGGTTGAATGTATACGAAAAGTATGCATAAAGAGTATACGGTGTTTTTAGCCGATCATGAAGTGAATTTTTCGGTATCGAAGCCAGTGCAGAAGTAACCAAGAAGTAACAAGGTAAACAGTTACTGGAGGTAGATATAGGATTTCTTAATACTTTTAATATAATCAAATTTTCCACCTTTACAAAGAGTCGTTTCTTTCAACCAACCAACCCTTTTTAACCCATACAAAAACTAAGTCTAAAGACATCCCGAGGAAACCTTTAAGTGAACGCGTGTTAAAGCGTGATAAACATCCTCTGCGGTTACCTAAGTTAAGGGGCATCCTGAGTGTTACCAGGAAGTGTCCATTTTCAGTAACTTTTTATTAAGGTTCGGACTTAAGTACCAAGAACCTGGGAAGTTTAAGCAAGAGAAGTGTATTTTGTATCGCTTCCTTGTGTTGTTTTTGAGTGGAAACCTCGAAAATTTAAGTTCCTTCACGACACCAAAGTCAGTTCTGATTGGCCGAAAATATTCATCCAAAACACCAAATTCATACCACTCATAATTCATTCAGTCGCGAGATGGCCGCCCTAGGTCTCCTCTTATTGGCCGAAAGTGTTCATCTCCAATTCAAATACTTAATAACTTGGGAACAATCAGGAGCATTGAGCCGGATAGTGAGGGGAGCCGAGGGCGCTCCACTTTTCGTTGCCTTTATCGTCGCGATTGGACCCGCCGTTGTGCCTAGAAGCTGCGCGTGTGTCTTGGCGTTCTTTGGCGGTGCTGCTGGTTTCTCTCCATAGTCTGGTTCGTTTTTGACGTCCCGTGCCTTAGCGCCCCTCGCCACGATTGAAGCTTCCGATTAAGTATGAGCGAAGAGGATTGATTCGTCCGGATCGCTCAAGATTCTTGGATGTGCTTGAGCGAAACAACTTTGATGAGACTCTGTGTAATCGCGAGGAACGCCGCTTGGTACTCGCGCCGGTTGAGAAAAAAGAAAAAGGAGCGTCGCGCCGATGGGCACCGCTACACGCTTAATTTTCACGTCATTCACATGATGAAGGTTCAACACGGTCTTCGGCGCTAATGATCATTG
Source organism: Peronosclerospora sorghi (assembly GCA_026184515.1). Taxonomy (NCBI): domain Eukaryota; phylum Oomycota; class Peronosporomycetes; order Peronosporales; family Peronosporaceae; genus Peronosclerospora; species Peronosclerospora sorghi. The sequence goes on along the minus strand of CM047581.1, from coordinate 9,538,119 downwards.
ACTACGAGAGAAGAAGATGACCACCGATGCTTCTTTGATGGATATGTGAAACGCTCTCGGACATTCACGTAAGGAACTCACCAGCTTTTAAACGCAACATTGCGCTAGTATTTAGGGTCTTAGCGTGAATAATATACCATGGACTAATAACGTCAACCGATCATCTTCTTCATGCTGTAAATAAAGACCCTACTTCACCACAAAGGGCTGATATGGTGGACACTTTTCACCTCGTCAGTAATGGTACTTAGATCGGCGAAGCCAATATTTCCCGAGGTCTTCCAAACGAACTTTCCACGTAGAGGCACCAACGATAATATAATGCGATAATCAGCTTTAGTCCATCCCTGACGAGAAACCTTGCCCTTGACAGGTGCTCGGATAGTTTATCAGGTGCTGAACAGCTGACGTGGGGGTCTGGACGGTCCCGTTGGAATCCCTGATACACCACAGCCAATGTTTTAGGATAAGTCCTTAAAAAGAGGGAAGGGTAAATTCTCATCGTCTACCTACCAATCGTAGATACGACCGATCCCGCGGTCGATTGGTACGCTGCTCACTACGGACCGGGAGGTCCCGGGTTTTATAACGAGGCCTACCCATTGGTTTCATAAGTATACTGAGACGAATTCAACCAATCAGATAATACTAATGCAATATATTACTAATTATCACTAATCTAAAAAAAAGAACGGAGTACGTAAACCCCTCGTAGCCTCTAATTCCAAGTCAGCTATTTTTGCTACACCCATTTTACCTCAAATTCAATACTACCTGATGAAAAATCGGGCCCTTTATTTCAAGGGAATTGCTGGGGCCCCCATAATAAAGCGCCCTTAATATATTGGTTACCTTCAAACATTGAAAATTTTAAAGGTAAATTATAGGTGTACCTCACCTTTTGTTACGTGTACCTCACTATTGCTATATGTACCTCACTTTACAATGTTTTAAGGTATCCAATATATTAAGGGGGCTCTATTATAGGTAGGGTGTGTATCTAGCAATTAACTATATTAGGGGGGGTCAAACTTAAAGTTTGGCCCAAACGAATTAAACGTTTATATTAATCAAATATCAGGTATATATCAAATTTGATATACACCCCTGCCGATCTGACTCACCCGTTTATTTTACTTTAAAAAAAGTGTTTATTTCACCTCAAATACGCAAAATGAAGGACGTACTTGAACGTATTACTCAAATTAGTCGATACTTTGGCCATGACACGCTTGATTTCTACCTAGATAACCACACTGAAGTCATTGTGCTTGCTCGCTGGCACTAAACGTTCGAGCGTAAAGGAAGCTGTTGTTTTCACTGCCTCCGTCCGCTCGAAACAGAAGAAGGCGACCTTGGGTGAGTTTTTGGTTTGACGTACTTGAAACCCAATCGCCTCGAAGATGGTAAGGAATCGCGCATACGTCATAAACTGCGAGTGACGAAGGCACAGCAGTGGCAGAATGAGAAACAATAGTCCGCCTTCCTTCAAGTGTTGTCGATAGAGTCGCAGCATGGCGCCCCGTTTCTCAGCGCCAGGGACGCAATTCAGCACCATGCTCGACACGACGATCTGGAACTCCCATGCGGCCAGATTGAGCCCGTTCACCAAGGGGGTATTTAAAAAAAAATAAACGTTTATTTCGGATATGAACAGCTCTCGAGCTGCTCATTCCGAAGTGTGTATATCGTGTGAAATAAACGTTCATATCGCGAGTGTTAATTTCACGAAATAAACACTTTTTTCTTATGTCTGACCCCCCCGCCTATTAAGGGCGCTTTATTATGTGGGGTGCCTAGCAAGTGGTGTGTTTGCCTAGCAATTACCTATTTCTAACCGCGTTATCCAATACCATACGTAATGAATTACCACGTTCTTACGCCCAAAACTTCCAGTTCATTTCACCACTGGAGAGGACGCGTAGTAAGCCGGATCGATAATTTTGTATAGCACAAGACATGTATGAATGGTTGCAAGAAGTTGAAGATATGAAGCCACAGGTACCGTTTGACCATGATGAAGTAATCCTATACGGATATCCGCAACGAAAAGTAATCAAAGAAAGGACCTAGTATTTGCAGTATCCTTACGAGGCAATAAAAAAACAAAATATAAGACCACGAGGTAGCATCAGCACTCGGATCTGCACCAGACAAAGCTCTTAAAACCTGGGACGAGATTGGGACGTATGGAGTGACGCGATGCAAGTAGGGTTAGCAAATGAAATAAGTACTGTGCCTGCATAGTTCCTAGGAGAGTGTTCATTGGCTATTCAAGACAGCAGCCATGTGGGAAAGGAACCAACAGGTGATGAAAATTGATATGCCGCAGCACAGGACGGGATCTACCGAGATAATATCCCTAATAACTTTGCGCTCATATGGAATCAAGTGTTTGTTAAGGTCCACCGATGATTAAGCAACTCAATATTGAGCGAGAGCGTGGACTGCTCAACATCGCAGGTACTTAAGCGGATAATGCGGTATATAAGGAGAAGTATTACGTAATTCGCCGAGTTGAGAGGATAAAGGCGGAGGGCTGATAGACTATAAAACGATTTTTATACGCACCAGTAGTTGTTTAATGACCTTGAAAAATGTATAATGAAGTGCTTACAGGAGCAGATCCTTTCTTGAGTCGGTTATAAATCTTCAGTGTTAAGGGTACTGCTTATACGTTGCACATTCCTGCAGCAATGCGGCTTATCGACGTGTTAAGCCTTATACTTCGACTCGCCGCGGCAGCAAGACGAATCCGCGCGACGAATGTCGTGGCAAGCGAGGTCAGCGGCATAAGACAATGATTGAGAATACGCAATGGACTATCGTCCGATCTCGTTACTATGTCAAGTACAATTTTCACTAAGGTATTGGCAGGAAAGATGCAATGAATTTTACGGTAGCTACTTGGTGATTCGGAACAAGCTTCGTTTATGGTAGAAAGGTGGACAGATCCGTCGCTATAATCATGAGCGTTTTACTAAAAAGAGTTGCCAGCTAATGGAATAGCATGCACGGCAAGCGACGGGAGTTACTAGTTGGTTTTGCAAAGGCTTACGATACAGACTTTTATGTTTTTAAATTGGATACTGGTGGTTGGTTAAATGGCACAATTTTAAAATCATGTAATCTTTCAGAAAATGACACAATTTCTGGAACCTTCCGTGTCAAACCGGTCGGTTGGCACCGCCCTTGTCCTTACTACAAAGATCGTTAGACCGAGCGGATGGGTTGAGTTGCACTAGATTAGTTTAGGTCACCGTTTTGCGGCGTTTATGGGTGACATCGCAATACCTCTAAAGAGATCGGACAAGTCAAAAGCGCCATCGAGAATGGCTTCCGTATTACGTGGTAGAGGTATAAATGGATTAATAGGGGGTTTCCAAGTTGGCGATTTCGGAGAACGATTTCATCCAAAATTGGGGCCGACCATGTTTTGGCAAATCGAACTGTTCAAGGTCGAACCCCCCCCCGCCATTTTAAGGAATTTTTTGTCCATTTCAGGAATTTAAATTTGCCTCTGAGGGTTTAGGGTTCACGTCCGAACGCGGTTGACGTGTACTATGTGCGAGAGAAAAGGTCATGTGTCCTTGTTTGTTTGTTAGAAATGAGGCAAAGGCCTCAACTAAATTTACCATTGTGTCTCGTGTCACTGTTCCCCAGTGGGAGCGCTTTCATTGTTGTTTTAAAGTGGTGCCAAGATCGTCAACGTCGCAACAGTCACCTGAAGTGACTAAACTTGTGACGACCGTTATGTCGTCCACTTTTCCACCCAGATAGTCATAGCCTGCCTGCTGGGACGCGACTGCAAATGGCGTCTTGGACTCTACGCCATTCGCAGCGTTGTGGGCTGTGTGAGCAATACACGATGCGACTTTTTCTGTAACGAGGTTACATTCGTGTAACACTGAGTGTTGGTGTACATGAGTACACCACGGTTGAGGCCAGTATTGGCCGGGTTGAAAGGTTTCGAACCTTTGGTTATTTTAACAAATCAGGGCATGGGCCCTTGGTGTGGTGGTGTGTCAGCCATCCACGTGTCAGTTCACAGGTCTGTACACTTCATTTTAGCTAGGTACGAATTAGGAATATTCTACTTAGTGTTACATATAGTTTATATTAGTTTAAATAATTACATATTAAATATATTCAGTTTACATTTCACTCCTTAGTACAGACGCACGACCTCGACCGGTCGTGCGAGTAGTGAGTGCCGTAGCGTAAGGGGAGCCCTCCCCTTAGCTACACCCTTTGTAAGGGAGCCTTGCCGTTAAGGCACTAGTACAGGCTAGAGTAAACTAACCCGAGAATCTTGGCCCCGAGTAGGAGAGCTCTCTCCTACTAAGCCCTTAATAAGGGCGTATCGGCTAAGTAGCGGTGAACGCCGCTTTAAGGAAAGCCTTCCTCTGTGCGCTAGCCGCACCGTGCGTATACGCACCGGCTACATCTGGTAGCACTTGTAGTCAATCCAACACCTGTGTTGGTAGACTAGACATCCTCTGCAAAGGATGAATCAGGACGATTGGGATAGTTTGACCCTCGTCCAACAGGAAGCCTTCAAAAAGCTGTTACCCTTAACGGGGGAAGAAGGTATGAAGCTCCTAGTTGAGCAGGGCCTTGAGGCCGTAAAGGCAAGGGTGAATGCCCTCATCGCTCATGAGGCGAGTTGTGGTGGAGGTCATTCCACGGGGGTGCGCCCCCCATTATCGTTTAAGATAAAGGAGTTCACCGGAGAGAAGGGTGACAACCTTTATGTTTGGTTGCGAGAGGTCGAAACCGCCTTCGCCACAGCGAACATGACCGCTGATCACTTGCAAGTGGGACTTGCATTGACCCATCTTACGGGCAAAGCCCGTACATGGGCGTTTACATGCTTGAAATCAGTCAAGGACGTGTTTCCAACATGGATGGTCCTTAAGCAGAAGCTTATGGACATGTACGCAACGCCTGATCTGGTTTTCCAGAATCAACTGGCGTTTCTGAGGTGCCGTCAAGGCACTAAGTACCTGGACGTTTATATCCAGGAGCTTAAGACCCTGTTGGCAGGGATGTACGCGAAAGCGTATTCGGACGATGTGTCCATCCCCGTCTTCATGGGAGGCCTGAGAGAAGGTCCAGCACGTTCGGAATTGTTCCGATGCCGACCCGAATCCCTGGAAGAGGCATTCAAGACGGCGTTCAACGCCAAGAGGAACTTCCGTTCCTCTAAGGTGGGTCCCGAACCCATGGACCTGAGTCAGGTCGAAGCGGAGGAGAAACCTCCCGCTAAGAGTCATTCGGACTCTTTTTCACAGAGCTTCGAGACAGAGCTCTTGGATATGTTTCAGCGGCGTGGGCCGCTGAGATGCTTCCTGTGTGGGAGCATGGATCATCTGAGGAACAGATGTCCGAAAAATCCCCAGCGAGACACTCTCTACAAGGGACCAAGGGTGAAAAAAAGCCCTTGTCCAAGCCTTCGGGAAACGACGGCTCCCAGTAGATGCGGGGCGCCCTACTGGGGGACCCCTCAGTGCTGTTAAGCCCCAGGCTAGGGGACGACAGCACAAAGCCCCGAGGAAAGCGGTGCTTTCTAGCACCGAGTTGGTGTACCAGCCAGATTTGCTGGTAGTCCTTGCGGACGTGAAAGGCTTTGATAAGCCTTGGAGATTCTTGATAGACTCTGGAGCGTCTGACAATTATGTCAGACGTGCTTCTGTTGGGAAGAGTCGGCTGTATGCCGAGGCCTTAGAGGCACGTTCTCGTGACGTTGTCACGGTCCGTGTTGAGACGGGCGTACAGGTTTCTGTACCCAAGGTCTCGATTGACCTTAAGCTGAAGTTTGCAGAATTCGACAGCTTAGAACGTTGCGTAGTCCTGGATTTGGACTCGAAGTATGACCTCATTCTGGGAATGAAGTGGCTGAAACTCCACGAGCCATGGATAGACTGGAAGTCTAAGTCCCTTGGCTAAACGCACCCGCGGTCGGGTGAAGCATTGGCGAGTCATGAACCCACCTCTGCGCGATCGCAAAAGCGATTCTGGCGTGACGTGAGATGACAGAGATTGGGATGTCTGAAATGATCAGTCCCAATGAGGTTAAGGAAGAGTTCCTTAACGAGGAGATTCGGCGGTTAATCCCCACGCCGATGTAGGCGAGACCGGTGAGTCGCCAGTGATAGAGGTGGAATCCTCTGAGGGTAAGCGCGAGGCGCTTAGAGAAGAGACCCGAAGTTCCTCTCTTCTACAGGTCGGAATTGATTCCGACCACGCCGTGTCCGGAGAACAAGTTGCGACTCCAGTGGTAGGGGTGGAGACCCCTGTGGTTAAGCGCGAGGCGCTTCCAAGCGAAGAGACCCGAAGTTCGTCTCTTTCGCACGTCGGAAATGATTCCGATTACGCCGGTATAGGCGAGACCGGAGAGTCACCGGTGGTAGAGGTAGAGATCTCTGTGGATAGGCGCTTGGCGCTTCCAGTAGATGGGACAATTGACTCCCCCCATCTGGGTCTCGGGATGAGTCCCGAGGGCAGTAGTCAGCAGTCCTACAGGATGCTGAATAGTGTGACATGTGTTGTCAAAGAAGGCGTAAGCCTGGAACGGTTGCCTGAGGTAGGCGAACTGTTGTCGTTGGAGGAGATGTCCTTCAACGAGTTTGAGACTGCTTTGAAAGCAGATGAAATCGACGAGGTCGTCGTGTTGCGTCCGGAAGAGGAGTTGAACTCCTCATTCACGATGGACGAGTCAGTTTTGGTGAAAACCAAACAGACATTGAATGCCCGAAGCGGTCTCAAGATCCTTGCGGATCCTGAGGACCCTTACCATTCCTTACTAAAGGAATTTGGAGATGTCATTAGTGACAACCCGCCGATGGGGTTACCACCGGATCGGGGAGTCCGACATGAAATTGATTCGGTTCCCGGAACCAAATACTGCATCACTAGGCAGTGGCCTCTCCCCAAGGAACAATGCGACGTAATCGACGCATTCTTCAAGGGGAAAGAAGAGGCAGGGATGGTACGGGAGAGTAAGTCTCCCCACTCATCTCCCACTTTTTGTGTTCGTAAACCGAACGGAAAGTGGCGCATTGTGCATGCGTATAACAAGCTGAATTCAGCTCCTGTACCCATGCAGACTCCGATTTCTCGGAAGGATGTCCTCCAGAACAATATGGCGGGCTGTACTGTGTACAGTGCCTTAGACCTGGTGGACGGGTACTATCAGGTGCTCATGCGAGTGTCCGATATTCCGCTTACAGCGGTCATCACGCCTAGCGGCATGCTGTGGGAGTGGCTTGTTATGCCACAGGGACTTTCAAATGCACCAGCGACTTTCAATCGCTTGGTGACTCAACTCCTCCGCCCTCATAGGAAGTACGCTCAGACGTACTTCGACGATATATTCGTTCATAGTCGTGCGGAAGGCGACTCGTCTGATGTTCAGACGCATCTGATACACCTTCGAGCGGTGCTCAAATGTATGCGAGAGCATAAGTTGTATGCAAACGCATCCAAATGTATCTTTGGTGCTGAGGAAATTCCTTCCCTCGGATGCTTCATCGGTAAGGATGGAGTGCGGGCGGATACCGCGAAGGTGAAAGCCATTGTGGAGTGGCCTTTGCCTGTAAATCTTAGAGATTTACGGAAGCGGCTTGGATTAGCCAACTATCTCCACAAGTACAGCGAGAACTACGCTGAAATGGCGAAGCCATTGACTGACCTTCTTAAGAAGGATGTTGATTGGTGTTGGGAAACTGAACACAAAAACGCTTTTGAAGCGGTTAAGGGGATCTTGTTAAAAGATCCCGTTCTTGCTCTCCCAGACCCTGGGAAACCATTTAGTGTCGTCTGCGACGCCTCCATTTTCGCAATCGGATGTGCTTTGTTACAAGCAGACGATGCAGGAAGGGAACGCGTAATTGCGTTTGAGTAGAGGCAGCTTAAAGCTGCAGAACGGAATTATCCCGTTCATGACAAGGAGCTACTTGCAATGAAGTATGCTCTTGTCAAATTTAGGGTTCACCTACTCGGCTCAAAGCCGTTCGTGGTTTATACTGACCACGCGTCCTTCCGGACAGCGACAAAGTCACCTCATCTCCCGCAACGGATGGCCCGTTGGCTCTCCTTCTTTGCGAAGTACAACTTTGAGGTTAAGTATAAACCTGGCAAGCAGTACGTGCTTGCAGACGCGTTGTCGCGTTGTCCCGATTACGAGCTCGCTCACGCGACATTCGTCACCACGTCTGTAGTGGATCTCATACGCCAGGCGTATGAGAAAGACCCACAATGTACGGCGCTCATCCGCGCGCTAGGTGAAAAGGGTCTTGACTCGTCTGATCCAACCCTGTCAAGTCGAGCTAGAGCTCGTTTACACCGTTACAGGTACTGTGACGGTCTGCTTTTTTATAGCACGAGTGCGGAGGACACTCCGCGGGTGGTAGTTCCTCATAATTAGGAACTGAAGTATAGAGTCCGCTTTGAGGCACATGACGCCCCTATCGGGGTTCATTTAGGTCGGGATAAGACCTACAGCGCTTTATGCGCTTTGTATTGGTGGCCCAAGATGTATAAGTGGGTCGGTGCGTATATACGCACCTGTGAGACGTGTCAGAGGGTTAAACCCTCTGCAAGTTCAGATGCGCCTTTGGAGAGCTTATCGGTTCCAACGGAGTGTTGAAAATCCATTAGAATGGATTTCATCTTCGGTTTTCCGAAGGATAAGGCCGGGAACACCGGCATATTGATCTTTGTAGACCGTTTGAGCAAGATGGCTCACCTGGCGGCGGTGCCAGAGTCCATAGATGGACAAGGAACAGCAAAAGTGTTCCTAGACCGTGTCTTTCGACAACATGGTCTACCCGATTCCGTTGTATCGGATCGGGATCCCCGTTTTACGGGACAATTCTGGGGAGCGTTGTTTAAGGTGCTAGGCACCAAGCTCCTCATGTCCACTGCGGATCATCCACAGACGGACGGTCAGACGGAACGCGTTAATCGCGTTGTGGAGGACATTCTCCGGAGCTTATGTCCGTATTGTCCAAAGAGTTGGGGTGAGATGCTTCCGATGGTTGAATTTGCTATCAACATTTCGGTACATGCATCTACGGGTTTACCCCGTTTTACGTGAACGGATTGGTGAATCCGAGGGTTCCGTTAACGCCACATGTGCGTGGCCCAGGGATCGAGGGGGGAGGATCCCCCGATGTCATCACTGTATCTGTGCGAAAGCACATCGATAAGTTTTTATCGACGCGCCTTAGTGTCTTACGACACGTCTGCGATGCCATGGCGGAAAGCCAAGACAAGCAGAAGGAGCAAGCTGACCGAAAGGGGCGGCGTAATAAAAAGGTATACAAAGTAGGAGAAAGTGTTTTATAAAACGCTAAAAATCTTCCTACACATGCATTTTCCAACGTGTTGCGCAATAAACTGCGACCCAGGTTTGTGGGGCCTTTTAAGGTACTAGCCCGAAAGGGCTTATCGTATACCTTGGACATCCCGAAGGTGATGCGTACGCATCCAACCTTCTATGTCGGTATGCTTAAGCCATACCAGGACCCGGAGGCGGGGCCCCTCCTGGAGGAGGGTGGAAAGGCGGATAGCCGTAAGGCACCGCAGGGCGAAGGAAGCCCGAAAGGGCTAAAATGCGACCACGAGGGGATCAGTGGCATCCCGCTCATCGCTGATCCCCTCGTGGAGATGATGGATGCGAAGGCTGTGCCGATCACAGGGCACAAGAATCTCACGTCGCAATTGTGCGACCTCCTCCTCCAATGCTCGATGCGGAGAGTACTCCAAACTTTCATGTGAAGCGGCTGATGGCGCGGCGCCATCATCGGGGTCAAACCCAGTATCTGGTGAAGTGGAGAGGTTATCCACACTCACAGAGTTTGTGGGAGTTCGAGACTCCCCTACGGCAGGATTGCCGCGACGTCGTTGACGCTTTTGAGCGGGAGAATCCCGCTGTAGGTCAACGATCAGAGGGGCATGAAAAGCCTCTTCACTCCCAATAAGTGGGAGTTGGCCGGAGGCAGATGTGGCGACCACACTGTCTCCGGACACCAGGGTGGTGACAGGGGCGCTGGCGTAGCGCGTGCGATACGGAGCACGTAGTTGCTCCATCGCCTTATCTTTGGCAAATCTAAGGCGCAACACCCTCTCCACCCAAATGTCTCGACGGGAATAGATGTCATGCAGCTCATCGAAGCTGGGGAGAAGCTTCTCCCCTTCCGTCCAAGCGCGGAACTTCTTCTCTGCGTCATCGGTACTTTCTCCCGGAGAAAGAACGAAAGGAACCTCGCGGAGGTTCTCAACAGGGGCACCTTGTGCCTGCCTGTTTAAGCGCTCTCGGTACGAGACGCTAGTGAACTGCTTTTGTGTAAGCAGTTGTTGCCGGAGTTTCTCACGGCGTTCGCGTTGGTACGGCTGTTCAGCCGCGGGGCCAGGGTATAGGACGCTAGCCTAGTCCTTACCAAACGCCTGGCCCATTTTGGAAGGTCACGAGGACCATCGAAATTATAAACCGCCCTTGACGGGCTTTTAGGGGCGCGCAACGCAGCCCTTAGTGCCTGTGCGGCAAGCTGGGAGTCTTGAGCTGCGTCCAGCTCATTAGTGATGATTTCCTTTGGCGATTCGGATGTATCATCCGATACAGGCAGGGGTGACGCACTGGTTAGTGCATTTTCCTCTCGTGTGGGGAAGGGATTAGGCTGCCGACAACGCCGTTCGGCGCTGTCGGAGCGGCTCACCATTGGGAAGGTATCCCCAAAGGCATCCACGTCCGAGTTTTCGGAGTAGTCTACCTCTTCTAGAGGAGACGCCATAGCACCACTAGAGGTGTACATATGGATGGCCAGGGGAACTGGCGTTGGAGTTCTCGAACAAAATTTTGATTATTGCGTAAGCAATAGTCTTGATGGGGGAGGATGTAACGGGGTTACATTTGGGTAACACTGAGTGTTGGTGTACATTGGTACACCACGGTTGAGGCCAGTATTGGCCGGGTTAAAAGGTTTCGAACCTTTGGTTATTTTAACCAATCAGGTCATGGGCCCTTGCTGTGGTGGTGTCAGCCATCCACGTGTCAGTACACAGTGTGTACACTACATTTTAGCTAGGTACGAATTAGGAATATTCTACTTAGTGTTACATATAGTTTATATTAGTTTAAATAATTACATATTAAATATATTCAGTTTTACTTTCACTCCTTAGTACAGACACACGACCTCGACCGGTCGTGCGTGTAGCGAGTGCCGTAGCGTAAGGGGAGCCCTCCCCTTAGCTACACCCTTTGTAAGGGAGCCTTGCCGTTAAGGCACTAGTACAGGCTAGAGTAAACTAACCCGGGAATCTTGGCCCCGAGTAGGAGAGCTCTCTCCTACTAAGCCCTTAATAAGGGCGTATCGGCTAAGTAGCGGCGAACGCCGCTTTAAGGAAATCCTTCCTCTGTGCGCTAGCCGCACCGTGCGTATACGCACCAGCTACATTTTCCATGCTGTACGCTCAAATACTGGTGTGGATGGCAACACCGTGTCCAATAGACGCGCGATTGGTCCGGAAACAAGATGTCAAACCTGCCGCAAGCGTATAAAAGAAACACAATAAGAAAACTTACGAGGAGCCGCAGTACAGCAACGTTTAGCCCGTTACGTCACCTTCTTGCGTCTCGAGCTCGTACTCGTCGCCCATCTCTGGCTAGAAAAAAACGAAACGCACGACGTGTCCATTCAATTCAAAACTGTCAGCAGCATCCAGTATTCAGAATAACGACTTCGCACTTTTTTCCATTCTCTCCAAATCCAAGCTGGTAAGGACAATTGAAATAATGGCTCTGATTCGGTGTCTCATGGACGACGTGCCACCTAAAACCGCGCCGCCCACAGTGCTCAATCGGTCTACAAAGACCAATATGCCGGTGTTCCCGGCTTTATCCTTCGGAAAAACGAAGATAAAATCCATGCTAATGGATTTTCAACACTCCGTTGGAACCGATAAGCTCGCCAAAGGCGCAGCTGAACTTGCAGAGGGTTTAACCCTCTGACACGTCTCAAAGGTGCGTATATACGCACCGACCCACTTATACATGTTGGGCCACCAATACAAAGCGCTTAAAGCGCTGTAGGTCTTATTCCGAGCTAAATGACCCCCGGTAGGGGCGTCATTTGCCTCAAAGAGGACTCTATACTTCAGTTCCTCATCATGAGGAACTACCACCCGCGGAGTGTCCTCCGCACTCGTGCTATAAAAAAGCAGACCGTCACAGTACCTGTAACGGTGTAAACGAGCTCTAGCTCGACTTGACAGGGTTGGATCAGACGAGTCAAGACCCTTTTCACCTAACGCGCTGATAAACGCCGTACACTGTGGGTCTTTCTCATACGCCAGGAGTATGAGAAAGACCCACAGTGTACTTTCTCGTCCGGATGTAGCCGACAAAGAAAAAAACCAGATTCGCCCAAATTCACCGCTCGCAACGACAGATCTTCACATTCAGCGCTCAGTCCCCAGACACAAGAAATTGTACGCGCTGACTCACTATCGAAAGGTAACCCTTACCGTCTATCTGGACGGTGCACGCCGTGGAGCTACCAGGACACTAGCACCACCAACTTGTTTCTCAAATGTTCGTTCTCCCATTGTTCTTCTTGGTACACACCTGGACGTGTCGATGCGCTACTTTCAGCACTTGCAATGGCGTGGGCACCTTTTCGGCTGCCGACACTGTCCGGTTCGCTGACTTCATGAGTGTCCGCGGGTATTCTGCCGAGTCAATGCCCTACATGTCAGTTCGTTAGCGTAGTCACATCAACACCAGATTCAACAGTAAAGAAAAAAGTAAAGAACCTTGCGCGCCCAGCCGCCCACGCCGTCTGCGACGCCCACGGTATTACCGCTAATAAACCACGCGTCCTAACAAAAGAAACCTTGACGCAAAGACTGTGGTTGCCACCCAATCTCAGACTCGAGACCAAACGCGTGTGACTGGGGTTAGGGTAGAGGGCGGCGATTTCGCAAAATAAAATCGTCGATTTCCGAAATGGACGAAAAATCGACCAAATGGTCGACCATTTCACCTACAAAAATTACCCGAAATCACCTAACTTTGAAACCCCCTAATATATCTTTCGTATTGCGGTAAAAGAGTGGGTAATATTACAGTTTTGCATGGAGGTGGAAATGCCAATCGAAACCAAGTAAGCGTTCAGACCAAAAAAAATGAATCGTGTTCCAGTGGAGACGCAATACGTGGATAATAGAACCTTCTTTGGGAGTCATACAACCAAGTAAATATGACCGGACACAAACGGCGAGGATTCACGAATCACGCGTTCAACGTGTGGGTACGATGAGGTTTCATGGAATTGTCCAAAGTGGGTTAAAAGGCCACACAAGCGCGAAGATCATCAGGAAGATTGATACCTGTGGGGAAGTATAAGCAAAACCCACCATATTTCAAGTTATCGTGGACACCGAAACAGTATATCGACGTGCGGCGGAAGCAGGAGAAACCTTGGGCGGGATAAGAGTAGCGGAAATTTGTGAACATTAAGACAACGTGGTGATAAAATTCATTGGATGTCACAAGGCGGGAAAATGCAGTAACGATGTTATCTGACAAGTGCTGTACAAAAGAGCTATCTTCTTTACACATCCTCACTTTATAGACACCCGTAGAGTGTGGGGGAAACAGGAGACAAAAATGATGACATACTGGATACGATGGTCTTTCCGGTGCCGAATTTTCGTGTAGCCACTTTGGACTTTTGATTGAAGTGTAAATTCGGAATGCGGAAACGGAATGGCTATAAATGCATGTGGAGACATGTGGGAAGATCTCAAATTTAAATCTTTCTACCTTTTATAAATATACTTACTTTTGTTTTAACAACATAGCGACTGCTGACACGTCCAGCGGCGGCCGAACAGCAGCCCCATCGTGCTTATCTACGCTTACACTTGTTGATATTTCGATTTGTACCAAAACGGGGTATATATATATATGTTCATTTATAGCATTAATAATTTCTTACTATTAGGTGTAACGAGACGCTGTTTACAGATTTCACGATAACACGCCACACACGCTTGCGCTGTAGAGGAAGACTTTGCAGTGTCCCGACTTGGAGGGACGAAGAGGGGGGAGAAGAGTGAGGTGGAGACTTGAGCATAAGACATCAAATTTTCAACTGAATTGAAATAAGCTTACGGTTCCTAGAACCTCTCCCTAGAGTCCTATGGGGTTATATGCAATCTCCCTACAAATGAAGAATAAACCTTGGGTTGAATCAGATTGAACTTGAAGCTGATCGTGAAGAATAATCTCACGGAACTTGAACTTCAAGGAGGAACTTGAACTTTAGATTCTTCTCCGAAGAATCTTCTGTGTACGGGGCGTTGTGATTGGCTGAAATCAACAACATTGTACCCACAATGACACGTCGGCTTTGTCAACAGATAGTTTCCGAGCAGGAACCATCACCGTGCGCAAAGAAATGTCGCAGGCAGAGAACACTCAAGAATGTTCGAGAACATTCCATGCGGACGTAAGCAATGATTACTCCGTGAGTGTCAGTGTGTAGACATGGATCATGTCTGTGACATCTGCTGATCCAAAACAATTAGTGGGAATCACTAATCCATAATTGGATATCGCCATGTAATGGCACTATTGCATAGGCCCATTACATTAGGAGATAAGATAGTGTACTTCGGAACCTAAGTACCTACTATTAGATACGGATAAGCTGTGTAGGATACACGACAGATGGAGGATCGCTAAAACTTCACCCTTATGCGTATTAAATGTTAGGATAGATAATCACTTCTCAATACACATTCAATTGATTGAGTCCTGACTTGGTTATCTTCATCTACTGTCTGCGAGCTGTCTGGAGGTGTTATTTTCATCGTTAGCGGAATATTGATTGCGATAAAATGAACACAAGACGAATTCAGTATATTGAAGGTATTAAACGACATCAACGACTCACGTTTGTACGATCCTACGAAAGTATTGACAGCAAAAACATTTCAACAATACTATGTGACCAAAAGTGTCAGGTCAAGTAGTATACACTGCGCTGCAGCTTGTTTTCCTACATCCGAAATATTTATTTCGGTTTTTTCACCGGATCGTTTCAACTACTACACGCTATGTGGAAACGTAGGCGGCGAATGGACCGGTGGTGTGAGATAATTCAAATTAAAAACCTTATGGACTATACCATATGATTTACCAAGACTTCCACCTGAATGAATATTACAATCGATATATGGGTGAAAGGCGGTGTCCGTTCGATAAGCTCCCGGGAAAAAAGTATTGCAAGAGAAGTCAAACGTTGGAATGGGTATACGGTAACGACGATGGAAGTCCAAATAAAATATTGTTTCTTCACTGAGGTAAGCGCCAGTGCCGTCGGAAGTGATAAAACTCAAAATAAAAGAATGATGGGGAGGCCCAAGCACAGGAATTAATAGACAGTTTGGTGGGCCTTGCATTCTTTAGGAATCACGTGGTTTTGGTTGCTGATGCAGATAGTTACAAGCATCAACACTAGTCAGCACGAACTCACATAGAATAGATTTGGACGAGAACCGTCGCGTGGTCGCCAAAGCCATCCCCAACGGGTCTTGCAAATATGTATGCTGTGGTGTGCGTGACAGAAACTTGTAGTAGCTTAAGGATAAGAATAGGCACCAAACAATATTGAGGGTTTAGTGAGACGTAGTGAGCAAGTTTTGTAGGAAACTATATCAAGCACAAAAACACACTTGTGTTCGATGCGGAAAGATCTTATACTCCCTGTTGGAAGGTTTTGACCAGGTAGGATCTTGTGAGAGAAAGGAATTATGCGCGACGTGTGCCACGCGGAGTCGTTCTGGTTTATAATTCGCTTATAGAGTAAAACGAAAAGTATATTATGTAAAGTTACCTAAGTAAAATATAACCATACTAAAATGTAAAATGTATCTACCCATTTCAGCCAATGGGGTTTCACCATTGTGACGTAAAAGCCAAAATGGCTTCATGTATTTACAACACTTCTCCTGAATCACCGGAGGCTGTAGATTCACCAAACCAAACCCATTTTCATTCGCAATACTTCCATCCTTGGCGCAATCAAATCCTTTGTAAGTAAATCCGCAACCGTATCCACACTTGGAACGTGGGTCGTCGAAAAAATGTTCTTTTTCGAAAAATCCTCCGGGAATTTCAGGTTAATATCAATATGCTTGGTGCTTTCAACGTGTCTTATCGCCGCATGGTTATCCATATTTATAACCAGTGGCGTCTTACCACGGATTCCGATTTATCCAAGTAATTCGCTCAGTCCAAGCGCCTCTCCGCTGGCCATCGAAGCCGCCACAAACTATGCTTCCGCTGTCTAGAGTGCAATGTGTTCCGTTTCTTACACTGCCAATTAACTACTACTCCATTTACGAAAATCACCATTGCGCTTACCATCTTCCGATACACTTTTCGGTAGCAAAGTCTGCATCGATGAAGCACGTAATACGCACGAGGGAGTGGCAAAACCCTCGTCATGTGCTAGCTTCAAACGTAATTCACTTGATCGCCTACTGTCGGCGCATGCGTCATTGTAGTGGCGCGGTGCAAAGCAAACGAAATGTCTGGACGTGTGCACCGCGAAATCCATATATAAACTTTCAACGAGAGATTGAAAACGCTTGATCCATGGCGTAGCCTTTTCCGGCAACGGCTCACCAAAATTTTTCACATCATCCAGATTTAAAACCGGAGTGTTAGCCGGGATTTATTTCTCCAAAAACATGTGCTTTTAAAACTTCACTGATATTAGTTTCTTGATCAAGGAGATAACCGACTTTCGGTCCTCCTCCTGTGTCGTGAGGCGGACCCAAGGATTTTGGTCGGTTCCGGTCAACAATGGACCGATCGGCCTGTCGGCGATCGGATTGGTAGAAAATCAAGAGTTTTTTGGGTCAGTCATGTGCAAGGGGTGTCCAGGACACAAATTCGGGTAGGTCACATGAGATTGCGTGTACTACATATTTTCATGTTTGGTACATATTGGGGACTATAGGGGGTAGGTAGTAGTTGGGAATTTGCTTTCTTTTGGGTTTCGCTTCGCAAAAGTTTTTGGCTTTTAGCTTCGCTTAAGTGACCATTGGACCCAAGCTCAACCGGGGTCGTTTTCACCTGACGCGTTAGTCGCCTCTGCACGCCGCAGAGTGTTTTGGGAGCGGAGGGTAGAGTAATTCCCTCCAGCTCATTATACCCGGCCGGGACGCGTTATAGACGTATTTGGCCCGCCGGAAGTCCCTCGACGGGAGCGTACTTTGGTCGACCCCCAACGTTAAGTTGCACACGTTTGGAACGTGTTATTTTACCTATTGGATTATTTCGTGGAGACATCGTTCGTGGATTACGTCACGTTCTTATTGGATCTCCCCATTGGATTGGATTGTTGGACCTCATTGGATTACCGGAGTTTATCTCCCATATTGGCCGGGCTTTACGATCGGGTTAGCGATCTGCCCTCGGGTGTATACAAATTTCGAGTATAACCGGTATACCCGTACCCAGGGTGAAGAGTTCCGCCCTGGGTACATCACCCAACACGGTCTACTGCATGTAGACCACAAGTCAGTCCCAAGCACCGATCCACCGAGTGTGTTACCAGCCCACTCCATCGGGAACACAAGGTGAGATGCGAAAAGAATCGGACCAGGCGTCCAGTGCTGACGATCGGTCGTCTGCCAGCAGCGGACGATCCGATCGGATCGAAGACGAGGGTTCGCGGGGTCCCCCCCCCGTAAGTTGGAAGGCCGGGCACGATGGTGGTCAGGTTCTCGACACACTTCGGTGTTAGATTTCGAACTTGACTCCACCACAATGGTGCGCGTGCCCGGATCAGTTGGTGATCGTGGATATCACCGCAGCGATATTCAGCAAAGGATTGATTACAAGGAATTGAATGTGGAATCGTTCTGGATAGAACACAAGGAACGGCTATCGCCTTATGTTTTCGTTGTTAATAAGGATGGCAATGTCCGATCTGGCCGGGTGGAGGACCGGATCGCGATTAATAAGTTTTTCCTCCCCATAAGGCTCCCACCGGAGCCGATCGGGACTGTAGCAGGACTTGCTATAGTTCCGGAAAGGATCAGGACTTTTGTACTGATCCTATGTATTTGAATGAATGTTTGGATGAGAAGAAAATAAAAAGCGAAAACCACATGGAGCCTGATTGAAACGATCCAGGCCAACCCCCCAAGGTTCCCAAGAAGAGGCTCAGAATGCCGTCCGAAGAAGACGACCTGGAAGAGAGAAGTCGCAGTTAGGGAATGGGGTCATCGAAGAAGAAGACCTGACCATCATGTACTACATTCATGAGTTGAAGCGATTTATTCGCGAAGACCAGGTCATTCAAATAGTAGACCCCCAGATCCCCGATCGCCTTCCCGGACCCACCACTGAGCCGATCTGAAGCGACCGACCGTTGCCATTGGTGAGGAACCTGCTGGCGATGTTGGCCAAGGTTGGCATGAAGATGCGGAAGCCCGCTAACGTGCAGAAGCTTTTCGATCTGGACACTTGGAGGTTGGAGTTCTCGTTGTCGACCTTGCACGACCATTTGGTGCCGTTGGTGGGGGCGGTCCGCCGCCCAACTCCCACCGCGGCATTGAAGGTCGCTGAGACTATTGAAATGGATGATGATGCATACTCCGACGATAAGTCGTTGTATCAGTCTCCACTTGCCTCGGTAACTCATCGGAGTTGGAGGTCGATGTCGAGCGGATGACCATGGGGTAGGACCAGACCCCATGGGGGCATAAAAAGGACGTGCGGCAACAAGGGGCTGCATGCCAGTCGGGGCCCCAGGTGCCCCCACAGGCCTCAGTACCTCCTAAAGAGGATACCAACACGTTGCCCATGACCCAAGCCAACGTCCAAGCCATGTTCGAAGCGATGATGGAACGTTTCTTGGGAGATCGATGCCGATCACCTCCGCGCCCACATGTCCAGGACCGGTCTGACCGGCAAAATGTCAATATTTGCCGGGATGTGGATATGGAGTCAGTGGCATCAGCGGATAAGCCTATCCGAGGTGGTAAGCCAGTTGGAAAGGCAAAACTCAAGTCGCAACCAACGATCGCGCCGACCGAGCAAGAGCAGCGTTTACGACATGGAGTCGGTCGGCGACATGGGTGACCACGATGGGTCAGACGGTACAGGGGCGGGCAAAGCACGTAAGGCTAACCTAGCTCCTACGACCGCATATGATCTTGGATCTGCCGCGATCCCACGTATTCGTATGGATGCGACTACGGACCTTAAAGACTTTACCGGCAAGGACACCGACGAAGAGCAAGCCAGGTCGTGGTTTGGTCGGGTCAAGTCTGCTTTCCTACGGGATCAGACACCAAAAAACGAACGGTGTATGATCTTCAGGGATCTGCTAAAAGGACCGGCTGCGAACTGGATCCAACAGTTGAGTCGGGATGTCCGGTCTGACTGGGATCTGCTATGTGCAGAATTTGAAGGGCAGTACTGCAACTCCGGATTTTCTACCGCCCGCAAGTATCACCATATGCAGAAGCGGAGAGACGAGACACCGATCGAGTATTTGCACCGCCTGAACGTGGCTGCACTCCGCGCCGGAATAGTAATCAAGGAAGGCAACCCAGCGACCGGTGCCGCTATGGAGCATGTGGGTCACTACATTAGTACCCTGGATGACCAAGAGCTGTCATATCAGCTTACTCTGCTGCGCCTAAAGGATGTTACGGAAGTGGAACAAACGTTGCGGACGCTGCAACACTCGCGCAGTATGAGGGCGAGGTCGCCGTTGGATCGGGTCGATATAGATCCAACACCAAGGCCGACCCCGTGAAGAGGCCCTTTACTATATCGGCCCGTGCTGTCAAAGCGATTGTGACGGAAGACAGAACTGGGTCGGAAGAGGAAAGCAGCGGCCTTTCCAGCAAGGAGTCGGATGAAGACCAGTGCCGCCACGTTTGCATTACGGAATCCGCCCCAAGAGCCCGATCGACGCCTAACCAGGCATATCGGAAAGGCAGGAGCGGGAACAAGTCTGACCCGGACCTACCTCGCAAGAAGTGTGTTCACTGCGGGTCGAGTAAGCATGACGGTGGGGATTGCTGGAAGAAGTTGACCTGCAAGAAGTGTGAAAGACGCGGCCACCCCACCAATCACTGCCTCTTTTTTTCGTGTGCAAGTCATGTGGAGAGATCCACGAGGACGTCCAGTGCAAGATCGAAGAGTTCTTCAATCTGATGCGCAAGTGGTATGTGCCGGGTAAGCAAGCGGGGATGCTTTCACCTGACGTTGAGAAGATGTTAAACTAGAACGCTCGCCAGGTTGGAATTGGATCGAGCCGAGCGATCTACGTTTGGAATCTATGCATATGTTGGCAAGGAGAATAAAACCGACAATACATGTTCTATTCGCAATCGCGTCGGTCGGGATCATCCGGTCTACAGTCTTAAGACCGATGAATATTCCCGATCGAAGGTGGTCATGCAGTTGGATTTGCTGCCGGGGGAGTCTCGCGGATACTGGAAGTATCACGCGCCCGATAAATAGTTTAAGCAGGCGAAAGCCTGTGGCAAGATTAATAACCAGAAGGCGACGATGTTGTTCGACTCTGGGGCCGAAGTCTCGATTATCGACTCCGCCTTTGCTCGTAAGGTCGGATGTATTATAGACGACACCGAGATACAAGAATGCGTCGGAATTGGGGAAAACTCTTACAAGACCGAAGGAAGGACACGCGTGAAGATCACCCTCTCAGGTTTGTTGGTCTACTTCTTCAGCGCTTGGGTCGGCAAGCTGGCCGGTCAGGATGCCCTGTTAGGCATGTATTTTATGGTGCCGGCGGTTATTCGACTGGATTTGTCTCATGGGGTTCTACACTCCCGGATGAGGTCCAGATCCAGCTAGCTGGTCGGCGGCCCCTATACGGATCGAACACCAATCTGGTCAGGTGGGATCAAGATTTCACCATTACAGTCGGTCAACCCGCTGATGCCCCGGTCGATAAAGGTTTCAGATCAAGGAAGTTATGGGTGACCAGGGGCGACCGGTGGGTGCCGACCTTTGTGAAGAGCGCCGACCGGTTTTATTACGTTCGACTCACCAATATCGGTGACAAGCCGCTTACGCCCGACAACAATGCTATCGTTGGCATGTGGCTAGCGGAGGGGAAGGTGCCAAGAAAGGCGGGGTTCGTCTCGATCGGATCGAGACGGTATGTCGAGTGGCAGAACTTGGCATACCAAGCGACCACCGATCTGGTCAGCAATGATTGACCGGTGGAAGAACATACCTCACCTATGGTGGAACGACCCAGCTATGCAACCCCGAAGAAGATGCTGGTCCGAAGAAAGGCGCCGCAGTCGCCGGACACGGTGGACCATCAAGCAGATGAGCTAAGGCTCGTCAACATGGTGGTTTCACATGAACAGGCGGCGGCAGAGGAGCCGGAAACAGAAACGGAGAAAGGAGGACACGGGATTGCTGGGGCGGACCACGATGGCGCGCCTAAACAGGTCGATGTTGTTGAAGAGCAGTCCGCCGACCGGGAACAGCAGTGTGCAGACGATCGGGACGGGTCGGGTGATGTCACCCCAGAAGACGACCAAGTTTGCATACATGAGAGCGGGGATCAGTACACTCAGGAGCTGGAGAGCCAGGTGGCAGTCCTTCCTGAAGTGTATGCCGATCCGCCCGAAGTCACCTGGGACGATCTACAAAAGGATCTGGAATCACTGAGCAACCTCCCGTTTCCCAGATCTCTGAAGGCAATGCAGTCCTTTCTAAGGAGCCTGAATTACTACAGCCGCTTCATTGAAGACTTTGCGGTCTACGCGGCCGTGCTGTACGAGCTCCGAGAAGTCGACTATCATATGTTGCGCGAAGCAGATCGGTCAACTTCACGAGAGGGCTGCGACTCTGATCGGGCAGTAGAATTGCCGCCGATGGAGGCAGATGACTATATGAAGCGTGCACAGGTTGCTTTTGGTATGTTGAAGGCTAAGATGGCGACGGCACCAATTCTCAGGCACTTCGATCCGGAAAAAATGCCGACCGTCATTGTGTATGCTAGTAAGTGGGCCATTTCTGCCGCTCTAGCGCAAGAACATGATGGAGTGTACCACCCGGTCACTTTTACGAGCCGGACATTGAGGCCGAACGAAGTCAACTATGGGATCGTCGAAAAAGAAGTTCTGGCCTTACTATGGATTTTGGATGTGTGCTATAACCTGCTAATCGGGCGACCCATAAAGGTCCTGTCAAGGAAGTCAACATTGGCCTGGTTGCTATCAGCCAATGGGATGGACGGTCGGCTTGGCAGATGGTCAGAGATCCTGGCACAGTGGTCTCTCGAGTCCGTCAAGTGCGTCAAGTGCGTCAAAGGGGAGGAAGAGATATTGGGCACATTGGCTGCCAGCATCACCCCCCGGTCTGAAGTGGATGAAGCTCTGACGGCGATTTCCCCAAGGAAACAACCTCGACAGTCTATCTCACGGCCGCCACCGACAGTCGATCGGGATGAAGAACTCCTGGTCTTGAGTTTCGACGGGTCGGCTAGCGTGAAGAAGAAGGTCGGCTCCTATAGCGGCATACTGTGGAAGTTACCACAATGGTCTTTAGTTGCAGCCACCGCCGATTTCACGCCGTACATAACGGTCAACGAGGCGGAATATCGGGGGCTCCTTCTATGTCTCTACCTGCTGTCATCACAGAAGAAAGGTCGGATCATCATATGTGGTGACTCCAACGTGGTGATAAGGCAGATCACTGGGGAGATCGACTGCAAGGCACCACGGCTGAAGTTGTTAAACGACCGGGTGATGAAGGCGTTAAAAGACTACCCCAACCACGAGCTATTGCACGTGAAACGGGATTGGAATAGAAGCGCCGACATCTCGCGACCCAGGCCATGCGGGACCAGATCGGGGTGACGATCACCGAGGAGGCCGTTCTACTCGAGCTAATGGATATAAACAGGCTCCCGGAGGTGATCATGCCCGAGGATAGACCGGTCCAGGTGCATGTGATGGCTGCGACTAGATCGCCGACTGAGAAGTATCGCCGATTTTTCCCGAAGGAAAGTCTGAGTGAGCGTGTAGTGCAACAGCTAAGCGCGGAACGGATCCTCAAGGCGCAGGACGAAGAAGAGTGGATCGTCAACCTGAAAGCATACCTGCGCGGTGAATTGGCCAAGTTGACGAATGCTAAAGCAAAAGAGTGTGCCAAGATCGCGGACAGATACGAGGTGGATGACAATGGAATGCTATATTACTGCCGCGATGTTGACCAATACAGTGCCGATCGAGACCGACTGGCGAAATTGGTGATACCTGAGTTGCAGCAGCCGGATGTCCTTCATCCCTATGATGTGAGTCCAGAAGGGGGACATCAGGGCGTACGCAGGACATATCACAAGATCAGGGCCCACTTTCACCGGAGAGGACTTTTTCGGAGCGTGCAGAAATATGTGGCCTGTTGCACTGATTGCGAGACAGGAAAGTGCTGGCCGGTAATCAAGGGGCGATCGCCCGGGAATATCGAGGCCACTTACCATTTCCAGGTGATAGCAATGGACCACATACCGTCGCTGCCCAGATCGACGAGCGGCAACACTGAGTTACTGATCTGGGTCGACCTGTTCACTGGTCTGGTGATTGCGAAGGCTAGTGCATCCCGATCTGCGGAGCAGATCGCCCAGAGTTATGAAGAATGCGTGTTCAGAAGGTTCGGCTCCAGCGAAGCTATTAGACACGATCGGGAACACGGTTTTATGGCTGAGGTGTTCCGTCGTTCAATAACATGCTAGGCCAGAAGCAGAGCTCGACGATGGCATATCGTCCGCAAGCGAACGGATCGGCTGAACGCATGGTGCATACAATAACAAGGGCGATTAAGATGTATGTGGCCGATCCAGACCAACGTGACTGGGATGAGTATGCAGAGAGACTGGTATTCGCACTCAACTCTTCAACCGATCGGGTCCGAGGAGAAACTTTCCTCTATCTGGCGTATGGATGGGACCCTCGATCGACAATTGAAGCGGCGATACCGATCGGATGCACTCGGACCCGCGATCGCAATGCCCGTCGTTGGCGCATGCAGGTCCAGAAGCATTATCAGCATTCGAAATAATTCGTCAATGAAAAGTTGCGTCAGGCCACGCAAGACCGAGCAGATCGGAATAACAATCAGGTCCGCCCTCATGTTATTGAACCAGGGGCGAGGGTATGGTTATACCTCGATCGGGTCGAGGAAGGCTATGCAAAGAAGTTGGCTCATATGTGGCACGGTCCTTTCCGTGTAGCAGAGCTGATCTGTGAGAATGCTGCCCGTCTGATCACGATCGGCACGGATTATAAATTTTTTCCGATCGTGCATGTGTCCAAACTGAAGCTGGTCATACAGTTCCCCGATCGGCCTAAAATTCCCTGTCTGGTGGACGAAGCGGAGAGATTCGATTATGACGAAGCTCTGATGCCGGAATACAGTTGGGAAAGGCCATTGGAAGAGGACGAATTCGAGGTGAAAAAGGTGCTAGATCTCCGATCGGTCAAGAAGACACTTTTCGGTCGCACCCACCGAGAATATCTGGTCCGCTGGAAGGATCATGACGAAGCAACTTGGATCGACGAACTCGATCTAAATTGTGGAGCACCGCTACGAGAGTTCGATCGAGAACGAGTCAGTCGGAATCGCTTCGCAGTGATGCAGACTCATGAACATGAAGATCAAGACACGCAGTAGCACCGATCAGTATATCGATCGGTTTGAATATGTGTAAGGTATGAATTATTGTGAATTAGTGTGATGAACTGTGATGAACTGTAGTAGAGGAGTGACGAACGTGGTGATAATTTTCGCGATGTGGATGGAAACTGTGTGTGATAACGTGTTGGTACAAGTTTGGAGAAAGTGATGAAATTTGGTCAAGTGATCAGGTGATCAGGAATTTGGAAAGAATGATGACATGGAATTATGGATTATCTGGTCAGCTAACTGCCGCATCAAGATTCGCAGTCACCCCACAGTCGACCGATAGTCAATGACGGTTGGTCTTCGATCTGGTCCTGATGATGATTGCGCCAGGGCTCCTTCCGATCGATCTGGATCAAGGCGTCTTTCAGGTATGTGATCGGCTCGTCACAATGGAGACCGGGATACCAGATGCTGTCCTCAGTCAACCCCCCGGGGCTCTCAACGCGACTCTTGGACGTATGATGAAACACCGGATACAGAATGATGTCGATGTCGCACTCGTGGGCCAGCATCCGCCAGCATCCCTTCCATAATAAACTGGAATAGGGCCAGCCAGGCCTAGCCCACCCGACTCCGGCGCTGTTTCCGGCGCTTCTGAAACAGGATCAGGTCTTGGTCACGTAACTTCCGACCCGCGGGAAGGATGAGATAATGGGTAGACTCCCCTGGAAGTGGGCTGTATTAAAGGCCCGAAGTCGAACCAGAAGCAAATCGATCCAAGGAGTCGACGTGATTATAGAGTCCAACTTGGCGCTGAGCACCACTTCCCATGGTCGATCTGCATACAGACGGACGATTTGCGGTCCTGTGACTAGATCCGCCCGCCACGCAGACGGTTCAGGGGGTTTTAAAGCTGGAGGAAAAAGCCGAAAATCTGGTTGGGACATCGACCGGGCTAGATCTTGCTTGGTCAGGGCTGATCGGTGCAAGCTACCGATCTTCCCCGGTGAGTATGGCAAAGTGGCATCTGAAGTCAGCGATGGAAGAGGTCGATCTCCAATCGACACCCCTTTCAATCGGGCGTGATGGCGCATCCCAGATGTGCCGGGCTGGAACGAAGGCACCAATCCGGTTGACTCACGCGTCCTTGCAACATCATCACCCTAGGAGCTGATCACCTTATCATCACGCGATGCAGGCTTCGCGGGAACAGGACCTCGGCGTTGATCGGATCGGTACTTGGACTAAGCAATGAACAAGAGCTCAGAATCTCCCGATTCGTCCCCCGAGTCCTCCCCGGAGGAGATCTCCATATGCTTGGTGTGAGCGGCGGGGAGGGGGTGGGGCGTAAGGGCGCACGCGATTTGACGAAGATGGATGTGTCAGCTGCATCCGATCTTGGGCTTGGAAGATGCGCCAGCGTCTTGGCTTTATTTTGAGGAACCGGTCGCTTCTCCTCGAGCTCGGAGTCGCGCGTTACGCCCCGCACCCTTGCGCCCTTCGGCGCGGCCTTACGCATCTTGGAAACTTTTGGGATTTTGGAATATTGACTTTTGGCCAATGAATGGCGTCGTTTCCGATCTTGGTGCAGATCGGTCAACGCTAGATCCTGAGCCGGACGCCGGTACAACAAGTCGTTCAACTGTTGGTAGCACCGATCTACGGCCGCCCAACGACGGTCTGACTCCTGGGTCCAGGCATCCGATTTGCTCTGGAAGGACTCGACCTTTCCGATCTGGTCTCTAACCACGACCGGCAACTCGCCGATCTGCCTCTCTAGGTCACCATGTTGGGTGCGGAGTAAAGTCCTATCGGACTGATCCTCCAACCTCTTCCGGTTGACCAGCGCGAGCTGTTCTAGGAGGTGTGACCTGTAGGCCTCCAAACGAGATAGATCATGCCGTGCGCAGATCAGCCCGCCCAAGATCGGTCGTAGCTGATCGCAGTGGTCATGCGACTGCCGATCAGCCGCGAGTAAAGCGTCGAACGCTTTGGCGATGTCGGTGGGTAGCCGATCTGCACGCGAAAGAAGGTTAGATCATATCCAAGACGAAAAATACCGATCAGCTTACCTCGCGTTGTTTGTTGGGCGATCTGGGCTCAAAGATGCGCGTTTTCGGCGATCACCTCCCGAAACTTTGTGGGCATGGGAATCAAAGTATCCACCTCCTTCCGCAGTTGCAGGAGTGATGAATGCTTGACGTCCAACTGCGACTGAAGCTCCCGGACTGTTTTTCGAAGCTGGTCTACCCCGATCTGATGCCCATCTGGTGCGTCGGACTCTGGGGTGTTGCGAGGGCTGTCAGATCGGGCCGATCTGGGAGGAGAATTGACATGGGGAGATGGGGAACACAGGGCACCTGCAGCAACGAACGTCAAGAGAGGTTACAAGATGATCAGGTGCACAAGGATAAGTACCTGGCGAAGGCGGATTCGAAGATCTGTCGATCGGTTAAGTCCGCTACTGCGAAGATTTGGGATGTGGTGGGATCAGGTCGCTACCGTTGCGCGGCTACTACCAGACTCAGGGGCGGCTGTGGTGAAGCGGATTCAAGAATTTCAGTCACTTTTTGTCAGCGGCACGCCGATCGGCTTATCGGCGATCGGATTGGTGGAAATCAAGGAGGCTTTTAAGCCTATCATGTGCAAGAAGTGTCAAGTACGCAGATTTTGGTAGGTCGCATAATATTGCGTGTACTTTACATATTTAATGTTTATAAATATTGGGGACCGTAGGAAGATATGATTGGTTAGTTATTTTTTGGCCTTTAACTCACAACAAGTGTAACGGGGTTACAATTGAGTTACATTTAGTGTTGGTGTACATGAGTACACTACGGTTGAGGTCAGTATTGACCGGTTTGAAAGGTTTTGAACCATTGGTTGTTTTAACCAATGAGGGAATGAGCCCTTGGTGTGGTGGTGTGTCAGCCATCCACGTGTCGGTACACAGGTGTGTACACTACATTTTAGCTAGGTACGAATTTGGAATATTCTACGTAGTATTACATATAGTTTATATTATTTCAAATTAATTTAGGCTAATTACATATTACATATATTCAGTTTACATTTCACTCTAAAGTGCAGACGTGCGACCTCGACCGGTCGCGCGTGCAATGAGTGTCGTAGGTAAGAGGGAGCCCTCCCTTTACTTACACCCCGTAAAGGGAACACAGCCGTTAAGGCTAAGTAGTAAACCAACCCGGTAATCTTGGCCCCGAGTAGGAGAGCTCTCCTACTAAGCCCTTTATAAGGGCGTATCGTCTAAGTAGCGGTGGATACCGCTTGAAGGAAGAGTCTTCCTCTGTGCTCTAGCCGCACCGTGCGTATACGCACCGGCTACATCTGGTAGAACTTGTAGTCAATCCAACACCTATGTTGGTAGACTAAGGCATCCTCTGCAAAGGATGAATCAGGACGATTGGGATAGTTTGACCTTGTCCAGCAGGAAGCTTTTAAAAGGCTGTTACACTTAATGGGTGACGAAGGCATGAAGCTCCTAGTGGAGCAGGGCCTTGAGGCCGTAAAGGCAAGGGTAAATGCCTCATCGCTCATGAGGCGAGTTGTAGTGGAGGTCGTTCCACGGGGGTGCGCCCTCCATTATCATTCAAAATAAAGGAGTTCACCGGGGAGAAGGGTGACAACCTTTAAGTGTGGTTGCGAGAGGTCGAAACGGCCTTCTCCACAGCGAATGTGATCGCTGATCACTTGCAAGTGGGACTTGCATTGACCCATCTTACGGGAAAAGCCCGTACATGGGCGTTTACGTGTTCGGAGTCAGTCACGGACGAGTTCCCAACCTGGGAGGTCCTTAAGCAGAAGCTTATAGACATGTACGCAACGCCTGATCTGGTTTTTTAGAATCAACTGGCGTTCCTGACGTGCCGTCAAGGCACTAAGGACCTGGAGGTTTATATCCAGGAGCTTAAGACCCTGTTGGCAGGGATGTACGCGAAAGCGAACGGGGACGATGTGTCCATCCCCGTCTTCATGGGAGGCCTGAGAGAAGGTCCAGCACGTTCGGAATTGTTCCGATGCCGACCCGAATCCCTGGAAGAGGCATTCAAGACGGCGTTCAACGCCGAGAGGAACTTCCGTTCCTCTAAGGTGGGTCCCAAACCCATGGACCTGAGTCAGGTCGAAGCGGAGGAGAAACCTCCCGCTAAGAGTCATTCGGACTCTTTTTCACAGAGCTTCGAGACAGAGCTCTTGGCTATGCTGCAGCGGCGTGGGCCGCTGAGATGCTTCCTGTGTGGGAGCATGGATCATCTGAGGAACAGATGTCCGCGGCTCCCCCAGCGAGATATTCGCTTTAAGGTGCCGAGGGTAGGGAAGAAGCCCTCGACCAATCCGTCGGGAAATGATTGCTCCCAGTAAGTGCGGGGCGCCCTACTGGGGGATCCCTCAGTGCTTTTAAGCCCCAGGGTAGGGGACGACAGCACAAAGCCCCGAGGGAAGCGGTGCTTTCTAGCACCGATTTGGTGTACCAGCCAGATTTGCTGGTAGTCCTTGCGGACGTGAAAGGCTTTGATAAGCCTTGGAGAGTCTTGATAGACTCTGGAGCGTCTGACCATTATGTCAGACGGGCTTCTGTTGTGAAGAGTCGGCTGTATGCCGAGGCCCTAGAGGCACGTTCTCGTGATGTTCTCACGGTCCGTCTTGCGACGGGCGTACAGGTTTTTGTACCCAAGGTCTCGATTGACCTTAAGCTGAAGTTTGCAGACTTCGACAGCTCAGAACGTTGCCTAGTCCTGGATTCAGACTCGAGGTATGACCTCATTCTGGGAATGAAGTGGCTGAAACTCCACGAGCCATGGATAGACTGGAAGTCTAAGTCCATTGGCTCAACGCACCCGCGGTCGGGTGAAGCATTGGCGAGTCATGAACCCACCTTTGCTCGATCGCAAAAGCGATTCTGGCGTGAGATGCCAGAGATTGGGATGTCTGAAACGATCATTCCCAATGGCGTTAAGGAAGAGTTCCTTAACGAGGGGGATTCTGCAGTTAATCCCCGCGCCGATATAGGCGAGACTGGTGAGTCGCCAGTGATAGAGTTGGAATCCTCTGGGGTTAAGCGCGAGGCGCTTAGAGAAGAGACCCAAGTTCGTCTCTTTTGCAGGTCGGAACTGATTCCGACCACGCCGTGTCCGGCGAACAAGTTGCGACTCCAGTGGTAGGGGTAGAAAACCTTGTGGTTAAGCGCGAGGCGCTTCCAAGCGAAGAGACCCGAAGTTTTTCTCTTTCGCACGTAGGAAATGACTCCGACTACGCTGTTATAGGTGAGACCGGCGAGTCACCGGTGGTAGAGGTAGAGACCTCTGTGGATAGGCGCGTGGCGCTTCCAATAGATGGGGCAATTGACTCCCTCCATCTGGATCTCGGGATGACTCCCGAGTCCAGTAGTCAGCAGTCCTATCGGATGCTGAATAGTGTGACAGGTGTTGTCACAGAAGGCGTAAGCCTGGAACGGTTGCCTGGGGTAGGCAAACTGTTGTCGTCGGAGGAGATGTCCTTCAACGAGTTTGAAACTGCTTTGAAAGCAGATGAAATCAACGAGGTTGTCGTATTACGTCCGGAAGAGGAGTTGAGCTCCTCATCCACGATGGACGAGTCAGTTTTGGTGAAAAACAAACAGGCATTGAATGCCCGAAGCGGCCTCAAGATCCTCGCGGATCCTGAGGACCCTTACCATTCCTTACTAAAGGAATTTGGAGATGTCATTAGTGACAGCCCGCCGATGGGGTTACCACCGGATCGGGGAGTCGACATGAAATTGGCTTGGTTCGTGGAACCAAATACTGCGTCACTAGGCAGTGGCATTTCCCCAAGGAGCAATGCGACGTCATCGACGCATTCTTCAAGGGGAAAGAAGAGGCAGGGATGATGCGGGAGAGCAAGTCTCCCCACTCATCTCCCACTTTCTGTGTTCGTAAACTGAACGGAAAGTGGCGCATTGTGCATGCGTACAACAAGCTCAATGCAGCTACTATACCCATGCAGACTCCGATTCCTCGGAAATATGTCCTCCAGAACAATATGGCGGGATGTACTGTGTAGAGTGCCTTGGACCTGGTGGACGGGTACTATCAGGCGCTCATGCGCGCATGCGATATTCCGCTTACAGCGGTCATCTCTCCTAGCGGCATGCTGTGGGAGTGGCTTGTTATGCCACAAGGGCTTTCGAATGCACCAGCGACTTTTAATCTCTTGGTGACTCAACTCTTCCGCCCTCATAGAAAGTACGCTAAGACGTACTTCGACGATATATTCGTTCATAGTCGCGCGGAAGGCGTCTCGTCTGATATTCAGACGCACCTAATACACCTTCGAGCGGTGCTCGAATGTATGCGAGAGCATAAGTTGTATGCAAACGCATCCAAATGTATCTTTGGTGCTGAGGAAATTCCTTTCCTCGGATGCTTCATCGGTAAGGATGGAGTGCGGGCGGATCCCGCGAAGGTAAAAGCCATTGTGGAGTGGCCTTCGCCTGTAAATATTAGAGATTTACGGAAATGGCTTGGATTAGCCAACTATCTCCACAAGTACAGCGAGAACTACGCTGAAATGGCGAAGCCATTGAACGACCTTCTTAAGAAGGATGTTGATTGGTGTTGGGAAACTGAATACCAAAATGCTTTTGAAGCGGTTAAGGGGAGCTTGTTAAAAGCTCCCGTTCATGCTCTCCCAGACCCCGGGAAACCCTTTAGTGTCGTCTGCGACGCCTCCGATTTCGCAATCGGATATGCTTTGTTACAAGCAGACGATGCAGGAAGGGAACGCGTGATTGCATTGAGTCGATGAAGCTTCAAGCTGCGGAACGGAATTATCCCGTTCATGATAAGGAGCTACTTTCTATAAAGTATGCCCTTGTCAAATTTAGGGTTCACCTACTCGGCTCAAAGCCATTCGTGGTTTATACAGACCACGCGTCCTTACGGACAGAGACAAAGTCGCCTCATCTCTCCCAACGGATGGACCGTTGGCTCTCCTTCTTTGAGGAGTATAACTTTGAGGTTCAGTATAAACCTGGCAAACAGAATGTGCTTGAAGACGCGTTGTCGCGTCGTCCCGATTACGATCTCGCTCACGCGACATTCATCTCCTCGTTTGTGGTGGATCTTATACGCCAAGCGTATGGGAAAGACCCACAATGTACTGCGCTTATCAGCGCTTTGGGTGACAAGGCAATTGTCTCGTCTGAGCCTACCCTGTCAAGTCGAGCTAAAGCTCCTTTACAGCGTCGCAGTTACTGTGGCGGTTTGCTATATTATAGCACGAGCGCGGAGGACACTCCGTGGGTGGTTGTTCCTCATGATGAGGAACTAAAGTATAAAGTCCTCTTCGAGTCACATGACGCCCCTGCCAGGGGTCTTTTAGATCGGGATAAGACCTACAGCGCTTTAGGCGCTTTGTATTGGTGGCCCAAGATGTATAAGTGGGTCGGTGCGTATATACGCACCTGTGAGACGTGTCAGAGGGTTAAACCCTCTGCAAGTTCAGCTGCGCCTTTGGCGAGCTTATCCGTTCCTACAGAGTGTTGGAAATCCATTAGTATGGATTTTATCTTCGGTTTTCCGAAGGATAAGGTCGGTAACACCGGCATTTTGGTCTTTGTAGATCGTTTAAGCAAGATGGATCACCTGGCGGCGGTGCCAAAGTCCATTGATGGACAAGGAACAGCGAAAGTGTTCCTAGACCGTGTCTTTCGACAGCATGGTCTACCCGATTATGTTGTATCGGATCGGGATCCCCGTTTCACGGTACATTTTTGGGGGGCGCTGTTTAAGGTGCTGGGCACTAAGCTCCTCATGTCCACTGCGGATCATTCGCAGACGGACGGGCAAACGGAACGAGTTAATCGCGTCGTAGTGGACATTCTACGGAGTTTATGTCCGGATTCTCCAAAGAGTTGGAGTGAGATGCTTCCTATGGCCGAATTTGCCATCAACAATTCGGTTCATGCATCTACGGGATTTACCCCGTTTTACGAGAACGGATTATTGAATCCGAGTGTTCCGTTGAGGTCACGTGTGAGTGGCCCAGCGCTTGAGGGGGAGGATTCCCGATTTCAGCCCTGTATCTGTGCGAAAGCACATCGGTAAGTTTTTATCGACGCGCCTTAGTGTCTTACGACACGTTTGCGATGCCATGGCGGAAAGCCAAGACAAACAAAAGGAACAGGCCGACCGCAAGGGCCGGCGTAACAAAAGGACGTATAAAGTAGGAGAAAGTGTTTTATTAAACGCTAAAAATATTCCTACACATGCAGTTTCTAATGTCTTAAGAAACAAACTGCGCCCCAGGTTTGTGGGGCCTTTCAAGGTGCTAGCCCGAAAGGGCTTGGCGTATATCTTGGATATTCCGAAGGCTATGCGTAATCATCCAAAATTATATGTGGGTATGCTTAAGCCATACCAGAACCCGGAGGCGGGTCCCCTCTTGGAGGGGGTTGGAAAGGCGGGCTAGCCGTAAGAGCCGAAAGGCACGACAGGTCGGAACATCTCCGTCATGTTCGAAAGGCGACCACGAAGCTCCGAAATGGAAGATTCAACTCTTTCCTCAAGAAGGTGAAAGCCGTTCAAGAGAGGACTCTAGAGAGTCAATCCGCCTTCCGATGCGGTCAATCGAACCCACGTCATCGTGGAGTCCATCCTCGACTTCCAGGATGCGACGGCTGTGTCGATCACAGCGCTCGCGAACCTCACGTCGCAATCTCGCGACCTCCTCCTCCAGTTCTCGATTCGGAGGGGATTCCACATTACCATGTGGAGCGTATGATGGCGCGACGCCATCATCAGGGTGAAACCCAGTATCTTGTGAAGTGGAAAGGTTACACACATTCACAGAGTTCGTGGGAGTACGAGACTCCCCTGCGGCAGGATTGCCGAGACGTCGTTGACGCTTTCGAGCGGGTGAATCCCTCTGCGAGTCGACGACCAAAGGGGCGGGAGAATCCCCTTCACTCCCAGTAGTTGGGAGTTTGCCGGAGTCAGATGCGGAACTTGCACTGCGCTCAGGCACCACATTAAGGGCACGGGCGCTAGCATAGCGCAAGCAATAAGGGTCAGATAATTGCCCCATCCCTTTGGCTCTGGCAAACGCCAAGCGCAATGCCCTTTCTATCTGAACGTCACGTTCGGAGTAGCTGTTGTACAGCTTTAAAAAGTCAGAGAGACGTTTCTCCACTTCCGCCCAAGCGCGGACTTCTGCTCTGTCTCTTTGGCATCTTCTCCTTGTAGGAGTACAAAGGGAACCTCGTGGATGTTCTCAACAAAGGCACTCTGTGCCTGTTTCCCGAGGCGGTCTCGGTATGAGGTGGCAGTGAGCTGCTTCTTCGTGAGCAGTTTTTCCCGGAATCGTTTCCGGCATGCAATTTGACGCGGCTGTACAGCCGCAGGGCCAGGTGTAAGGAAGGCTAAACCCTTCTTTACCTCGTTCTTAGCCCACTTTTGGCGGACACGAGGACCCGCAAAGCGATATTCCGCCCGTGAAGGGCGTTTAGGGGCGCGTAATTAAGTCTCTCGTGCCTGTTCGGCAAGTTGAGATTCCTGAGCCGCGTCCAACTCATTGGTGATGGTGGCCTTCGGCGACCCGGATTTGCCATCCGATGTTGACAATGGTGGAGAGCTAGTTAGCGCATTTTCCCCACGTGTGTGGAAAGGATTAGGCTGCAGACATCGCCGTTCGGCGTCGTCGCAGCGTTCATCCTTAGGGGAGATAAATTCCCCAGCTCCCCCCCTCCCTCTTCCTCTGAGATATCGTCACCTGAGTAGAGGACCTCCTCTTCTGGGAAGAATGTTCGTCACCACTAAAGGTGTTCATTTGAGGCCAGAGTTCTGGCAGTTGTTGTAACAGGGTTACATCCAGGTAACACTGAGTGTTGGTGTACATTGGTATACCACGATTGAGGTCAGTATTGGCCGGGCTGAAAGGTTTCGAACCTTTGGTTATTTTAACCAATCAGGGCTTGGGCCCTTGGTGTGGTGGTGTGTCAGCCATACACGTGTCAGTACACAGGTGTGTACACTACATTTTAGTTAGGTACGAATTAGTAATATTGTACTTAGTGTTACATATAGTTTATATTAGTTTAAATAATTACATATTAAATATATTCAGTTTACTTTTCACTCTTTCGTACAGACGCACGACCTCGACCGGTCGTGCGTGTAGTGAGTGCCGTAGCGTAAGGGGATACCTCCCCTTAGCTACACCCTTTGTAAGGGAGCCTTGCCGTTAAGGCACTAGTAAAGGCTAGAGTAAACTAACCCGGGAATCTTGGCCCCGAGTAGGAGAGCTCTCTCCTACTAAGCCCTTAATAAGGGCGTATCGGCTAAGTAGCGGCGAACGCCGCTTTAAGGAAAGTCTTCCTCTGTGCGCTAGCCGCACCGTGCGTATAAGCACCGGCTGCATTTGTGGTCTCCAACTATAATTGATTATTGCGTGGCAATAGTCTTGATGGGGGAGGATGTGACGGGGTTACATTTAGTTACGTTGGTGTACGTAAATACACAACGGTTGAGGTCAAGTATTGACCGGTCCGAAAGGTTAGGACCTATTGGTTGTTTTAACTAATCAGGGCGAGAGCCCTTGGTGAAGGCGTGGCAGCCTGCCACGTGTTGGTACACAGGTGGTGTACATTACATTTCGGCTAGGTAAGAATTAAGTAAGTTCTTTCTAGTATTACATATAGTTTATATTAGTTTATTAATTTAGGTTAATTACATATTAAAAAAAATCCGTTTCCATTTTACACTAGCCAGCTAGACGTTCGACCGGGAAAGGTCGAGCGTGCTGTGAGTGTTCTAGTAGGGGAGTGCCTCCCATAGCTAGTCCATACTTAGGGAAGCGTAAAGCTAAAGCGTTAGCGTACGCTAACAGCAAACTGGGTAAATCTTGGCCCTGAGCGAGAGGGTAATCTCACGCTAAGACCTTTTATTAGGGCGTATCGGCTAAGTAGCGGCGTATCGCCGCTTAAGGAAAGTCTTCCTCTGTGAGCTATCCGCACCGTGCGTTAACGCACCGGCTACGATACACTTGTCTTAAGAACGCGCTTTCTGCCTGTGGCACGTCTAGCCACTGCTGCCGCGTGTTTTGAATAAAGAGGATGGCAAGTCCATTCGAGATCTTGTCGGTAAAACTAATGGCACCGTAGACGAACGCGCCACTATCGACGTGCGTGTACACCAAATCGCCGGTGAGACAGACGGACTTGACCATGATGATCGAGTTGCTCATGCCCAAGATACTCTAGAGTGGATAGATCCACAGGGCCTTGTCCGGGGAAAGATACTAGGACAATGTGAGAAGTAGGGCAATGAAACCAGCTCCGAGCGCAAACGAGCCGGCACGTCCCATGGATTCATTCAATCGACGCAAACAAAAGATTGCGACAAAGCCAGAGAGATACACGAGTAACGGCACAATGGTGATCGAAGTCGCCGACATTTCCAGTGTGACAATAAGGTAGAACGAGAGGAAGACTTGGGTGATGTTCACGATCAGTCTCGTGCACATGTACACGATCCCTACTTGATAAAGCCTGGTCATCTTGAACCAACACGTCCACGTCATGTACTCGGACACCTCGCTAGCTGGCATTTCTTCACAAAAGTGAACGAGTCCGTGCCCTTTAAGCTCTGCCATCACGGAAATTGGAGCTAGCGCAGATCCTCCTTGCTGCCTCTTTGTCACTGTCACCTTCTCGGGCTTGCCTAACAAGAAGAAAATGGTACAAATGCCTCCCACCACGACAGACTTATAGTCCGACAAGGTAAATTTTTCGTTATCCGGGACGCCAAAGGGTGCCACGAAGCGTAGCAAGACTAGAAAGACACAAAAGACTAACACATTTGAATAGATTGTAAAGGCGTAACGAGTACTTTTAAGGACGGGGAATAACAGCTGAACTACGGTCCAAATAATATTTAGAAAACTTATCCTTAAAAAGTGATATAAACCTGCTGAAGTTTCTAATGTTTGACACCCCCTATTAGATAAAGGGCGCCACTATTGCCACAGACGTTTTGTCTATTTCCACAGACGTTTTGGCTATTGCCACAGACGTGTTGTTTGTTGCCACAGACACCACCACCACAGCCAATCGGAATCCGCCGTCGCCTTGGTTATAAACATAAGTTTATTTTTTTGTTTCTTAACATAAACTTTATCAGAAGCCGAATTAAAAGTTGGACGACGATGTCAGTCCGCGGCAAATGCCATAAATTTACGTGGGTATCAGTGATTACGATAATGTACTTACTTTTATTTCCTACTTCTCATTTACATGCTATGTATAATACTTTCTCGTCTTTTTTTATCTTTCCGTTCAGGACCGATGTGTCAACCTGGACTTCGGTATGTCTATATATATATATATATATATACGCAGAAATTCTACGTGCCGTAAGGTTGGTTTTGAGTGCTTCTGAGTAGTAGAGGTTTCAGTAGTCGATCTGGACGAGTTAGATGATGGATTTATGTCCCCAAAGGCGTGAGATCCTAGTACACTTATTGGCTCTGAAGACAACAAGACTGGACGACGCGTCGGACATTAAGCAACGTCTGATACAAGCAATATTGCCGTTCAGAAAAGATCCGACACTTGCTGAGCTAGCATTGAAGTCACCAGATGCGTATGGGCCGTTTTGGCTCTCAACGACTCTCATCTTTTCTTTGGCATCGTGCACCAATGCGGCATCTTTCCTTGATTACAATGGAAAAACAGAAGACTGGTCGTATGATTTTAGTCGTCTCGCTTCCGCTTACACACTCGTCGGAATATTTTTCTTGGGCCTACCCATGCTCATCTGGATCGTGGACAAATATTTCCAGGTCCCATGACTCTGCTTTTTCTCATGCGCCTCTATGGTTACTCGTCGACTGTGTTCATAAGTATTATACATAACATGTAAATGAGAAATAGGAAATGAAAGTAAGTACATTATGGTAATCACTGATGCCCACGAACATTTATGGCATTTGCCGCGGACTTGACATAGTCGTCCATCTTCTAATTCGGCTTCTGATAAAGTTTATGTGAAGAAACAAAAAAATATCAACTTATGTTTATAACCAAGGCGACGGCGGCTTCCGATTGGCTGTGGTGGTGGTGTCTATGGCAATAGACAAAACGTCTGTGGCAACAGACAAAACGTCTGTCGGAATAGACAAAACGTCTGTGGCAATAGTGGCCTTAGATAAAATATAGAATATAGTGTATATCTGTTTGCCGTGACTTCGCATTTTTCTCAGGTCAACCCCAATTTACATTCTGCAGTGTTACAAATATTAAATTTTGTTGCCCCGTTCGAATATAACCATACTAAAATGTAGAAAGAATAATGCGACGAATTCAAACATACTAAAATGTAAAATGTACCTACCCATTTCAGCCAATGGGGTTCCACCATCATGAAAAGACATAAAAGCCAAAATGGCTTCATGTATTTCCAACAGCTTTGACTTCCGATTTACTTGCGCTGACAGGCAGCGCGTTCTCTATACCCGGAGGTGTCATCTTGCGTCACTTGGCTACCCGTTCCTGGAATATCATTAGGAGAGGGCGAGCCAGCCTCTACTGACACACCGTTGTAATACAGGATGTCCTGCTCGGGATCCATCTTAGGCGCCTTGCCATCATCTGTAACGATAAGAAGACCGATGTGAAATTCCTCGAACTTCGCAAACTCAATAATCGTATCGTCGGTCCTGGTTAGAACAGGTTCTGCGTCGTCTTCGCTCATATAAAAGTCCACTTTAGTGCCGCTGCCGGAGGTGGAAGCAGAAATGCCCAATTTGAAGTTGTACCAGGTACCAGGTACGAACGGAATCTGCCACTTGGCATCCCATGTTCCGTTGTTCAGATAAATAAGCATGGGTGGGTCCACAGCCGCATCGACACGTATTTCAAAAACGTGCGTCTCGGAGAAGATCATTTGGATTTGGTATTTGTGGCTCCGGAAGGCTTCCTTCTTCATCACACTAGTGCGAAAAAAAGTCGTGCCTTCTGCGTTCACCTCAACAAACTGAACGAGTTCCGAGCGACGCTTGTCCGTTTGATCCTTGAACATAGCATTAGCGTCGACTCCAATGCTGATGACGCCCTGGTCTTTATTGTAAGCAGGCATGCGTCCATTTTGTTTGATGGACACGTAGTCCGACACTTTGCCATCGTTGGTATTGTTGCGCATCGTCAGAATATGCGTCAGGTATTTTTGCTTGGGATCCGTCATACCTTGCCCACGACCGTCCCATGGAAGCGGCATATTATCAGCGGCAGTGGCGGGGGCAGTGACATAAGCCAACGCCAGCGCCGCCATGCCGAAAGACGAAGAGCAGTACACCATGATGATTTAGTGAGAAAACAAAAATGAACCTGGCGAGAGTTTCAAGACAGACGTAGTGTCGTAGTGTCGTGTGTGATGTCGTATTAAATGGATCATCATCCGTCACGTGTTGGGCATGGTCTGTACATTACAGAATTCCTAATGTTACAAACCATCTTGGGAACCACTAGTATCACAATCAGAGATAAGGCACAAACAACGTTGTAGCGCCTTTACAATAATTGATCTCCAAATTGAGAATCGAAACTTGCGACCAAAACAGAAGGCTAAGCCGCAATGCGCAACACTCGGATGGATAAAATGGTGTCAAGAAAAGCATTGTGAACCGCTTTTGAGATTAAGCCGAATTTCATCTGACGGCACCTTAGATATATTGCCAGGGTGAAATACATCGAAAGCTACCAAAAGTTTTACCATATACTCGTACAGGTTCGCCTACCCATCGTTTGCCAGAACGGCCGTGATGCTCGGTAATGCGTATCCAGGTGCTATTACTAATGCGAAACAAGCGATCCTGTCATTCACAACAGTATGTGGTTTGTGAACACAACCACATGTTGCGTGAGAAAGAAGGACACAATTTTCCATGATTATTGATTGACCTACAAATAAATGTACAGATTGTTGTTGATCGTAATTTAGAATTCCGTCGTCAGAATTATTTTTGTTTTATTATTCAGAGTGTCTATTTAATGTTAACC
The DNA here is from genome assembly GCA_026184515.1 of Peronosclerospora sorghi. Classification (NCBI taxonomy): domain Eukaryota; phylum Oomycota; class Peronosporomycetes; order Peronosporales; family Peronosporaceae; genus Peronosclerospora; species Peronosclerospora sorghi. Next base: position 9,498,355 of record CM047581.1, on the reverse strand, counting down.
ACTATAAGCTACTCGATATTTATGTATATACTTGTAAAGGGTCGTATCGTCGTCTGGGTTGGGACTTCGCTCATCTTCAACTTCGCCTGCTCCTACGATGTGGTGTGCTTTTGGTTCTTCCTTAATGCACTGGAGGCAAAGTGTGAGTCGAAGCACGTCCAAACGGGACTCCCCATTTCGGACTTCCTGCGCCGCCCATGCCTTCATCTGATTCCAGCATATTTTCCATGTTTGGCGTACTTGTTCCGCTTCGGAACGCTTTTCCTGTCTGAAAACAGCCATATTGCGATGATTCCATAGACACGTAATGGCTACACTGCATAATGTCCACCATATGCGTTCGAAATGGCGTTCTACATCCTCTGCCGGTCTGCGGCATACTTGAGAAATGCGTCTCTTCATTTCCAACGGAACCTCCGGCGATTTCCGTGTCGCGACTGCATATGCATATCTTTGCACTTGGTCTTTGTTGACAGTCTCGCCGTTCCATTTAGAAATGATGAACCGCCAAACACTGATGGCTCTTGAACACCCCCACAAGATATGGGTGACCCCTTTCCCTGGTATCAGACATTGCTCTTCAACCTGACAGGAACCACTGGTGCCACTGTCCATAGTGAATGTATTGAGTTGAAGTGTTGCCACTCTATAATTCACCCAGAGTTGATAATCTGTCAGCACATGTCTATGTTCCCACAGTTTCCTTGGACTTTGTTCCTGCACCGCCGACATCCATTTATCTGCTCGGCACTTGTCCTTCCATTTCTCCATTATATGTCTCAATTTTCGTGAAATATCTTCATGATATAGCCGTTTAAATGCCCTTCGCATTTGAAAGGGCATCTTCGTTATCGGTGTTCCATCACATAGGCGTCAGGGAACTCCATGTATTGCCGGGTGTGGTAGGAAAACAGCCACTTGGTTCATGTCACTGGTATTGTTCCATAGTATCCCATTGTTGGATTGCTTGAAAGTCACTGATGCCGTTACAACCCTGGCGAAACCTGTTACCAATCCGTCCTCTAGCTTCTCCCATGTCATGTCTGCATAAAGGCTATTAGGTTCATACATCTGGATAAGGGGGAAATCCCCGATATATTTGCCCACGTCCACCCTCGGCGAGCAAACAATAATCCAGTACATCCACTCAATGATGATGCGCCGTACGTGACTGCTCTCTTCAATGGCTCGTACCTGCTACTCATATACAGCTCCAGATATACGTCTGATCCGAATTTCATTGATCGATCCTTGGCGTATCTTCTTGTATCTGGCCACCCGTAACATTTCACCTTTTCCATCTATAATCCAGGGATTTGAATGCCATGTAAAGATACCCCAGAAGGTTGACATCGCCGGCGTGAAGCTAGTATGCATCGGCCGGTCCTTTAAATCAAGATTGATCGTAATTCGACTCCCATTTCGTACCCCTCTCCTGTAGTCCATGCGACCTCCGTTCCGAAACGAATCTAGTTGGAATGGTAAACTCTGAATATACCGCTGTAACTGGGTAGATTGATCTTCATCTGGGCTCATCCACTGTCGGATTTCATGGCGTAGATCAGACCATTTTCATCTGGAGGCCCCAGTATATCTTTTACTCCGCTTATGTGTATGAGGAGTAAGGTTCCTGAGTTGGTTTCCATACATCTGCACCCGGCTCCAGCTTAGCCACGCCTGTTTGTATACAGAGGGAGGTTCGATTAGCCAAGAGGTAGCATCTATTATCCGTTGGACTCGGATAGCCAGTCGGATCGTAATCAAGCCCGTCCCCCTGTCCCTTTTGGCGTATACACAAGCGCCGGTGATATTTTATGCCGTACAGTATCCCCTGAAGTGGCCTTCACCCAAATAAACTGCTTCTGAATATGAACCAGTTGTTGCAGGATATATTGGGGGGAGGGTATATCTTCGCCGTGAAAGGATGGCAGGCAACGCAATGGTGTTAAATAACAGAACCCTTTCCATGACTGTTGTACCACATATTGTTGACTTGGAGTCGTCTCCGTATGCTTTAAGGTCTCCTCGCCCAATTCACTTCCGTAAGGTCCTTCCAAGTGAATTCAGAACGTGGCCGAACTGAAGTGGAGGGTGGTACTACTGCAATCATCTACCAGTGTAGTAAGTAGTACCTGGTCGTAATCGACGGGGCGGGGTAGATACATAAGGTTAGCGTAGTTTCTTCTACCTGATATCCTGTTAGTGTAATATTATTACATCATACGAGCCTCCAAAGTCTTATTATCATGTGCCGTTAGGAAAAACATCATGTGCGAATAGGTTATCGCCATCCACCAAGGCTATGTATGAGTTATCCGAGGGACGACTGTAATAATAATTCTGACGACGGACCGGTTTTACAACCGCCAGAGACTACAAAGTACCTAGGTTACGATATTGGTTGGACAATGGTGTCTCTACCCACTCTTCATTTTGCACATTTGAACTTGGACCTTTAACCATTCAGCGCCAAATCCTACGCCATGCTTGCTACGCTCGAGCGATCGCGTTAACTGTAAAAGCAACCACAAAAGTCTCACCACTCGTGCTATCGCGCCACATATCGGAGCACGTCCACGTAAGAAAGACCAACATGCTCATTAATGCTCACTTCGTGACGTCGAGCACTGGTAAACCCTTCGAAACGTATAATCCAGCGACAGTGGAAAAACTTGCAGACGTCGCGGAGGCTGACTCTGCCGATATTGACACGGCTGTTGCTGCTGCCCGCGCTGCCTTGAAGGCCCGTGGCGCACCATGCCCGCTTCGGAGCGCGGAATGCTCCTTCACCAGCTTGCCGACTTGATTAAAAAGAACATTGATTAACTTGCTGCTCTTGAAGCGCTTGATAATGGCAAGCCCTTTGCTGAGACCAAAGCGGTAGACTTGGGACTGGTGGTGAAGACTTCCCGCTACTATGCTGGATGGTCGGAAAAAATTCACGGCTCCGTTATTCCCATCTCGTGTCCTTTTCTCTGCTACACCAAGCCCGAACCTGTCGGCGTGTGCGCGCAGATCATTACCGTGGAATTTCCCACTGGTCTTGATGGCGTGGAAGCTCGGCCCTGCTCTTGCAGCTGGAAACACGGTTGTGCTGAAACCGGCTGAGCAAACGCCGCTATCTGCTCTGCGTGTTGGTGAACTCATTGCTGAACTGGATTTCCAGAGGGAGTGATCAACATTGTTTCCGGTGCAGGTACCAATACTGGCCGGCTCCTCGCGCAGCACACGAACGTAGAGAAGGTCGCCTTCACTGGGTCCACCGAAGTTGGCTACGAAATAATGCGCAATTCTCACGTCAGCAATATTAAGGGTGTCACGCTTGAGCTCGGGGGCAACTCAGCAAATGTCATCTTGGATGACGCCGACATTGACCTTGCCATTCAGCAGTCGCAACTAGCTCTATTTCTGAACCAGGGCCAGTGTTGCATTGCTGGCTCGCGTACGTACGTACAAGAGGGTATCTACGATGAGTTTGTGCGCAGCTCCGTCGAGGCTTCTAGCTCCCGCGTTGTTGGTGACCCGTTCAGCTCTGCCATGGATCAGGGAGCACAGATCGATGAGACCCAATTTAACAAGATTCTGCACTCTATTGATAAGGTGTGAAAGAGGGTGGTCGTCTCCTAACTGGCGTCAAGCGTCATGGTACCAAAGGCTGGTTTATCGAGCCCACTGTGTTTGCGGACGTTCAAGACGACATGGCCATTGCTCGAGAAGAGTCTTTTGGTCCCGTCACGACGATCTTAAATTTAAGACCATCGATAAGGTCATTAAGCGTGCCAATGATACCGTCTATGGTTTGCGCGCTGGTGTCGTGACGACGAACATTGACAACGCTATAAAGATTTCGAACGGCATTCGCGCGGGAACGGTGTACGTGAATTGCTACAACGTAGTGGAGACGAATGCGCCGTTTGGTGGATTTAAAGATTCGGGCATTGGTCGAGAGAATGGGGGGCTTGGACTGCGGAATTAATTTGAGCACAAGACGGTGATTATCAAGCGACCGCTTGACTCGATGCCGTAAGTTTTATGGAAGAATTGATTGCATGACTGAGTCAGTCGGGTGGTAAAAAGTCGTTCTACCTGATATCCTGTTAGATGTAACATTATTACATCATACGAACCTCCAAGGTCTTATTATCATGTGCCGTTAGGAAAAAAATCATGTGCGAATAGGTTATCCCTGGTGGATGCCAAATCCGATGAGTTACCTGAGGTTATGAGTTATCCGAGTACATTGTTGTAAATTTTTGGTCAGCCCAAAATTCACTGATAAAACCCTAAATCCACTGATAAAACCCAAAATCCACTGATCATGTGATCATGATCACGTGATCATTCTTAACCGATTTGGAATCATTAGTCGTAAAGACTGTCCAGGTCCAAAACGACATCTCTTTATTCTTACGATGCCGGTTCCCTTTTTGAGACGGCTGATGGCCACGCACTTTTTAATGTGCACGATGAAGCCATGTTGGCAAGAGCTGATGATGTGTTCAAGCACTTGTCTATTCGTATCTTAATAATTAAATACATAACCGGTTCTTTCCCAACACTCATAGCACTATCGTTCTTTGCACGCTTGATCCGCGACGGTCGATGAAGCTCCTGTCGCTCTTCAAGATTCAGGTCAGCAAACTGGTTTACTTTCAGATAATACGGTAGGTAGCCTCTATAGCAGGTTTGTAATTATTCAGTTCAGTCAATCATAGCTATAACTGTTTTGTGTTGAAAAGGTCCTACCTTGCCGTTCTCTCTGTTGATAAAGCAAAGATTGTGATGAATGTTGCACGACGATGAGCAACCTCTGTGTCGTCCTTGTACACCTCTCGAGGCTTCGCGTTAAAGCTATCGAAAACCGCCTTTTTGTTGCTAGTCCTTGAGGCATGAACATATGAATCTATCCACCACAACAAGCAGTGTACATGTTAAACAGGTATACAAGAAACAGGCAAAACAACTTTAGTACATCTTGCTTTGGGAGAGCGGGGCGGACTCCCGTCATTTCCATACATTTCGGTGAAATCCATCTACGCCTGCAGCGAGGAAAACACATCCTCATCCACGGGGCCTTCACGGACGTGTATGTAGTCCTTCACGGCACGCAAAATGGCTAATGCAGCAATAAATCCGAGGATACCCAAAGTCAACGCGATGATAGCGCACCATATTTTTCGTGACTTGCCGCGTTGACGACTGATGGCAACGCTCTTACGTTTAGGACACTCAATGCTCGATCTTCGTTCTAAAAAATTAGAACTCGATACAAGTTAACGTTAAATGCCGACGTGTAACATATAGCATAAGCGGACGCGAGTAAAGAGTGAATGCTTACGAGGTAGAAGTCTCTCCGTGGCCGTGACCTCAGCATCTTCACTCGGAACATCCATCACAGCTTGTTTCCTGATATGGAGATCACCGACTTGAATACTCGAATTTGATCCAATCGCATACACAAATGGATGATCACGTGATCATGATCACGAGATCAGTGGATTTAGCGATTTATCAGTGGATTTTGGGTTTTATCAGTGGATTTAGGTTTTTATCAGTGAATTTTGGGCTCGTCAAATTTTTTCTTGGTAGAAAACCAACCAAACCCACCCACACAGGTCACCCAACCCGAAACAAAACCCAAAACAACATAAAGCAAAAACAAAACAACAGAAAATCACCAGAAGTAGGAGAAAGTATAAGAAATAAAAAACTGTATCCTTTAGTTTTAGATTCACGTGTCTCACACTGCAGAATTGTGTTCCAGGTGACTGTTGAGGGTTGTCCATACAATCCTCACTTCTGTTTGAAGAGCCGGTTGATAACGGTAATACTTGTTGGTTTGGTATTTTGCGAGACGGCCGGCACAAGCAATTTTTTGATTGGACGAAAATCGCAGTGATTTTGACCAATGAGAGTTAATACTTGTTTGTCCGGTATTTGACCGGTAGTGTAACGGGGTTACATTTAGTTACGTTGGTGTACGTAAATACACAACGGTTAATGTCAAGTATTGACCGGTCCGAAAGGTTCGGACCTATTGGTTGTTTTAACTAATCAGGGCGAGAGCCCTTGGTGAAGTGGCAGCCTGCCACGTGTTGGTACGCAGGTGGTGTACATTACATTTCGGCCAGGTACGAATTAAGTAAGTTCTTTCTAGTATTACATATAGAATACATTAGTTTATTAATTTAGGCTAATTACATATTAAATATAAATCCGTTTCCATTTTACACTAGCCAGCTAGCCGTTCGACCGGGAAAGGTCGAGCGTGCTGTGAATATTGTAGCAGGGTAGTGCCTCCCCTAGCTAGTCCCTACTTAGGGAAGCGTAAAGCTAAAGCGTTAGCGTAAGCTAACAGGAAACTGGGTAAATCTTGGCCCCGAGCGAGAGAGTAATCTCACGCTAAGCCCTTTTATTAGGGCGTTTCGTCTAAGTAGCGGCGTATCGTCGCTCAAGGAAAGTCTTCCTCTGTGCGCTAGCAGCACCGTGTGTTTACGCACCGGCCACATCTGGTAGCACTTGTAGTCAATCCAACATCTGTGTTGGTAGACGGCATGCTCTGCAAAGGATGAATCAGGACGGTTTTGGTAAGCTAACCACCGTCCATCAAGAAGCCTTTAAGAGGCTGTTACCGATATTGGGTGAGGATGGCATGAACATCCTAGTGAAGCAGGGTCTTGATAACATGCGTGAGAGGGTTAACGCCCTCATCGCCCATGAGGCGAATTTTTATGGAGGTCACTCCACGCCTACGGGGGTGCGCCCTCCGTTATCCTTTAAGATAAAGGAACAAGTGTAGGTACCCGTCGTACCGACGGGGTTACCCGAGTATGATAATGTTCATTTGAGTCTGCTTGGGCAAATTTTCCGTTACTTTTGTACCGTTGAATAGGACAAAAATGACACTAAGACGACTTCATGAGCAACATTATTTCCAGAACTTTCCATCATCCAAGAATGTTTTCCTGAAGTTAAGCTTTCTTTTCCGCGCGTGGTACTTGTCCAAGTGGTGCTAATCTCGAATTTTTGCTCTTGGCATGACTCTTCCTCTCCTTGCAGCAGATCACGCGGCTGATAAGTATTTTGTGGCAGAATGAGATATGATGGCACGTCTTGTCCAATATTTTTGGCGCGAATGTGCATCCACTTGAGGAAAATCCAGTACGGAGCTCGCTCGGGTAACTCGAGCGCAAGTCACAACGCATTGTTCCAGTCTAGGCGGCTCAAGAGCTTGTTAAATTGCATCATTTGCATACCGCTTCGCGTGGATTCTTGCGCTTTTCGTCGTAGTACGCAATCGCTTCGCTGTAGCACGTGGTTGTTTTTCCTATTCGCTCTGCTTCCTTTTGCAGGATTTGCACCGCCGTTTCAACGGCACCACCGCGTATGTACGACAAAATGACATTCTGATAGGTCATCACATCCCATTCCATCCCCTGACTTTTCATATAGCTAGCAAGCGGATGAATTTTCTCGAATTGGTTCGTCTCGAGCAGAGCAAAGAACGCGGCGTTGTATGCAAAAAAATTTGGCTGTTGCTCTTGGGATGGACGCGACTTAAATTTGTAAAAGATATATATTCCCCGTAGTTTGTGCTCTTCTTTTTTAGCTTTGGAGTTTCCCATAACCGTCGTCGTCCGTCCTGCAATTCTCCAAAATCTATCTGCTACAATCGCTGATCTCCACCCTTTGTCAAGCGAATATTAGCGTAGCTGTACGCCCGCTGGTACCCTACGCGAGCCGCGCTCCTCACGCTTTGAGCCAACAACGCACTTTCTGTGCTGCTTGCAAAGGTCCCCAAGCTGCACACCATCCATCGTCTGTCTGCATTCCATAAGTTGCTTTAAGTGCCACAGATCCTGTCCGTCTCGGCTGCAGTATTATTCCTGCCTAGATTAACTTCTGTACATCAATATGACCGTCGTGCCGTACCGGCACGGAAGGTACATCGCGACCCTCAAAAGAGGGCGAAGAACGCGGTTAAGAGAGTTTTAGCCTCCTATACCCCTGCCTCAGCGGCTATACTGCCGCGTGAAATTGCGCGCCGGAAACAGCTCGGGGCCAAACTCCTAACGCCCAAGCAGTTCACTGCTAAGTCCTACCGAACGCGCCTCGGGAAACAGGCTCTCTGCGCCCTCGTGGATATCCTCCGCGAGTTTTCCTTCGTTCTCTTACGGGACGAAAGCGTCGAGGACACAGAACGGGCATTCTGCGCTTGGGCGGAAGGGGAGAAGCGCCTCCCCAACTTTGATGCGCTGTATAACAGCTTTTCCGAGCACGACGTTCGGGTTGAGAGGGTGTTACGCTACGCATATGCCCAGGCCAAAGCGCAAGGGCAATTACCTTCTTCTTACCACACGCGCCCTTCTCTCGATGTGGTGCCGGAGAGCAATGCAAGCTCTGCATCTGCCTCCTGCAAACTCCCATCTACTGGGAGTGAAGGGGCTTCTTCCGCCCCTTTGGTCGTTGACACTCAGCGGGATTCTCCCGCTAGAAAGCGTCAACGACGTCACGGCAATCCTGCCGCAGGGGAGTCTCGGACTCCCACGAGCTCTGGGAACGTGGATAACCTATCCACTTTACCAGGTACTGGGTCTCATCCCGGTGATGGCGTCGCGCCATCAGACGTTCCACATGGTAATGTGTCGTACCCTCCGTATCAAGGACTGGCGGCGGAGGTCGCGCTATTTCGACGTGAGTTTCACGAGCGCTGTGATCGACACGACCGTCGCATCCTAGATTCCCGGGAAGGACTCCGCGACGAGAGGAATGTGAATGAACGCATCGAGAGGCGGCTTGCCTCCCTCGAGTCTCTCGTTGCGGAGCTTCAGGGTCGTATTTCAACCCTATCGGAGATGTTACGACCTGTCGTGCCTTTAGGCTATCCGACTTCCCATCCTCCTCCAAGAGGGGACCCGCCTCCGGGTTCTGGTATGGCTTAAGCATACCCACATAGAAGGTTGAATGCCTACGCATCGACTTCGGGATATCCAAGGTATACGACAAGCCCTTTCGGGCTAGTACCTTAAAAGGCCCCACAAACCTGGGGCGCAGTTTATTCCGCAACAAGTTGGAAACTGCATGTGTAGGAAGATTCTTAGCGTTTAATAAAACACTTTCTCCTACTTTATACACCTTTTTGTTACGCCGCCACTTGCGGTCATCCTGCTCCTTCTGCTTGTCTTGGCTTTCCGCCATGGCATCGCAAACGTGTAGTAAGACACTAAGGCGCGTCGATAAAAACTTATCGATGTGCTTTCGCACAGATACATGGATGACATTGTGGTGGAGTCAAGTTCAAAATCGAAAACATTAGCATCGATAACCTGACTACCACCATCGCGCCCAGCCTTCCAACTTTCGGAGGGGGTACTCCGCGGACCACCACTCGAGATCTGGTCCGATCGTCCGCTGCCAGCAGACGACCGGTCATCATCAGAACCCACTTGTTCCGATTGTTTAGTGTCCATCTCACCTTGTGTACCCGATGGAATGGTCTAGTTACTCACTCGGTGGATCGGGATCGCAGATTCGATCGAACCGGTCTTGAATATAGAAGACCGATCTGGGTAGGTATCTCTGGGGCGGAACTCTTCACCCCAGACACAAACAGACCAAAAACACTTCCAAGAGATAATTTCCAATAGGTCGATCGTCCAAACGATCAAGACCTGACCAATACGAAATAATAGAGGGTAGACCGACCGTTCCGGTCTAGCCCCTGACCAATACGAAATAAGACCAAAACCGGTCTAGTTTCCAACCAATATTAAAACAATCCAATATGTCCGCGTAAAGACCCAATATGCCCGTGAAACCCCACAAACGATATCTCCACGCCAAGACCAATCCAATGAATAGCACGTTCCAAACGTACTTGAGTTGAGGTGTTGAGATCGCCAAATCGTACTCCCGTCGAGGGACTTCCGGTGGGCCAAAGTGCGCGTGCGGCGCGTCCAGACCGGGTATAATGGGCGAGAGGGGATAATTTGACCCTCTGCCCCCAAACACTCCGCGGCGGGTGGAGGCGACTAGTGTACAAAAAGGGAAGAACGGCGACCCCTAGCTGTGGTGTGAACCAAGACCAGAAGAGGTTTCAGTCACTTATCCGAAAGCTAAAAAAAATCCTTATTTAAAGGTATAACCTCTGTCCTAAAAGGTAAAACCACAACTAAAATACTACTACCCTATAGTCCCTAAATGTACCCACACAAAAATATGTAAAATACCCAAAGTCGGGTACTCACCAAAACTTGCGTTCTTGACACTTCTTGAGTCTGATAGGCTGACAATCCCCCCTTGTTTAAACCAATCCGAAATTAGACCAAATGCCTTCACAAAACTTGACCAGAATTGTGCCAAATTTTGGCACGCTTCTCCACAGCCGCCCCTGAGTCAGACCGTGTCGCACAACGACAACGGTCTGACCTCGTCCATCAAATTCAGTTGAACCTTGGTCATTCAGACTTTTCCGACATGGAACAACCATCTTCTTCATCCGTTCCAGGTACTTGCACTGCTGGACTTAACCTTCTTGTATTTCCTTAGCGACCGTTCTTGTAGGCACCTCGCATACCACGTCATCGCATGTCACTTCGCCCGCCCGGTCGGTCCGGTCTGGCAGCCCCCATCGTTCTACTGCACCTCCATCGGCAGGGCATCAGACCGGGACCGACGCGAAGTTGCAAGACGCACTTGAAGAGATCGCACGTCTCCAGGAGCAGATTGCTCAACAGGCGACACAACGTAAGCATGCATGTCCGGTCTTCACCTTGGACCTGTTCTAACCTTCGTTTGTCTTCAGCCCGTATACCTCCAGACCGTATACCTCCTGGCATCAGCAAGGCGATTAATGCCCTGCTTGCCGCCGATCGGCAGTCGAACACGCATGACCTCCATCTGCGTCAGATTTTGACCGTACTAATAAACGCGCGCAATAGGTTGACCCGCTTTGAGGCTCATCAGCTTCATCTTCGGGAGCAGCTTGTGCTGGTCCAACAGCAGCAAGCAGAAGACCTGCTTGACCAGACAACGTTGAGCATTCAAAGAGACGACCTCGAAAGGCGTCTCACTGAGCTCCGAATTTTGATTCAAGACCAGACCGAGGAGTTCCAGTCTTGTGAACGCAAGTCGAACGATTTGAGGCAGGCAGCGAACAACCTTCGGGCGGTATTAAAAGAATGTCATCAGCACTTGGTTGACCTGTTGCGTCCTCGTCGGCATCCGGTTGCTGCCTCCAGCGTAGACCGGTCTGCGTCGGCCGCCTTGGTGGACCTACACCGGGAACAAGACCAAGGCCGTTTATTGGCCGAAATTCCCCAGCCCAAAATTCGTCAAAAGTCTAAGAAGCGCGCGGACGCGCCAAGTCCCTCGAGGGCGCGGGGCACAGCGCGCGACCCTGAACTCGAAGGGAAGCGTGCGGTGCCTCGTAAGCGAGCCAAGATACAGGCGCCCCTCGTGGGACCAAGCTTGGACGAGGATGACGACAGTAACATCTCCATAAATCAAGCACCCTCGACCGCCGGTGCTGACCGTGCCAAGTATTCAGAAGTCTCGTCCTGGGATGACTCAGGCGAAGACTCCGGTGATTCGGAGTTTTCTGTCCCCATCCCAACCAAGTCGCGAACAAGTCCGCATGAAAGTTTTGTTCAAGTTGCATCGACTTCGGAGCAGACCAAGAAGACCGGCCCGCATGGTGGTGTTCCACCACCTCATGCGTCGACAAAGTCAACACCTACGGTCTTAACTGGGACGTCCAAGCTCCACAAAGATGCTTTGTTGGCCAACGTGGTAATTTACAGTTCTATCCTTCCGCCACGAACGCGTGAGGATACTTTGCCGTGGTCGCCAGGGCAGATCGGCTGTTTACGCCGGTCCACCCTGACCAAGCAGCTCCTGGCCCGGTCTTTCTCTCGTCCAGACCATTGGATTTTCCCGCCGGCGAAGAAAGTTCCTGCCGCGTCGGAATGGCGGCCGGACTTGATCACGTCGGCACAGATCTCCTGCTTGTACGCTGACGAGCCGTGGAAGATTTTCGAGCATCCCAAGCTGGGGTTCATCTTCCACTCAACTCCGTGGGCCAATGCTTTCATGAGTCGGGTGAAATATTTTAACAAGACTCACGCTCAAGCCATCTGGGAGGCATCCCACTATCTGGTGCTTCCCCCGAAACGAGTTCGGCAAGACCCTGCCTTGGCGACCATCCAGAACAATCTCAAGCGGCGTCGGATCAGAGCGGGTGAGGCCTGGCAGTCCCTGTGCCAATGTGTTTTGGACGGGATACTCGACCACGAGTGCGGCGTCGATGTGTTCTTATATCCAGTTGTACTTCATATGCCGTGGCGTCGCGTCGAGAGGACCCGGCTGCTGGCTGACGGTGGCACATGGTACCCCGGTCTTGGGTGCACTACACCGGTCTTGGACCTCAAGGATGCTTTGGTCCAACTAGACCAACAAGAACCTTGGCGTAACCAGTACCAGGACCAAGTTGAAAAGCATCCGTCGTTGACCGTCGGCCGTCTGTGGGGTGATGGCGAGTGAGGTCGTAAGTAGTCGACCAGATAACACTTAATATATATCATCGTTCTTTTTCACATGTTCGGTCATCAAATCACTTGAGCTAATTCCACCACTTTCTCCAGAGTTGCACTAGACACGTTATCACCAACCGTTCCACTTACATCGCGAAAAAACAATCCACGTTCGTCACTCCGCTATTCCAATTCGTCACATATTCACAATACACAAGACACACGACTCAAGACCTTCCACCTCTTCACGTCGGTCGGAAAGACCGATGCTACTGCATGTCTTGGTCTTGGTCTTCATGGTTCTGCATCACTGCGAAACGGTTCCGACTGACTCGGTCCCGTTCGAATTCTCGTAGTAGTGCTCCACAGTTCAGGTCGGACTCATCGATCCAAGTTGTTTCATCATGGTCCTTCCATCGGACCAGATATTCTCGGTGGGTCCGGCCGAACCTGGTCTTCTTGACCGATCGGACATCTAAGACCTTTTCCACTTCAAATTAGTCCTTCTCCAGCGGTCGTTCCCAACTGTCCTCCGGCAGTAATGCTTCATCGAAATCAAACCGTTCTGCCTCGTCTACTAGACAGGGCATTTTGGGACGATCAGGACATTCTCGGACCAGTTTTAACTTGGACACATGTACGGTCGGGAAGACCTTGTAGTCCGTGCCGGTTGTTACTAGACGGGCAGAGTGTTCACCAATCAGCTCGGCAACACGGAAAGGACCGTGCCACATGTGAGCCAGCTTCTTCGCATATCCCTCCTTCGCTCGGTCTAGGTACAACCATACCCTCGCCCCTGGTTCTATACCGTGGGGTTGGACCTGGTCGTTGTTCCGGTCTGCCCGGTCTTGTGTAGCTTGACGTAACTTTTCGTTTACAATTTCTCTTGCATGCTGGTAATGTTTCTGGACCTGCATGCGACAACGTCGAGCATCACGATCGCGGGTCCGAGTGCAGCCAATAGGTATCGCGGCTTCAAGAGTGGACCGGGGGTCCCATCCATACGCAAGATAAAAAGGCGTTTCTCCTCGGACCCGATCGGTCGACGAGTTGAGTGCAAACACCAGCCTTTCTGCGTATTCGTCCCAATCGCGCCGGTCTGGATCGGCAACGTACATCTTGATTGCTCTTGTAATAGTTTGTACCATATGTTCTGCCGATCCATTCGCTTGCGGACGATATTCCATCGTCGCGCTCTGTTTCTGGCCCAGCATATTGTTAAACGACCGGAACACCTCGACCATGAAACCGGGTTCTCGGTCGTGTCTGATGACCTCGCTGGAGCCGAACCTTCGGAACACGCATTCTTCCTAACTTTTGGCGATCTGCTCGGCAGACCGGGACGCACTTGCCTTCGCAATAACTAGACCGGTGAACAGGTCTACCCAGATCAACAGCTCAGTATTGCCATATGTCGAGTTAGGCAGCGGCTGTATATGGTCCATCGCTATGACCTGGAAAGAATAGGTATCTTGGATATTTCCGGGCGATCGCCCCTTGATTACCGGTCTACCCTTTCCGGTCTCGCAATCCGTACAACAACCCACATATTTCTGTACACTTAGGAAAATACCTCTCCAGTGAAAGTGGGACCTGATCTTGTGATACGTTCTGCCTATGCCCTGATGTCCACCTTCTAGACTCACATGGTAGTGATGGAGGACATCCGGCTGCAGCAACTCAGGTATCACCAATTTCGCCAATCGGTCCCGGTCTGCACTGTATTGGTCGGCATCGCGGCAGTAATATAGTAAACCATCCTCATCCACTTCGTAACTTTCTGCGATCTTAGCACATTCTTTCGCATGACCATTCGTCAACTTAGACAATTCACCGTGCAGGTAGGTCTTCAAATTCACAATCCATTCTTCTTCGTCCTGCGCCTTGAGGATCCGTTCTGCCCTTAGTCGTTGCACAACAGATTCACTCAACCGTTCCTTTGTGAACGGTTGGTGGGACTTCCGAGCTTTCGGTCTAGTCGCGACCATCACATGCACCTGGTCCGGAGCGTTCTTGGGTCCGATCACCTCGGGGAGCCTGTTTATATTCATCAATTCATCAAGAACGGACTCCTCGGTGATCGTAGCCCCGGTCTGGTCTCGCATGGCCTTGGTCGCGAGGTAGTCGACGCTTCTGTTCCAGTACCGTTTCACGTGCAACAGCTCGTGGTTGGTATGGTCTTTCAATGCCTTCATTACCCGATCATTTAACGACCTCAGCCGTGGAGCCTTGAAGTCGATCTCTCCGGTGATCTGCCTGATCACTAGGTTGGAGTCACCACATATGATGACTCACCCCTTCTATTGCGACGACAGAAGGTCCAGCCATAAAAGTAGACCTCGGTACTCCGCCTCGCTAACAGAAATATCCGTCGTGAAATCGGCAGCGGCTGCAACTATAGACCACTGTGGCAACTTCCACAATATGGCACTATAGGCGCCGACCTTCTTCTTCACGCTTGCTGATCCGCCAAAACTTAAGGCTGACCAAGAGCTCTTCATCGTGGTCGACGGTCGGTGGCGGTCTCGAAACTGACTGCTGAGGTTGCTTCCTCGGGGCAATCGCTATCAATGCCTCGTCGACTTCAGACCGAGGGGTGATACTTGCAGCTAATGTGACCAATATCTCTTCCTCGCCCCTCGTGCACTTAACGACCTCGAGGGTCCACTGCGACAAGACCGCCGACCATCTGCCTAGACGTCCGTCCATCCCATTGGCTGATAATAGCCAGGCCAAAGTAGACCGCCTTGACAGGACCTTTATAGGTCGGCCGACCAGCAGGTTGTAACACACATCCAGAATTTTTAGCACCGCCAGAACTTCTTTCTCGACAATTCCATAGTTCACTTCATTTGGCTTCAGCGTTCTGCTCGTGAACGTGACCGGATGGTACACACCATCATGATCTTGTACTAGAGTGGCCGAAATGGCCCACTGACTAGCATATACAATAATGGTCGGGACCTTTTCGGGATCGAAATGCTTCAAAATCGGTGCCGTCACCATCTTAGCCTTCAACATACCAAAATCAAAATTTGCACGCTTCATATGGTCTTCGGCCTCCACTTGCGGACAATCTGCAGCAATACCAGGCGCCCTTATGTAAAGTTGCCCGGTCTTCTTCGCGCAACATATGGTAGTCCACTTCCCAGAGCTCATACAACACAGCCGCGTAGATTGAAAAATCTTCGATGAAGCGGCTGTAGTAGTTTAAGCTTCCTAGGAAGGACTGCATTGCCTTCAGAGATTTGGGAAACGGGAGGTTGCTTAACGAATCCAGGTCCTTAGGATTAGCCTCTAGACCATTGTTCGAAACCATATGACCTAAATAGGCGACCTTGGACATACCCCAAAAACTTTTTATGGCGCTGATAGATAGGTTCCAGCGGTCGCATGTCTCCAACAATCGTTCAACCTTCTCGCACAGATCGTTCCATGACGAGGCAGGTATCAGAATGTCGTCGATGTACAACCGCCTCCCTAGAACGGACGGTCCTCTTTCCCGATCGGGTTCACCCTCTCTAAACACATCATAATTTTCAACAGGGTCACGATCGGTCTTGATCTTGAAGTGTCCGTACAATGCGTTATCTATCAGCCTTTGATAGATCTGGGGAGCGTTCTTCAGACCGAACGGCATACGATTCCACTCGAAAAGACCAAACGGCGTCACAAATGCGGAAATCTCACGGTCTCGATCATTCATCGAGACCACCCAAAATGCACTTGCCATATCTAGCGAACAATACCACAAGGTCTTGTCGAGGTCTTCCAACAGATCATTAATCAGCGGCATCGGGTACACCATGAGTTTAGTCAACCGGTTTACCAGCCGATAGTCGATGCACAGTCTAATGTCAACGCCGTTCTTCTTGATAACGATTACGATCGGCGAGGCCCATGGCGAGGTCGACGGTCTAATAATCTTGGTGACCAACAGTCCTTTAATGAGATCAGAAAGCTTTTCACGGTACTGTGGCGCCACGCGTCGACATCACTGGGCAATCGACTTGGCATCTCCAACATCAATATCACAAATCGCACCACGGGCTGCAGGTGGTAAGGCGTTGCCCTTTCCGATCAGCAGATGTCTTTTCTTCCATATGATATTCTTCAACTGCTCAATCTGGTCTGGACTGTTATGGTCTTGATCACCCACTTGTAAATCATCCATTGTAACTTCGGGCGAGTCGGCAGACACTTCAGGGAGGACTGCCATTTGGCTTTCCAGCTCCTGAATGTACTGTTCCCCGCCTTCATGTATACAGACTTGTTCATCTTCTGGGGCGATATCGCCTAGACCATCTGGACTGGCTGAACGCCCCTGGTCTTTATCGACGGGCTTTCCTTTACTGATATCGGTCTGATTAGGAATACCGTCATGGTCCGACCTAGCAATTTCATGTTCCCCTTCTCCGTTTCTTGCTCCGCTGTCGCCTGGTCTTGTGATGACACCACGTTGACTAACCTTGGCTCGTCTACTTGATGGTACACCGTTCCTGGTGACTGCGGCGCCTTTCTTCGGACCAACATCTTTTTTGGGGTGACATAACTTGATCTTTCCACTAAAGGTGAGGTATCCTCTTCCACCGACCCATCATCGCTGATAAGATCGGTGGTCGATTGGTACGCCAGGTTTTGCCACTCGACGTACCGCCTCGACCCAATCGAGACGAACCCCATCTTCCTTGGTACCTTTCCTTCTGTTAACCACATACCAACTATAGTGTTATTGTCCAGTGTCAGCGGCTTGTCACCGATATTGGTAACACGGACAAAATCACGTGGACCAGCACTCTTTACGAAGGTCGAGACCCACCGATCGCCCCTGGTCAACCATAACTTCCTCGAACGGAAACCTTTCTCGACCGGGGTATCGGCAGACCGACCAACTGGGATAGTGAGGTCTTGGTCCCACCGGACCAGATCGGTATACGAACCATACAGAGGTCTTCGACCAGCCAACTGGACATGGACCTATCCGGGAGCGTAAGCACTCCATGTGACAGGTGTAGGCGAATACCAGCTGGGACCATGAAATCCATTCCTAGTAAAGCGTCTTGACCAGCCAACTTGCCAACCCAAGCGCTGAAAAAGTAGTCCAGTGATCCCGACAAGGTAATTTTCACACGCGTTCTTCCTTCGGTCATATAAGAGTTTTCGCCGATCCCGACGCATTCTTGTCTCTGGGTATCGTCTATACGACATCCGACCTTACGAGAAAAGGCGGAGTCGTTATCGATACTTCAGCTCCAGAGTCGAACAACATCGTCGCCTTCTGGTTATTAATCTTGCCACAGGCTTTCGCCTGATTGAAGCATTTATCAGGCGCGTGATACTTCCAGTATCCACGGGATTCTCCAGGCAGCAAGTCCAACTGCATAACCACCTTAGTCCGGGAGTACTCATCGGTCTTCAGACTGTAGACCGAATGGTCTCGGTCGACGCAATTTGGAATAGAACGTGTATTGTAGGTCTTATCCTCCTTACCTACATATGCATAGATGTGAACCGTAGAACGCTCGGCTCGATCCAGATTCCAACCTGGCGAGCGTTCTAGTTTAACATCTTTTCTTCGTCCGGCGGCAGCATCCCCGCGTGCTTGTCCGGCACGTACCACTTGTGCATCATGTTAAAAAATTCTTCAATCTTGCAGTGGCCGGCCTCGTGTATCTCTCCACATGACTTGCAGACGAAGAGGCAGTGGTCCGTCGGGTGGCCGCGTCTCTCGAACTTGTTGCACACCATCTTCTTCCAGCAGTTTGTACCATAATGTTTACTCGACCCAAAGTGGGAGCACTTCTGACGAGGTCGGTCTGGATCGGACTTGCTTCCGTTCCTTCCCTTCCGGTCCACCTGGTCGGACTTCGACTTGGTCTTCGGGGAAGGTCCCGCAACATAGACGTAACGATACTGGTCTTCATCCGATGACTCCTGGATGGATGGACTTCCACTTTCCCCTTCTGACCCAGTGCTGTCATCAGCTACAATTGCCTTGACCGCTCGGGTCGGTCTGGTCCAAGGTCTCTTAACCGGATCGGGCTGGGTCTTGGAACGATAGCGACCTGATCCACCAGCGGTCTTCGCTCTCATACTGAGCGACTGTTGTAACGTCCACAGGGTCTGTTCGACTTTGCCCGCATCCTTAAGACGCAGTAGAGTAAGCTGGTCCGCCAGTTCTTGATCGTCAATGGTACTAATATAGTGACCCACATGTTCTAAGGCGGTACCGTTCTGCGGGTTATTCTCTTTGATTGTTATGCCGGCGCGAAGTGCAGCCACGTTCAACCGATGCAAATACTCGATCGGTGTTTCGTCTGCCCGCTTCTGCATATGGTAGTACTTACGGCGCTTGAAAATCCGGAGTTACAATATTGACCTTCAAACTCCGCACATAACAGGTCCCAGTCAGACCGGACGCCCCGACCCAACTGTTGAATCCAGTTCGCAGCCGGTCCTTTTAACAAATCCCGGAAGATTAAACAACGTTCGCCTTTTGGGGTCTGGTCTCGCAGGAACGCAGACTTGACCCGACTGAACCAAGACCGTGCCTGGTCTTCATCAGCA
This sequence comes from Peronosclerospora sorghi, assembly GCA_026184515.1. Classification (NCBI taxonomy): domain Eukaryota; phylum Oomycota; class Peronosporomycetes; order Peronosporales; family Peronosporaceae; genus Peronosclerospora; species Peronosclerospora sorghi. The sequence continues at coordinate 9,479,258 of CM047581.1, read as the reverse complement.
TCCTTGCCGGTGAAGTCCTTGAGGGCGGTCGTCGTGACCATACGGATGCGCGGAATCGCAGCAGATCCAAAGTCGTAGGCAGTAGTGGAGGCTAGGTTAGCCTTTCGCAACTTGCCAGCGCCTGTACCATCTGACCCACCATGGTTGTCAAGACCGCCGACTGACTCCATATCACAGTCACTTGTCTTGCTTGGTCTACGCGGTCTTGCCGGTTGCGGCTTGCGCCTTCCCTTGCCGGTTGGTTTACCACTTCTAATAGGCTTATCCATAGATGTTACCGATTCCATATCCACATTTCGGCAAACATTGGAACTTTGCTGGGTATACCGGTCTTGGAAATGTGGGCACATAGGTGGTCTAACCCGTTCTTCCATGAAACGTTGCATCATTGTCTCAAACATGGCTTAGACGTTAGCTGGCGTCATGGGCAACGTATTGATACCCTCCTTTTGCGTAACTGAGGCCTGTGGGGCTTGCTGGAGCCCCGACTGGCAAGCAGCCCCTTGCTGCCGCATGTCCCTTTTTTGTTCAGACCGGGCATGGTCCACCCCCATGGTCATCCGCTCGACACCGGTCTCCAACTCTGATGAGCTGTTAGAAGCCGGTGGAGACTGGTAGATCGATTCATCATCGGAACCAATGTCAACAAGCTCTGTGGAGGCTTCGGCGACCTTCATTGCCGTGGTGGGAGTTGGGCGGCGAACCGCCCCCACCAGTGGCACCAAACGGTCGTGTAGGTCCGACATCGACGCCTCCAGTCTCAAAGCATCAAATTCAAACAATTTATTGACACCGGCGGGGTTCTGAATTTTAATGCCAACCTCCGCCAACATCGCCACCAAATTCTTGACGAGCAGTAATGGTCGATCACTCTGGATCGGCTCGGTAGTGGGACCGAGAAGACGGTCGGGGATATGGAGGTCCAACACCCGAAAGACCTGGTTTTGGCGAACAAATCGCTTCAATTCAAAAACATAATACATCTTGTCCAGGTATTGTCCGGTGATAGCCTCATCCCCGACCTTCGACTTTTCTTCGAAGTCGTCTTCGTCGGGTGGCATTCCCAGCCCTTTTCTGGGCACCTTGGGTACCTTGGGGACTTTAGGGAGGTAGAACGGATCGTTCCAGTCAGCCTCCAAGTAATTTTCATCTTTTAGTTTTCCATCAATTTTTTCATTCATACACATAGGATCAGGACCGAAGTCCTGGTCCTTTCCGGAATTATAGCAAGACCTGCTATAGTCCCGATCGGCTCAGGTGGGAGCCTTTTGGGGAGGAAAAAACTTATTAATCCCGACCTGGCCCTCCGCCAGGCCAGATCGGACATCGCCATCTTTATCAACAGCGAGAACGTAAGGCGATAGCCTTTCCTTACGTCCTCCCCAGAACGACTCCATCTTGAAATCATTCAAATCTTCGAATCCAATTTTTGATGGAATATCAGCACGGTGATATCCACGATCACCAAGTGATCCGGGCACGCGCACCATTGTGGTGGAGTCAAGTTCGAAATCGAAAACATTAGCATCGATAACCTGACTACCACCATCGCGCCCAGTCTTCCAACTTTTGGAGGGGGTACTCCGCGGACCATCACTCGAGATCTGGTCCGATCGTTCGCTGCAAGCCGACGACCGGTCGTCATCAGAACCCACTTGGTCCGATTGTTTAGTGTCCATCTCACCTTGTGTACCCGATGGAATGGTCTAGTTACACACTCGGTGGATCGGGATCGCAGATTCGATCGAACCGGTCTTGAATATAGAAGACCGATCTGGGTAGGTATATCTGGGGCGGAACTCTTCACCCCAGACACAAACAGACCAAAAACACTTCCAAGAGATAATTTCCAATAGGTCGATCGTCCAAACGATCAAGACCTGACCAATACGAAATAATAGAGGGTAGACCGACCGTTCCGGTCTAGCCCCTGACCAATACGAAATAAGACCAAAACCGGTCTAGTTTCCAACCAATATTAAAACAATCCAATATGTCCGCGTAAAGACCCAATATGCTCGTGAAACCCCACAAACGATATCTCCACGCCAAGACCAATCCAATGAATAGCACGTTCCAAACGTACTTGAGTTGAGGTGTTGAGATCGCCAAATCGTACTCCCGTCGAGGGACTTCCGGTGGGCCAAAGTGCGCGTGCAGCGCGTCCAGACCGGGTATAATGGGCGAGAGGGGATAATTCGACCCTCTGCCCCCAAACACTCCGCGGCGGGCGGAGGCGACTAGTGTACAAAAAGGGAAGAACGGCGACCCCTAGCTGTGGTGTGAACCAAGACCAGAAGAGGTTTCAGTCACTTATCCGAAAGCTAAAAGATTTCCTTACTTAAAGGTATAACCTCTGTCCTAAAAGGTAAAACCACAACTAAAATACTACTGCCCTATAGTCCCTAAATGTACCCACACAAAAATATGTAAAATACCCAAAGTCGGGTGACTCACCAAAACTTGCGTTCTTGACACTTCTTGAGTCTGATAGGCTGACAAGCCCCCCTTGTTTAAACCAATCCGAAATTAGACCAAAAGCCTTCACAAAACTTGACCAGAAGTGTGCCAAATTTTGGCACGCTTCTCCACAACATCAGGGAATCCTCCCCCCTCAAGCCCTGGGCCACACACACGTGGCGTCAACGGAACCCTCGGATTCACTAATCCGTTCACGTAAAACGGGGAAAACCCCGTAGATGTATGGACCGAATTGTTGATAGCAAATTCGGCCATAGGAAGCATCTCACTCCAACTCTTTGGAGAATACGGACATAAACTCCGGAGAATATCCTCAACAACGCGATTAACGCGCTCTGTTTGACCGTCCGTCTGCGGATGATCCGAAGTGGACATGAGGAGCTTGGTGCCCAGCACCCTAAACAACGCTCCCCAAGACTGTCCCGTAAAACGGGTATCCCGATCCGACACAACGGAATCGGGTAGACCATGCTGTCGAAAGACACGGTCTAGGAACACTCTTGCTGTTCTTGTACATCAATGGACTCTGGCACCGCCGTCAGGTGATCCATCTAGCTCAATCGGTCTACAAAGACCAAAATGCCGGTGTTATTGGCCTTGGACTTCGGAAAACCGAAGATAAAATCTATACTAATGCATTTCCAACACTCCGTCGGAACAGATAAGCTCGCCAAAAGCGCAACTGAATCTGCAGAAGGTTTGACCCTCTGACACGTCTCACAGGTGCGTATATACGCACCGACCCACTTATACATTTGGCCACCAATACAAAGCGCTTAAAGCGCTGTAGGTCTTATCCCGACCTAAATGACCCCCGATAGGGGAGTCATGTGCCTCAAAGAGGACTTTATACTTCCGTTCCTCATCATTAGGAATAACCACCCGCGGAGTGTCCTCCGCGCTCGTGCTATAATATAGAAAACCGTCAAAGTACCTGTAACGGTGTAACCGAGCTTTAGCTTGACTTACAGGGTTGGCTCAGACGATCCAAGTCCATTTCCACCCAACGCGCTGATAAGCACCGTACATTGTGGGTCTTTCCCATACGCCTGGCGTATGAGATCCACCACAGACGAGGTGACGAATGTCGCGTGAGCGAGCTCGTAATCGGGACGACGCGACAACGCGTCTGCAAGCACATTCTGTTTGACAGGTTTATACTTAACGTCAAAGTTATACTCCGTAAAGAAGGAGATCCAACGGGCCATCCGTTGAGAGAGATGAGGCGACTTTGTCGCTGTCCGTAAGGACGCGTGGTCAGTATAAACCACGAATGGCTTTGAGCCGAGTAGGTGAACCCTAAATTTGACAAGAGCATACCTCATTGTAAGTAGCTCCTTGTCATGAACGGGATAATTCCGTTCC
>CM047581.1:9447606-9466175 GCA_026184515.1 Peronosclerospora sorghi | reverse complement strand
ACGAGTCCCGAGGCCAGTAGTCAGCAGTCCTATCGGATGCTGAATATTGTGACAGGTGTTGTCACAGAAGGCGTAAGCCTGGAACGGTTGCCTGGGGTAGGCAAACTGTTGTCGTCGGAGGAGATGTCCTTCAACGAGTTTGAAACTGCTTTGAAAGCAGATGAAATCAACGAGGTTGTCGTATTACGTCCGGAAGAGGAGTTGAGCTCCTCATCCACGATGGACGAGTCAGTTTTGGTGAAAAACAAACAGGCATTGAATGCCCGAAGCGGCCTCAAGATCCTCGTGGATCCTGAGGATTCTTAGCATTCCTTACTGAAGGAATTTGGAGATGTCATTAGTGACAACCCGCCGATGGGGTTACCACCGGATCGGGGATTCCGACATGAAATTGATTTGGTTCCTGGAACCAAATACTGCGTCACTAGGCAGTGGCCTCTCCCCAAGGAGCAATGCGACGTCATCGACGCATTCTTCAAGGGGAAAGAAGAGACAGGGATGGTACGGAAGAGCAAGTCTCCCCAGTCATCTCCCAGTTTTTGTGCTCGTAAACCGAACGGAAAGTGGCGCATTGTGCATGCGTACAACAAGCTGAATGCAGCTCCTGTACCCATGCAACTCCGATTCCTCGGAAGTATGTCCTCCAGAACAATATGGCGGGCTGTACTGTGTAGAGTGCCTTGGACCTGGTGGACGGGTACTATCAGGCGCTCATGCGAGCATCCGATATTCCGCTTACAGCGGTCATCACGCCTAGCGGCATGCTGTGGGAGTGGCTATTTATGCCACAAGGGCTTTCGAATGCACCAGCGACTTTTAATCTCTTGGTTACTCAACTCTTCCGCCCTCATAGGAAGTACGCTCAGACGTACTTCGACGATATATTCGTTCATAGTCGCGCGGAAGGCGACTCGTCTGATGTTCAGACGCACCTAATACACCTTCAAGCGGTGCTCAAATGTATGCGAGAGCATACGTTATATGCGAACGCATCCAAATGTATCTTTGGTGCTGAGAAAATTCCTTTCCTCGGATGCTTCATCGGTAAGGATGGAGTGCGGGCGGATCCCGAGAAGGTGAAAGCCATTGTGGAGTGGCCTTTGCCTGTAAATCTTAGAGATTTACGGAAATGGCTTGGATTAGCCAATTATCTCCACAAATACAGCGAGAACTACGCTGAAATGGCGAAGCCATTGACGGACCTTCTTAAGAAGGATGTTGATTGGTGTTGGAAAACCGAACACCAAAACGCTTTTAAAGCGGTTAAGGGGAGCTTGTTAAAAGCTCCTGTTCTTTCTCTCCCAGATTCTGGAAAACCATTTAGTGTCGTCTGCGACGCCTCCGATTTCGCAATCGGATGTGCTTTGTTACAATCAGACGATGCAGGAAGGGAACGCGTGATTGCGTTTGAGTCGAGGCAGCCTAAAGCTGCGGAACGGAATTATCCCGTTCATGACAAGGAGCTACTTACAATGAGGTGTGCTCTTGTCAAATTTAGGGTTCACCTACTCGGCTCAAAGCCATTCGTGGTTTATACTGACCACGCGTCCTTACGGACAGCGACAAAGTCGCCTCATCTCTCTCAACGGATGGCCCGTTGGATCTCCTTCTTTACGGAGTATAACTTTGACGTTAAGTATAAACCTGGCAAACAGAATGTGCTTGCAGACGCGTTGTCGCGTCGTCCCGATTACGAGCTCGCTCACGCGACATTCGTCACCTCGTCTGTGGTGGATCTCATACGCCAGGCGTATGGGAAAGACCCACAATGTACGGTGCTTATCGGCGCGTTGGGTGGAAATGGACTTGGATCGTCTGAGCCAACCCTGTAAGTCAAGCTAAAGCTCGGTTACACCGTTACAGGTACTTTGACGGTTTTCTATATTATAGCACGAGCGCGGAGGACAATCCGCGGGTGGTTATTCCTAATGATGAGGAACGGAAGTATAAAGTCCTCTTTGAGGCACATGACTCCCCTATCGGGGGCCATTTAGGTCGGGATAAGACCTACAGCGCTTTAAGCGCTTTGTATTGGTGGCCCGAAATGTACAAGTGGGTCGGTGCGTATATTCGCACTTGTGAGTCGTGCCAGAGGGTCAAAACCTCTACAGATTCAGCTGCTATATTAAACAGTTGGAGATTGCCAACTGTTCGTGTGGACCAAGTCAACCTATAGCATACAATTGGAAATTGCCAATTGTTCGTGTGGGACAAGTCCGTCTATAAATATGAAGGTGAGCCTTTGGCGGAGTAGCCGTTCCAACAGAGTGTTGGAAATCCATTAGTATGGATTTTATCTTCGTTTTTTCCGAAGGCTGGTTTCACCTGCATTTTGGTCTTTGTAGACCGTTTGAGCAAGATGCTCACCTGGCAGACAACGGATTGTTGGCCATCCATTAGTACGGATTTTATTTTCGGTTTTTCCGAAGGCCGGTTTCACCGGCATTTTGGTCTTTGTAGACCGTTTGAGCAAGATGCTCACCTGGCAGCGGTGCCAGAGTCCATTGATAGCCAAGACGGAACGCGTTAATCGCGTTGTTGAGGATATTCTCCGGAGATTATGTCCGGATGCTCCAAGAGTTGGAGTGAAATGCTTCCTATGGCCGAGTTTGCCATAAACAATTCGGTGCTTGCATCTACGGGGTTTAACCCGTTTAATGTGAACGGATTAGTAAATCCGCGGGTTACGTTGACGCCACGTGTGTGTTGCCCAGGGCTTGAGGGGGGAGGAGTCCCCGATGTCAGCCCTGTATGCTCCTGTCCGTTTGTTTGGCCGGCAGGCTGCCCGACCGGGTGCAGCTTGGGTCCGCGCTTGTAGCCGCCACGGCTCGCGCACTGGGTGCCTTCCACGTCCCCAGAGACCAAGAATAATCTATTGTTTGTTTGTTGGGCCTACCCGGCAGGAGGCTGGCAGGCTGCCCGACGGCAGGACGGGGAGGAGTGTCTGATGGCGCGACGCTCCATCGGGTTCAAACCCAGTATTTGGTGAAGTGGAAGGGTTATCCACATTCACAGAGTTCGTGGGAGTTCGAGACTCCCCTGCGGCAGGATTGCCGTGACGTCGTTGACTTCGCTTTTCGAGCGGGAGAATCCCGCTGTGAGTCAACGACCAAAGGGGCGGGGTAAGCCCCTTCACTCCCAGTAGTTGGGAGCCCGCCGGAGGCAATTGCGGAACCCGCACTGTGCTTCGGCACCGCAGTGAGGGCACGGGCGCTAGCATAGCGCATGCGATAAGGGGCACGTAACTGCCCCATGGCTTTGGCTATGGCAAACGCCAAGCGCAATGCCCTCTCTATCCGAACGTCACGTTTGGAATAGCTGTTGTACAGCTTTAAAAACTCGGGGAGACGTTACTCCCCTCCGCCCAAGCGCGGAACTTCTGCTCTGCTTTTTGGCATGTTCTCTTTGCAGGATAACGAAGGGAACCTCGCGGAGGTTTCCAACAACGGCACCCTGTGCCTGTTTTTCGAGGCTCTATTGATATGAGGTAGCAGTGAACTGCTTCTGCGTGATCATTTTTTTCCGGAGTTGATTCCGGTGTGTGATGTGTTGCGCTGTACAGCCGCGAGGCCAGGGGTATAGAAGACTAAACCCTTCTTTACTTCATTCTTGGCCCACTTTGGGAGGTCACGAGGACCTCCAAAACGATATTCTTCCCGTGGAGGGCGCATGGGGGCGTGCAAGGAAGCTTGTAATGCCTGTGAGGAATTTTGAGCCTCTTGAGCTGCGTCCAGCTCAGTAGTGGTGATCGCCTTCGGCGATTCGGATATGTCATCCGAGGTTGGCAAAGGTGGAGCTCGAGTCAGCGCGTTCTCCCCACGTGTGGGTAATGGATGGGATGACCGACACCGCCGTGCGGCGCTGTTGGGGTGGTTAGCCGTTGGGGAGATATCCCCAACGGCATCCATCTCCGAGTTATCGGAATAGTTTTCTTCCATAGCACCACTAATGGTGCTCATGGCTATCCAGAGGGTCTGGCAGTTGGAGTTCTCCAACTAAAATTGATTTATTGCGTGAGCAATAGTCTTGACGGAGGAGGATGTAACAGGGTTACATTCGGGTCATGTAGCCGGTGCGTATACGCACGGTGCGGCTAGCGCACAGAGGAAGACTCTTCCTTAAAGCGGTATCTACCGCTACTTAGCTGATACGCCCTTATAAAGGGATTAGTAGGAGAGATCTCCTACTCGAGGCCAAGATTCCCGGGTTGGTTTACTAATTAGCCTTAACGTCTTTGTTCACTTTACGGGGTGTAAGTAAAGGGAGGGCTCCCTCTTACCTACGACACTCACTGCACGCGCGATCGGTCGAGATCGCGCGACTGCACTTTAGAGTGAAATGTAAACTGAATATATTTAATATGTAATTAGCCTAAATTAATTTAAACTAATATAAACTATATGTAATACTAAGTAGAATATTCCTAATTCGTACCTAGATAAAATGTAGTGTACACACCTGTGTACCGACACGTGGATGGCTGACACACCACCACACCAAGGGGCCCCTGCCCTGATTGGTTAAAAAAACCAGTGGTTCGAAACCTTTCAAACCGGTCAATACTGACCCCAACCGTAGTGTACTCATGTACACCAACATTATATGTAACTCGAATGTAACCCCGTTATATCCTCCCCCATCAAGACTATTGCTTACGCAATAATCAAAATCTTGTTGGAGAACTCCAACGCCAGTTCCTCTGGCTGTCTATTGTACACCTTCAGTGGTGCTATGGACGAAAACTATTCCGACAACTCGGAAGTGGATGCCCTTGGGAGATCTCCCCAACGGCTGGCCACGCTGACAGCGCCTGTAATAGGACTGATCCTGTTACAGGCTTACACTGTATTTTGCGAGGAAACGCGCAATACAATAGGGCAGGATTAGTTGATAACAACTAGTCCTATACTAAAAGTAAATATATGAATATTCACTTATGTTCTAGAACGCAAAATTAAGAGTGTTTATTTAATAGGTGGTTTAGAGGCTAATAGTATAGTAACTAACTAATTAATATAATAATCTCAAGTCTTAAACTAACTGTACTCTTAGTTAACCTGCAAGATTCGGTATTTATACCGAATCGACTTTTCCTTCTTAGATTATAATAACTTATAATCTATTATTTAAATTTCAGACAACGCGTCTGAAATTAAACTGTGATATTCTAACTTGAATATCAATTATGTAATGGCACCCCATTACATCACCCCCCACTTAAGGTGGTTGGCCAATAATAACTCTTTTTTTGGCCAATCATGGGTGGCACTTGTTGGTCAGAATTTCTCATTCACCAACCGATTGACCATCGACTCGATGGTCAAGACACACGGCGGCGGCGCTCTAAAGAGCGCTGCTGAAAACAATGAAGGAGCTTCTTCCTCCGCCTCAGCACTAGGTGCTGAGGTGTTGAGTGACAACGGTGAAGCTGCATCAGCAGCGTCAACTACGCAAAGGTCGGAAGACGTTCCGTCTTCGACCACAGATGCTGCTAAGGCGGCATCTGACAAGAAACAGGGAGATGTTGCTAATGCAACATCTCGCACGATGGCAACTTCCGAATGGCGTGTTGCCAATAGGGCCATGTTCGGGAGTTCTGACCCCTAACAAAGTGATGGGGATACAGATGTCCCACTAAAGGATCTAGCGAGTCGAAACTCGCTAGGTGATCATCGCCTAACAGCGATGACGAATCTGGTGTCACTGTCAGCTATGACAGCGACAATGATTATCACAGGTGGTTGCGGGAACGCAGAGCCCCACCTGGACCAAGTACTTCTCCACGTCGGGGTGATTTAACCCCGGCGCGTGGTGTTGAAGCAGGCGGTGATCCGCCTGCTAAAAGATCTCGAACAGAAGCGGCGCCTGCCGCTTCTAAAGCGTATCATCGTACGGAACCACATGTTCCGTACAGAGTGGGATTTTGGCCCCCTGGCTGGGCTATTTCCCCAACAGTGGCGGTCACCGTAAACGGGACTGCCAGTATGCGTTGTTCGATGTCAACGTGCTGGATGACTGCGAAGACATCCAGTCACGTCGATTCGATCGAAGTACAGACGATAGACGTCTGTACTTTATTGACCTCTTTTTCCAGGTTCGATATTATTCCAGCCGGAAAGGGTCAAGGAAGAACAGGGACGATAAAGACGCCCTGAATCAGAGTTGGAATGCTTTTGTTGACAACTACAACAAAAGCCCAGATGATTACGTGAATAAAGTTCACGTAATGCGCGAGCGCTTTTTAAAGCACTCACGAACAGGCAAAATGGAATACATCCATTTTGCTTGCATCAAAGAAGGGTTAAAGTGTGGTGTCCCTTCTCACCTCGTTTGCCCGCGCTGTCCGCAGGGCGCTCCTCGTCTGTCAGAGGAGGAGTTGCGGGGGTACGGTAGCTTTTCCGTACCCGCCGAAATTCAGGGTTTAATTGATACCCTGAATGCATCAACACCTACTGTTGATGCTACTTCGCATTATGAGTTTGATACTTCTTCTCAAACTCAGTCAAAAGGTCTGGGGCGTCGTCCCTCAGAACCTCAATCGGTTCCCAAGAGTAGAACCCTTGGGGATATCCCAGCCAGCGTACAAAGTACTCGGTACGCTGCCCCTTCTTCAAAGGCACCGAGCGCTTCGAGATCAAGCGCTCGAGGATATATCGATTATTCCACTGATTATCGATCAGGGGCGGCGGAGGTTGAAAATTCCCTCGCCGTTGTTGTTGCGGAGCATGGTTCTTCGCTCCGCAAGCTAGAGGAGGGTTATTCCTCCTTGAGCAGCGATATGTCTCACTGTGTGAAGACATATCGGTATCTTCGCGAGGATGTCCGCGACATCCTCGTGGCGCACACTGTCCTCCATCAGAATAATGATCTTCTGTACATTGAGCTTTCTCGCTTCAAGAGAGAGCTCGATCGGCGTACGGCTGATCTCGAGCAGTCGAAGGAGGAGGTAACGACTCTCCGCTCTGCTCACCAACGGCTGGAGGCCGATTACAAGTCTCTCTTCGGAGACTTGGAGAAGCACGGCATCTTCCGTGGTTCTGCGTCTCGTCGTAAGACGGAGCCGAGTGATACGGCTTGAGCCGCCCAACATAGAATGTTGGGTGGAGCCGCATTGCTGTTGGAATGTCTAATGTATAGGCATTCCCCCGAATCTCTTGGACCTTGAAGGGTCCAATGTACTTGGGAAGCAACTTCCGTGTAGGGAAGTTGCCTATTGCATGCGTAGGCAAATTAGTAGTACTTAGTAATACTAATTCACCTTTAAGAAAGGAGTTCTTGTTCTTCCTTCCTTGTTTATCTGCATTTTGCTTCTGCTTATTAAAAGCAGAGGCAAATGCGTCTTTTACATAGCGTATTACAGCTTGGCGCTGTAATACGAATTCATCTACTGCTTTATCAGCATTAGGTACATTGTCTTCGTTGTCTGCAGCATTGCTGCAGACACACACTCATCGTATGCAGCTTCAGTTTCAATTGAAGCTGCTTCCGCTTCTACTGTACTTTCAGTAGAAGGGCCATCGTTTTGTTCACAAGTTGCAGTCGCAACTTGCGCATTGACTCGCTCAAAATTTGAGCGGGTCCCTCCCCCACTTAGATTTGGCGTACCGCCAAGTAAAGCTGAGGTTCGTGGATGCCTTAAGGCATTCACGTAGAACGGTGTATGCTTAGTTGAAGCATGCACCGAATTTTTAACCACAAATTCAGTGAGTGACAGGTAGTCACTCCACTGTTCAAAGGCATCTGTGTATGATCGCAACATGTCTCCGAGAACGCGGTTAACCCGTTCCGTCTGCCCATCGGTTTCCGGATGGTCCGCAGTTGACATCTTCAACTGGGTTCCCAACAATGAGAACGTTTCTTGCCAGAAACGTCCTGTAAATCTCGGATCTCTATCCGAGACAATGTCTTCCGGCATTCCGTGCAAACGGAATACCGTATCAACGAATATCCGCGCTGTTTGAGCGGCGGTTACATTCGCTGAGACTGCAGTAAGATGTACCATCTTACGGAAACGGTCTACAAAGACCACTATTCCAGTCTTCCGACTATTGTCGGGTGGAAGACCGAATACGAAGTCCGTTGAAATGGACTTCCAACACTCTGTCGGAACCGGCAGAGATTGCAGCGGAGCCTGTGCAGACTGCGCATGCTTAACGCGCTGGCAAATCTCGCAAGCGCGTACGTATTTCCGTACCCACTTGTACTAGTTTCGCCAGTAAAAGTCACGTGCTAGAGAAGCGTATGTCTTTTCTCGACCTTGATGCCCCGAAATCGGTGCATCATGATACTCAAACATAATTTGATGTTTGAGATCATCGTCGTTTGGAACGACGATGCGACTTTCATCTTTTTGGTGTGTGCTGTAAAGCAGCAGACCATCGTGCAGTCGATATCGATGCACGCAAGCGCGGAGGAACTCTGGGAGTTCGTCGCGTTTCTCACTTGATTGATTACTTAAGTAATCAATTAACAGACGTTTCTCCTCGTCTGTTTTGTACGCCTCGCGTACTTGTCGTATAATTGACGACGACAAAGCAGTGCAACGGTTGCGTTTGCATTGGCCCCTTCGGTTACGGACGGTTTCGTCTCGTAATCAGGCCTTCGTGATAGCGCATCCGCTATCACGTTCAACTTTCCGGGTTTGTATTCAACCGTAAAGTTGTACTCAGCAAAGAATGACAGCCATCGAGCCATTCTTTGAGAAATGTGTGGTGAATTCACGGCCGTGCGTAGTGACGCATGGTCCGTGTAAACCACAACCGGTCTATCTCCCAATAGATAGATCCGAAACTTAGCCAGTGCGTACTTCATGGCAAGGAGTTCCTTTTCATGCACTGGATAGTTACGCTCGGCTGGGCGCAACTGACGCGATTGATAGCAGTTTACGCGATCACGATCATCGTGATCACGCTGCATCAAAGCACAGACGATAGCGAAATCGCTCGCGTCGCAAACGACGTGGAACGGACGCTCGTTACCGGCTATAGCCAAGACAGGCGCTTCAGTCAAGCTTTTCTTGACTGCATCAAAAACATCTTGACATTGGGTATCCCAATTCCATTCGACATATTTCTTAAGTAATTGAGAAAGAGGCCGTATCAACCCAGCATAGTTGCACGAATACTTGTGCAAATATGTTGCCAACCCAATGAACTTTCGAAGTTCCTTAACGTTGTTTGGCGTAGTCCATTCAACGATCACCCTGATCTTTTCTGGATCAGGACGCACCCCGTTCTTGCCCACAAAGCATCCAAGAACGGGTATCTCAGGTGCACAAAGGTACACTTATTCAGATTTGCATAGAGCTTATGTTTACGCATAAGCTCCAACACTCGACGTAGATGCTCCCTATGGACATATACATCGCTTTTATCGTGTTCACCCTTACTATGGATGAACACGTCATCGAAATAACTCGGTGCGAATTCTAGCACCGGGCGTAATGGATGCGTTACGCATCTGTTAAACGTAGCAGGGGCATTTCGAAGCCCCTGCGGCATAACAAGCCACTCCCAAAGCATGCCGCTTGGGGTGCTTACCGCCGTGAGAGGGATATCTTCTCACGCATTAGGATTTGATAAAATCCATCTCTTAGATCGAGAGCACTAAAGATGGTGCTCCCGCACATGCCATCTATGATGACATATTTTCGCGGTATCGGCGTCTGCGCCGGTACCGTCGCTGCGTTCAGCTTGTTGTAAGCATGAACGATTCTCCACCCACCTGTGGACTTCTTCACACAAAAGGTGGGGGTAGAGTGCGGTGAGATAGACTCCCGCACTTGGCCTGATTTACGACGAGCTTCGAAGAACTCGTCGATCGCTTTTACCTGATCACGCGGCAACGGCCATTGCCGCGTAACACAATACTTCGTGCCTGGCACAAGGTCAATCTCATGACGAGTTCCCTTATCCTTAGGGAGCTCGCTAGGTACTTCTTCTGGGAATACGTCAGCGTATTCTCGAAGTACCTCATAAAATGGGGAGGTCGCTTTAAGCGACTCCCAGATCTGCGCTTCAAAGCGCTGAACTCTCGTTTGATCATTGGGAATCTCTTTCCCAATGTTTTCCACTTGTAATGTGGATATTCGTTCACGAATATCCACTACATCATCTGTTGCAACGATGATACAGATCTGTTCGATCTGATCATCGTGCAAGTTCTTCATAAACTTCTTCTAGCTTAGCGCTGGAAGAGCCATCACCTCCGAACCTTCTTTCGGAGGGTGTTCCATCAACAGAGACTGGGTAGCTAATCCGGTCTCCGTTTGCGTCAAGACGTTGATCGTCTCGACGGAACTGCCCATGCAATCAGACGCACTCGCCTGATTGACTGCTACACGGTGATTACGATTCACCGTGTGCAAAATACTCATCATCATGGTGGCCACTGCCTACCATGGAATTTCGGCGATCCGATGTGCTCGTCTGATCGGCCGCCTTTTCTGCGACACGGTGGTCTTTATCACCCGTGTGCATGGCTAACGCAACGTGGTGGGCACTGGCCACCACGGAGTTGTGCTCACGATTGCACTCGATCGTGAGTCAATATCATCAACACGGAATTCTTTCGTCGTGTTGGAACCTTCGGTCGCACAGTGGGTGTTTCCCACTGTGGATACTATTTCATTCTCACGGTGGGTGTTTCCCACCGTGGATATCACTTCATTCTCACGGTGGGTGTTTCCCACCGTGGATATAACTTCATTCTCACGGTGGTCTTTATCACCTTGGAATGTTTCTCTCCAACACGCAACGACTCTTCTGTTGCGTGTGGTAGTCCCTCTGGACTCTCACCAGCGGAGGTAACTTCCGCTGATCGTGTCAGAACAGACCTGGTGGCGCCATCGCTATCCGCCAGACTGTCTGACGCTGCGGTTGTATCCTCTGATACAGCCGGATTACACACAGGGTGATCAGATCCTGTGCGTCCGCCGCAGTCGATCGATAGGTTAACCCAGTCGATCGAAGGTTTAAACTTGGACATCCATGGGATTCCAAGTATCACATCGAACTTGTCATCTAAATTGAGGACGATGAATTCATCCTCGAATGACAGTTCATTCAACTCGAAGCGTGTTTTAATCACACGCTTTGGAATAGTAACGGTTGCACCTGTTGCTAACCGGACTGACAACATACTTCGTGGGGTCTCTACCTCCACGAAGCTCAACAGCGTTAGACTCTGAGCTCTAACGAAATTGTTTGACGCTCCTGTGTCAAACAAAGCTCGCATGGGGATATCGCTCCCGTGCGGTTTAACCTCCAGGGTGATAAGAGGCTTACCATCACCCTGCACCTTTTGACAGGACATAGTCCCGTCTGGGGCTATTACCCTCACATGCCCTATGTCGGCATGTGGGATAACATTCCCAGTAGGGCGCCCCACCCCTACTGGCGATTCTCGTTTTTTGCACCAACAGGGTGATGTCCCTGTTGGTGTCGCCGTGCAGCGGACGGTTCCGTCCGCTGACGGCGTGGCACCGGACGCGGTGCCATACACTCATGGGCAAAATGCCCCATTTTCGCGCATCTATTGCAGCGAATATTCTTCTTAAATTTCGGTTGCTTCGTGTTCGAAGCAACCGCAACCGATAGGTCCATCGGCTCTGGACCTTCACCGCCCATGCTCTGGCGTGGGTGGCTGTTTCTTGAGACGACGTGTGAGCTTCGTCTGCCCGACTGCTGATTGTTGACATGCTGTTGCGGCATGTCAAAAGCGAAGGTCTGTTGAGCCCTTCGGCTGTACCCAGCATGCGATGACGCTGATCGCATGCTGAACTCCTCACGGATGCTCATGTCAATGGCATCCCTTAGAGTCTCTGGCGGGTGCCGGTAGAGACTCTGTTTGACGGGACCATCATTGAGTCCCTTAATGAAGCCAGTGACCTGAATAGCAGGGGGCACCGGCTCATACACAATATTTGACAGCAAATATTGAGTCTTCTGAGCGTAAGCTTGGAGGTCAAGCTTACCTTGCCGGAGTTCCATAAACTCCTGCCGACTACTTAGCTCTATTTCTGGAGCTTCAAAGTTGAGCTTTAGCTCAGCTGTAAATTCCTTATAAGTAAGGAACGCAGAGTCATCAGTGGCTCTGCGACTCATCGCCCATGCCCTGGCTCTGCCGCCTAGACATGTTGTGGCGAAGTACGCCTGTTGACGTTCGTCAACAATATTTTGCGCAGAGCTGGGATCTTCCACCTCTGCGAACCATCTACGAAGGGGCTAGCCCCCTTCACCGGTAAAGGGCGGTACTCGCGCCTTTACCACTTCAACGCTATGGGTTGCAGGTGCAGTTGCAGTCCGCGCTGCCTCTGGCGCGGGCCGTTCTGACTTTTCTTGGTGGTTTCGCCTAAAGCGGTTCACCACCTGTACCACTTCCTCTGGAGACTTACTCTTGAGGAAGGTAATGATGCCGGTCCCCATAGACCGAATCATTTCCGCCGTCGCGTCTTTACTACGCGAAGAGAAGTGAGGGAAGTGTTTTTTCACCTCTTCCAGCGTTCTTTCTCGCTCGGCAGCCGACATGTCTCGCGACATGATGCCGAGCGGCTCTTAATCTTCGCTCCGCTAGTTAACTAGCAGAACGGAACTGTGGTCGTTAAGACGGACCACAAAGTGCTACCAGGTGTAACAGGACTGATCCTGTTACAGGATTACACTTTATTTTGCGAGGAAGCGCGCAATACAATAGGGAAGGATTAGTTGGTAACACTAATCCTATAATTAAATTAAATATATTAATATTCACTTGTGGGTTAGAACGCAAAATTAAGAGTGTTTATTTAATGGGTGGTTTAGAGGCTAATAGTGTAGTAACTAACTAATTAATATAATAATCTCAAGTCTTTAACTAACTGTACTATTAGTTAACCTGCAAGATTCGGTATTTATACCGAATCGACTTTTCCTTCTTAGATTATAATAACTTATAATCTCTTATTTAAATTTCAGACAACGCGTCTGAAATTAAACTGTGATATTCTAACTTGAATATCAATTATGTAATGGCACCCCATTACAGCGCCGAACAGCGCTGTCGGTCATCCAACCCATTCCCCACACGTGGGGTGTCGTGAAGGAACTTAAATTTCGAGGTTTCCACTCAAAAACAACACAAGGAAGCGATACAATACACTTCTCTTGCTTAAACTTCCCAGGTTTTTGGTACTTACGTCCGAACCTTAATATAAAGTTACTGAAAATGGACACTTCCTGGTAACACTCGGGCTGCCTCTTAACTTAGGTAACCGCAGAGGATCTTTATCACGCTGTAACACGCGTTCACTTAAAGGTGTCCTCGGGTTGTACTTAGTTTTTGTATAGGTTTGAAAAGGTTTCTTTGGCTAGTAAGACGACTGCTCGAAAGGAGGGAAATTTGATTATATTAAAAGTATTAAGAAATCATATATCTACCTCCAGTATCTGTTCACCTTGTTACTTCTTGGTTACTTCAGCACTGGCTTCGATACCGAAAAACTCACTTCATGATCGGCTAAAAATACCGTATACTCTTTATGCATACTTTTCGTATACATTCAACCGTAAATTCCAGTCACTTCATCACAACCGCCCCTTGCGCAGCTTCAGCGTCAGCGAGCAAAAATCAAGCAACCCATTTATATCGCCTATCTGTACCACCATTTCATTAACTCCACTTCAAATATTGACGCGCTTCAATGTCCGTCATAGTGGACACAATACAAGGAACATCATATCTTTTACACACTTCCATCATCCGATCCCAATCTACATCTTTCTCGAATACATATCGCGCAGCCACAATGAATACGTTATCACGTGATCTGCTGAGCGATACCAACGATCTCGAGGGGGTTCCTTTCATAAATCCGATAGTATGTGAACGCACCATGGCAACAATAGTAATCTCTGCTTCTCGGCCTTGACTAGAGTCGGTAGTAGCTACTTCGATATCTAGATGGTCTTCTTACACTCCATTTAAATATCGCCACTCTCTCCTCATAGCCAATACTTGGTCTTGATATGGGGAAATTATCAAAACTGACTTTTGTATAACTGTACCCAATCTTCGTGCCTCCGCCCGTAAAACCTACCATACTTCGTCCAATACATACACCACTATTGCCAATTCAATAACGTTTCTATGCTTATACATGGTGCGCTCGCGTTCTTCAACCCATTCTTGAGAGCTAATCCACACGACACGCTGTCTCCCCAAAATTTTCTTCACCCGAGAAGGGTAGCGGTCATCCGGATTTTCCCAATTAAGTGTTTCCATATGCTTCAGGTGCATTGGGGCCAAGTAATCTTGTGACTTATAGGCTCGATCTCGAATAGTATATGGGTAAAATGTTTGCAACAATCTCGTGATCATAGGATGGCTCCTAAATTCTGCTGTCATAGTAACTCCAGGGAATGCAGGTGATATCTTCCTCATCTCTCGATAATGTTCCATGAAATTTATCAACCCCCACGTAATCTTATGACTACGTACGCCATCACGGAATCGATGCTTTATTCTTTCATCGATAGGAGAGTATGCAAACAGCTGGTACGGATCTCCCACTGAGATAATCACTTTTATCCACGGTCTAATAGCTTGCAATAATGCCACTTCTGCTGTTTGTGCACCCTCATCTTTGATAATCACGTCATAGAGCAAGTTCGAGAGATCTGGTCGCCCCAATTGAGCCAAAGTAGCAACAATCACACGTGCCCCATCCAATGTGTCTCTCTCTTTTAACTTCAATCTGGGAGATATCTCTTTCCGATTCACATATCCTTCCAATGATTGTCGCTCTCGTCGTAATATCTCCAAAAGGAACCTTCGTCGATACTTCTCAGCATCTGGCGCTAACATAGTGCCCTTTATTTCTCCCAGCCAAACTATATCTCGATCGTCCAACTGCTTTGAATCCATTAACCTTTTCAGATCTTCATCAATAGCTGCATGGTTTCGGACACGATGGCAATCCGATATGAAGGGAAAATTGCCAATAAAGACAGTACAACAGCAGTAATTGTGGATGTCTTCCCACATCCATAAAGGCCACGAGCCAAGACTATCCCTTTCGTCTCTATTGCTGCACGGATCACTTCCATTTGATCCCCGTCCAAGCTGCGCTGAAATGTCTTGTATACTGGTGTTTGCTCTGCATCAGCCATTACTGATGAACTCTCAACGATTGAACAGTTTCCCGTCGAATTATTAGTTTCAAAATCTTTGGCGGTGAATCTCTGGTCAGCTTATCTATCACTCCGAATCTTCGGATGTAGTTCATAATGTTGGATTTTGGTATCCATTATAACTTATGTATGTTCTCGTGAATACGTCCTCCTGGGGCTGTGGTTAGAATGATATGTCTGAATCCTACAGAGCATATTATCCCCCAACCTATAAGTTCCAGTTTTTACCTCGTGGGACACATAGTTGTCCATAATCCCATCGTTGTAAATCTTCTGTACTCGTATTTACATGTTCATGTATATCATTTCTGGCTATGTGCAGGTACATTACCCCTCTCATTAATGGCATGAAATGAGTTGTGCCACTATCATTGGTGTAAGTATTCCATCGTTTGGCTAAACATTGCCCAATGCCGTATGATAACACCTGAAGCTTGATGGTTGCATCAACATCATCCGTTATCCAGTCGTATTGCTCAGGGTTAGTGGCCAAATATGCATCTAGATGTGCCACTAGACACATAGTAAGGAGGTAATCACTTACTGATATGAAATCGCCCACATACACCTCCCGATATTTTGCATATAACCAATGTCTGCAACTTCCTTGGTATTGAAATTGTGGTATTGTCACATCATATTTCAGACTACACAAGTCATCCCTGCAAGGTCCATAACCACCAACCCAACATTCGCGTAGGAAAACCACTAGAGACGCTAAATCTCGTAGTAATAACGTGACAGAAAACAATACGTTTCTTACATCCTCCGGGTAGATCGATTTGATTTGTCGTCTCATACCAACTCCTTTGTGTAACTCCAGTGATCGTCTCTCAATAATGATAGTTCCCGGGCTGATAGTGCTTTTTTCGACTTCCTGGCAACAATTCCTTTCCATATCCTACATATGCGTTATTACTTGCCTTGCTGTTGATCCTTGCTTACATATAATACGCCACGCCAACTCTCGACACTCTGCTGTGAGTAGCCCTTCCTTAAACGTATAACTTCGATATTCTTCTTTCCTCTGCATAACCGTCTCGAACGCTTCTGTATTTGTATCAGTCATCGGAGTAAGGTTGTTTAGCACCTCTCCACACACCTCATCATAGTCCTGCACTGTGCTTGTAGTGGGAGTTATCTCTTCAGAAACGCAATTACTCGCCTCTTCTGGTCCACTGAGGTCTTGTCTATATGGTAACTCATCTCCGGTAGTTGCTGGTTTTTCTTCATTACCTTCACAAAGACTTGAATTTGAGTCTTCCGTCGACTCTGTTAAATCTATGGCTGTGGGTATGATTCGTTTTGACTCTCCATCATCGGTTAGATTGTTGTCACATTGTTCTTCGTTTCGCACTGTTACCACTATTTTATCATCCCCCGACCTCTAACCTTTGCAGGTTTCACCGGAGTTTGTCTTTTCTATTTCTTGCAATGCACCTTCTCCGATCTCCACAGTTTCACATACATTGATATCCTCAGCTGACATTCTTTGTAGTTCACATTGATTCAACATCAGCCCTTCCACCATGTCTGATTCCCCTTCCACTTCTGATGACGTCGGAATAAGATTGTGCGGAGTTTCTCTACACATCTCCTCATAGGTGTGCACAGTTTTTGTAGGAAAGTCTATGCCTTCCGAGGCGCACTTATTCTCCTCTTCTGGCACACCGAAATCTCGTCTATACGGCAGCTCATCCTCTTTGGTCTCGGTCTCTTCCGCATTATCTCCACTAAGACTTGCATTTGGACCTTCCGTCGACTCTATAAGATCTATGTTCGTGGATTTGTCTCGCTTTTATTCTCCATCATCATCTAAGGTGCTGTCAATTTGTCTCTCACTCAGTGCTGATTCCAATGTGTTTTCGTCCACCATTTCCTGCTGTTCGGCGATTTCACTAGAGTTGGTCTCTTTTACTTCTTGTACTGTGCCTGCAAGCTCCACATCTTTACATATATTGACATCTTCAGCACCCATCTTCTGTAATTCAAGTTGAGTCAACACAACATCTTGCGCACTTTCTGACTCTCCTTCTTCTCCTGATGATGGATTCGGGCTCTCTGGTATCTTATGATCTATAATACTGTGACTTTCCTCGACGTTCGTAGAAACCTCCTGTTCCGACTGTGAACCTGATCTTATAACGGCATGCTCGGCATTCTGTACACTGAATTTTTAACGACGGAGTCTCTGCCTGATCCCGTCATACGATCTCGGCGTATACTTAACTCCGCCCGTGTTTAATGTATCATGTAGCTTCTTCGCAATTAGTTTCACACCCATTTCTCCACATTCGATCGCTTCTTTCAGTATGAGATCATCTTGTGGGGTCCACCTCCTACCACCTTTTCTGCATTCACTTCGGTCATTATCCCCATTCGATATTAACTGGGCTTTGCCCACATTCTCCTGGCGCA
Source organism: Peronosclerospora sorghi (assembly GCA_026184515.1). Classification (NCBI taxonomy): domain Eukaryota; phylum Oomycota; class Peronosporomycetes; order Peronosporales; family Peronosporaceae; genus Peronosclerospora; species Peronosclerospora sorghi. Next base: position 9,448,590 of record CM047581.1, on the reverse strand, counting down.
AGGCTTGCATCTTATTTCTTATAGATACCTTGGTGCGCATCTTCTTAGCTTTCGGGAACTGTACCGGATATAGCTCAGCTATGTGATTGGTCGTGTTCTTCTGTTCCACTAGACTTGTTAACCACTTCACCTCTTCTTCAGTCCACTCATTATCTCGTTTTCGTTTGGCTCCCAATCTCCTTAGCATAATCTCAACACTAGCTTCGGTTCTCTTGGACCATCCGTTTACTTGACATCGCTGATTATATGAGTTAATTATCTCGGAAACTGACTTCGTCTGATCCTTACTCCCACATTGTATACGTAACTACTCTTCCTTATCACGGTTGGTCCATGCAGGAGGGTTATATATATGTGCAGAGTCTTGCTCAGTCATAGGTTGTAGTGCGGACATACTATGAGAGGCAGCTCTTGAGATGTCGGCCTTTCCTCGTTGTGTTCTACTCCACTGGCTGAACCTCCTGACGCTTTCAGACTCAACAATGTGTGTACCATATCCACGTTATCCATCTTATATCGTTCCAATTGAATCGATTGATGGTTCTCAAAACGTTAACTTCTCTGAGACTAATGTGTCACCGAGTTAGCCCTGCGCTGGTATAATATAAGCTTCTACTATTCGTCTGGTTTACCAAATCCGTGACGTTGACTGTTGTGAATGCTCCTGTCATAAGCGAGTCCTCGGCACTTTGTCGAGTCAAACACCGTGATTTATCTGTAGTACTCTCCTTGTAATCCAATTACACTCTGGGATTTATTGTCGTGAACAGTCACGTCGTAAACGATCATGTCGTGGACAAGCAAATATCACGTGATTGGTCAAAACCCATCCAATCAGGTGCGAACATATATCTGTACACTGTTCCAGGTCTGTCGTGGATAAGTCAGTCGTGGACGAGCACATATCACTTAATTGGCCAAGAAACCATCAAATCAAGTGCGACCATATATCTGCATACTATTCCATGTTTGTCGTGGACGAGT
>CM047581.1:9426877-9447506 GCA_026184515.1 Peronosclerospora sorghi | reverse complement strand
CACGTGATTGGCCAAAAACCATCCATTCGAAAATCCCATTATAATTCCATCCAAAATCAGATTGCTATGCTCAGCCTTCACAGGTATTCCGCGCGTCCTCAAACTTCCACACGTGTACTCCGAACTCCAACAACTTGTCGTATATGACTCCATCCGGTGAGTGCCCTTCCAACCATAGCATTATACTCTCTTCTTCTTCCCTTAATATGTATCACCTTCCTCCGTGTAACAGGTGGTTCACTCGCTTCGTTACACTTCTGGGGAAAGTTTATACTTGACTCCTGCCCCATCATGCTGAGGCTCTGCTGTTACTGCTTGAGCTCAGTCATTTCCTACTCCTGTGTCTTTCGTGGTTATTATGCAGGTTTCGCACCGCTGACACCCCAAATAGTTGTTTCTTTGCCTAGCCGCCATCGACACTCAGGCTTACTGCCCTTGTGGCTCGCTTGTTTTTCTTCATACCTTGTGCTTCCCCGTACAGGTTTTGCACCCTTGGGACATCGTGAGGTATCTCTTCGTACGGGATTCGTTGACGCACAGGTATAATCATATCATGTTGCGTTAGATGTACAGGTTTTGCACCTTTTGGACCGTGTTAGGTATCTCTTCGTATCATCTTGTTGCCGCCGTACAGGTTTTGCACCCTTAGGACCTCGTGAGGCATCTCTTCGTACGATCTTGCGCTGATTTGTCATGGTTTTATCTTGCTTTATGTTAGATGTACAGGTTTTTCACCTTTTGGACCGTGATAGGATCTCTTCGTATCATCTTGTTGCCCCCGTACAGGTTTTGCACCCTTAGGACTTCGTGAGGCATCTCTTCGTACGATCTTGCTCTGGTTTATTGTTATCTTGTCGTATTTTGTGTGGGATGCACAAGTTTTTCACCTCTTGGGCCTGTATAGGCATCTCTTCGCGCACTCTCCACATCACATCCTCGAGTCATTGAGCTCGTATGGGCTCACTATCCAAATTATGTTTATTATTTAGCCGTATAGCTCCATTCAACATAGGTAATCACGTAATGTATCCACATATTCCAACATCTTCCAATTATGTTCAAACATGCGTCTTTCTGTCATATTTTGTTTGTGTTTGTATCTTCTGACTTTCCCCTAATGCAACCAACTCGGGTCCGCATTCTACTCATCACAACCAACGCGGGTACGTGATAGGGATGTACTACATCTTATGGGGCTTCTTTTTCTTGTTTGCTTCGATTTCTTGTTATCTTCTTTTTATCTCTTCCGTCGTCTTTCATCTTCACCCTTCTTCTCTGTTGAGGCTTCTACATTTCCCCTTCAGTGATGTCCTCTTCTGCCGTCTGGGCTGCGTAGTGCCTATTCTCCCAAGCTCGCTGCGCATCAACTCATACAAGAGTATGGTACAAGAACGGTTGTCTTAGGGCTCCGACGTCATCTCCTCGGTATCCTTCTACTTGACAAGGTATTCTTTCACCCGACGCCCGTTTCTTGTCCGCTGTTTCACTCAACAATCCACGATACGTTCCACTTCCCATTCATCGTCTCTGCCAGGTTCATACCAGGAATATTCCGGAAGTAATGCTTCATCTAGCTCTAACGCATCCTTGGTTTGAATCTTTTCACGGGGCCGTCTCATCTTGCTGATATAAGGCTTCAGCCTAGCAATATGCACTAACGGGAATATCCGACTCTCAGTTGTTGGTACCACCAACCGATATACCATATCATTGACTCGTTCATCCACCACGTATGGGCCATGCCACAAGTGAGCCAACTTTCTCACCAACCCTGGCTTGACCAAATCGTGATACAGCCAGACTAACTCTCCAGGGCGGTAAGCGTTTTTTGTAGTCGACCATAGCTTTGACTCGACTTTCTCGTTATGATGTTGGGATCTTTCTTTACTCACTTGTTCCCGAATGATGGCTGCCTGCGCTTGAGCCTCCATGTGCCTTTTATTTACAGCTAATCTCCAATCTAATGCATCTTGTTCCGTGACAGACTGATCCTTTGGTGGTACCATCGCCTCCATCGTGGTTCGGGGTTCCCATCCATGTACCAGATAGAATGGAGTTTGATAGTGCTGTAAATCCACTGAAGTGTTTAAAGCAAATTCCAATGGTTCCACATATTCATTTCAATCTCTCTGTTCTGGATCCGTTATATAGCATTTTATTGCCTTAATCACTGTCTGCACCGATCTCTCCTGTTTGCCGTTGGCTTGTGGCCGATATGCCAATGTAGGCCTCTGTCTCTGTTTCAGCATCCGATTAAACCTCCTAAATACCGAACTCATAAAGCTTGGGTCTCGGTCATGTCTCAGCATTTCTTGCGCTCCAAATCTCTTGTTGACACCCACCATTTACGCTTCTGCCACATCCTGGGCTGTAGTGTTGCTCATTGGGATAAGGATCACATACCCAGAAAACAAACAGATAAAGCACAATAAATCTTCATGACCCATAGTGGTCTGTGGTAGAGGTAACGCAAAATCCATGGCCAGAATCTGAAAAGGTCTTGATGCCACAATATTGCCACTAGTACGCCCCTGGTATTTCGGCTTTCCTTTAGCCGTGGCACAATCTTCACATGCTGCGATATAATTTTCGATATGGGCATACATTCCTCTCCAATAATACTTAGACCTCAAACGAGCATAGACTTTTCCAACTCCTTTATGTGCTCCACTACCAATCTCAACATGGTAGGCATGTAACAAATCCTCTTGAAATATAGATGATACGACCAATCTCCACACTTGGTCATCAGTTCTGCTTCGTATGCATGCGACGTAATATAGAACATTTTTACTGTCCAATACATACATCATCGCATGCCGAGCCACCCTTTTCCATTCGCTGGCGGAATTTATTTTGTCATCTTCTCCTTTCAGATACGCTATAACCTTCCCACACCAATCATCATCATTCTGAGTCGATGCTATTCGCTCAAGTCTAATGGCGGGCGACGTTTCATTGGCGTCCTCTTCTGCATCTTCTCGGCTTTGTTTAGCTTCGACAGTACCGTCTTTCGCAGAGTGCGTCTCTTCTTCTATGTCCGGCCCTTGTTCCACGGTCCCGTTTCCTGGGTATTGACAATGTCCTTTCTTCAGTTTACCCATGGTGCGAGTGATTACATGGTGACTGATGTCCACCATCTCCCCATACACTGACTTCCGTGGTATCCACTTGCCCCTCATCACTTGGATTACCACTACTTCTGTCAGACGGTTGAGTAATATCCTCTGGGGTGTCCTCAATCTTATCCCTTTCTGGAGGACCATCTGCATTCGCATACAACAACTCTGGTAGTCGGTTCAACAATTTTAGGTCCATCATTTGTTGATCACTTGTAAATTTCCCTGCTCTTTGTTCTTTCATTGCGCACTGCGTGAGGAAATCTGCCGCTTGGTTATACTTGCGTGCCACATGCACTAGACTAATCGCCTCAAAAGTTTTGACCAGCGAGGGCAATCTATTTAGCCAGACCCGTAACGAAGCATGGTTACAGCGTAAATCTCCATTGACTTGTCCAATCACCAACCTCGAGTCTCCACATGCTATTGTATTGTTTATATGGTGTGCTTGCGCAAGCTGCAATACACCGATCAACCCATGATATTCACTGTCATTCACAGTGAGGTTATCTTGAATTCCGTATTCCGCCGCTATCACCTCCCAGGTGGGTAACTCCCATACTATCATGCCAAACGTGCCTTTGGGATTATTTTTCATCCGTACCGCGCCATCAAAAGACAGGACATATCCAGTACTTTGGCGACGCAATCCTGTAATTGGTCTAATAATAGGCGTATCCATCAGTGTCTTTAGTGGAGCAATGTCTTCTAATACTTCATTCATTTTCTTCACAGGCACAATCGATGTGGCCAATAACGCGGGAAGGCCAACACCTTCATGGTCCATTCTAATAATATCTAACGACCATGGGGATAACATCACCGCCCATTGCACTCCTCTCCCAGTTAAACTTTTAGACGTGAATAGCCATCGCATCGTGGAATACCTTGCGTATACTGTTATGTGCTGTCCGAATAAAATATGACTAGCGTCATGTAACGTCTTCAGCAAAGCTATTACCTCCTGTTCCGCTCCTGTATATCGCGTCTCCGCATCTTTGAACACTTTACTGACGTATCTTACTGGATGCAAGATCCCATCGTGCTCTTAACATACTGTTGCTCCAAATGCCCACGTATTAGTGTATATAATTACACTTAATGGTTTCGCACGCTCGATATGTTGTAGCAACGGTGCGTGCACAAGCCGATCCTTCAACAATGCAAAAGACTTCTCAGCGTGTTCCAATTGAGTTCCATCCCTTAACTGCAGGTCTGTCAATTCATATAGTGATGCTGCTAACGTAGCAAAGTTGTCGATAAACCTAAGATAATAAATCAAGCTTCCAGTGAATCTCTGAACCCCCTTTAATGTCCGTGGAAATGCCATCTTGATAATTGACTCTAAATTTCGCGGTGACGCTTCGATTCCTTTTGCAGATATGCGATGACTCAGAAACTCCACACTGTGCTTCCCAAACGCACTCTTGGGTAAGCTTATAGTGATTCTCCAATACTTGAACGACTCCAAAAGGTTCCTAAGCATTAAACACAGTGTATCCCAATTACTTGCCCCGAACGTAATGTCATCAATGTATGAGCGCCTCCCAATGATAGGTCGCTCCTCATTTTCCACCACTTGACCATTATAAAATACATCTTGTGACAGGGGTACGTCTGTCTCCAAAACATATGTGACATCATCATCGATATCCATAGTGGTATCATCGTTCGTGATCTTGCACATCAACCCCATCTGTTGTGAGCGTCGGAACATTGTCCACAAGGCATTGTCCACTATACGTTCATATTTGCGGCGAATTCTTTAATCCTTGTGGCATTCGGAGCCATTCAAAGTGTCCTAGCGGGCAAATGAAAGCGGTAATTAACCGAGCCCTTTTTGTCATAGGTATATCCCAATACCCACTCGCATTATCCATCGAACATAGCCATTTAACTCCTTCGAAGTTATCTAGCAAATCATCTATCAAAGGCATGTCATACACCATCAGTCTCGTCTTTTGATTCACAGATCGATAATCAATGAACAATAGTATGTCTGTTTTATTTTTCTTTAACACGATCACGATTGGTGAGGCCCAAGCTGACTCCGAATACTTAATTAATCCTGCTTGCAATAGGCCTCGTATCAACTCGTACAACTTTGGTAGGAGATGAGCTGGTACCTTGCGCGCTTTCTGAGCTATAGGCAAATTGTCTCCAACATCCATATCACATACCACGCCTTTAGCTGGTGGCGGTAACGCATTACCAGAACTTATGAATCCATCGGCATATTCATACAATAATGCTCGTAACTGATCTTCTTGTTCCCTGGTGGTGATTCCTGGCTCTCCTACATCCGCTTAAGCCATATCGGGTGACATTAACGGACCTTGTTCTACTTCAGGTATAAGTGCCAACTGTTCTTCCATAGCTTCAGCCGACATCTCCACCCCTTCATGCAGATATACCTCTCTCTCCAACTTCGTCTGGTCTACCTTCAATGGGTCTATAGCATCCATCACATATACCGCGGGAGGCTTATCCCCAACCATCCGTACGGCATGCACACTAGTCCAATTATTCATCATACCAGCACTTTCCATAACTCGCTCATATACTTGTATATAATCTATCGAGAGTCGATCTTCTTGGGTCAGTAACGGTAGCGGATTTTCGTTGGGAATCTGACAACTCTGGTCTTTCATATTCAGGATATCCCCCGCTTTCACCAAGAAGTCAGTTCCAAGTATTGCTAAAGTCTGCGATTCAATGTTTGCTACCCACATCTCACAGTTAAAACTAACCGATGGGCCCATCCGAACCTTTACAGTGGCCACACCAATTGCGCCAATGGTACTTTCTGTTACGCCACAAAAACTTGTCGGGTTATCAAACATCCGGACTGCTATATGTAACATCTTCACCACATTGATATGTAATACTGATATGTTTGCACCAGAATCCAACATCAACGGTAACTCCAAATCATCGATTGCTCCCTTCACATACACCTGTGTTGCAGGTTGCGTGGACTTGAGCAACTGTTTCCATCCTTCTCGTTCTCCTTCTCTTTTATCCACCAACGTGACATACGCTGAGACATCTTCCGTCTCATTATTCTCCGACGTATCTTGTTCTTTTTCTTCTTTATCTTCAAATGCAACTTTTTTTTCAAATTTTCTTGTATTTTCTTCTTTTCTTGATCCTCGTCCACAGTGAGTGATCTATCCATTCAAAATGTATCTTTTTTCTTGTTCTCGTCTACACCTAAGGGTGAACACGGTGTCGCTTTCACATTGCTCGAAATTCCCCCCTTTCTCTCGACAGTGGTCGCAACGCACTGTGGGGTTAGGCGTTTAACTGTGCAGCCACTTGGTCCTTGGATAGTTCTACGGACTTCAACTTGCTCCTCATTTCAGCCATCCCTTCTATGAACTTCCGACAATATTTCACATCATGGTCGACTGATTTATAGTGCTCACACGTCTGCAACTACCAGCATTTGTCTTTTTCATGTCCTCTTCGATTGCAATGTTCTCACACCACGCCCCCATCATTATTATTAGGCGCACTCGTTCGTGCACCTCTGTCTTCATAATTAGAGCGTGACCGCTGCATAGTCTGTACTTCTCCGCACATCACATGTACGCTGGGTTGCACATCTTCATATACCACTTCAGCACCCTTGCGTGCAGTCACTTTCTTTCCAGGCCTTGTCACACGTGCCTCATGCTTCGTTAGCACCCTTTCCAGTTCCTCAATTGTATTGAATGTCATATGCTGATATTGCATTTGTATGACGCGATCATGAATGGTGTCGAAAAATTGCTGGATGTGCTGTGCTCTTCCAAAAATGAGGGGTTATAAGCATCTCGGAAATCCATTCCAGCTCGTAATGCCGCGGCATTTAGCCGGTATAGGTATGTAGTCGCTAGCTCGTCGTGTTTCTGTGTCAATTTGGAATACATAACCCGAGGCGAGACTTTATGCACGCAAAACTTCCGTTGAAACAAGTCTTTCACTGTATCCCAATCATACTCCACCGTATCCGCTAACTGCCCATACCACCAAGACGCCGTATTCGTCAAGCTATCCACAAACATCCCTAGCCGTTGATCGTCATCCCAACGTGAAATGTTTTCCACATGGAGAAATCTTGTTATCCATGCCCTTGCACTTCCCGCGTCTTGTCTATTACCGTCGAATGCCTTGATTTCTGTATTCTGGATAATGGATGTGAAGCTGACCAGCTGATGCCCACATATTATGTCTTCCACTCGACATGCCATATCTTGATGGTTTTGGTGGGTAGGGGTATGCTCTATCCGGAGCTGCCGATTTTCGGTGTGTCGCATTAGTCGCTCCTCTCGTAGTATCTGGCGTGCGACTAGCGGACAGAGATGCGGTAATTTTCGTCAACTCCTCCAAACTTAAATGCCCATCTTGCATCAACTGGACTAAATTTGCCACCACTGGGTCCTGTTTTTTCGACGTTGGTCGTGGCGGTGACATGATCTCATCTTCATCCGAGGAAAATTTCAACTTCTTCCTTACTCGACGTTCAGTTTTTGATCTCCAATCCACAGTGTCCTCCAACTCATCGTCATTACACAGTTCCTGCATGCCCGGTGGTTTAGACTCTTTTACCGGTGTATGCGTGGTGTCTGTCACAATGTAATAACTTGGACTGACATCCGTAGCCTCTTTACGATAAAACATCAAGGATGTTTCCCACTGGTTTTCCGCTAATAATAGTGACACCATCAGACCAATATCTTTCGCGGTACGATCCAGATTAAAGTCACATGCATTATCGAATTCTTCTCGTCGCACGAACTCATAGCCACAATTTCGAAGCAGCTTTTCAATAGCTTCAATTGATTCTTTTAATTCCCCAAAAGAAGTAAGATCTTCACTGACTCTAAAATTAGTGGCAGCTCTTGCCACCTTGCGAATCTCATATAATGAAAACCAACTATGTGAATCCCCAGGTAGCTTCAGTACATGCCGTTGGTATCATTCCATCCTTGCACAGGCCTCAGAGAAAGTGTATGTTATCTCACGGTCTTCCTGAGAGCGCTGTAACTTAAAAACCAGCTCTTTCTCTCCCTCGTTAGACACTAAAGCCATTTTGTATGTGAAATTATATTAAGTCGACGTGAAGTCCCGGGTCGCGGCACCAGTTGTCGTGAAGGAACTTAAATTTTCGAGGTTTCCACTCAAAAACAACACAGGGAAGCGATACAATACACTTCTCTTGCTTAAACTTCCCAGGTTTTTGGTACTTACGTCCGAACCTTAATATAAAGTTACTGAAAATGGACACTTCCCGGTAACACTCGGGATGCCTCTTAACTTAGGTAACCGCAGAGGATCTTTATCACGCTGTAACACGCGTTCAATTAAAGGTGTCTCGGGTTGTACTTAGTTTTTGTTAGGTTTGAAAAGGTTTTTTTCGCTGGTAATACGACTGCTCGAAAGGGGGGAAATTTGATTATATTAAAAGTATTAAGAAATCCTATATCTACCTCCAGTATCTGTTCACCTTGTTACTTCTTGGTTACTTCAGCACTGGCTTCAATACCGAAAAACTCACTTCATGATCGGCTAAAAACACCGTATACTCTTTATGCATACTTTTCGTATACATTCAACCGTAAATTCCAGTGTTTTCACCACAGGGGAAAACGCAATAACTCGTGCGCCACCGTTAACCGCTAGGGGTGATACCTCCAGGTTGCCACAGGCGACCACCACCAATGAACCGGACTTGGTTCAAGAGGCCCGACGTGCCGTACGGGCACGGAAGGGACCTCGCGACCCTCAAAAGAGGGCTAAGCAGGCGGTCAAGAGGGGTCTAGCCTCCTATACCCCTGGTCCAGCGGCTATACTGCCGCGTGAAATTGCGCGTCGGAACCAACTCCGGGACCGACTACTAACGCCCAAACATTATACCGTTAAGTCCTACCTAACGCGCCACGGGAAGCAGGCACGCGGTGTACTCGTGGATATCATCCGCGAGATTCCCTTTGTTCTCTTGAGGGACGAAAGCGTTGAAGACTCAGAACAGGCATTCCGCGCCTGGGCGGAAGGGGAGAAACGCCTCCCCAGTTTTGATGCGCTGTACAACAGCTTTTCCGAACACGACGTTCGGGTAGAGAGCGCGCTACGCTTGGCCTATGCTCAGGCCAAAGCGCAAGGGCAACTACCTGCCTCCTATTATGCGCGCTCTGCTCTCGATGTGGTGCCGGAGAGCAATGCAAGCACAGCATCTGCCTCCGGCGAACTCCCAACTACTGGGAGTGAAGGGGCTTCTTCAGCCCCTTTGGTCGTTTACTATCAGTGGTATTCTCCCCCTCGAAAGCGTCAACGACGTCACGTCAATCCTGCCTCAGGGGAGTCTCGTATTCCCACGAGCTCTGGTAATGTGGATACCCTTTCCACTTCACCAGGTACTGGGTCTCACCCCGGTGATGGCGTCGTGCCATCAGGCGTTCCACATGGTAACGTGGAGTGCCCTCCGTATCTAGCACTGGAGGAGGGGGTCGCGCTATTGCGACGTGACTTCCACGAGCGCTGTGATCGGCACAGCCGTCGCATCCAAGATGCTCAGGAGGGACTCCGCAACGAAGCGAGTGCGAATGAACGCATAGAGGGGCGGCTTGCCTATCTCGAGTCTCTCATTGCGGAGCTTCAGGGTCGTATTTCAACCCTGTCGGAGATGTTCCGACCTGTTGCGCCTTTTGGCTATCCGGTTTCTCACCCTCCTCCGAGAGGTGGCCCGCCTCCGGGTCCTGTTATGGCTTAAGCATACCGACATAAAAGGTTGGATGCGTACGCATCGCCTTCGGGATGTCTAAGGTATACGACAAGCCCTTTCGGGCTAATACTTGAAGGTCCCCACAAACCTGGGGCGCAGTTTATTGCGCAACACATTTGAAACTGCATGTGTAGGAATATTTTTAGCGTTTAATAAAACACTTTCTCCTACTTTGTACACCCTTTTGTTACGCCGCCCCTTGCGGTCAGCTTGCTCCTTCTGCTTGTCTTGGATTTCCTCCATGGCATCGCAGACGTGTCGTAAGACACTAAGGCGCGTCGATAAAAACTTATCGATGTGCTTTCGCACAGACACAGGGCTGACATCGGGGAATCCTCCCCCCTCAAGCCTTGGGCCACACACACGTGGCGTCAACGGAACCCTCGGATTCACTAATCCGTTCACGTAAAACGGGGTAAGCCCCGTAGATGCATGTACCGAATTGTTGATAGCAAATTCAACCATCGGAAGCATCTCACTCCAACTCTTTGGAGAATCCGTACATAAACTCCGGAGAATATCCTCCACAACGCGGTTAACGCGTTTCATCTGACCGTCCGTCTGCGGATGATCCGCAGTGGACATGAGGAGATTGGTGCCTAGCACCTTAAACAACGCTCCCCAGAATTGTCCCGTAAAACGGGGATCCCGATCCGATACAACGGAATCGGGTAGACCATGCTGTCGAAAGACACGGTCTAGGAACACTTTTGCTGTTCCTTGTCCATCTATGGACTCTGGCACCGCCGCCAGGTGAGCCATCTTGCTCAAACGGTCTACAAAGACCAATATGCCGGTGTTCCCGGCCTTATCCTTCGGAAAACCAAAGATAAAATTTTGTGCTAATGGATTTCCAACACTCGGTTGGAACCGATAAGATCGCCAAAGGCGCAGCTGAACTTGCAGAGGGTTTAACCCTCTGACATGTCTCACAGGTGCGTATATACGCACCGACCCACTTATACATATTGGGCCACCAATACAAAGCGCTTAAAGCGCTGTAGGTCTTATCCCGACCTAAATGACCCCCGGTAGGGGCGTCATGTTCCTCAAAGAGGATTCTATACTTCAGTTCCTCATCATGAGGAACTACCACCCGCGGAGTGTCCTCCGCGCTCGTGCTATAAAATAGCAGACCGTCACAGTACCGGTAACGGTGTAAACGAGCTTTAGCTCGACTTGACAGGGTTGGCTCAGACGATCCAAGACCCTTTTCACCTAACGCGCTGATTAGCACCGTACACTGTGGGTCTTTCTCATACGCCTGGCGTATGAGATCCACCACAGATGTGGTGACGAATGTCGCGTGAGCGAGCTCGTAATCGGGACGAGGCGATAACGCGTCTGCAAGCACGTTCTGCTTGCCACATTTATACTTAACCTCAAAGTTGTACTCCGCAACGAAGGAGAGCAAACGGGCCATCCGTTGCGAGAGATGAGGCGACTTTGTCGCTGTCCGTAAGGACGCGTGGTTAGTATAAACCACGAACGGCTTTGAGCCGAGTAGGTGAACCCTAAATTTGACAAGAGCATACTTCATTGCAAGTAGCTCATTTTCATGAACGGGATAATTCCGTTCCGCAGCTTTAAGCTGCCTCGACTCAAACGCAATTACGCGTTCCCTTCCTGCATCGTCTGCTTGTAACAAAGCACATCCGATTGCGAAATCGGAGGCGTCGCAGACGACACTAAATGGTTTCCCAGAATCTGGGAGAGAAAGAACGGTAGCTTTAAACAAGCTCCCCTTAACCGCTTCAAAAGCGTTTTGGTGTTCGGTTTTCCAACACCAATCAACATCCTTCTTAAGAAGGTCGGTCAATGGCTTCGCCATTTCAGCGTAGTTCTTGCTGTACTTGTGGAGATAGTTCGCTAATCCAAGCCATTTCCGTAAATCTCTAAGATTTACAGGCAAAGGCCACTCCACAATGGCTTTCACCTTCGCGGTATCCGCCCGCACTCCATCCTTACCGATGAAGCATCCGAGGAAAGGAATTTCCTCAGCACCAAAGATACATTTGGATGCGTTTGCATACAACTTATGCTCTCGCATACATTTGAGCACCGCTCGAAGGTGTATCAGATGCGTCTGAACATCAGACGAGTCGCCTTCCGCACGACTATGAACGAATATATCGTCGAAGTACGTCTGAGCGTACTTCCTATGAGGGCGAAGGAGTTGAGTCACCAAGCGATTGAAAGTCGCTGGTGCATTTGAAAGTCCCTGTGGCATAACAAGCCACTCCCACAGCATGCCTCTAGGCGTGATGACCGCTGTAAGCGGAATATCGGACACTCGCATGAGCACCTGATAGTACCCGTCCACCAGGTCTAAGGCACTCTACACAGTACAGCCCGCCATATTGTTCTGGAGGACATCCTTCCGAGGAATCGGAGTTGCATGGGTACAGGAGCTGCATTCAGCTTGTTGTACGAATGCACAATGCGCCACTTTCCGTTCGGTTTACGAACACAAAAAGTGGGAGATGACTGGGGATACTTGCTCTCCCGTACCATCCCTGCCTCTTCTTTCTCCTTTGATGAATGCGTCGATGACGTCGCATTGTTCCTTGTGGAGAGGCCACTGCCTGGTGACGCAGTATTTGGTTCCAGGAACCAAATCGATTTCATGTCGGACTCCCCGATCCGGTGGTAACCCCATCGGCGGGTTGTCACTAATGACATCTCCAAATTCCTTCAGTAAGGAATGCTAAGGGTCATCAGGATCCGCAAGGATCTTGAGACCGCTTCGGGCATTCAATGACTGTTTGGTTTGCACCCAAACTGACTCGTCCATCGTGGATGAGGAGTTCAACTCCTCTTCCGGACGTAATACGACAACCTCGTCGATTTCACCTGCTTTTAAAGCAGTCCCAAACTCGTTTAAGAACATCTCCTCCAACGACAACAGTTCGCCTACCCCAGGCCACCGTTCCAGGCTTAAGCCTTCTGTGATAACACCTGTCACACTATTCAGCATCCGATAGGGCTGCTGACTACTGGCTTCGGGACCCATCCCGACACCCAGATGGGGGGAGTCAATTGCCCCCATCTATTGGAAGCGCCACGCGCCTATCTACAGATGTCTCTACCTCTACCACCGGTGACTCGCCGTTCTCACCTATAACGGCGTCGTCGGAATCATTTCCGACGTGCGAAAGAGACAAACTTCGGGTCGCTTCGCTTGGAAGCGTCTCGCGCTTAACCACAGGGGTCTCTACCCCTACCACTGGAGTCACCTCAGAGGAATCCACCTCTGCCACTGGCAACTCACCAGTCTCACCGTTAACGGCGTGGGGATTAACCGCCTAACCCCCTCGTTAAGGAACTCTTCCTTAACGCCATTGGGAATGATCATTTCAGACATTCCAATCTCTGGTATCTCACGCCAGAATCGCTTTTGCGATCGAGCAAAGGTGGGTTCATGACTCGCCAATGCTTCACCCGACCGCGGGTGCGTTGAGCCAATGGACTTAGACTTCCAGTCTATCCATGGCTCGTGGCGTTCCAGCCACTTCATGCCCAGAATGAGGTCATACCTCGAGTCCAAATCCAGGACTAGGCAACGTTCTAAGATGTCGAAGTCTGCAAACTTCAGCTTAAGGTCAATCGAGACCTTGGGTACAGAAACCTGTACGCCCATCGCAATACGGACCATGACGACATCACCAGAACGTGCCTCTAGGGCCTCGGAATACAGCCGACTCTTCTCAACAGAAGCCCGTCTGACATAATTGGCAGACGCTCCAGAGTCTATCAAGACTCTCCAAGGCTTATCAAAGCCTTTCACCTCAGTAAGGACTACCAGCAAACCTGGCTGGTACACCAACTCGGTGCTAGAAATCACCGCTTCCCTCGGGGATTTGTGCTGTCGTCCCCTACCCTGGGGCTTAACAGCACTGAGGGGTCCCCAAGTAGGTCGCCCCGCACCTACTGGGAGCCGTCGTTTCCCGACGGCTTGGGCCAGGGCTTCTTCGCAACCCTTGGCCCTTTTAAGCGAGTATCTCGCTGGGGGTTTCGCGGACATTTGTTCCGCAGATGATCCGTGCTCCCACAATGGAAGCATCTCAGCGGTCCATGCCGCGGCAACAATGCAAGGAGCTCCGCCTTGAAGCTCTGCGGAAAAGAGTCAGTGTGACTCTTAGCGGAGGTTTCTCCTCCGCTTCGACCTGACTCAGGTCCATGGATTTGGGACCCACCTTAGAGGAACGGAAGTTCCTCTCGGAGTTGAACGCCATCTTGAACGCCTCCCCCAGGGATTGGGGTCGGAATCGGAACAATTCCAAACGTTATGGCCCTTCTCTCAGGCCTCCCATGAAGACGGGGATGGACACATCGTCCGAATACGCTTTCGCGTACATTCCTGCCAACAGGGTCTTAAGTTCCTGGATATATGTCTCCAGGTCCCTAGTGCCCTGACGGCACCTCAGGAACGCCAGTTGATTCTGGAAAACCAGATCAGGCGTTGCGTACATGTCCATAAGCTTCTGCTTAAGGACCTTCCATGTTGGAAACACGTCCTTGACTGATTCCGAGCATGTAAACGCCCATGTACGGGCTTTGCGCGTAAGATGGGTCAATGCAAGTCTCACTTGCAAGTGATCAGCGGTCATGTTCGCTGTGGCGAAGGCCGTTTCGACCTCTCGCAACCAAACATAAATGCTGTCACCCTTCTCTCCGGTGAACTCCTTTATCTTAAACGATAATGGAGGGCGCACCCCCGTGGAATGACCTCCACTACAACTCGCCTCATGAGCGATGAGGGCATTTACCCTTGCCTTTACGGTCTCAAGGCCCTGCTCCACTAGGAGCTTCATGCCTTCTTCCCCCATTAAGGGTAACAGCCTTTTAAAGGCTTCCTGCTGGACGAGGGTCAAACTATCTCAATCGTCCTGATTCATCCTTTGCAGAGGATGCCTAGTCTACCAACACAGGTGTTGATTGACTACAAGTGCTACCAGATGTAGCAGGTGCGTATACGCACGGTGCGGCTAGCGCACAGAGGAAGACTCTTCCTTAAAGCGGTATCTACCGCTACTTAGCCGATACGCCCTTGTAAAGGGCTTAGTAGGAGAGTTCTCCTACTCGGGGCCAAGATTCCCGTGTTGGTTTACGACTTAGCCTTAACGGCTGTATTCCCTTTACGGGATGTAAGTAAATGGGGGGCTCCCTCTTACCTACGACACTCACTGCGCGCGCGACCGGTCGAGGTCGCACGTCCGCAAAATAGAGTGAAATGTAAACTGAATATATTTAATATGTAATTAGCCTAAATTAATTTAAACTAATATAAACTATATGTAATACTAAGTAGAATATTCCTAATTCGTACCTAGCTAAAATGTAGTGCACACACCTGTGTACGACACGTGGATGGCTGACACACCACCACACCAAGGGCCCCTGCCCTGATTGGTTAAAATAACCAAAGGCTCAAAACCTTTCAAACCGGTCAATACTGACCTCAACCGTAGTGTACTCATGTACACCAACACTAAATGTAACTCGAATGTAACCCCGTTACAGGACACATTTAGTAGGTGGTGTACGTGAGTACACTACGGTTGGGGTCAGTATTGACCGGTCCGAAAGATTTTGGACCATTGGTTTTTTTAACCAATCAGGGCAGGAGCCCTTAGGTGGTGGTGTGGCAACCAGCCACGTGTTGGTACACAGGTGGTGTACACTACATTTTAGCTAGGTACGAATTTGGTAAGTTCTACTTAGTATTACATATAGTTTATATTAGTTTAAATTAATTTAGGCTAATTATATATTAAATATACATTCAGTTTACAAAATACTTAAGACTGCTAGGCGCGACCACGCCCGTTCGCGCGCGCAGTGAGTATTGTAGCCTAAGGGAGTTCTCCCTTACGCTACCTCCCTTTATAAGGGAAGCCTTGTTATAAGGGTTTAGCGAAAGCTATCTGTAAACCACCCCGGGAATCTTGGCCCCGATCAAGAGAGTGATCTCTTGATAATCCCTTATACAAGGGCGTATCGGCTAAGTAGCGGTAAACGCCGCTTAAAGGAAAGTCTTCCTTTGTGCGCTAGCCGCACCGTGCGTGTACGCACCCAGCTACAGCCCCTGTCAGCTTGTCGGCCAAAAAATTTGCTCAATGTATCAAAAAGCGGTTGAAACGAAATAGGAGAGAACGTCCAGTGACCCCGAAGCGATGGATCTCGAGCTTCCGACACCCTTTCTCGGACCTCTATCCGAAGGTCAGCGGCACGCAACAATGACGGCGTTTCGCAAGTTTGCTGGAGATGCCTTCGTGCTATGTTCGCGCCAACGAGGTTTACCATGGCTACAAACGACGGGTTTGAAATTTTTGGCAAGGACCGGAACGTTTGTATTAAGTTTGAGCAACATGCACCAGATATTGTGGCTCCACGAGTGTTAGGAGAGGAGTTGACGTTGTGCGGAAAAGTTCCATTTAGCTAACAAATCTTCCCTTCCCTGCCATCGTTGATGACTCGGTTGTTCACAGAGTGGGGTCATCGTGCTTTACGCACCAAAAAACCGAATTTTTCGACAAAATTTGGGATCTTGTGAAGGATGAAGCAGGTTGTGGATTCAAGGGTGACCAGAGAGCATGTGTGTTTGTTGATGGCTTGACATCGTTTGAAGATTATGGTTTACCCGATCACGACCCGATTGACTACTTTGGAGACGCGATTGATGACCACTCGCCTTGCTGGTTAAGCAGGAAGTATATCACGCTGGACACGAAATTAAACGCTTGGACTAATCCATTGTACCAGCAACGTTTGGTAGACCTGCTATTACAAGTGAGCGGGACGACGACGAAGCTACAAAAACTGTCAAAGACACGATTATATTTGACCACTCAATGGCTAATCTCATCCTATCTGGTGTCATCGTCATCGACCCGTCCAGAACTTGGGTGGCTTCAAACGCACCTATGAAACGCAGCATTGGGTCAAATCTCATCCAGGAAGCCTGCGATGGAGAAAAAGGCTCTATTGCAGAAGTTATCATTGATCTATTCATGTACAGATGCCCAGTACACGAAGGAGAGAAGTCTCCCGCCTATCGGAATTCATTATTATCATCTCCAGACCTGGATGCTGCATACGACGCCGCACAAGTCGCTTACGCTGCAAATGTTGATGATGACATTTTTAGTAACAGTTGTTCGGGTCTGGTTACCTTAAAATCTGCTGTTTATGGTGTTGCAGACCAAGTCATAGCACACCACTCACTCAAAATGACGGCATTGTGGAATATTTAAGTTGCGGAATGGGTCTCCTGGCACTCTCGAGCCAGCGCTTCTTGTCGCAGCTTAATCATGTAGACACGTCATTTCGAAATGGCGATGGATTTTTTAGTGACTCAAAGAAACCCTTGAAGTGGTTTGAGTGCCTTTTGTAGCTGACGATTAAATACAATAGCTTGTTGGTATTACAGATGTTAACATTAGAATACTAAAGAGAGAATCTCAAATAGGGAGAAGGTGTTCATAATCCGTGCTACCAATACAAGAGCTGATTCAAAAACACTTAGGTCGCCCCGAGACTGAAACCTACCTCGGTGATGGATGGGAAGGTGAACAAGACCGACATCACCCAGGCGCGCCAGCAAGTATAGACGGAGACGAAACCTTGTGTCACAAAACACCGTTAAAGAAGCTTATCTCGTAAATCAAGGCAAAGTGACCCAGGCATCAGGAAAATGTATTCAACAAGTCAACGCAAAGCCATTCGACCCAACAAATGATCCAGCTGGTTGACGATCCTACTCTCGCCCCAACCAGCCCGAGCTCCGTTCTGGACCTCATTTCTTACCAGTATCCAGTCGCAGAAGCGTTTGAATACACGACCAACGTGACCTCTGCTACGACCTATGGAGCAAATCACGGTATTTAAAGTCAGAACAGCTATTGCTCCGCGATGACAAACATTTTGTATTTTGTTTTTTTGATTTCATTTGATGACTTCCAAAACCCGGATAAACGGGGAAAACGAATAGTTTTTGTCCGCCCCTGACAAATCTGATTTGTCGCCACAAAAAGTAAATATTAATAAGTCGGTTGACCACCAAAACCTTAGGTTGAGAAAACGTACTCTCAGTTTTCACCGCAAAATATCAGTAGTCAATTAACCACTAAAACCTTGTCTCAATTTGTGCGACAAACGGAATTACAGCGGAAAATACACCGTTTCAAGTGGATGCAGCAAGCGCGTTGATCACACCCACTAGTCTTCATGACGATTTTGTGAACATGATGAAGTCTCAAGGTCTCGAAAAGATGGCTACAGAGGTAGGAATTTTGAAGAATGGTGTTCGTGTTGATGCGCCGCCGTCTGCGTCCTCTTTGGCACCACCGTTAACACCTGTGGAACCGACTATCAAAGAGAACACAATCTCAGCTGCGTCATCGTTCGCAAGTCCGTCTTTCACAAGCCCGTGCGTTTCTGCATTTATTGTTTGAAGCCACTAGCTAAAATGAAGAGACTCAAAGCTGATTCTCGTATCCAGGTCACCTGCGCAAAAGAGGAAATATTTGAAAATCAACAAAGGTCTAAGTCATTTTAGTATGAAAGTATGTCAAAAAGTGGAGGAAAAGTACATTACGTCTTACAATGAGGTCGCTGATGAACTGGTGCGCGAGTTCGTCTCGATGCGCCCAAATTATTGCGTACGTTGTCGAAAAACTTGTGGGTATATCCAGCGCTAGATCTTTTCGCGTGTTTTGTAATGGATTACGATGAAAAAAATATTCGCTGTCGTGTATACGACGCACCGAATGTACTGATGGATATGGATATTATTTCAAAAGAGCGCAAGGAAATCCGATGGAAAGGGTTGCCTTCGAACGAACAACATGACATGGAAATGCTTATGGTTTGTCTACGTTGACAGGATACATGTAGTCTTCAAGTTTTCAGCTGAGCGACATACTAACTTAAAGTGGATGCCTCAATAGGCCGAAAGAAATGGACGCATGAAAAACGTGGAACAGAAGAAGCAACATCGTCAAGACCTTTTGGTACAACAAGTTGTGATGAAAACCCTGCTTAAACGAAACACTCAGCGCAAACCAAAAGAGACCGAAGATTCCGCATCTGCCAACATTGTCCGGGACGAAGGGCGAATATTTCTACCATTTATTGCATTGAATACTAGCAAGGACACCGTGATTCAGTGTGAGATGTCGGAAGATCGTGAAGACATATTTTTCAACTTTAGTGCACCATTCGAAATCCATGATGATGCAGATATCTTGCAAAAGTTAAATCTGCACAAAGCTCAGTTTGCTGAGTTGAAGCAAATGGTGCCCGAAAAGCTCCTTTCGTACCTGCCGGCTGAGTGTGAGTTAAAAATCGAATAACATAATCCAGTCTAATAAGCCGCGTGCAATAGGAAACAGTGTTATAGGTGAACTTATTGTGTCTGTTAAAATGTGTAGGGTACTCGAATGGTTTTATCTTCTAGCAAAAAAGGCGTATTTTAGTGCGTGCTAGCTCAATTCTAATTATCATAGCACGTCATGCATGCCACTTGTTTCGGTAACATCCGTCTTTATGTTCTGCCAACCACCACATCAGCGTAGCTGCGCGTTTTGGAGCCCAATTTTGATTCTCTCTCCTGCGATAAGAAGAACCACCTTTCACGTCCGCTCCACGAGTAAATGCCGTCTCCTCGCGCACTTGCTGCATAGGTTTGTGTGAGGCGTTGTCTTCCTTACCGGTCCCGCTGACATAAGAAAAGAAGCGGTATAGGAAAGACTCCAGCATAAGTGGCCTCGCGAATTGTCTCGACTTTTGTTGGAAAGGTAATCTGTTAAGGGCACGCCTATTGCCACATACGCTTTGCTTATTGCCACATACGTTCTTCCTATTGCCACATACAAATTTTATATCAGATATGATTTTTGAAACAGCTTTTTTGTCCGCCGGTGGTGCGCGGGTGCCACGTGAAGATAAATTTGTCCATGATAAATTTGTTGAGACGAAAATTTGGTCTCAACAAATTTAACCTCGCGGATAAATTTGTTTGGCAATTGATATCCGTATCCCCCCCAAATTACTACCCGTACCCCCCCCCCCCTCAATTATAGGCATATCCCCCCCCCCAGTATGAACCCTTTGGTACAAACATATCGGATCAGTGCGACGTTTTTTTCGAAACAAATTCCGAAATAGTTGAAAACCTTGTTTTTATTTGGCACGAAATGGAGCAATGCGCTCTGTCCTAGTTTATTCTCCATTAACTTTATCAGAGCGTTGCCAAATATGATAAGATAGGGCTCAATGTCTCTTTTCCACATCTTTTCATCCCACGACACTTTGCTCATTTTCGTTGCGTCTTCGTCGTACACAATTGTTCCACTAACTCGCCTTCCTCGACGCCTAAAATATACAAATACGTCTGCAATTGCGCAATATCGTACCTCGGCAGGGGCGTCAAGAATCGCTTGACTCGATTCTTCACTTCAATCACTTTTTTATCAGTTCGTGTAACAGGACTGATCCTGTTACAGGCTTACACTGTATTTTGCGAGGAAGCGCGCAATACAATTAGGGCAGGATTAGTTGGTAACAACTAATCCTATAATAAAAGTAAATATATTAATATTCACTTGTGGCTTAGAACGCAAAATTAAGAGTGTTTATTTAATGGGTGGTTTAAAGGCTAATAGTATAGTAACTAACTAATTAATATAATAATCTCAAGTCTTTAACTAACTGTACTATTAGTTAACCTGCAAGATTCGGT
>CM047581.1:9381111-9426777 GCA_026184515.1 Peronosclerospora sorghi | reverse complement strand
GGCCAATAATAATTCTTATTTTGGCCAATCATGGGTGGCACTTGTTGGTCGGAATTTCTCATTCACCAACTGATTGACCATCGACTCGATGGTCAAGACACACGGCGGCGGCGCTCTAAAGAGCGCTGCTGAAAACAATGAAGGAACTTCTTCCTCCGCCTCAGCACTAGGTGCTGAGGTGTTGAGTGACAACGGTGGCGCTGCATTAGCAGCGTCAACTACGTAAAGGTCGGAAGACGTACCGTCTTCGACCACAGATGCTGCTAAGGCGGAATCTGACAAGAAACAGGGAGATGTTGCTAATGCAACATCTCGCACGATGGCAACTTCCGAATGGCGTGTTGCCAAGAGGGCCATGTTCGGGAGTTCTGACTCCGAACAAAGTGATGGGGATACAGATGTCCCCACTAAAGGATCTAGCGAGTCGAAACTCGCTAGGTGCTCATCGCCTAACAGCAATGACGACTCTGGTGTCGCTGCCAGCTATGACAGCGACAATGATTATCACAGGTGGTTGCGGGAACGCAGAGCCCCACCTGGACCAAGTACTTCTCCACGTCGGGGTGATTTAACCCCTGCGCGTGGTGTTGAAGCAGGCGGTGCTCCGCCTGCTAAAAGATCTCGAACAGAAGAGGCGCCTGCCGCTTCTAAAGCGTATCATCGTACGGAACCACATGTTCCGTACAGAGTGGGGTTTTAGACCCCTGGCTGGGCTATTGCCCCCAACATGGCGGTCACCGTAAACGGGACTGCCAGTATACGTTGTTCGATATCAACGTGCTGGATGACTCCAAAGACAGCCAGTCACGTCGATTCGATCGAAGTACAGACGATAGGCGTCTGTACTTTATTGACCTCTTTTTCCAGGTTCGATATTATTCGAGCCGGAAAGGGTCAAGGAAGAACAGGGACGATAAAGACGCCATGACTCAGAGTTGGAATGCTTTTTTTGACAACTACAACAAAAGCCCAGATGATTAAGTGAATAAAGATCACGTAATGCGCGAGCGCTTTTTAAAGCACTCACGAACAGGCAAAATGGAATACATCCATTTTGCTTGCATCAAAGAAGGGTTAAAGTGTGGTGTCCCTTCTCACCTCGTTTGCCCGCGGTGTCCGCAGGGCGCTCCTCGTCTGTCAGAGGAGGAGTTGCGGGGGTACGGTGGCTTTTCCGTACCCGCCAAAATTCAGGGTTTAATTGATATCCTGAATGCATCAAAACCTACTGTTGATGCTACTTCGCATTATGAGTTTGAGAATTCTTCTCAAACTCAGTCAAAAGGTCTGGAGCGTCGGCCCTCAGAACCTCAATCGGCTCCCAAGAGTCGAACTCTTGGGGATATCCCAGCCAGCGTACCAAGTACTCGGTACGCTGCCCCTTCTTCAAAGGCACCGAGCGCTTCAAGATCAAGCGCTCGAGGATATATCGCTTATTCCCCTGATTATCAATCGGGGGCGGCGGAGGTTGAGAATTCCCTCGCCGCTGTTGTTGCGGAGCATGGTTCTTCGCTCCGCAAGCTCGAGGAGGGTTATTCCTCATTGAGCAGCGATATGTCTCACTGTGTGAAGACATATCGGTCTCTTCGAGAGGATGTCCACGACATCCTCGGGGCGCACACTGCCCTCCAGCAGAAGAATGATCTTCTGTACATTGAGCTTTCTCGCTATAAGAGAGAGCTCGATCGGCGCACGGCTGATCTCGATCAGTCGAAGGCGGAAGTAACGACTCTCCGCTCTGCTCATCAACGGCTGGAGGCCGATCACAAGTCTCTCTTGGGAGACTTGGAGAAGCACGGCATCTTCAGTGGTTCTGCGTCTCGTCGTAAGACGAAGACGAGTGATACGGCTTGAGCCGCCCAACATAGAATGTTGGGTGAAGCCGCATTGCTGTGGGAATGTCTAAGGTATAGGCATTCCCCCGAATCTCTTGGACCTTGAAGGGTCCAATGTACTTAGGAAGCAACTTCCGTGTAGGGAAGTTGCTTATTGCATGCGTAGGCAAATTAGTAGTAATTAGTAATACTAATTCACCTTTAAGAAAGGAGTTCTTGTTCTTCCTTCCTTGTTTATCTGCATTTTGCTTCTGCTTATCAAAAGCAGAGGCAAGTGCATCCTTTACAGAACGTATTACAGCTTGGCGCTGTAATACGAATTCATCTACTGCTTTATCAGCAGTAGGTACATTGTCCTCGTTGTCTGCAGCAATGGCTGCAGACACATATTCATCATATGCAGCTTCAGTTTCAATTGAAGCTGCTTCCGCTTCTACTGTACTTTCAGTAGAAGGGCCATCGTTTTGTTCACAAGTTGCAGTTGCAACTTGCGCATTGACTCGCTCAAAATTTGAGCGGGTCCCTCCCCCACTTATATTTGGCGTACCGCCAAGTAAAGCTGGGGTTCATGGATGCCTTAAGGCATTCACGTAGAACGGTGTATGCTTAGTTGAAGCATGCACCAAATTGTTAATCGCGAATTCAGTGAGTGGCAGGTGGTCACTCCACTGTTCAAAGGCATGTGCGTATGATCGCAACATGTCTCCGAGAACGCGGTTAACCCGTTCCGTCTGCCCATCCGTTTTCGGATGGTCCGCAGTTGACATCTTCAACTGGGTTCCCAACAATGAGAACGTTTCTTGCCAGAAACGTCCTGTAAATCTCGGATCTCTATCCGAGACAATGTCTTCCGGCATTCCATGCAAACGGAATACCGTATCAACGAATATCCGCGCTGTTTGAGCGGCGGTTACGTTCTCTGATACTGTAGTAAGATGTACCATCTTACTGAAACGGTCTACAAAGACCACTTCCGGTCTTCCGACTATTGTCGGGTGGAAGACCGAATACTTAGTCCATTGAAATGGACTTCCAACACTCTGTCGGAACCGGCAGATATTGCAGAGGAGCCTGTGCAGACTGCGCAGGCTTAACGCGCTGGCAAATCTCGCAAGCGCGTACGTATTTCCGTACCCACTTGTACTAGTTTCGCCAGTAAAAGTCACGTGCGATAGAAGCGTATGTCTTCTCTCGACCTTGATGCCCCGAAATCGGGGCATCATGATACTCAAACAAATTTGATGTTTGAGATCATCGTCGTTTGGAACGACGATGCGACTTTCATCTTTTTTGGTCTGTGCTGTAAAGCAGCAGACCATCGTGCAGTCGATATCGATGCACGAAAGCGCGGAGGAGCTCTGGGAGTTCGTCGCGCTTCTCACTTTATTGATTACTTAAGTAATCAATTAACAGACGTTTCTCCTCGTCTGTTTTGTACGCCTCGCGTACTTGTCGTATAATTGACGACGACAAAGCAGTGCAATGGATCGCGTTTGCATTGGCCCCTTCGGTCACGGACGGTTTCGTCTCGTAATCGGGCCTTCGTGATAGCGCATCCGCTATCACGTTCAACTTTCCGGGTTTGTATTCAACCGTAAAGTTGTACTCAGCAAAGAATGACAGCCATCGAGCCATTCTTTGAGAAATGTGTGGTGAATTCACGGCCGTGCGTAGTGACGCATGGTCTGTGTAAACCACAACCGGTCTATCTCCCAATAGATAGATCCGAAACTTAGCCAGTGCGTACTTCATGGCAAGGAGTTCCTTTTCATGAACTGGATAGTTACGCTCGGCTGGGCGCAACTGACGCGATTGATAGCAGTTTACGCGATCACGATCATCGTGATCACGCTGCATCAAAGCACAGCCGATAGCGAAATCGCTCGCGTCGCAAACGACGTCGAACGGACGCTCGTTACCGGCTATAGCCAAGACAGGCGCTTCAGTCAAGCTTTGCTTGACTGCATCAAAAGAATCTTGACATTGGGTATCCCAATGCCATTCGACATCTTTCTTAATTAATTGAGAAAGAGGTCGTATTAGCCCAGCATAGTTGCACGAATACTTGTGCAAATATGTTGCCAACCCAAGGAACTTTCGAAGTTCCTTAACGTTGTTTGACGTAGGCCATTCAACGATCACCCTGATCTTTTCTGGATCAGACCTCACCCCGTGCTTGCCTACAAAGCATCCAAGAACGGGTATCTCAGGTGCACCAAAGGTGCACTTCTTTAGATTTGCATAGATCTTATGCTTACACATAAGCTCCAACACTCGACGTAGATGTTCCCTATGGACATCTACATCGCTTTTATCGTGTTCACCCTTACTATGGATGAACACGTCATCAAAATAACTCGGTGCGAATTCTCGCACCGGGCGTAATGGATGCGTTACGCATCCGTTAAACGTAGCAGGGGCATTTCGAAGCCCCTGTGGCATAACAATCCACTCCCAAATCATTCCGCTTGGGGTGCTTACCGCCGTGAGAGGGATATCCTTCTCACGCATTAGGATTTGATAAAATCCATCTCTTAGATCGAGAGCACTAAAGATGGTGCTCCCGCACATGCCATCTATGATGACATCTTTTCGCGGTATCGGCGTCTGCGCCGGTACCGTCGCTTCGTTCAGCTTGTTGTAAGCGTGAACGATTCTCCACCCACCTGTGGACTTTTTCACACAAAAGGTGGGGGTAGAGTGCGGTGAGGTAGACTCCCTCACTTGGCCTGATTTACGACGAGCTTCGAAAAACTCGTCGATCGCTTTTACCTGATCGCGCGGCAACGGCCATTGCCGCGTAACACAATACTTCGTGCGTGGCACGAGGTCAATCTCATGACGAGTTCCCTTATCCTTAGGGAGCTCGCTAGGTACTTCTTCTGGGAATACGTCAGCGTATTCTCGAAGTACCTCATAAAATGGGGAGGTCGCTTTAAGCGACTCCCAGCTCTGCGCTTCAAAGCGCTGAACTCTCGTTTGATCATTGGGAATCTCTTTCCCAATGTTTTCCACTTGTAATGTGGATATTCGTTCACGAATATCCACTACATCATCTGTTGCAACGATGATACAGATCTGTTCGATCTGACCATCGTGCAAGTTTCTCATAAACTTCTTCCAGCTTAGCGCTGGAAGAGCCATCACCTCCGAACCTTCTTTCGGAGGGTGTTCCATCAACAGAGACTGGGTAGCTAATCCGGTCTCCGTTTGCGTCAAGACGTTGATCGTCTCGACGGAACTGCCCATGCAATCAGACGCACTCGCCTGATTGACTGCTACACGGTGATTACGATTCACCGTGTGCAAAATACTCATCATCATGGTGGCCACTGCCTACCATGGAATTTTGGCGATCCGATGTGCTCGTTTGATCGGCCGCCTTTTCTGCGACACGGTGGTCTTTATCACCCGTGTTCATGGCTAACGCAACGTGGTGGGCACTGGCCACCACGGAGTTGTGCTCACGATTGCACTCGATCGTGAGTCAATCTCATCAACACGGAATTCTTTCGTCGTGTTGGAACCTTCGGTCGCACAGTGGGTGTTTCCCACTATGGATACTATTTCATTCTCACGGTGGGTGTTTCCCACCGTGGATATAACTTCATTCTCACGGTGGTCTTTATCACCTTGAAATGTTTCTCTCCAACACGCAACGACTCTTCTGTTGCGTGTGGTAGTCCCTCTGGACTCTCACCAGCGGAGGTACCTTCCGCTGATCGTGTCAGAACAGACCTGGTGGCGCCATCGCTATCCACCAGACTGTCTGACGCTGCGGTTGTATCCTCTGATACAGCCGGATTACACACAGGGTGATCAGATCCTGTGCGTCCGCCGCAGTCGATCGATAGGTTAACCCAGTCGATCGAAGGTTTAAACTTGGACATCCATGGGATTCCAAGTATCACATCGAACTTGTCATCTAAATCGAGGACGATGAATTCATCCTCGAATGACAGTTCATTCAACTCGAAGCGTGTTTTAATCACACGCTTTGGAATAGTCACGGTTGCACCTGTTGCTAACCGGACTGACAACATACTTCGTGGGGTCTCTACCTCCACGAAGTTCAACAGCGTTAGACTCTGAGTTATAACGAAATTGTTTGACGCTCCTGTGTCAAACAAAGCTCGCATGGGGACATCGCTACCGTGCGGCTTAACCTCCAGGGTGATAAGAGGCTTTCCATCACCCTGCACCTTTTGACAGGACATAGTCCCGTCTGGGGCTATTACCCTCACATGCCCTATGTCGGCATGTGGGATAACATTCCCAGTAGGGCGCCCCGCCCCTACTGGCGATTCTCGTTTTTGCACCAACAGGGTGATGTCCCTGTTGGTGTCGCCGTGCAGCGGACGGTTCCGTCCGCTGACTGCGTGGCACCGGACGCGGTGCCATATACTCATGGGCAAAATGCCCCATTTTCGCGCATCTATTGCAGCGAATATTCTTCTTAAATTTCGGTTGCTTCGTGTTCGAAGCAACCGCAACCGATAAGTCCATCGGCTCTGGACCTTCACCGCCCATGCTCTGGCGCGGGTGGCTGTTTCTTGAGACGAAGTGTGAGCTTCGTCTGCCTGACTGCTGATTGTTGACATGCCGTTGCGGCATGTCAAAAGCGAAGGTCTGTTGAGCCCTTCGGCTGTACCCAGCATGCGATGACGCTGATCGCATGCTGAACTCCTCACGGATGCTCATGTCAATGGCATCCCTTAGAGTCTCTGGCGGGTGCCGGTAGAGACTCTGTTTGACGGGACCATCATTGAGTCCCTTCATGAAGCCAGTGACCTGCATAGCAGGGGCCACCGGCTCATACACAATATTTGACAGCAAATATTGAGTCTTCTGAGCGTAAGCTTGCAGGTCAAGCTTACCTTGCCGGAGTTCCATGAACTCCTGCCGACTACTTAGCTCCATTTCTGGAGCTTTAAAGTTGAGCTTTAGCTCAGCTTTAAATTCCTTATAAGTAAGGAACGCAGAGTCATCAGTGGCTCTGCGACTCATCGCCCATGCCCTGGCTCTGCCGCCTAGACATGTTGTGGCGAAGTACGCCTGTTGACGTTCGTCAACAATATTTTGCGCAGAGCTGGGATCTTCCACCTCTGCGAACCATCTACGAAGGGGCTAGCCCCCTTCACCGGTAAAGGGCGGTACTCGCGCCTTTACCACTTCAACGCTATGGGTTGCAGGTGCAGTTGCAGTCCGCGCTGCCTCTGGCGCGGGCCGTTCTGACTTTTCTAGGTGGTTTCGCCTAAAGCGGTTCACCACCTGTACCACTTCCTCTGGAGACTTACTCTTGAGGAAGGTAATGATGTCGGTCCCCATAGACCGAATCATTTCCGCCGTCGCGTCTTTACTACGCGAAGAGAAGTGAGGGAAGTGTTTATTCACCTCTTCCAGCGTTCTTTCTCGCTCGGCAGCCGACATGTCTCGCGACATGATGCCGAGCGGCTCTTAATCTTCGCTCCGCTAGTTAACTAGCAGAACGGAACTGTGGTCGTGAAGACGGACCACAAAGTGCTACCAGGTGTAACAGGACTGATCCTGTTACAGGCTTACACTGTATTTGTGCGAGGAAGCGCGCAATACAATTAGGGCAGGATTAGTTGGTAACAACTAATCCTATAATTAAATATATTAATATTCACTTGTGGGTTAGAATGCAAAATTAAGAGTGTTTATTTAATGGGTGGTTTAGAGGCTAATAGTATAGTAACTAACTAATTAATATAATAATCTCAAGTCTTTAACTAACTGTACTATTAGTTAACCTGCAAGATTCGGTATTTATACCGAATCGACTTTTCCTTCTTAGATTATAATAACTTAGAATCTCTTATTTAAATTTCAGACAACGCGTATGAAATTAAACTGTAATATTCTAATTTGAATATCTATTATGTAATGGCACCCCAGTACAGTTCGGCTATCAACTTTTCCGCCCAGGAACAGGTTCGAGGTGGCAATCGTGGCCACTTTTTTTCTTGAAAAAGACCAGATTTTGGTCCTTCACCACCAGTTGTCGCCGTGCCGCGTACCGTTCGGTACAATTCGTCTCGTGTTTCACACCAAAGCCTTTGTACATTGTCGACGTGATCAAGTCAACTACTTCCGCCTTAATCTTCGCAGGTGTCGTCGGTGGTAACGAGTGGACCACTTTGGCTTGGGCCTGCGCCACTTGGTCGATCGGTTCCGCTCTCGACGCTTCGTGTACGAGATCCTTGATCGCTTCCGCGGGTCCAAGTTCCTGGACAATGCCATGCAGTTTTTCGTCCGGGCTCGTACTTGGTAGCGACAGTTGCTCTCGTAAGTCCACAACTTGAGACGGATGGGTACGAAACCAGACATTGAAAAACACTTCTTCGATCTTACTGTATGGATTTAAAGCGCTGATAACGGGCACTCGCTCGCAAAGATCAATATATTACGTCCGCGTCTTCGCATGATTGGCACGGAATTAGAAATGTCGAAATCCCGTTCGCACGGACGACATGATTGGACGTAATAGAGATATGCAATGTACGTGATTCCAGTTTTGGGGGGGATACGGGTAGTAGTTTTGGGGGGGATACGGGTAGTAATTTGGGGGGGGATACGGATATCAATTGCCATTTGTTTTGTCCTGGGTGGACAGACTACTTTTGTCAAATCGATTTATCCGGGTTTTGGTAGTGATCGATTGGCCGACAAGCTGACAGGGACATGCATGTTATTTCCGCAAAAAGCGAGGGAATGCATGGAATTTTCCCTTTTTTTAATGGCTAAGGGGTCTCGACCCTAAACCGTTCGATTTGGGCACCATGCCAAAAAATGGTCGTCCCGAATTTCGGATGAAATCGTTCTCCGAAATCACTCAACTTTGAAACCCCCTATTATGTTTTCAATTATTGATTGATTCTTTAAAGATGATATCAAATTTGATTTTGCCGCACATGGAGTCCACACCACGCCCTCGTCATGTGTCCTTCACTGGCGCCGACGTCATTGAATACGATGCAGCACTAGCTCCCGTCGTGAGACTTTGCGGTGTTTTCTCACACTCAGTAGATGCTGAGCTCGAGTGTAGGGCGAGGGGTTTAGAGTGCGTGAAACAAGTAACAACACAATATGTAGAGGAATTGCAGCAGCTTCTACGTCTGCATGGTTTTGAGCCAATGAGTAACGATCTCACGGAATTGCAGACGCAGCGTCAAGTCGTCGACTTGTTAAACGCTTGGTCCTTAAACGTTGCCATTGCTGAGACCCACGCTGATGTGTTGAATCCTGTGACTCTACGCCGTGCACAGTTGGCAAAGAAACAGCTCGAGGGACGCGTAGATGACGATTACGTATTTGGACGTCGATTTTTTTCCGTATCTACGTATGTGGAAACATTAAGCAGGGAAGAGCTACTAAAAACAGCAAAAGACCGGAAAATAGAATTACCGCAGATGAACAAGCAGGAGAGATCTGCTGTGAAGGTTCTGGGTAAAGAGTTAGTGGGATTCCATGGGACAGCTCAGGGATGTCCACTGAAATCGTTAACGCTGAGACAGTTGGTGACAGAAGCAAAGGCTAGAGAAGTGCTGTTAGATGATAAAAAGGAGAAGAAAAGCAAGCGAGCATGGGTGACTTTGTTGAAGCCGTTGATTGCAGGAGAGGTCCGTGCATCCAAGATCCGAGAGCAAGAGGAGAAGATGTGGCGAGAAAAGATTGTGCAAGTGCTGGAGCTTGAGATGAGGAAAGAGCAGCAACTGCGTATTCTACAGCTCATTAAGGCAATGACGCAACAAGCAACAAAATCTGCTGATGAGAATCAAGAATGCACTGAACCAGAAGATGATGATGCTATCATGCGTCAGGAAAAGATTAAGGACTGTAAAAATGTATACGAGGGAAGCGATAAAGCGCGTGCGTTTTTGAGTACTCTAGCCACGACCTTGCGCATACCTTTTGAGCATGAAGATATTATAGAATGAGATCAGGGCACTATATCGCAATGTTGTTATGGATGCAGTGTAGCATTACTTAAATCAATGCACCACGGGGCAAAGTCGACGCAGAAAGTCGACAACCTGTACGTTTTGGTCAGATAAGGTTGTAGGTAGTACACGTCGATCTACCCCAATAAGCCAAGGACAAACTCGAATCAGCATTTGAGCGTGAAGACGCGCTGTTTAATTTGGTGCTTAAAGTAATACAAAGGACGGCGACCATTCACTGTTGAAACCAATCCAGCGGTCGTACCTCTCACCCATAGGGGACAACCTCAACCAAAGTGTCTCCGCTTCACAGACGCATGTCAGTGCTAAAGCTGTCGTCGCAAGCTGTGGAGGATTTTGGAGCTAATGAGGCTGACCGAGATGCTAAACCTGCTATTACACTGTTCGGTGTCCAAAACAATCACGGAAAGAACAATTGCGAACACGTCGGGGGAATCTAAAAAATCGAGCAAAATGAGGCAGTTTCAACAAGGCTTAGCTGTTCCGGTACCGACAAGAATCCTGAGCACTTGGAACCTTAGTCGACCTGTCGCCATATTCACACAACAGATTTCGTTCCAACACTTCCGTTTCAATCGATAAATGTTGGCTCCGGGCAATTCCC
Organism: Peronosclerospora sorghi; assembly: GCA_026184515.1. Taxonomy (NCBI): domain Eukaryota; phylum Oomycota; class Peronosporomycetes; order Peronosporales; family Peronosporaceae; genus Peronosclerospora; species Peronosclerospora sorghi. The sequence goes on along the minus strand of CM047581.1, from coordinate 9,416,356 downwards.
GCTTCATCTGTGCGACATGAAAACTTTTGGTCTTAATGAGCAGATCCTTATGATACAGAGCTTCTCTCCGTGGTGTTCTGCAAGTGTGACACCTTCCTAGATCACCCAGACAGAAATTCCAACGAGTGACCCAATCCCGTATCCGACCTGATCGGCAAGGGCATTTGCGTCAAGTTGAGTGTATGCGTGTGCAAGGTGAGCGAACCTTACAGTTCCACCCAGATTGGCAGCTTTTTTACAGTTAGAATTTCCGGATGTGAACATTTGGGGCTTAGCATAAGTTGGATTACAACTGATAATCTAAGCAGCATATTGCAGTATACCGCCTATAAAATCATAAACCGCATGAAAACACAAAACCGGGCCATGTTAGTGATTGGCTGATGAATTCGTTGGATTTTCAGTTACTTGATTGATTGTTTTGCCTCGCTTATTTCTCTCAAATCACCGGTTCTTTGCAAATCCTTCCAATCTTTTACATTTACCACCACCATCAGTTAAGTTTACGCGAACTTCCCGTTAAATTGTCGTTCAAAAAAACGAAGTTCACACTTATTGGATGCAGCACCAAACATTGATTTAAACTCCATGAATAATCTTACAACGGGTAGTTCTGATTTAGCGACAAAGCCCACCAACTCCGCAGTTGGTTGATCAGGACACAAGTGAGCGAGGAAACTGGGGTCGACCCAGAAGACTGAGGACATGCATGGGCACGACCCAGGGCCGGGAAGAGTGCCTCCCGACCTGACTACCACACGGGATACACTAACCAGGGTGGTAGGGGGGGGTAGGCAGCAAGGCGGAGGACAACCTCTCGATGAGGTTGTACCGGAAAGTCAACTTTCTGATTCGGAATCAGAAGGTAGTGGAAGCGTACGCTGTCGACGGACAACCCCAGCGACTCAAGCCAATCCGGACGGAACGAGTCTGGCAGCAATCGTGCTAGGATCATCGCTGAGATGCACCGCCACCGCTGCCCAGACCGTTATCGACGGGGAGGGGAGGACTGAAGGGGTGGTCCAGTCGATGTGTACTCTCAAGATGTCGGTACAAGAGATGGATGCGGGCCAAGTATAGGCCACGCTAGAACACGGGATGTGGGAGGCGTAAGCACGACGGCCTTGCTTCAAACATGGAAACATCTGATCCAGCAACTTTTCGTATGCATTTTCAACAAACAACTAAGCAAGAAGAAACATTTTACATCTGCGAGACTGGATCGGAAACGATTACCAAAGGTGACTGCCAAGGAGACAGACAAATTACTGGAATTATATGAAATGATCGTTATTCAATTGGATCAGACGTGGACGAGATGAGGTTAACGAGTGGTAAAGGCGGTGGAGCAGACGTGGGCTTCGAAGCAATCATTGACCACCTTACTACAGCGTGAAATTGGCCAAGTCGCGTCCACATTGCGGAAAAATTAGATGGGCCTCCACCACCATTACTACGATGGGCAGACAAGGCTCAGGGTCAACAGCAGCAAGCGGAGCAGCACAAACATAAGCAATTTCAACGCCCCTTTATGTTTTTAACGCATGCGTACTCCCCGGAAACAATCAAGCGGCTGCGATCTGTTTGTGAACAACAGTTTCGTTGGTGCATGAATGAAGACCTACGTGACGGCACAGAATATGAATGGTTAATCGTTAAAGGACTTGCAGAAGGAATGATCGTAGCACGCTCTTTGCCACAGTTCCTACGGAAGATAATGACCATGGATGATAGGCTCCGTCTAATGCAGACGCTACGGGACCAGGTAGAAGTCTGCCTCGTGATGGAGCTGAATGGAGAAAACGAGATTAAGGAAGCATTTATAAGCACCCGGATATTGCAGGAGAGTATTGCCACAGCGGCAACAGCAAGAGGCAACGGGACAGCTCGCCTGTGGGAAATGGTGGCGCAGGTAACAACAATCAGTTACGACAAGCCGAACCACAAAATCTATTTCTTCTTTCCTACCAGAGAGATAGCGAGACGATATGTCGGGGTCGTGGTACCTTTCTTGAGGAAAGATCTTCGCCTATCCAACATGCACAACGATGAGATAGATAACCCGGGTGATACGGAGGCCACATGGAGACGACAGAGCGAGGCTCAAGGATCGGACCTACCGTTACAAGGCGTTTATACTATGATTATCCGGAATATTTCCAGGATGGTGGATATGACTAAGGTACATATGTTGCTCAAGCATCATATCCACTTACCTTTCCATTTGGAAAACATGTACACTGGAGGACCTTTCTCCGGGACATCTACGGAATCGAAGGTGGTATGTGAATCAGTGGGATGTCCGGAAGGTATGCGCGGAAAGCTGAGAATCGCCTGGGGCGAAACAATATTCAATATCGAGCATCCCACCATGCGGGGAAGAAAACAGTGCGCACGCTGCGGTCAACCGGACCACCAAAATCATAGCCTGTACTACAGATTTGCAACAATTGCTACAGGAAAGATGCATAGTCATCACTACAAATGGGATTGGGGAGCTCAAGGCCCCCGCATCGAATTTCACTAGTATGGAACAACCTCGTACTGAAGTAGCGGCGAACCGGATGCAGTGTAGTCAGGCAGACCATATCAGCGCGGGTAAATTAGGACAGCAGGAAGTACCGCCTAAGGAAGAGCCAACTCCTGCGGTATCGGACATCCAGGAGATAAAGGAACCCGCCACACTCCAATTGGAGGAGAAGGGCGTGAGCGTCCAACACGCGGGACCACTAAAAGCAACTTGGATCACAAAGGAACCCTTACGGAGACGTAAACAAGGCCACGCTTTACAGGCTAACAAAGGTGGAACCACCGAGGCCGGCCAAAAGAAAGGGGTGGAAACACCAACAGATGAGACAGATGGTCCAAGACCTCCTGTATTAAAAGACACTTCAGGAAAAGTGCAGCGAAAACCGACGAATTCGGAAGAAGTGGAGCTTGGAATGCAAGAACATACGGCCAAACAAGCGATTATATCGACACTAGCGTCTTTGGATGAGGTTGAAGGAACAGTGAGATGGAATAGAGTCACATGGCAACGGTCACGACCCCAGAGGAAGATATCCCAAATAGCCCTGGCCTTCTCAGAGATGGGGTTTACACCAGTGCGGACACCGGCGACCGGGAACTGTCAATCATACGCGATAGCACAGGCACTGGCGAGCTGGATAAATACCCACAGATACTAGCGACCCTGGCCGAAAACGTGAAAGCCGGAGGCCGAGTCAGAGCACTGATCGATTTCGAGAGGAAATTCCCGGCCGGGATTCGCAGACATTGACAGTGTTGGGGCGGGGTCACACCAAAATGTCTGCCAAGGTATCATCACAGGAGTTCCGGCAGTATCTAAGCGATTATTCATTCAGTGGTTCCATTCTAAAGGACTTCGTACCGGATACGTCATGGGGAAGCAATGACACGCTAGCAAGTATTTGCGCGATGCTACAACGAGATATTTTCGTGGTAAACACATTACCAGGAGGAGTGGCATACGGGGCGGTACACTTCCTCCCTGAGGTGCGCACCATCAACTCTCTAACATACAGACATAGTGGCGAATACACACTAGTACTGGATGAGTGTGTTCAACAAGTCCATGATATGAAGAAGCAGGCAGAGAACGGTGCACAGCAGAGGCCGTTGATTCTACACTTCGAAGAGGCGCACTACGCTGCCTATTTGCACGGACAAAGGGGAGGATACAATACCGCCGGAACAACTATACAGGACGTAGACATGTGCAGAGTGCCGGTAGAAACATGCGATATAGGGTCACAGTCTACTGAACGCCCAGATGTGCTGATGGAATCTGTATGCAAACTCACCCCGACAATGCCGTCGGCACCCCATACTAGTGGTCATGATCCATTACCAAGAAGGGAAGGAACCAAGCTTCAATGGTCTGAACTAGAGACTGAAGGGGAAGAACAGATCTGGAAGAATGCCTGGAATAATCTAAAGGCATATTGGACTGTCCACACATGGGTCGAATTTCCGATGGTAACCGCAACAAGAATGACATGGATGTAATCGGCCAAGCGGGAGGCGAATCAACTATTACACTTGCTAAAACGACTCGAGGAGGTCCCAAGATCTTAGATCTAGTGGACGAAGCAGTCTGAACCAACTCACGGTATCATTTCGAGAACAGTGCTGGTACGCGGTGATAGACCTCGGGAAACGAGGAGCATGTGAAGGAATCGGAGCGGTGTGGTTTGGGGATTGGGAAAGTCGGGTCTTCAGTGTTCCAACCTCGCAATTAAAGGCGCCCATATGAACAGTACAACATCGTGGGAGAAGATCCGGCAAGTGCAGTATGGCCAGAATAAATTAATTCGATTATGTGCGCCAAAACACACTACGACTTTGGCACGGAACATCCTTTGTGCGCATCTGTTTGGTAACAACAGGCTCAGTTACTAGGCGCAGAATTTTGGCCTATCGATTCGATCATCACATTTGTAGCCGGTACGTATACGCACGGTTCGGCTAGCGCACAGAAAAAGGCTTTCATTAAAGCGGCGTTCGCCGCTACTTAGCCGATACGCCCTGATTAAGGTCTTAGTAGGAGAGAGCTCTCCTACTCGGGGCCAAGATTCCCGGGTTATTTTACTCTAGCCTGTACTAGTGCCTTAACGGCAAGGCTCCCTTACAAAGGGTGTAGCTAAGGGGAGGGATCGCTCCCCTTACGCTACGGCACTCACTACACGCACGACCGGTCGAGGTCGTGCGTCTGTACTAAGGAGTGAAAGTAAAACTGAATATATTTAATATGTAATTATTTAAACTAATATAAACTATATGTAACACTAAGTAGAATATTCCTAATTCGTACCTAGCTAAAATGTAGTGTACACACCTGTGTACTGACACGTGGATGGCTGACACACCACCCCAAGGGCCCATGCCCTGATTGGTTAAAATAACCAAAGGCTCGAAACTTTTCAACCCGGCCAATACTAACCTCAACCGTGGTGTACTCATGTACACCAACACTCAGTGTTACCCGAATGTAACCCCGTTACATCTTTTCCCATCAAGACTATTGCTTACGCAATAATCAAAATTTTGTTGGAGAACTCCAACGCCAGTTCCCCTGGCCATCCATATGTACACCTCTAGTGGTGCTATGGCGTCTCCTCTAGAAGAGGTAGACTATCCGAAAACTCGGACGTGGATGCCTTTGGGGATACCTCCCCAATGGTAAGCCGCTCCGACAGCGCCGAACGGCGTTTTCGGCAGCCTAACCCCTTCCCCACACGTGAGAAAAAATGAACTAACCAGTGCGGCACCCCTGCCCGTATCGGATGATACATCCGAATCGCCAAAGGCTATCATCACTAATGAGCTGGACGAAGCTCAAGACACCCAACTTGCCGCACAGGCACTAAGGGCTGCGTTGCGCGCCCCCAAACGCCCGTCAAGGGTGGCTTATAATTTCGATGGTCCTCGTGACCTTCCAAAATGGGCCATGCATTTGGTAAGGACTAGTCTAGCGTCCTATACCCCTGGCCCCGCGGCTGAACAGCCGTACCAACGCGAACGCCGTGAGAAACTCCGGCAACAACTGCTTACACAAAAGCAGTTCACTAGCGTCTCGTACCGAGAGCGCTTAAACAGTAAGGCACAAGGTTCCCTTGTTGAGAACCTCCGCGAGGTTCCTTTCGTTCTTTCTCCGGGAGAAAGTGCCGATGATGCAGAGAAGAAGTTCCGCGCTTGGGCGGAAGGGGAGAAGCTTCTCCCCAGCTTCGATGAGCTGCATGCCAGCTATTCCCGTCTAAACATTTGGGTGGGGAAGGTGTTGCGCCTTACATTTTCCAAAGCTAAGGCGATGGAGCAACTTCGTGCTCCGTATCGCACGTGCTACGCTAGCGCCCCTGTCTCTACCCTGGTGTCCGGAGACAGTGTGGTCGCCACATCTGCCTCCGGCCAACTCCCACTTATTGGGAGTGAAGAGGCTTCTCATGCCCCTCTGGTCGTTGACCTACAGCGGGATTCTCCCGCTCAAAAGCGTCAACGACGTCGCGGCAATCCTGCCGTAGGGGAGTCTCGAACTCCCACGAACTCTGTGAGTGTGGATAACCTTTACACTTCACCAAATACTGGGTTTGACCCCGATGATGGAGCTGTGCCATCATCCGCTCCACATGAAAGTGTGGAGTACTCTCCGCATCGAGCATTGGAGGAGGAGGCCGCACAATTGCGACGTGAGATTCGCGCGCGCTGTGATCGACACAGCCTTCGCATCCATGATCTCCACGAGGGGATCCGCGATGAGCGGGATGCCACTGATCGCTTCGAGAGACGGCTTGCCTCTCTCGAGACGACCGTAGCGGAGCTTCGTGGTAGCATTTTAGCCCTTTCGGGCTTCCTTCGACCTGCGGTGCCTTACGGCTATCCGCCTTTCCACCCTCCCCCAGGAGGGGCCCCGCCTCCGGGTCCTGGTATGTCTTAAGCATACCGACATAAAAGGTTGGATGCGTACGCATCGCCTTCGGGATGTCTAAGGTGTACGACAAGCCCTTTCGGGCTAACACCTTAAAGGGGCCCACAAACCTGGGGAGCAGTTTATTGCGCAACACATTTGAAACTGCATGTTTAGGAAGATTTTTAGCGTTTAATAAAACACTTTCTCCTACTCTGTATACCTTTTTGTTACGCCGTCCCTTTCGGTAAGCTTGCTCCTTCTGCTTGTCTTGGCTTTCCACCATGGCATCACAGACGTGTCGTAAGACACTAAGGCGCGTCGATAAAAACTTATCGATGTGCTTTCGCACAGACACAGGGCTGACATCGGGGAATCCTCCCCCCTCAAGCCTTGGGCCACACACACGTGGCGACAACGGAACCCTCGGATTCACTAATCCGTTAACGTAAAACGGGGTAAGCCCCGTAGATGCATGTACCGAATTGTTGATAGCAAATTCAACCATCGGAAGCATCTCACTCCAACTCTTTGGAGAATCCGGACATAAACTCCGGAGAATATCCTCCACAACGCGGTTAACGCGTTCCATCTGACCGTCCGTCTGCGGATGATCCGCAGTGGACATGAGGAGCTTGGTGCCTAGCACCTTAAACAACGCTCCCCAGAATGTCCCGTAAAACGGGGATCCCGATCCGATACAACGGAATAGGGTAGACCATGCTGTCGAAAGACACGGTCTAGGAACACTTTTGCTGTTCCTTGTCCACTATGGACTCTGGCACCGCCGCCAGGTGAGCCATCTTGCTCAAACGGTCTACAAAGACCAATATGCCGGTGTTCCCGGCCTTATCCTTCGGAAAACCAAAGATAAAATTTATGCTAATGGATTTCCAACACTCGGTTGGAACCGATAAGATCGCCAAAGGCGCAGCTGAACTTGCAGAGGGTTTAACCCTCTGACATGTCTCACACCCACTTATACATATTGGGCCACCAATACAAAGCGCTTAAAGCGCTGTAGGTCTTATCCCGACCTAAATGACCCCCGGTAGGGGCGTCATGTGCCTCAAAGAGGATTCTATACTTCAGTTCCTCATCATGAGGAACTACCACCCGCGGAGTGTCCTCCGCGCTCGTGCTATAAAATAGCAGACCGTCACAGTACCGGTAACGGTGTAAACGAGCTTTAGCTCGACTTGACAGGGTTGGCTCAGACGATCCAAGACCCTTTTCACCTAACGCGCTGATTAGCACCGTACACTGTGGGTCTTTCTCATACGCCTGGCGTATGAGATCCACCACAGATGTGGTGACGAATGTCGCGTGAGCGAGCTCGTAATCGGGACGACGAGACAACGCGTCTGCAAGTACGTTCTGCTTGCCAGGTTTATACTTAACTTCAAAGTTGTACTCCGCAAAGAAGGAGAGCAAACGGGCCATCCGTTGCGAGAGATGAGGCGACTTTGTCGCTGTCCGTAAGGACGCGTGGTCAGTATAAACCACGAACGGCTTTGAGCCGAGTAGGTGAACCCTAAATTTGACAAGAGCATACTTCATTGCAAGTAGCTCATTTTCATGAACGGGATAATTCCGTTCCGCAGCTTTAAGCTGCCTCGACTCAAACGCAATTACGCGTTCCCTTCCTGCATCGTCTGCTTGTAACAAAGCACATCCGATTGCGAAATCGGAGGCGTCGCAGCCGACTAAATGGTTTCCCAGAATCTGGGAGAGCAAGAACGGGAGCTTTAAACAAGCTCCCCTTAACCGCTTCAAAAGCGTTTTGGTGTTCGGTTTTCCAACACCAATCAACATCCTTCTTAAGAAGGTCGGTCAATGGCTTCGCCATTTCAGCGTAGTTCTTGCTGTACTTGTGGAGATAGTTCGCTAATCCAAGCCATTTCCGTAAATCTCTAAGATTTACAGGCAAAGGCCACTCCACAATGGCTTTCACCTTCGCGGTATCCGCCCGCACTCCATCCTTACCGATGAAGCATCCGAGGAAAGGAATTTCCTCAGCACCAAAGATACATTTGGATGCGTTTGCATACAACTTATGCTCTCGCATACATTTGAGAACCGCTCGAAGGTGTATCAGATGCGTCTGAACATCAGACGAGTCGCCTTCCGCACGACTATGAACGAATATATCGTCGAAGTACGTCTGAGCGTACTTCCTATGAGGGCGAAGGAGTTGAGTCACCAAGCGATTGAAAGTCGCTGGTGCATTTGAAAGTCCCTGTGGCATAACAAGCCACTCCCACAGCATGCCGCTAGGCGTGATGACCGCTGTAAGCGGAATATCGGACACTCGCATGAGCACCTGATAGTACCCGTCCACCAGGTCTAAGGCACTCTACACAGTACAGCCCGCCATATTGTTCTGGAGGACATCCTTCCGAGGAATCGGAGTTGCATGGGTACAGGAGCTGCATTCAGCTTGTTGTACGAATGCAGAATGCGCCACTTTCCGTTCGGTTTACGAACACAAAAGTGGGAGATGACTGGGGATACTTGCTCTCCCGTACCATCCCTGCCTCTTCTTTCCCCTTTGATGAATGCGTCGATGACGTCGCATTGTTCCTTGTGGAGAGGCCACTGCCTGGTGACGCAGTATTTGGTTCCAGGAACCAAATCGATTTCATGTCGGACTCCCCGATCCGGTGGTAACCCCATCGGCGGATTGTCACTAATGACATCTCCAAATTCCTTCAGTAAGGAATGCTAAGGGTCCTCAGGATCCGCAAGGATCTTGAGACCGCTTCGTGCATTCAATGACTGTTTGGTTTGCACCCAAACTGACTCGTCCATCGTGGATGAGGAGTTCAACTACTTTCCGGACGTAAAACGTCAACCTCGTCGATTTCACCTGCTTTTAAAGCAGTCCCAAACTCGTTTAAGAACATCTCCTCCAACGACAACAGTTCGCCTACCCCAGGCCACCGTTCCAGGCTTAAGCCTTCTGTGATAACACCTGTCACACTATTCAGCATCCGATAGGGCTGCTGACTACTGGCTTCGGGACCCATCCCGACACCCAGATGGGGGGAGTCAATTGCCCCCATCTATTGGAAGCGCCACGCGCCTATCTACAGATGTCTCTACCTCTACCACCGGTGACTCGCCGTTCTCACCTATAACGGCGTCGTCGGAATCATTTCTGACGTGCGAAAGAGACAAACTTCGGGTCGCTTTGCTTGGAAGCGTCTCGCGCTTAACCACAGGGGTCTCTACCCCTACCACTGGAGTCACCTCAGAGGAATCCACCTCTGCCACTGGCAACTCACCAGTCTCGCCGTTAACGGCGTGGGGATTAACCACCGAATCCCCCTCGTTAAGGAACTCTTCCTTAACGCCATTGGGAATGATCATTTCATACATTCCAATCTCTGGCATCTCACGCCAGAATCGCTTTTGCGATCGAGCAAAGGTGGGTTCATGACTCGCCAATGCTTCACCCGACCGCGGGTGCGTTGAGCCAATGGACTTAGACTTCCAGTCTATCCATGGCTCGTGGCGTTCCAGCCACTTCATGCCCAGAATGAGGTCATACCTCGAGTCCAAATCCAGGACTAGGCAACGTTCTAAGATGTCGAAGTCTGCAAACTTCAGCTTAAGGTCAATCGAGACCTTGGGTACAGAAACCTGTACGCCCATCGCTAGACGGACCGTGACAACGTCACGAGAACGTGCCTCTAGGGCCTCGGCATACAGCCGACTCTTCTCCACAGAAGCCCGTCTGACATAATTGGCAGACGCTCCAGATCTATCAAGAATCTCCAAGGCTTATCAAAGCCTTTCACGTCCGCAAGAACTACCAGCAAACCTGGCTGGTACACCAACTCGGTGCTAGAAAGCACCACTTCCCTCGGGGCTTTGTGCTGTCGTCCCCTACCCTGGGGCTTAACAGCACTGAGTGATCTTCCAGTAGGGCGCCCTGCACCTACTGGGAACCGTCGTTTCCCTACGGCTTGGACAAGGGCTTTTTCCCCACCCTTGGTCCCTTGTAGCGAGTGTATCGCTGGGGATTTTTCGGACATCTGTTCCTCAGATGATCCATGCTCCCACACAGGAAGCATCTCAGCGGCCCACGCCGCGGCAACAATGCAAGGAGCTCCGCCTTGAAGCTCTGCGGAAAAGAGTCAGTGTGACTCTTAGCGGAGGTTTCTCCTCCGCTTCGACCTGACTCAGGTCCATGGATTTGGGACCCACCTTAGAGGAACGGAAGTTCCTCTCGGAGTTGAACGCCATCTTGAATGCCTCTTCCAGGGATTCGGGTCGGCATCGGAACAATTCCGAACGTGCTGGCCCTTCTCTCAGGCCTCCCATGAAGACGGGGATGGACACATCTTTCGAATACGATTTCGCGTACATCCCTGCCAACAGGGTCTTAAGCTCCTGGATATCAACCTCCAGGTCCTTAGTGCCTTGACGGCACATCAGGATAGCCAGTTGATTCTGGAAAACCATATCAGGCGTTGTGTACATGTCCATAAGCTTCTGCTTAAGGACCTTCCATGTTGGAAACACGTCCTTGACTGATTCCGAGCATGTAAACGCCCATGTACGGGCTTTGCGCGTAAGATGGGTCAATGCAAGTCCCACTTGCAAGTGATTAGCGGTCATGTTCGCTGTGGAGAAGGCCGTTTCGACCTCTCGCAACCAAACATAAAGGTTGTCACCCTTCTCTCCGGTATGGAGGGCGCACCCCCGTGGAATGACCTCCACCACAACTCGCCTCATGAGCGATGAGGGCATTCACCCTTTCCTTTACGGCCTCAAGGCCCTGCTCCACTAGGAGCTTCATACCTTCTTCCCCCGTTAAGGGTAACAGCCTTTTAAAGGCTTCCTGTTGGACGAGGGTCAAACTATCCCAATCGTTCTGATTCATCTTTTGCAGAGGATGTCTAGTCTACCAACACAGGTGTTGGATTGACTACGAGTGCTACCAGATGTAGCCGGTGCGTATACGCACGGTGCGGCTAGTGCACAGAGGAAGGCTTTCCTTAAAGCGGCGTTCGCCGCTACTTAGCCGATACGCCCTTATTAAGGGCTTAGTAGGAGAGAGCTCTCCTACTCGGGGCCAAGATTCCCGGGTTAGTTTACTCTAGCCTGTACTAGTGCCTTAACGGCAAGGCTCCCTTACAAAGGGTGTAGATAAGGGGAGGGCCCCCCTTACGCTACGGCACTCACTACACGCACGACCGGTCGAGGTCGTGCGTCTGTATGAAAGAGTGAAATGTAAACTGAATATATTTAATATGTAATTATTTAAACTAATATAAACTATATGTAACACTAAGTAGAATATTCCTAATTCGTACCTAGCTAAAATGTAGTGTACACACCTGTGTACTGACATGTGGATGACTGACACACCACCCCAAGGACCCATGCCCTGATTGGTTAAAATAACCAAAGGTTCGAAACCTTTCAACCCGGCCAATACTGGCCTCAACCGTGGTGTACTCATGTACACCAACACTCAGTGTTACCCGAATGTAACCCCGTTACAACATTACTCAAACGACACCATACTTTCGCGGTGAAAAACGTGGAATATCGGAATCTAATCAGAAATATCGAGAGTGGAGGAGCGAGAGCATGGTGGAATCTGGCTACCTTCTTCTGTGAACCTTCAAGACACACCAACGTGGAGGAAGTATCCACAGTGCCCCAGATGTGCTCGGATGGTGGGAGCGCTGATCGATGCTAAGGGCAGCCAGACGAAGGCACGGTTCTAGCATCCCAGTCAGCGTGACCCTATGAAAGCGGATGTATATAAATCTTTTAGATCGTTGCATGAGAAGGAATATACGCTGGGTCCCACCACAAGATCAACTAGCCAGGCGACCTTAGGACATATGGATAACCAGCCAAATGTGAGGGGTTTTCCGGCACGTAATCGATTGGAATGGATGCAGGCGGGGCGAGAGAGACGACTCTCGCCTGATATCATTTTCCTCCAAGAAACGCATATTGATTCGACTGAAGCGGCGGAGGAAATGACAAAAGCTTGGGAACAATTGTGGAACAATAATAGAAATTCGCAACCATTTTCTTACTGGACCATTTCAAAAACCATGGCGGCAGGAGTGGCGATTTTATTTCATCCTCGAATAGCATCAGAGGCACAACCTTGGAAGACAGAAGAATGGAGTTCACGATTTATCGGAGTGATGTTTGCTGGACGAATCAATCTATCTTTGATTTTATAGCCAGCTCTCCAAAGTCTTGCAAACCTCGCATACCCAAATTCCAGCTTAAGCCTTCTTTCGAATCAAAAGTTTTTACATTTACGATTATCTAGCTCTTCAACAGAGGCGTATAGATAAATTATTAGAAGCATAAGCGTGAGAAGCAGCTCCAACGTATAAAGAAAGACTAAAAGCTGAAGAACAAGAAGGGAACGAAGCTCTCATAGATTTTTTTAAAAACATCAAAATTTTCATAATTTTTCTTTTGAGACGAAAGAGTGGACTTAATAGGAGAAGAAGACGATAAAAATAAATAATAAAATCAGTAAAATCCGTCTGCAGTAAAACGTTCTCTCATTGCTGTTTTTTACAGCAATGAGAGAACGTTTTACTGCAGACGGATTTATAGCAATAAATCATCTTTTTCAAAGCGCTTGATAAAGCCTTACCAAACATCGAACCGATTCTTGATATGCTTGACCTCAATACCCTTAAAGTGGAAAAAGAAAGCTATGTAGCAAAATATACAAACTTATTTCTGTGATGCTGCAGAAAATGGCAAGCACAGGGTTACTATTTAATAATTCAATAATTTCATGTAAAAGATTGTATTTCTTGAGAAGTTTAAATATGGCACGTAAATTGTTCCTATTTTTCTGAAAAGAAACTATGACGATAAAACAAAATTAATGGAAGTATGTTTCAAAGAATAACGACAAGTTATCAATGCCTAATTGGTTTAAAATATCTACCTTCAGCATATACGCCCCACAAAGAACTTGGTATAGATTTAGCTCCGAGCGTACACGCGGGCCCTGCCCAAAAATAGCTAATAGAACGCTTAAAAGCTCACTTTTGTTTGAAGGCCTGTCAAGAGGAGCCCAAAATTTATAATCGCCCTTCATTAGATGAGCGTTGCTCAATAACTCTTTAGAATTTCTAAAGGACCCTTTGAGCAAGCTCTAAATGGCAATCATTGCAAATAAAATTCGAATAAATCAAGGATTCACCTATTTTCTACTTCCTGGTACTATGCCCTCTGCTGACTTCTCGTAGAACTTGAGGGAGAGGATTATTTTTTAGGCTGACGGTTTTGATAAATTACATACTATTCCTCAATATATTCAATTGTCAAGTAAAGCGTCTTAAAAACTGATTCATCACTCGGGAACCTTCTATTCTTTCAGCCGAGTTTGCGAATTTGGAAAAAGAACTAAAAGCTCTTGAACAATTTCTTTTAATTCTTTTTCAAGACGAGTTTTTGTAAGATTTAAAAAAGAAGCTCGTCCACGATATTAAACTTGAAAATCATCTGCAAGACCGCGTAATACTAATTTTCCACTAACACTCTGGGCATCTATGAAGGTAATTGATAGTTCTTGGTGGTTCCTACATAAGCTTATTTTTCATATTTTTCCTTACTTTAGTAGGCTTTCTGCGAGAATATTTCAGTTGGCGCTTTGTGCGCCCTAGCATTAAATACCAATTCTGGCAATGTTACAGTTACAGGTAGAGTTGCTGGAGTTGCGAGACATTTATATGGTGCAAAAAAAATAATTTTAGAACAAGTAATAAAAATCTGTTATTTAGTCCAATAAATGACCAACGCCATCGAATCAGTTAATCGCCGGCCTAGAATTACAAGCTCTAGCTGGCTTCAAATGCTGCATATGCCCCTAGCTTTACATTTAAATCAGATGCAACTCTTTCAACCATTACTGGTTCGGCCTAGGAGTCGGTATCGTTTGGATTAGCTGCATCTTTCTCTGGATTCAAGCCAAAATATTCAAACAATCTTGAATGTTGATTGATTCTGGTATTAGGATGTGTCGCAAAAAAGAAAATATCCGTTACGCAGAAAAGCACGAAAAACGTCAATTATAACTGAAACTTTGATTTAATTGGGTTGATCTCTAAATCGTTATCACGGTTATGCTGATTACCTGATAGTAAAACTTCTGGCAATAAACCAACTTCGTCAGCTTCTGCTGATTTTGCATCTTGTTTTTTAAACTGCATCATTGTACATATATGTGCCTAATTACTTTAGTTAATATGTTTGCTGATACACGGAGGGACTAAGTAACCATAGCAAATAACTACATCTTGTTCTTAATTTTTTTCTTTCCTACTGTAGAGATGATTTCTAATTCGAAACTGGCGTAATGCCTCCAAAAAGAAAGGCAAATCTCCAAGTATATTCAGAGAAATGATGGAGTGTAAAAAACAACAATTACCATCCCAACTCCTTGTCGAAAAGGTAATTCACTAGCTTCAATTTTTTGGAGTTAGTGGAAAGTTTTGGGTTTTGGTTATATTTAGTTTTTACACTGACTTTAAAGCCCAGCCATAAGCGTTAACATTAGAAAAACTCAAGCAGCTAATTTAAGTTTTCTAGTTCAGCACGCATTTTTTCTACCTTACAATGATTTAGGGATTAATAAAACAGCAGAGATAAAGTTTTTGTTAATTTCTATATTAAGCCTCAGAATCTGGAGCTATGGTTGCTAAAGTTTTAGCAAAGGTAGGATTTATCCTGAAAAACCTACTCCCTATAGAAATGAATTCCAGCGAAAGCAAGATCGCCATTAACATATGCAAAAAACATCAAAAAACCATTGCTTCTATTGTATGCATATTTAGCTTTACGTGATTAATAATACGATAATATTAGCCGGTTTTTACTATCCTTGATTGTAGGTTTCATTTTCTCATTACGGCTACTACCGGCTATTTTACCAGATAGCACTTTCTATATTTTTTTCATTTTATAACTTATGAGAATTTACACAATCATTGGGACAGAGCCGCAGATTTTCATCTAGACATAATAATAGGCGAAGGTCCAAGACGACATCCCGGTACTAGATGCAACTAATGAGCAAGTTCAAAAAATTCGCCTGATTTTTCAAAGGGTAACTCATATTTATCGGACATCGCTTGCAACTTTGCCTTTGCTCATACTGGGTATATAATTACCTAAATGATGATTTTAGTAACCCTGTTAAATTCTTACCGGTTGAATCTTGCCTTACTTTAATTACTAAACAGTCAAAAAATACTATCGGATAGACTTTGCCAAGCTTCAATCTTTCTGACAATTCCACACTGAAGAACTAACTGACATTGTCGGTTTTAGAAAATTATAGTAAAGGAGGAAGACGAATGTTATACAACACTAAAGCAAAAAAGAATAGAGGCTAATGAAAGTTTGGCAATTAGAGAAATTACTAAAGCTATTGCAGCTTAACCCAACAGATCCTTCTTTATTATGCAACTAATACCATTTTCCAGATTAAATAGTACTAGGCGCGAGGAGCGAAGGCAAACAAAAAAGTTTATTAGGAAAAACAACTCGTTAAGTAATACAGCCATGTGAAGTTGTTTTGAGAATGGCAGGCAATTATCTGCATGGCTTGGATTAGTGCCAAGACAGGCGTACCTTGCTCTGATCTTCCATTTTTTTGCGCAGAAAGGGAAGTGTCTTTGAACAAGCCTACTCGTCCTGCTAATAAGCGTAAAACCAAGACAATATAAGGATCTTTGGTTTAATTGACAGTCGGCATTGAAGAGATGCAATTCATGTAAAGTCCTGGCAGCAAAGCTATCCCAGCATTATCGATGAGCATTACCTAGTAAATTGATAAAATGCTAAAAATCTCTCCTATTCTTTCAGCCGATTTAACTCGTAGGTTGGAATCACAATCTACTTTTAACCGGTACAACAGGTGCGGGAAAAACTACAATTGATCAAATTTCGCAATCTGATTAAAAACTCCTCTAATTTCTTCAAGAAGCAGCATACGATTTTGTGCAAGGCAATAAACCAACTTCGTCAGCTTCTGCTGATTTCTCATGCCGCCTAATACGCCGTTTAACATTGCCATACGTAGCATATCACTTGTATTGGGCTGCACATAACAAAGGAGTAAATCCACTGGCATTGACTGATATTTGTTTTGAGTAAAAATATTGGCAATCCGCTTTCTGTTGAGGAGCTTATTAAAGAAGCTTCAAGGACATATAAAGGAACTCTACCATTCAATTGAGCCAAGAACCTTGACTTTTTCCGGGCTTTAAAGTCAGTGCTTAATAATTTGCAGGATTAATTGTGGCTCATAATCGCCATCTCTATCCCGATTTTGATAATAATTCTTCAACAATTTGTGTAACAGCAATGAGAGAACGTTTTACTGCAGACGGATTTTACTGATTTTATTATTATTTTTGGTAAACATCTATGGTCCAACAGGAGACAATCTGGAAAAGGATTTTTTTCCCACACGCTTCGAAAGATATGCCCATCGGCCGATCAACACCTCATAGTCGGCGGTGATTTTAATTGCGTGGAAAGCCCGGTGTTAGATAGGCTCGGTGGGCACAGGTCAGCACAGACGGAGAGTAAGGAGTTATCATCAATGGTAGAGCTATTAAGATTACAAACGCACGATTAAGTATGACGTCAGCACTCGAAGAGATGATCCCGATCACGTCAGCGAATTTCTTTACGTACTGGAGAGGAGCACAAGCTAGCCGCATAGATCGGTTCTATCTTTCCAGCAGTCTCGTGGGTTTGATCCAATGGCTCTACACGACGGAGCCAGTTCAACACTTGGACCATGAGGAGCTACAATTACACATTCGGTCTCCCAGGACAGATTCGATCACTAAACGGATACCGACAGCGGCATACCCTTTTCGAAGTCCCAGTTTTGTTGAAGTCCAACAAGAAATGAGGAACGCCATCCAAAAGGTGACAGAGGCGTGGGAGCATCACCCGATTCCTTGGAACTGTCTCATGGCGAAGTACCGTCAAGCGTTGCAACAGACAAGGCGACGTATCAAGTACCACCGTCGCGGAAGAGCCAGCCGCTTGAGACGACGACTGCGGGACAGTTGCACTACAAGAGATTCAATGATAGCGAGTGGCATGGTAGATCGAAAGATGATCAAGTCAGGCAAGAAGGGGCGTTTTCTGCATCGGGCTTCATCAGACATTCGATGGTTATATAAACGTGTCGCAATATGGGATAAAGACCAAACGGTGACGAATATAGACTTCTAGAGCGAGGAGACTAGACATTCACCAGCCACAATTGCAGACAAATTTGCAGCTACATGGGTCCGATTACTAGGGGTCCGACATAGTCTCGTTACGAAGGACTAGATGGACCCAAAACTTCAATGTTTCCTGCGCGGAGAAGTCATGAGGAAGGTGTTGCCTTTCCAGAATGAGCTACGTATGCGCCGGATGGATGAGGAGGAAATCTTCACAGCAATCAAATCGCTTTCGCGGAACAAGTCACCGGGACCGGACGGGATCGGAAATGAATTCTACAAGGATTTTTCTACCGTCCTAATTGAGCCGTTAAGTGTTCTATTTAACAGGATAATTGAAGAAGAGGAACTACCGGAATCATTCCTACAAGCGTTAGTCATTCCCCTGCGAAAAAAGGGAGACTAGTTAACGCGATGGATTACCGGCCCATATCCCTTCTGCAATCGAGTTACAAGATATTCGCAAAGATATTAGCAACCGACTCCAGCAATTTTTAGGGGAGCTGATAGGGGCTTCCCAGCAAGGATGTGTCGCCGGGAGACGACTGCACCGCGTAGTTACTCTTATGAAGGCAATATTACAAACGGGGAAAGACGACATAAATTTGGCACCAGAAAACAGACCAGCAGTCCTGTTTCTCGATTTCGCGAAAGCATATGACACTGTGGACAGAATATATCTGTATGGGACACTGAGAGCGTTTGGTTTCTCTTTAAATTTCATTCGATTGGTGGAAAGTACATTTGGGCACAACAGCGCAGTTCAAAGTTAATGGAGCATTATCAGAGCCTATAATGATAACCTCCGGAATTCGTCAAGGTTGACATTGGCTCCTTTACTTTTCATCCTAGCGGTGGAACCATTATCGTTAGCGATCCAGGGAGAGGAGTCAATCCGGGGTGTAACAGGACTGATCCTGTTACAGGCTTACACTGTATTTGTGCGAGGAAGCGCGCAATACAATTAGGGCAGGATTAGTTGGTAACAACTAATCCTATAATAAAAGTAAATATATTAATATTCACTTATGCCTAAGAACGAAAAATTAAGAGTGTTTATTTAATGGGTGGTTTAGAGGATAATAGTATAGTAATTAACTAATTAATATAATAATATCAAGTCTTTAACTAACTGTACTATTAGTTAACCTGCAAGATTCGGTATTTATACCGAATCGACTTTTCCTCCTTATATTATAATAACTTATAATCTCTTATTTAAATTTCAGACAACGCGTCTGAAATTAAACTGTGATATTCTAACTTGAATATCAATTATGTAATAGCACCCCATTACATCACCCCCCACTTAAGGTGGTTGGCAAATAATAATTCTTATTTTGGCCAATCATGGGTGGCACTTGTTGGTCGGAATTTCTCATTCACCAACTGATTGACCATCGACTCGATGGTCAAGACACACGGCGGCGGCGCTCTAAAGAGCGCTGCTGAAAATATTGAAGGAGCTTCTTCCTCCGCCTCAGCACTAGGTGCTGAGCTGTTGAGTGACAACGGTGACGCTGCATTAGCAGCGTCAACTACGCAAAGGTCGGAAGACGTACCGTCTTCGACCACAGATGCTGCTAAGGCGGCATCTGGCAAGGAACAGGGAGATGTTTGTTGTGAAGTGTTTGAAATTTCTAGCGAAGTGTATACGGAAGGTATATTCAAAGAGTATACGGTGCTTTGGTCGGCCATAAAGTGAATTTTCGGTATTGAAGCCAGTTGAGAAGTAACCAAGAAGTAACAAGGTGAACAGATATTGGAGGTAGATAGAGATCTTCCCAATGCTTATAATATAATCGAATTTTCCCCCTTAGCGACTAGTCGTTTTTAAACCAACCAACCTTTTTGACCTATACAAAAACTAAGCCTAAGTGCATCCCGAGGAACCCTTTAAGTGAACGCGTGCTAAGGCGTAATAAAGGTCCTTTGCGGTACTCTAAGTTAAAGGGGCAGACTGAAGTATTACCAGGAAGTGCCCATTTGCAGTGACTTTGTATTAAGGTTCGGACGTGAGTTCCAAGAACATGGGTAGTATAAGCAAGAGGGGTGTATTATATCGCCTCCTTGTGTTGTTTTTGAGTGGAGGTCTCGAAAATTTAAGTTCCTTCACGACAACTGGTGCCGCGACCCGGACTTTACGTCGTCTTAATACAAATTTTATCACAAAATGGCGGTAGTGTCTAATGATGGAAAGAAAGAGCTGGTTTTTAAGCTACAGCGCTCTCGGGAGGACACTGAGAGAACATACACTTGCTCTGAGGCCTGCGCACGAATGTCACGGTATCAACGGCATGTGCTGAAGTTACCTGGAGACTCACATAGTTGGTTTTCTCTATATGAGATTCGTAAGGTAGCGAGCGCTGCCCCTGATTTTAGAGTAAAGGAGGATCTCACTTCCTTTGGGGGACTAAAAGAGTCGATTGAAGCCATTGAAACGTTGTTTCGAAACTGTGGTTATGATTTCGTGCGACGAGAAGAGTTTGACAACGCATGTGACTTTAATCTGGAGCGTACCGCTAAAGATATCGGCTTGACGGTGTCGTTATTATTAGCGGAAAACGAGTGGGAAACATCCCTGATGTTTTACCGGAAGGAAGCTACAGATGTCAGTCCACGCTACTATATTGTGGCAGACACCACTCATACGCCGATGAAGGAATCCAAACCACCGGGTATGCAAGAGCTGTGTAAGGATGACGAGATGGAGGACACTGTGGAGTGGAGAGATTCAGATGATCCTCCAGTAAGGAAGAAGTTGGAATTTTCATCGGAGGATGAGGAGATCATGACGCCGCCGAAAACAAAACCAAAACAGAAAAAACAGTACCCAGTGGTGGCCAATTTAGTCCAACTGATGCAAGATGGATACTTAAGTTTGGAAGAGTTGACGAAGATTACTGCATCCCTGTCTGCTAGTCGTACGCCGGACACTACAAGAGGGGCGACTAGTGCCACATATCAGCAATCTGCAATGCCACAAAGGGCGGGTCCCAATTCACAACGATCCTCGCGATACAACGTGTCCAGTGGAAGACACAATGCGTGGTCATCATCGGGTCAGCCTGTCACGGCTATCATACAAAATACCGAGATAAATACATTTGATGGCAATAGACAGGACGCGGGAAGCGCAAGAGCATGGGTGTCACGATTTCTCCATGTGGCCAACATTTCACGTTGGGATGACGACCAACGGCTAGGAATGTTTGTGGATAGCTTGACGAACACGGCGTCTTGGTGGTATGAACAGTTGGCGGATGCCGTGAAGTATGATTGGAGTGCGGTGATCGATTTATTCCAACGGAAGTTTTGTGTAGATAAGGTATCGCCGCGGGTCATGTACTCAAAACTGACCCAGAAACAATATGAGCCGGCTACCACATATCTATACCGGCTGAATGCCGCGGCGTTACGAGCGAGAATGGATTTTCGGAACGTCTACAATGCCTCATTATTGGAAGAGCATATCCAACAATTCTTTGACACGATTCATGATCGTGTCATACAAATGCAATATCAGCATATGACTTTCAACAGTATTGAGGAGTTGGAAAGGGTGCTGACGAAACATGAGGCACGTCTGACCAGGCCCGGAAAGAAGATGACTGCTCGTAAGAGTGCTGAAGTGGTGTATGAAGATGCGCAACCTAGTGTGCACATGATGGGCGGAGAAGTGCATGCTACGCAGAGGTCACGCGCCAATTATGATGACAAAAATGCGCGAGCGAGTACCCATAATAATAATGACGGGGGCGTAATCTGCGAGCACTGCAATCGACGAGGCAAAAGAAGGACAAGTGTTGGAAATTACAGACGTGTGAGCATTGCAAAGCAGTTGGCCATGATGTGAAGTATTGTCGCAGGTTCATTGAGGAGATGGCCGAGATGCGGAGCAGGTTTAAGGCTGGAGAAATAACTAAAGATGATGTGGCCTCCCAGTTAAACGCCTAACCCCACAGTGCGTTGCGACCACTGTCGAGAGAAAAAGGGGGGGCATTGTTGAACAATATGAAGGCAACACCGCGCTCACCCTTCACGGTAAAAGAAAACAAGAAAAATGATACATGTTGCATGGAAGGATCACTCACGATGGACGAGGATCCAGAAACGAACAATTCACAAGAAAAAGAAGAAACACAAGTTACATTTGAAGAAAAAGAACAAAAGAAAGAAGATACATCAGCGACTGCAGAAACAAAGGATGTCTCAGCCTACGTCACGTTGGTGGACAAAAGAGAAGGCGAACGAGAAGGATGGCAACAAGTGACTGAGATAATGCAGCCAGCAACACAAGTATACATTAAAGGGGCAATTGATGATTTGGAACTGCCGCTAATGTTGGATTCTGGTGCGAACATTTCAGTATTACATGCCAATGTAGCGAAAATGCTACACATAGCAGTCCGGATGTTTGATACCCCGACTAGCTTTTGTGGTGTAACAGAAAGTACCATTGGCGCAATTGGTTTGGCTACGGTCAAGGTGCGGATAGGCCCATCGGTGATTTTTAATTGTGAGATGTGGGTGGCTAGCATTGATTCTCAAGCTTTAGCGATACTTGGAACGGATTTCCTGGTGAAAGCGGGAGTAATTCTGAACATGAAGGATCAATGTTGCCAGATTCCCGATGAAAGTCCATTACCGTTGATGACTCAGGAAGAGCGAAATTTCCAGGAATATGTGCAAGTTCATGGACAAGTTATGGGAAGTGCAGGTATGGACATTAATTGGACCAGTGTAAATGCAGTACGGATGGTCGGAGATAGACCTCCGGCTGTATATGTGATGGATGCTATAGACCCGCTGAAAGTAGATCAGACCAAATTGGAGAGGGAGGTCTATTTGCATGAAGGGGTGGAGATGTCGGCCGAAGCTATGGAAGAACAGTTGGCATTAATACCAGAAGTGGAACAGGGACCAGTGACGCCACCTGATATGGCTAACGCAGACATAGGTGAGCCCGGATTCACTACCAAGGAGCAAGAAGATCAATTAAGGGCATTGTTATATAAGTATGCTGGTGGGTTCATAAGCTCCGGTAATGCACTACCGCCACCAGCCAAAGGTGTGGTTTGTGATGTGGATGTTGGAGGCAATCCACCTATAGCACAGAAAGCGCGCAAGGTACCAGCGCATCTCCTCCCAAAGCTGTATGAATTAATACGAGGTCTACTACAAGCCGGATTAATCACGTACTCGGAGTCAGCTTGGGCCTCGCCAATCGTGATCGTGTTAAAAAAGAACAAAACAGACATACGATTGTGCATTGATTATCTAGCTGTGAACCAAAAGACGAGATTGATGGTGTATGCCATGCCTTTGATAGACGATCTGTTAGACAATTTTGAAGGAGTTAAGTGGCTATGCTCGATGGATAACGCGAGTGGGTACTGGGCTATACCAATGACAAAAAGAGCTCGGTTAATTACCGCGTTCATTTGTCCACTGGGACATTTCGAATGGCTACGGATGCCGCAAGGGCTAAAGAATGCACCGCATATATATCAACGCATAGTTGATAATGCTTTGTGGACAATGGTCCGACGTTCGCATCAGATGGGGATGATGTGTAAGATCGCGAACGATGATACCACCATGGATATTGATGATGACGCCACATATGTTCTAGGGACAGACGTACCCTTATCACAAGATGTGTTTCAGAGTGGCCAAGTGGTGGAAAGTGAAGAGCAGCCTATTATTGGGAGGCGCTCCTACATTGATGACATTACGTTCGGTGCGAACAGTTGGGATACTCTGTGTCTGATGCTGGAAAACCTTCTGGAGTCGTTCAAGTACTGGAGAATCACTATAAGTTTACCCAAGAGTGCATTTGGGAAACACAGTGTGGAATTTTTGAGTCATCGTATTTCTTCAAAAGGAATTGAGGCAGCCCCGCGTAACCTAGAATCAATTGTCAAGATGGCATTACCTCAGACTTTAAAGGGAGTTCAACGATGCACTGGCAGCCTGATATATTACCTACGATTCATCGACAATTTCGCGACGTTAGCGGCTTCATTGTATGAATTGACGGACCTGCAGTTAAGAGATGGTACGCAATTGGAACACGCTGAAAAATCTTTTGAGTTATTGAAGGCGCGGCTGGTGCATGCACCGTTGCTTCGACATATTGAGCGTGAAAAGCCATTAAGTGTGATCGTATACACTAATAAGTGGGCATTCGGAGCTACGGTGTGTCAAGAGCATGATGGGGTTCTACATCCAGTGCGATATGTCAGTAAGGTGTTCAAGGATGCGGAGACGCGATACACAGGATCCGAACAGGAGGTGCTAGCGTTGTTGAAGACACTACACGACGCTAGTCATATTCTTTTTGGACAACACATAATATTATACGCCAGGTATTCCACGATGCGATGGCTATTCACTTCAAAAAGTCTGACTGGAAGAGGAGTTCAATGGGCAGTGATGTTATCTCCATCGTCGTTAGAGATTATTCGGATGAATCACGAAGGTGTCGGCCTGCCGGCACTGTTGGCCACATCGATAGTACCGGTGGAAAAGATGAATGGAGTATTGGAAGACATTGCTCCAATAAAGACACTGAAGGACACGCCGATTATTAGACCCATTCCAGGATTGCGTCGCCAAAGTTCTGGATATGTCTTGTCGTTTGATGGTGCAGTACGGATGAAAAATAATCCTAAGGGCACGTTTGGCATGATAGTATGGGAGTTACCCACCTGGGAGGTGATAGCGGCGGAATATGGAATTCAAGATAACCTCACTGTAAATGATAGCGAGTATCATGGATTGATCGGTGTATTACAACTTGCACAAGCCCACCATGTAAACAAGGCAATAGTGTGTGGGGACTCGAGACTGGTGATTGGACAAGTTAATGGAGATTTGCGCTGTAACCATGCCTCGTTATTGGTTTGGCTGAATAGAGTGCACTCGCTGGTGGAGAATTTCGAAGCAATTAGTCTAGTGCATGTGGCACGCAAGTATAACCAAGCGGCAGATTTTCTTACTCAGTGTGCAATGAAGGAGCAACGAGAAGGGGCGAGTACAAGCGATCAACAAATGACGGAACTGAAAATGTTGAACCGATTACCAGAGTTATTGTATGCCAATGCAGATGGTCCGCCAGAAAGGGATAAGAGTGAGGACTCCCCGGGAGTGATTACTAAATCATTGGACGAACATGGTGGTAACCCCAGTAATAAGGCGCAAGTGGATACCACGGAAGTCACTGTTTGGGAGGATGAGGAATATTTGTCTTCGCATGTATTTGTGATCACTCGGAGTATGGAGAAGCCAACTAATGGAACGCCTCAACCCAAGGAAAATGTTAATGTTGGACAAGGGGCGGACATAAATGGTGGTTTATACTCTGTGGACGATAATGCTGTTGGATCTTAAGGAAGTCAGAACCCAGCAGAAGAGGATGAAGCTGAGATCGAGATGTAGAAGCCTCACAAGAAAAAAGTAAAAGAAGAAAAATAACAAGACATTCAAGAAAATAGCAAGAAGAATAAAACAAGTGTGACAAGACCCTGAAGATGTAGTACATCCTATCACGAACTCATGTTGGTTGTGATGAGAAGAATGCGGACCCGAGTTGGTTTCATTAGGTGGCATAACAAAAAGAAAAGCGGAATACCAAAAAAGGATACATGTCTAAACAAGGACTGGAAGTTTGTTGGAACATGTGGATAAGTCACGTCGAAATTTAATTTTATTGACGCAATATGGTTAATTATGACGATGGTAATATGGAGAGGGAGCCTATGAGTGCCCCATGAATCAGTATTAAGATGTGAAATTCGTGTATGAATGAGATCGTACGAAGAGAAACCTGTCAGGGTGCTAAAGGTGTGAAACCTGTACGACAACAACAAAGATCGTACGAAGAGAAACCTGTCAGTGTACTAAAGGTTTGAAACCTGTACATCCATTGAAAACAACACGGAGAACCGCATGACAAAACAAGGATCGTACGAAGAGAAACCTGTCAGGGTGCTAAAGGTGTGAAACCTTTACGGCAACAACAAAGATCGTACGAAGAGAAACCTGTCAGGGTACTAAAGGTGTGAAACCTGTACATCCATTGAAAACAACACGGGGAACCGCATGACAAAACAAGGATCGTACGAAGAGAAACCTGTCAGGGTGCTAAAGGTGTGAAACCTGTACGGCAACAATCAGGATCGTACGAAGAGAAACCTGGCGGGGTACTAAAGGTGTGAAACCTGTACATCTATTGTAAAATAAAACGAAGAAAATATGTACACGGAGGACGGTGATAAAAAGAAGGCCAAGAATGTGGTGGCAGATAGTGCTAAAAAGGCCCCAGATGATGCGAAGAATGCGACAGAGATTGTTCAGGACGGTGCGAAGAGTGCTACCCAAGACTCATCAAAGAACGCCAAGGAAGCGACAAAAGATGCTCAATATGGTGCTGATAGTGTCACCGAAGATGCTGAAGAGAGAGAGCAGGACAGTACTGAAAGCGACAAAGACGCTTCAGCTGAGAAGAAGACGACAGGTGTTGAAAAAAGTGATACAAAGGATGCACCTGAAGACGAAAAGGCGAGCGGCGCTAAGGGAAATAACGCTAAGAATACCACGGAGGACGGTGATGAAAAGAATGCCAAGGAAGAAGATTATCAAGAAGTTAATATGGTCATGGAAGGTGTTCCAAGGAACTATGGTGAAGCTATGAAGAGCAAGAATCACGAAATTTGGAAGAAGGCTATTGATGATGAACTACAAGCGCTGGAAGAAAATCAAGTGTGGACTGTGATTTTACGGCCTAAAGAGGCAAGACTCTTGCATACTAAATGGGTCTTCAAGACGAAGACAGATGAAAACGGAAATTTGGAGTGTTTCAAGGCAAGGTTAGTGGCGTGTGGCAATGAACAGCGCTATGGAGTGGACTACGAGATAACATTTGCGGCGGTGATGGACAAGAGTACGGTGAAGTTTATTCTCCCATTGGCAAGAAAGTGGGAAGTGAAGGCATTACATGGAGATATCCCGAATGCTTATGTGAAAGCATTAGAGACGGATCACGACATTTACCTTTACGTACCCAAGGGAATGGAGATTGACGTGGAAAAATTGAGAGGCATGAAGGTACAAGACAAGCAAAGTTTGGTTTTACGATTGAACAAGACACTGTATGGGCTGAAGCAGGCGGGTAGGCTTTGGAACCGCCTGCTGCATGAAAATTTGATAAGTTTCGGCTATGAACAAAGTATTACGGATGGATGTTTATATTACAAGAAATTCGGTGTGGATATCGTGGTAGGTGGCGCTTACGTGGTCGACCTGCTAGTGACTAGCACAGACGAGAGTTACGTGGAGAAATTTTTCGATGAACTGAGGGTGCTAGAAGTTGAAAATTTAGGCCAAGTTTCGAAGTTTCTAGGCAGGCGAATTGAGTATGATGCAAGGTGCGGATATTTTCTGGATAAAGAAGTGATGATCAAGGATATGCTGCAAGCGCACGGCATGGTGAACGCGAACAGCACGAGGACGCCGATAAGTGATGAACATGAAGATCAAGTGATAAATGACGGTGATGTTTTAAGTGGAGATAACGCAACAAGTGGAGTATCGATACGAGACTTTCAGTCGCTGACCGGTAGCCTGCTGTGGATCGCCCGATGTACTAGACCAGACATCGTGTATGCGGTACACAAGGCGACGCAGCGTGCACATGCACCATCACTAGTGGACTTGTCCTTGGGCTCGCTGGATGACGATATGAGTGTCACTCAGCAGGAGCTCAGCTTGGAAAGCGTGAAGGGGGCAACCGAGGAGGGCACTGGAGCCAGGCCAACGCATATGCTTGAGATTGCAGCGGACATCGGCGCCTTTATGGCTTGTATTATGGTCGCGTTTGAGTTCGTGTCCCGCTCTGGTCGTCACAGTATGTTAAACGACGATGAGGCAGAGGTGGCCATGGCGTCGTAAACGAGCAGTAACGAGTACACGTCGGACGAAAAGATGGAAGAGGGCACGTCGACGGAGGCCGCCAAGGATATGGACGAAGGCGAGGAAGAAGTATGCACCCAAATCGAAGTTTCGAGGGGATGCAGAGGAAGCTGGTTTATTGATTTACAATTTGCGTGCGGCACTTGGGGCGTCTCCAACGACGAAAGACTGCAGGCCTGGAAAGTATGAATATACATGTTCACACATGATTGAATGGTTTTTTGACCAATCACGTGACACTGGGTGGTCCACGACAGGGTCGTCCACGACAGGTATACAAATGTATGGATATACACTGGGTCGTCCACGACGGGGTCGTCCACGACAGATATACAAATGTATGGAGATATATTGGGTCGTCCACGCCAGGGTCGTCCACGACAGGTATACAAATGTATGGATATATATGTTCGCACATGATTGGATGGTTTATAACCAGTCACGGGATATGTGGTCGTCCACGAAATGGCTGTTCACGACAGAAATCCCCTCGAACGTGATCGGATTAACGGGCGAGTACCGTCAATAAATTACAGTGTTTGACTCAACAAAGTGTCGAGGACCCGCTTACAGCGGAAGCATTCACGACAGTCACTATCACGGAGTGGTCAATCAGAAGGACAGTAGGAACTCGGGCTATAATTCACCAGCGCTGGACTAGCCCAAGTATACATCAGCTTCAGGGGTGTTAGCGTTGGAAGGAACATCAAGTGACTGCATCAGAACGACAAAAAATGAATAACGCGGATATGATACAAACCTTATTGACCCTGAACGCGTCCGGAGGACCAGCCGGTGAGGTAGAATACAACCAGGACGAGAATGACACCTCAGAGGCCACGTTCCATAATAGGCCTGCACTGCAACCTACAGCTGAGCGAAACCCCACACTTATATATTACCCTGCTGACTGGACCAACCGTGAGAAGGAGGAGTTGTTACGTATACAAGGTGAGAGTGAGAGTCGGACAAAATCAGTCTCCGAGATAAGTAACGTATACCAGCAACGATGTCAAGCAAACGGATGGACCAAGAGAACTGAAGCTAGTGTGGAAATCATGTTAAGGAGATTGGGAACCAAGCGAAAGCGAGATAGTGAATGGACTGAAGAAGAGGTGAAGTGGTTAACCAGCCTAATGGAACAGAAGAACACGGCAGCTCACATATTTGAGCTATACCCGATACAATTACCACAAGCTAAGAAGATGCGCACCAAGCACTCTATAAAAAATAAGATAAAAGCCTTGCGTCGAGAGAACAAGGAAACCCCCCGAATAATATCAGATGGGGGTGATAACCACAGTGAAGGCAAAAAAGGTGGTAGGAGGTGGACCCCACTAGAAGATCTCGTACTGGAAAAAGCAAACGAGTGTGGAGAAACGAGTGTGAAGGTGATTGCAGAAAAGTTACAAGAGATATTAAATGCGAGCGGCATTAAGTATGTACCAAGATCGTATGCTGGGATCAGGCAGAGACTCCGTCGATTAAAGAGTAATATACCGAGTATAGAGCATGCCAATAAAAAACCAAGATCACAGCTGGAACAGGAGGTTTTAGAGAAAGCCGGTGAAATGTTTAATGAACAGGAAATGGGGGTCGACAATATATTGGAAACAACAGATGTCCGTGTACTCACCAAGGAAACCGTAAAAGTCTCGGAAAATCTACCCTTTCCCACCGTCATAGCACAAGTCTGTGAAGAAATATGTGAAGAAGTTATAAGCAACACTGTTCAGATGCCCTCATGCAGTGAAAAGGAATCGGAAGTGGTGGAATATATGGGAGTGAGTAAACATGAACTACAAAGAATGTCGGCTGAAGATATCAATATAAGCGGGATTGTGAAACTCGGAGAAGGCACAGTACAGGAAATATACGAAACAAACTCCGATGACACCTGCGAAGGACAAAGTTCGATGAAGGATAAAATGGTGACACCAGAATTTAGTGCAACCCAAGTCGATAACACTTTCCCCGGCGATGAAGAGTCATCAACCCTACAGCCATTGATTTAACAGAGTTGACAGAAGATTCAAGTCCAAGTCTGTGTGAAGATACTGAAGAGGTACCAGTGACGGCAGAAAATGAGTTATCATGTGAACGATATCTCAGTGAGCCAGAAGAGGCGGATGATTGCAATCCCGAAGAGAGAAGTCCCACTACACAAACAGTACAGGATTCTGATGAAGTGTGTGGAGAGGTACTGAATAGCCTTACTCCACTGGAGGATACGAACACAGAAATGCTTAAGACGGTTGTGCAGCGGAAGGAAGAGTACCGAAGCTATACTTTTAAAGAAGGTTTACTCACAGCGAAAATACGAGAAGTGGTATGGCGTAGTGCATGCAGACAAGGCTCAATAAAAAGGCAAGTGATAACGCAGATGTCGAATATGGAAAGGAGTTGGTGTCAAGAGGTCGAGAGAAAAACTGTCAGCCCAGGGATCATCATTGATGTGAACCGATCGTTGGAGTTACACAAAGAGCTTGGTAGGAGACGACAAATCAAGTCTATCACCCCGGAGGATGCAAGAAATGTATTGTTTGCTGTTACGTTACTATTACGAGATTCAGCGTCCCTGGTGGTTTTCCTGCGCGAATGTTGGGGTGGTGGTTACGGACCTTGCAGAGATGATCTGTGTAGTCTAACATATGATGTGACAATACCACAATTTCACTATCAAGGAAGTTGCAGACATTGGTTATATGCAAGGTACCGGGAGGTGTATGTGGATGATTTCACATCAGTAAGTAGATATCTCCTTACTATGTGCCTAGTGACACATCTAGATGCATTATGGGCCACCGAACCTGACCAATACGACTGGACAACGGATAATGTTGACTCAACCTTCAAGCTTCAGGTGTTGTCATATGGTGTTGGGCAATGTTTGGCCAAACGATGGAATGCCTACAACAGTGATAATGGCATAAATCATTTCATGCCTTTGATGCGAGGGGTAATGTACCTACATGTAGCCGGAAATGATATGCATGACACTGAAGATGCAATTATGGAAGGTGTGCAACGGTGGGATTATGGACAACTATGTGTCCCACGGGGTAGAAACCTAGAAATGTTGGGTTGGGGGATAGTATGTTCTGTAGGATTCAGATTGGTCATCCTAACCACCGCCTTGGCTGGACGTATTCACGAGAACCTGCATGAGCTACGATGGATACCTAAAGCCAACATTATGAAGTACATCCGAAGGTTCGGAGTGATAGACAAGCTGACTAGAGAGTCACCACCAGAAATACTGAAGCTGATGACTCGACGGAAACCTGTGCAATCGCTAAGCAGTCCATCCGTAATGGCTGATGCAGAACAAACACCAGTATATAAGACATTTCAAGACAGTTTGGATAACGATCAAATGGATGTGATACGTGCAGCAATCGCGACGAAAGGGATAGTGTTGGCTCGTGGCCCGTATGGATGCGGGAAGACAACCACAATTACAGCGGTGGTACTGTCCTTGTTAGCAGTTTTCCCGTCATGTCGGATTGCTATCGTATCCGAAACCAATGCAGCCATTGATGAAGATTTGAAAAGGTTGATGGATTCAAGGCAGTTAGATAATCGACATATAGTTCGGCTGGGAGAGATAAAGGGGACTATGATGGCGCCAGATGCTGAAAAATATCGACGAAGGTTCATTTCTGAGATACTACGACGAGAGCGCCAATCATTGGAAGGGTGTGTGAATCGGAAATAGATATCCCCCAGACTGAAGATAAAAAAAAGATATTGGACGGGGTGCGTGTGATTGTTGCTACTTTAGCTCAATTGGGGCGACCAGATCTCTCAAATTTGTTATATGACGTGATTATAAATGATGAGGGTGCACAAACCGCAGAAGTGGCATTACTGCAACTATTGACCATGGGTAAAAGTAATTATCTCAGTGGGAGCTCCGTACCAGCTCTTTGCCTACTCTCCGATTAATGAAAAGATGAAACATCGATTTCATAATGGCGCGCGTCGTCACAAAATTACGTGGGGGTTGATACATTCCATGGAACATTACCGAGCAACAAGGAAACTGTCACCTGTATTCCCTGGAATTACTATGACGGCGGAATTTAGAAGCCACCCTATGATCACAAGATTATTACAAACATTCTATCCATATACTATCCGAGATCGAGCCGCTACGTCTCAAGATTATTTGGCCTCAATGCACCTGAAACATATGGAAAAGCTTGACTGGGCAAAGCCGAATAACCGCTACCCTTCTCGGAAGAAAGAAATGTTGGAAAATCAGCGTGTGGTGTGGATTAGTTCCCAGGAATGGGTTGAAGAACGCGAGCGCACCGAGTATAAGAACAGAAACGTCATTGAATTGGCAATAGTGGTGCATATATTGGATGAAGTATGGTCGGTTTTGCGGGATGAGGCACGAAGGTCGAATGCAGTGGTACGAAAGTCAATGTTGATAATCTCACCATATCAAGATCAAGTGTCGGCCATGAAGAGGGAGTTGCGATATTTGAATGGGGTGTATGAAGATCATTTGGATATCGAAGTAGCTAATACCGATTCCAGTCAAGGGCGAGAAGCGGAAATTACTATTGTGACGATGGTGCGTTCACATGCTGTAGGGTTCATGAAAGGAAACCCTTCGAGGTCGTTGGTGTCGCTCAGAAGATCGCGGGATTACTTATTTATTGTGGCAGCACGATATGTGTTCGAACCAGATATGGATTGGGATCGGATGATGGAAGTGTGCATGAAGTATAATGTTCCTTGTGTTGCATCCACGATTACGGACAGTGAAGCACACCAATATTTGAAGTGGGAGTAGTAAAATGTTGGTCGTGAATTGAGATATCCATGGATTGTTGGCTTTTGCTCGCTTACGCTGAAGCTGCACAAGGGGCGGTTGTGGTGAAGTGTTTGAAATTTTTAGCGAAGTGTATATGGAAGGTATATTCAAAGGGTATACGGTGCTTTGGTCGGCCATAAAGTGAATTTTCAGTATTGAAGCCAGTTCAGAAGTAACCAAGAAGTAACAAGGTGAACAGATATTGGAGGTAGATAGAGATCTTCCCAATGCTTATAATATAATCAAATTTTCCCCCTTAGCGACTAGTCGTTTTTAAACCAACCAACCCTTTTGACCTATACAAAAACTAAGCCTAAGTGCATCCCGAGGAACCCTTTAAGTGAACGCGTGCTAAGGCGTAATAAAGGTCCTTTGCGGTACTCTAAGTTAAAGTGACAGCCTGAAGTGTTACCAGGAAGTGCCCATTTGCAGTGACTTTGTATTAAGGTTCGGACGTGAGTACCAAGAACCTGGGTAGTATAAGCAAGAAGGGTGTATTCTATCGCCTCCTTGTGTTGTTTTTGAGTGGAAGTCTCGAAAATTTAAGTTCCTTCACGACATGTTGCTAATGCAACATCTCGCACGATGGCAACTTCCGAATGGCGTGTTGTCAAGAGGGCCGTGTTCGGGAGTTCTGACTCCGAACAAAGTGATGGGGATGCAGATGTCCCCACTAAAGGATCTAGCGAGTCGAAACTTGCTAGGTGTTCATCGCCTAACAGCGA
Organism: Peronosclerospora sorghi; assembly: GCA_026184515.1. Taxonomy (NCBI): domain Eukaryota; phylum Oomycota; class Peronosporomycetes; order Peronosporales; family Peronosporaceae; genus Peronosclerospora; species Peronosclerospora sorghi. The sequence continues at coordinate 9,383,149 of CM047581.1, read as the reverse complement.
TGGCGACTCTGGTGTCGCTGTCAGCTATGACAGCGACAATGATTATCACAGGTGTTTGCGGGAACGCGGAGCCCCACCTGGACCAAGTACTTCTCCACGTCGGGGGATTTAACACCGGAGCGTGGTGTTGAAGCAGGCGGTATTCCGACTGCTAAAAGGGCTCGAACAGAAGCGGTGCCTGCCGCTTCTAAAGCGTATCATCGTACGGAACCACATGTTCCGTAAAAAGTGGGGTTTTGGACCCCTGGATATGCTATTGCCCCAACAGTGGCGGTTACCGTAAGTGGGACTGCCAATATGCGTTGTTCGATATCAACGTGCTGGATGACTGCGAAGACATCCAGTCACGTCGATTCGATCGAAGTACAGACGATAGACGTCTGTACTTTATTGACCTCTTTTTCCAGGTTCGATATTATTCGAGCCGGAAAGGGTCAAGGAGGAACAGGGACGATAAAGACGCCCTGACTCAGAGTTGGAACGCTTTTGTTGACAACTACAACAAAAGCCCAGATGATTACGCGAATAAAGTTCACGTAATGCGCGAGCTCTTCTTAAAGCACTCGCGAACAGGCAAAATGGAATACATCCATTTTGCTTGCATCAAAGAAGGGTTTAACTGTGGTGTCCCTTCTCACCTCGTTTGCCCGCGGTGTACGCAGGGCGCTCCTCTTCTGTCAGAGGAGAAGTTGCGGGGGTACGGTAGCTTTTCCGTACCCGCCGAAATTCAGGGTTTAATTGATACCCTGAATGCATCAACACCTACTGTTGATGCTACTTCGCATTATGAGTTTGAGGCTCCTTCTCAAACTCAGTCAAAAGGTCTGGGGCGTCGGCCCTCAGAACCTCAATCGGTTCCCAAGAGTCGAACTCTTGGGGATATCCCAGCCAGCGTACCAAGTACTCGGTACGCTGCCCCTTCTTCAAAGGCACCGAGCGCTTCGAGATCAAGCGCTCGAGGATATATCGTTTATTCCCCTGATTATCAATCAGGGGCGGCGGAGGTTGAGAATTCCCTCGCCGTTGTTGTTGCGGAGCATGGTTCTTTGCTCCGCAAGCTCGAGGAGGGTTATTCCTCATTGAGCAGCGATATGTCTCACTGTGTGAAGACATATCGGTCTCTTCGCGAGGATGTCCGCGACATACTCGGGGCGCACACTGCCCTCCAGCAGAAGAATGATCTTCTGTACATCGAGCTTTCCCGCTATAATGGAGAGCTCGATCGGCTCACGGCTGATCTTGAGCAGCCGAAGGCGGAGGTAACGACTCTCCGCTCTGCTCACCAACGGCTGGAGGCCGATTACAATTCTCTCTTGGGAGACTTGGAGAAGCACGGCATCTTCCGTGGTTCTGCGTCTCGTCGTAAGACGAAGACGAGTGATACGGCTTGAGCCGCCCAACATAGAATGTTAGGTGAAGCCGCATTGCTGTGGGAATGTCTAAAGTATAGGCATTCCCCCGAATATCTTGTACCTTGAAAGGTCCAATGTACTTAGGAAGCAACTTCCGTGTAGGGAAGTTGCTTATTGCATGCATAGGCAAATTAGTAGTACTTAGTAATACCAATTCGCCTTTCAGAGAGGAGTTTTTTTATTCCTTCCTTGCTTGTCTGCATTTTGCTTCTGCTTATCCAAAGCAGAGGCAAGTGCATCTTTTATATAGCGTATTACAGCTTGGCGCTGTAATACGGATTCATTTTCTGCTTTATCAGCAGTAGGTGAGTTGTCCTCATTGTCTGCAGCCATTGTTTCAGACACATATTCATCATATGCAGATTCAGTTTCATTTGAAGCTGCTTCCGCTTCTACTGTACTTTCAGTAGAAGTGCCATCGTTTTGTTCACAAGTTGCAGTTGCAACTTGCGCATTGGCTCACTCAAAATTTGAGCGGGTCCCTCCCCCACTTAGATTTGGCGTACCGCCAAGTAAACCTGGGGTTCGTGGATGCCTTAAGGCATTCACGTAGAACGGTGTATGCTTAGTTGAAGCATTCATTGAATTGTTAATCGCAAATTCAGTGAGTGACAGGTAGTCACTCC
>CM047581.1:9363949-9381011 GCA_026184515.1 Peronosclerospora sorghi | reverse complement strand
GCGAAGTACGCCTGTTGACGTTCGTCAACAATATTTTGCGCAGAGATAGCATCTTCCACCTCTGCGAACCATCTACGAAGGGGCTCGTCCACTTCGCCGGTAAAGGGCGGTACTCGCGCCTTTACTACTTCAACGCTATGCGTTGCACGTGCAGTTGCGGTCCGCGCTGCCTCTGGCGCGGGCCGTACTGGCTTTTCTAGGTGGTTTAGCCTAAAGCGGTTCACCACCTGTACCATTTCCTCCGGAGACTTACTCTTGAGGAAGGTAATGATGTCGGTCCCCATAGACCGAATCATTTCCGCCGTCACGTCTTTACTACGCGACGAGAAGTGAGGGAAGTGTTTATTCACCACTTCCAGAGTTCTCTCTCGCTCGGCAGGCGTCATGTCTCGCGACATGATCCCGAGCGGCTCTTAATCTTCGCTCCGCTAGTTGACTAGCGGAACGGAACTGTGGTCGTTAAGACGGACCACAAAGTGCTACCAGGTGTAACAGGACTGATCCTTTTACAGGATTACACTGTAATTGCGAGGAAGCGCGCAATGCAATAGGGCAGGATTAGTTGATAACAACTAATCCTATACTAAAAGTAAATATATTAATATTTACTTATGGTTTAGAACGCAAAATTAAGAGTGTTTATTAAATGGGTGGTTAGCGGCTAATAGTATAGTAATTACCTAACTAATATAATAATATCAAGTATTCAACTAACTGTACTATTAGTTAACCTGCAAGATTCGGTATTTATACCGAATCGACTTTTCCTTCGTAGATTATAATAACTTATAATCTCTTATTTGAATTTTAGACAACGCGTCTGAAATTCAACTGTGATATTCTTACTTGAAAATCAATTATGTAATAGGACCCCATTACAGGATGGTGCTGATGTGGACATTGGAACGGTTTATGGGATAATCAAAAACCTGACAAAGCATGTGGCTGCAAGTCCTCAACGACGGAAGGAGCTTTCTTGTGCCGTGACTTTGCGGCAACCAGGTAGCACGGTGGACAGCATGCTGAGTGATGTTACCACTCGCTTGAATTCAACATACCTGATGTTTAGAAGTCTGCAGCTTAATTAAGTACGGTCATCCTCAAGGAATTGTTGATAGTATGACGGAGAAGCCCCGCAAGCATTCTAATTTACATATGCAACAGAAAAACGATCCTCCATATGACAGAAAGCTTGGATAAATACGCTAACTTTCATCTAACGAAAAGTGAATGGGACAAGCTGGAACAGGTCTGCAACTTTCTTGCACCACTGCATTGGGCAACCAATGAGATATGTGCCTCGAATTTCCTGACCCTGAGTAAAGTTATTCCTCTTTACTCGTCCTTATGACGCTGGATTGAGAAGGTACGCATAAAACATTGTCAAATGTTTTATTTTATTTTCGTAGGTACATGATGTTGAGCAATTTCATCCTTTTCTATTTTTTCTTCGTAGGTGCATTCCCCTTACGGTGCAAGGCAACTGCAACCAGTAGCTGTTGCAATGCACAGCAAACTAAAGAAGTACGTGAAGCTTGCGTTTCAACAAGAAGCGAACTACGCGCAACTATCCTCGATCCTAGATGGAATATTGGTTGGTTCAGAGATCAGCAACTGTGGCCACAGAAATTTTGGACGATGGGCCACAGTCCCGACGCCATCGACCTGCTGTTCACCGAAGCAGCAGACAAATTTAAGAAATTGTCGGAGGAAGCCACCTCCCCGCCGCCACCATTAGCCAACAACACTCTTGAAGCAATGATGGAGGATATGGAGATGCCGAACATCTTCCCGGTAGCCCACCAACGAGATCAAGAAACTCTGCACACAGGTTGGTGAGAAGGTGGAGCGATACTTTTCACTTCCACTGGTGAAGAAAGAGGAATCAACATCGGAGTGGCGGGCTGAGCACCAGCTGTAATTCCTGACTTTTGCGAGGATGGCCCGGTTCTATCTTGCAATTCCGGCGTCCTCGGCACCGTCCAAAAGAGTATTCTCTCAAGGAAGACGGACGTACCGTTGGGATAGAACGTCACTGTCAGAAAAGAACCTGGAGCGGCTGCTGTGCCTAAAGGACTGGATAAGAACGCAGCAAGATGTTGTTCAGTCATCCCTCCTTTTCTCTGAATATCTTTTTATTTTTTTTGCTGTATATATGTTCGTTTGCCCGCTTGAACTTCCCACGTGGGAGACGTAAAGTGAGGATGTTTTTCTCTTTTTTTCCTTTTTTTCCTACTTCTTTTCTTGAATTCAACGACGGCGTCAATCTGCTGCTCTAACACCACTCATCATCCTGAATCATCGCGGGTAATTACCCACGGGTATGAGTCCGAGTCATGGGTACTGAAACTCTGAACGAGTCCGAGTCCTGGGTAACGGCATTACCCAACCCAGAACTCATGGGTAGCTGCTCTACCTTTATGTGTGGTTACGAGAGGTCGAAACGGCCTTCGCCACAGCGAATGTAATCGCATCACTTGCAAGTGGGACTTGCACTGACCCATTTTACGGGTAAAGCCCGATCATGGGCTTTTACATGCTCGGATTCGGTCATGAACGTGTTCCCGACGTGGGAAGTCCTTAATCAAAAGCTTATGGACATGTATGCAACGCCTGATCTGGTTTTCCAGAATCAACTGGCGTTTCTGAGGTTCCGTCAGGGCACTAAGGACCTGGAAACATATATCCAAGAACTTAAGTCCCTGTTGGCAGGGATGTACGCGAAAGAGTACTCGGACGATGTGTCCATTCCCGTGTTCATGGGAGGCCAGAGAGAAGGACCAGCACGTTCGGAGCTATTCCGAAGCTGACCCCAATCCCTGGGGAGGCTTTAAGATGGCGCTTAACGCCGAGAGGAACTTTCGTTCCTCTAAGGTGGGTCCCGAACCCATGGACCTGAGTCAGGTCGAAGCGGAAGAGAAGCCTCCCGCTAGGAGTCACTCTGACTCCTTCCCGCAAGGCTTCGAGGCAGATCTCTTAGCTATGTTGCAGCGGCATGGGCCGCTGAGATGCTTCCTGTGTGGAAGCACGGATCATCTGAGGAACAGATGTCCAAAAAATCCTCAGCGAGACACTAGCTACAAGGGGCCAAGGGTTGGGAGAAAGCCCTTTCCCAAGCCTTCGGGAAACGACGGCTCCCAGTAGGTGCGGGGCGCCCTACTGGGGGATCCCTCAGTGCTGTTAAGCCCCAAGTCAGGGAACGAAAGCACAAAGCCCCGAGGGAAACGGTGCTTTCTAGCACCGAGTTGGTGTACCAGCCAGGTTTGCTGGTTGTCCTTGCGGACGTGAAAGGCTTTAATAAGCCTTGGAGAGTCTTAACGGACTCTGGAGCGTCTGACAATTATGTCAGACGAGGTTCTATTGTGAAGAGTCGGCTGTATGCCGAGGCCCTAGAGGCACGTTCTCGTGACGTTGTCACGGTCCGCCGTGCGACGGGCGTACCGGTTTCTGTACCCAAGGTCTCGATTGACCTTAAGCTGCAGTTTACAGAATTCGACAGCTTAGAACGTTGCATAGTCCTGGATTTGGACTCGAGGTATGACCTCATTCTGGGCATGAAGCGGATGGAACGCCACGAGCCATGGATAGACTGGAAGTCTAAGTCCATTGGCTCAACTCACCCGCGATCGGGTGAAGCATTGGCGAGTCATGAATCCAGCTTTAATCGATCGCAAAAGTGATTCTGGCGTGAGATGTCAGAGATTGGGATGTCTGAAATGATCATTCCCAATGGCGTTAAGGAAGAGTTCCTTAACGAGGAGGATTCGGCGGTTAATCCCCATGCCGTGAACGGCAAGACTGGTGAGTTTCCAGTGGCAGAGGTGGATTCCTCTGAGGTAACTCCAGTGGTAGGGGTAGAGACCCCTGTGGTTAAGCGCGAGACCCTTCCAAGCAAAGAAACCCGTAGTTCGTCTCTTCCGCACGTCGGAAATGATTTCGACCACGCCGTTGTAGGTTCGACCGGCGCGTCACCGGTGGTAGAAGTAGAGACCTCTGTAGATAGGCGCGAGGCGCTTTCAATAGATTGGGCAATTGACTCCCCCCATTTGGGTCCAGGGATGAGTCCCGAGGTCAGTAGTCATCAGTACTATAGGATGCTGAATAGTGTGACAGGTGTTGTCACAGAAGGCGTAAGCCTTGAACGGTTGCCTAGGGTAGACGAACTGTTGTAGGTGGAGGAGATGTCCTTAAAAGAGTTTGGGACTGCTTTAAAAGCAGATGAAATCGACGAGGTTGTCGTATTACGTCCGGAAGAGGAGTTGAACTCCTCATCCACGATGGACGAGTCAGTTTTGGTGCAAACCAAACAGGCATTGAATGCCCAAAGCGGTCTCAAGATCCTTCCGGATCCTGAGGACCCTTACCATTACTTGTTAAAGGAATTCGGAGATGTCATTAGTGACAACCCGCCGATGGGTTTATCACCGGATCGGGGAGTCCGACATGAAATCGATTTGGTTCCTGGAACCAAATACTGCGTCACTAAGCAGTGTCCTCTCCCCAAGGAGCAATGCGACGTCATCGACGCACTCTTAAAGGGGAAAGAAGAGGCAGGGGTGGTACGGGAGAGCAAGTCTCCTCAGTCATCTCCCACTTTTTGTTTTCGTAAGCCGAACGGAAAGTTGCGCAGCGTGCATGCGTACAACAAGCTGAATGCAGCTACTGTACCCATGCAGACTCCGATTCCTCGGAAGGATGTCCTCCAGAACAATATGGCGGGCTGTACTGTGTACAGTGCCTTATATCTGGTGGACGGGTATTATCAGGTGCTCATGCGAGCGTCCGATATTCCGCTGACAGCGGTTAGCACGCCTAGTGGCATGCTGTGGGAGTGGCTTGTGATGCCACAAGGGCTTTCAAATGCACCAGCGACTTTCAATCGCTTGGTGACTCAATTCTTCCGCCCTCATAGGAAGTACGCTCAGACGTACTTCGACGATATATTCGTCCATAGTCGTGCGGAAGGCGACTCGTCTGATGTTCAGACGCATCTGATACACCTTCGAGCGGTGCTCGAATGTATGCGGGAGCATAAGTTTTATGCGAACGCATCCAAATGTATCTATGGTGCTGAGAAAATTCCTTTCCTCGGATGCTTCATCGGTAAGGATGGAGTGCGGGAGGATTCTGCGAATGTGAAAGCCATTGTGGAGTGGCATTCACCTGTAGATCTTAGAGATTTACGGAAATGGCTTGGCTTAGCCAATTATCTCCACAAGTACAGTGAGAACTACGCTGAAATGGCGAAGCCATTAACCGACCTTCTTAATAAGTACCTTGATTGGTGTAGGGAAATCAATCACCAAAACGCTTTTCAAGCGGTAAAGGGGACCTTGTTGAAAGCTCCCGTTCTTGCTCTCCCAGATTCTGGGAAATCATTTAGTGTCGTCTGCGACGCCTCCGATTTCGCAATCGGATATGCTTGGTTACAAGCAGACGATGCAGGAAGGGAACGTGTTATCGCGTTTGAGTCGAGGCAGCTTAAAGCTGCGGAACGGAATTATCCCGTTCATGACAAGGAGCTACTTGAAATGCCCTTGTCAAGTTTAGGGTTCACCTACTGGGCTCAAAGCCGTTCGTGGTTTATACTGACCACGCGTTCTTATGGACAGCGACAAATTCGCCTCATCTCTCCCAACGGATGGCTCGTTGGCTCTCGTTCTTTGCGGAGTATAACTTTGAGGTTAAGTATAAACCTGGAAAGCAGAACGTGCTTGCAGACGCGTTGTCGCGTCGTCCCGATTACGAGCTCGCTCTCGCGACATTCATCACCTCGTCTTTGGTGGATCTCATACGTCAGTAGTATGGGAAAGACCCACAAACGTACGGCGCTTATCATCGCGTTTGTTGACAAGGGACTTGGATCGTCTGAGCCTACCCTGTCAAGTAGAGATAGAGCTTGGTTACACCGTTACAGTTAATGGTGTGACGGTTTTCTATATTATAGCACGAGCGCGGAAGACACTCCGCGGGTGGTGGTTCCTCATGATGAGGAACTGAAGTATAAAGTCCTCTTTGAGGCTCATGACGCCCCTATCGGGGGTCATTTATGTCGGGATAAGACCTACAGCGCTTGAAGCGCTTTGTATTGGTGGCCCAAAATGTATAAGTGGGTCGGTTCGTATATTCGCACCTGTGAGACGTGTTAGAGGGTGAAACCCTCTGCAGATTAAGCTGCTCCTTTGGCGAGCTTATCCGTTCCTACGGAGTGTTGAAAACCCATCAGTATGGATTTTATCTTCGGGTTTCCGAAGGATAAGGCCGGCAACACCGGCATATTGGTCTTTGTAGACCGTTTGAGCAAGTTGACTCACCTGGTGGCGGTTCCAGAGTACATTGATGGACAAGGAACAGCAAAAGTGTTCCTAGACCGTGTCTTTCGATAGCATGGTCTACCCGATTCCATCGTGTCGGATCGGGATCCCCGTTTTACGGGACAGTTTTGGGGAGAGTTGTTTAAGGTGTTAGGCACCAAGCTCCTCATGTCCACTGCGGATCACCCGCAGACGGACGGTCAGACGGAACGCGTTAATCGCGTTTTTGAAGATATTCTACGGAGTTTATGTCCAGATTCACCAAGGCGTTGGAGTGAGATGCTTCCTATGGCCGAATTTGCTATTAAAAATTCGGTCCATGCATCTACGGGGTTTACCCCGTTTTACGTGAACGGATTAGCGAATCCGAGGGTTCCGTTGACGCCACGTGTGTGTGGCCCAGGGCTTGAGGGGGGAGGATTCCCTGATGTCAGCCCTGTATCTGTGCGAAAGCACATCGATAAGTTCTTATCGACGCGCCTTAGTGGCTTATGACACGTCTGCGATGCCATGGCGGAAAGCCAAGACAAGCAGAAGGAGCAAGCTGACCGCAAGGGGCGGCGTAACAAAAGGGTGTACAAAGTAGGAGAAAGTGTTTTATTAAACGCTAAGAATCTTCCTACACATGCAGTTTCCAACGTGTTGCGGAATAAACGGCGCCCCAGGTTTGTGGGGCCTTTTAAGGTACTTGCCCGAAAGGGCTTGTCGTATACCTTGGGAATCCCGAAGGCGATGCGTACGCGTCCAACCTTCTATGTGGGTATGCTTAAGCCATACCAGGACCCGGAGGCGGGTCCCCTCTTGGAGGGTTTTGGTAAGGCGAATAGCCACAAGAGCCGTAAGACACGGCAGGGCAGAGGAAGCCCGACAGGGCTAAAATGCAACCACGAAGTTGCGCAACGGTCGTCTCGACAGAGGCCAGCCGCCTCTTGAAGCGTTCAGTGGCATCCCACTCATCGCGGAGTCCCTCGTGGACATCATGGATGTGACGGCTGTGTCGATCACAGCGCTCACGAATCTCCTGTCGCAATTGCGCGTCCTCCTCCTCCAATGCTCGATGCGGAGGGTACTCCACATTATCATGTGGAGCGTCTGATGGCACGACGCCATAATCGGAGTCAAACCCAGTATCTGGTGAAGTGGAAGGGTTATCCACACTCACAGAGTTCGTGGGAGTCCGAGACTCCCCTACGGCAGGATTGCCGTGACGTCTTGACGCTTTCGAGCGGGAGAATCCCGCTGCGGGTCATCGAACAAAGGGGCGCGAGAAGCCCCTTCACTCCCAGTAGTTCGTACTTCGCCGTAGGCAGATGTGGCGCTCACACTATCCTCTGACACCGCAGTGGGGGCAGGGCCTCTGGCGTAACGCGTGCGATAAGGGGCACGTAATAGCTCCATTGCTTTGGCTCTGGCTAATGTCATGCGCAACGCCCTCTCCACCCAAACGTCACAACGGGAATAGCTGTTGTGCAGCTCATTAAAGCTGGGGGGGAGCTTCTCCCCTTCCGCTTAAGTGCGGAATTTCTTTTCTGCATCTTCGGCATTTTCTCCCGGAGAGAGAATGATAGGAACCTCGCGGAGGTTCTCAACAGGGGAACCCTGTGCCTGCCTGTCGAGGCGCTCTCGGTACGAGGCGCTAGTGAACTGCTTTTGCGTGAGCAGTTGTTGCCGGAGTTTCTCCCGGCGTTCGCATTGCTACGGCTGTTCAGCCGCAGGGCCAGGAGTATAGAATGCTAAACCATTCCTTACCATAGTCCTGGCCCACTTTGGGAGGTCACGAGGACCTTCAAAATTATATGCCGCCCGTGGCGGGCGTTTGGGGCCGCGTAACACAGCATTTCGTGCCTACGCGGCAAGTTGGGTTTCTTGAGATGCGTCCAGCTCATTGGTGATGATCGCCTTCGGCGATCCGTATATATCCTCCGACATTGGAAGGGGTGGCGCACTAGTTAGTGCATTTTCCCCACGTGTGGGGAACGGATTAGGCTGCCGACATCGCCATTCGGCGTTTTCGGAGCGGTCAGACTTTGGGGAGATATCCCCAACGGCATCCACCTCCGAGTTGTCGGAATAGTCTACCTCCTCTTCTTGAGGAGAATCCACAGCACCACTAATGGTGCTCATGTTTAGCCAGAGGCTCTGGCAGTTGGAGTTCTCCAACTGAAATTGATTTATTGCGTAAGCAATAGTCTTGATGGTGGAGGATGTAACAGGGTTACATTCTGGTTACATTTAGTATGTGGTGTACGTGAGTAGACTACGGTTGGGGTCAGTATTGACCGGTCCGAAAGGTTTGAACCTATTGGTTATTTTAACCAATCAGGGCAGGAGCCCTTGGTGGAGGCGTGCAGCCAGCCACGTGTTAGTACACAGGTGGTGTACACTACATTTTAGCTAGGTACGAATATAGTGAGTTCTACTTAGTATTACATATAGTTTACATTAGTTTAAAATAATTTAGGCTAATTACATATTAAATATACATTCAGTTTACATTTCACTCAAAAGACTGCAGGACGCACTACCTCGACCGGTCGCGCGCGCAGTGAGTGTAGTATCGTAAGGGAAGTTCTTCCCTTATCTACCCCCTTATTAAGGGAGCCTTGTGTTAAGGCGTTAGCTTGTGCTAACTGGTAAACCAAAGTAGAATCTTGGCCCCGAGTAAGAGAGTTCTCTCTTACTAAGCCCTTTATAATGGCGTATCGGCTAAGTAGCGGCACATCGCCGCTTAAAGGAAATTCTTCCTCTGTGCGCTAGCCGCACCGTGCGTGTACGCACCGGCTACACGCATCGTGCAGCTCTGGGCAGGGGAGCACCGATGACGGCCACGCCATGGATCCTTGAAGAATATCATCTACCGACGACAACAACGACAAGGTGAACAGCAGCATGACAAGCGCGTGACATCAAACGACCATCACGTCGTCACGCGGCGCAGGCATGATCGAATGGATGAAGTTACGGCAAATAAGAGCAACGTTCCCGCAGATCACTCGGACGCTGTATCGGCTCAGGAGAAAAAGCTTCCCTCTCTGGAACTGGGCAGTGAAGGACAGGTCGTGCCGAATCCCGAGTGCCCTAACGGCGTCTACGCAACCGCCAACCATGTTCTCTGGACCGGCCCTGCAGCACAACAACATTGGCAACATCTCTTTGCGCTATGGGGTCGCTTCGGCGGCGTCGACGATGCTGACATCCACTTTTGGGGTTTCGCTTTCGAGCTGCCAGAACGACCGATCAACGCGTGGGAGGCGAAGCAAATGACGCTCGCAGAGAGTTAGAAGACACAAGAGGCACGTGTAGCGGTCTTAGCGGCCGTGAACGAGCTATGGAGCTTTGAGGTAGCAACAATGGCTCACGCGATCTGGACCGAGCGGCTCCGACGCATGGAAGACCCGACCTTGTCGTCTGAAGCGCATCGATCCCTCGCACAGACTAGTTTGCGGCGTGCGCTCGCGCGCTTTCGCCGCTCGACTTACCAACCCGGTCGCGGCGAAGACGGACGGGTGAAGGCTCTCATGAGATCATTGCTCGCGGATGCTCTCCTACGACACGTCGAACCCGCTCCACTGCAGGCCTTGCCATCAGGCGGACAAACGGACGTGCTCTACCTGCTCTTCTTTGACGGAGAATCTCGCGGCAACCCGGGCCCAGGCGGCTCCGGGTTGGTGATTCTTCGAGTTCACGTCCAAACGCACGCAGCGGCGATCACGTGGGTCGCGGGCATGGCATACAGCGCGAAGACGACGACGAACAACTTTGCAGAGTACAGCGGACTTTTCCATGGCCTCCTATAAGCGAAGGTGAGCGGCTTCGTCCCACTGCACGTAGTGGGCAACATTGCGATGGTGCTCTCGCAGCTCCGGATGTACCCCTCCCCGCTCAAGCCCTAGCTTGCAGCACTTTATCGCGAGGCGAGAGCACTCGCAGACGACGTCGCGGTCGCCAGATGGGCCCATTACTACCGCGAGTACAACAAGATGGCGGAAAGAGCAGCCAACATCGCGATGGAAACTCGAGCATCCGATCAGGTGCTAGCACCGACTTCTCGTCCCCTCGTCTGCTCGGTGGAAGAGGTCATGGACCAAGACGTAAACCACTGGCTAGAGACGTCGCTCGTCGCGGAAAGCGAGGAGCACTCAGGGCCGGCAATGACGACACGCGAGAGCGCAGCCGCAACAAGACAGCTTCAACTGCGGCAAGCAGTGGCACGAGGCATTACAGTAACGTAATTTTAAGTAAGCGGCGCAGCGACTGGATCGCGGTCGAACGGATATCTTAAGTCGGAGATCGTAACTTAATATACCTCACCTTCTTCAAAATTTTTTTCCTCGAACCTATCCGACTTCAGTTGTCCCAACTTCCAGGTATACTCGTTCTTCCTGATATAAGCATGATTATATTCGCTTGTTTAGAAACCAGAAACTCCAATTCAAGACAATTTTTTTCATATTAGCGGAACGCGAAAAAGAAGTTAGCACGGCCCAAGACGAGCAAAGGGGCCACTTCTGCATTTTCATAAACAACTAGGGCACATAAAGTATTGCATCATTGAAAGGTTGGTAAAGGACCCTAACTCCCGGATTTTTCTCACGGAAAAAAGGCGACAGAATTGATTGACCTGCTCCCAGGGTAAACTAAGAATGCAAGGTCAAATAATGATAGCGGCTCCACCTCTTTTTCTGAGATATGAACGGTAGAACTTGAGTCTACCCCTTTTGACCGATGGGGCACACTGATAGTCTTGAAGACATTGCTTACAAAGCACACCCAGTAAATAGCAATTCTCCAAACCTTTAATAAATCCATCCCACACCACCAACACGTACTTACATGACACTATCACGTCAAAATGGAATGACACATGTGTCTGTTGCCACCAAAAGATCACATTGAGGGCGTAATATGTTCGACGTTAAAGTTCTACCATCCTAAAGAATCAATATGGAAACCGTTGTGAGATTAGGTATTCAGAGTGTCTATTTAGTGTTAGCCACTATAAGCTACTCGGTATTTATGTATATACTTGTATAGGTTTGTATCGTCGTCTGGGTTAGGACTTCGCTAATCTTCAACTTCGCCTGCTCCATCGATGTGGTGTGCTTTTGGTTCTTCCGTAATACACTGGAGGCAAACTGTTAGTCGGAGCCCGTCCAGAAGGGACTCCCCATTTCGGATTTCCTGCGCCGCCCATGACTTCAGCTGCTTCCAGCATATTACCCATGTTTGGCGTACTTGTTCCGCTTCGAAACTCTTTTCCTGTCTGAAAACCGCCATATTGCGATGGTTCCAAAGACACGTAATAGCTACACTGCGTAGTGTCCAACCATATACGTTCAAAGTGGCGTTCTATATCCTCTGCCGGTCTTCGGCATACTTGAGAGATGCGTCTCTTCATTTCCAGCGTAACCTCCGGCGGTTTCCGTGTCGCGACTGCATATGCGTATCTTTGCACTTGGTCTTTGGTGACAGTCTCACCGTTCCATTTAGAAATAATGAACTGCAAAACACTGATGGCTTTTGAACACCCCACAAGATATGTGTCACCCCTTTCCCCGGTGCCATACATTTCTCGTCAATCTGACATGGGCGACTGATGCCACTGTCCATAGTGAATGTATTTAGTTGAAGTGTCGCCACTCTATAGTTCACCCAGAGTTGATAATCTGTCAGCACATGTCGATGTTCCCATAGTTGCCATGGATTCGTTCCTGTACCGCCGACATCCATTTGTCTGCTCGGCACCTGTCTTTCCATTTCCCCATAATCTGTCCCAGTTGTCGTGATATATATTCATGATATAACCGCTTGAATGCCCTTCGAATTTGAAAGTGCATCTTCCTTATCGGTGTTCCATCACATAGGCGCCAGGGAACTCCATGTATTGCCGGGTGAGGTAGGAAAACAGCCACTTGTTTATGTCACTGGTATTGTTCCATAGTATCCCATTGCTAGATTGCTTGAAAGTCACTGATACCGTTCCAACCCTGTCGTATCCTGCTATCAAACCGTCTGATAGCTTCTCCCATGTCATGTCCGCATAAAGGCTCTCAGGCTCATACATCTGTATAGGGGGAAAATCCCCGATATATTTACCCACGTCCACCATCGGCGAGCAAATAATAATCCAGTACATCCACTCAATGACGATGCGTCGTAAATGACTGATATCTTCATTGGATTGTACCTGCCACTCATAGAGATCTCCAGATATACGTCGGATCCGCATTTCGATGATCGATCCTTGTCGTATCTTCTTATATCTGTCCACCCGTAACATATCACCTTTTCCATCTCTGATCCAGGGTTTTGAATGCCATGCAAAGCTCCCCCAGAAGGTTTCCATCGCGGGAGTAAAACTAGTGTGCATCGGATGTTCCGCTAAATCAACATTTAGCATAATTCGACTCCCATTTCGTATCCCTCTACTATAGTCTATGCAACCTCCGTTTCGACACAAATCAAGTTGGAATTGTAAACGCTGAATGTACCGCTGTAACTGGGTATATTGATCTTCATCTGGGATGATCCACTGTCCGAGTTCCTGGCGTATATCAGCCCATTTTCCTCTGGAGGCCCCAGTATATCCTTTACTCCGCTTCTGTGTATGAGGAGTAAGGTTCCTGAGTTGGTTACCATCCATCTGTACCCGTCTCCAGCTTAGCCACGCCTGTTTGTATACAGAAGGCGGTTCGATTAGCCAAGAGGTAGAATCTCTTACCCGTTGGACTCGAATCGCAAGTGGGATCACAATCAGTCCCATCCCCTCTTCCCCTTTTGGCGTATACAGAAGCGCCGGTGAAATTTTATGCCGTACAGTATCCCCTGAAGTAGCCTTCACCCATATAAACTGCTTCAGTATATGAACAGTTGATGCAGGATATGTTGGGGAGGAGGGTAGATCTTCGCCGTGAATAGGATGGCGGGCAACGCAATGGTGTTAAATAGCAGAATCCTTTCCACGACTGTCGTACCACATATTTTTGCCTCTTGAAGTCTTCTACGAATACTTTGAAGTCTCCTCGCCCAATTCACTTCCGTAAGGTCCGTCCATCCAATATCGTAACCTAGTTACTTCGTCGTCTCTGTTGGTTGTAAAACCGGTATGTCATGCCAATCTTGAAGGAAGATTGCCTTGTTCAGGAGCAACAATTGCTTTTGCGAACTTGAACTTTCAGACCTTACAATTCCCCGAAACGCTCCACTAGTTGTAGCACCTTTGGGAACGATCCTGCCTCTTGTAAGAAGATCGTAGAGTCGTCAACAAAGGCTGAAAATTTATGGAGCGTACCCAGTCGACATGGTCTGAGTCCCCGTGTAATGGGGTACCATTACATAATTGATATTCAAGTTAGAATACCATAGTTTAATTTCAGACGCGTTGTCTGAAATTTAATTAAGAGATTATAAGTTATTATAATCTAAGGAGGAAAAGTCGATTCGGTATAAATACCGAATCTTGCAGGTTAACTAATAGTACAGTTAGTTAAAGACTTGATATTATTATATTAATTAGTTAGTTACTATACTATTAGCCTCTAAACCACCCATTAAATAAACACTCTTAATTTTGCGTTCCTAGGCATAAGTGAATATTTATATATTTACTTTTATTATAGGATTAGTTGTTACCAACTAATCCTGCCCTAATTGTATTGCGCGCTTCCTCTCACAAATACAGTGTAAGCCTGTAACAGGATCAGTCCTGTTACACCTGGTAGCACTTTGTGGTCCGTCTTAACGACCACAGTTCCGTTCTGCTAGTTAACTAGCGGAGCGAAGATTAAGAGCCGCTCGGCATCATGTCGCGAGACATGGCGGCTGCCGAGCGAGAAAGAACGCTGGAAGAGGTGAAAAAACACTTCCCTCACTTCTCTTCGCGTAGTAAAGACGCGACGGCGGAAATGATTCGGTCTATGGGGACCGGCATCATTACCTTCCTCAAGAGTAAGTCTCCAGAGGAAGTGGTACAGGTGGTGAACCGCTTTAGGCGAAACCACCAAGAAAAGTCAGAACGGCCCGCGCCAGAGGCAGCTCGGACTGCAACTGCACCTGCAACCCATAGCGTTGAAGTGGTAAAGGCGCGAGTACCGCCCTTTACCGGTGAAGGGGGCTAGCCCCTTCGTAGATGGTTCGCAGAGGTGGAAGATGCCATCTCTGCGCAAAATATTGTTGACGAACGTCAACAGGCGTACTTCGCCACAACATGTCTAGGCGGCAGAGCCAGGGCATGGGAGATGAGTCGCAGAGCCACTGATGACTCTGCGTTCCTTACTTATAAGGAATTTACAGCTGAGCTAAAGCTCAACTTTAAAGCCCCGAAATGGAGCTAAGTAGTCGGCAGGAGTTTATGGAACTCCGGCAAGGTAAGCTTGACCTTCAAGCTTACGCTCAGAAGACGCAATATTTGCTGTCAAATATTGTGTATGAGCCGGTGGCCCCTGCTATGCAGGTCACTGGCTTCATGAAGGGACTCGATGATGGTCCCGTCAAACAGAGTCTCTACCGGCACCCGCCAGAGACTCTGAGGGGTGCCATTGATATGAGCATCCGTGAGGGGTTCAGCATGCGATCAGCGTCATCGCATGCTGGGTACAGCCGAAGGGCTCAACAGCCCTTCGCTTTTGACATGCCGCAACGGCATGTCAACAATCAGCAGTCAGGCAGACGAAGCTCACACTTCGTCTCAAGAAACAGCCACCCGCGCCAGAGCATGGGCGGTGAAGGTCCAGAGCCGATGGACTTATCGGTTGCGGTTGCTTCGAACACGAAGCAACCGAAATTTAAGAAGAATATTCGCTGCAATAGATGCGCGAAAATGGGACATTTTGCCGATGAGTGTATGGCACCGCGTCCGGTGCCATGCAGTCAGCGGACGGAACCGTCCGCTACACGGCGACACCAACAGGGACATCACCCTGTTGGTGCAAAAAACGAGAATCGTCAGTAGGGGCGGGGCGCCCTACTGGGAATGTTATCCCACATGCCGACATAGGGCATGTGAGGGTAATAGCCCCAGACGGGACTATGTCCTGTCAAAAGGTGCAGGGTGATGGGAAGTCTCTTATCACCCTGGAGGTTAAGCCGCACGGGAGCGATGTCCCCATGCGAGATTTGTTTGACACAGGAGCGTCAAACAATTTCGTTAGAACTCAGAGTCTAACGCTGTTGAGATTCGTGGAGGTAGAGACCCCACGAAGTATGTTGTCAGTCCGGTTAGCAACAGGTGAAACCGTGACTATTCCAAAGCGTGTGATTAAAACACGCTTCGAGTTGAATGAACTGTCATTCGAGGATGAATTCATCGTCCTCGATTTAGATGACAAGTTCGACGTGATACTTGGAATCCCATGGATGTCCAAGTTTAAACCTTCGATCGACTGGGTTAACCTATCGATCGACTGCGGCGGACGCACAGGATATGATCACCCTGTGTGTAGTCTGGCTGTATCAGAGGATGCAACCGCAGCGTCATACAGTCTAGTGGATAGCGATGGAAGCACCAGGTCTGTTCTGACACGATCAGCGGAAGGTACCTCCGCTGGTGAGAGTCCAGAGGGACTACCACACGCAACAGAAGAGTCGTTGCGTGTTGGAGAGAAACATTCCACGGTGGGAAACACACACCGTGAAATGAAATACTATCCACAGTGGGAAACACCCACTGTGCGACCGAAGGTTCCAACACGACGAATGAATTCCGTGTTGATGAGAGTGAACTCACGATCGAGTGCAATCGTGAGCAAAACTCCGTGGTGGCCAGTGCCCACCACGTTGCGTTAGCCACGCACACGGGTGATAAAGACCACCGTGTCGCAGAAAAAGGCGGCCGATCAGACGAGCACATCGGATCGCCAAAATTCCATGGTAGGCAGTGGCCACCATGATGATGAGTATTCGCACACGGTGAATCGTAATCACCGTGTAGCAGTCAATCAGACGAGTGCGTCTGATTGCATGGGCAGTTCCGTCGAGACGATCAACGTCTTGACGCAAACGGAGACCGGATTAGCTACCCAGTCTCTGTTGATGGAACATCCTCCGAAAGAATGTTCGGAGGTGATGGCTCTTCCAGCGCTAAGCTGGAAGAAGTTTATGAGAAACTTGCACGATGGTCAGATCGAACAGATCTGTATCATCGTTGCAAAATATGATGTAGTGGATATTCGTGAACGAATATCCATATTGCAAGTGTAAAACATTGGGAAAGAGGTTCCCAATGATCAAACCAAAGTTCAGCGCTTTGAAGCGCAGAGCTGGGAGTCGCTTAAAGCGACCTCCCCATTTTATGAGGTACTTCGAGAATACGCTGACGTATTCCCAGAAGAAGTACCTAGCGAGCTCCCTAAGGATAAGGGAACTCGTCATGAGATTGACCTCGTGCCAGTCACGAAGTATTGTGTTACGCGGCAATGGCCGTTGCCGCGTGATCAGGTAAAAGCGTTCGACAAGTTCTTCGAAGCTCGTCGTAAATCAGGCCAAGTGCGGGAGTCTACCTCACCGCACTCTAACCCCACCTTTTGTGTGAAGAAGTCCACAGGTGGGTGGAGAATCGTTCACGCTTACAACAAGCTGAACGCAGCGACGGTACCGGCACAGACACCGATACCGCGGAAGGATGTCATCATAGATGGCATGTGCGGGAGCACCATCTTTAGTGCTCTCGATCTAAGAGATGGATCTTATCAAATCCTAATGCGTGAGAAGGATATCCCTCTCAGGGCCGTAAGCACCCCAAGCGGCATGCT
>CM047581.1:9289590-9355651 GCA_026184515.1 Peronosclerospora sorghi | reverse complement strand
TAGATCCGAAACTTGGCCAGTGCATACTTCATGGCAAGGAGTTCCTTATCATTGTCGTGAAGGAACCTAAATTTTCGAGGTTTCCACTCAAAAACAACACAAGGAAGAGATACAATACACTTCTCTTTCTTAAACTTCCCAGGTTCTTGGTAATTACGTCCGAACCTTAAGATAATGTTACTGAAAATGGACACTTCCTGGTAACACTCAGGCTGCCCCTTAACTTAGGTAACCGCAGAGGATCTTGTGGTGGAGTCAAGTTCGAAATCGAATACATTTGTATCGACAACCTGACCACCACCATCGTGCCCAGCTTTCCAACTTACGGGGGGGTACCCCGTGGACCTCCATTCGAAATCTGGTCCGATCATCCGCTGCTGGCAGACGACCGGTCATCATCTAGAGACACTTGGTCCGATTCACTTAAGACCATCTCACCTTGTGTACCCATTGGAGTGGGCTAGTTACAAACTCGGTAGATCGGGAACGCAGATCGATTTGATTCGGTCTTGAGTATGAGAGCGTGCTGGCTAAGTGTACCTAGGGCGAAACTCTTCACCCCAGGTACGTACAGACCAGAAACACTTCCGAAAGATAGATTCCAATAGGTAGATCGTCCAAACGATCTAGACCTGACCAATACGAAATAATAGAGGGTAGACCAATCAACCAGTCTATCCCCTGACCAATATGAGAGAAGACCAAAACCGGTCTAAACTCCGACCAATGTTAAAATGAGCCAATATGACCACGTGAAGACCCAATATGCCCGTGAAACTCCACAAACTATATCTCCACCTAAAGACCAATCCAGTGAATAGAACGTTCCAAACGTACTTGACTTAAAGTGTCGAGATCGCCAAATCGTACTCCCGTCGAGGGACTTCCGGTGGCCAAAGTGCGCGTGCGGCGCGTCCAGACCGGGTATAATAGGCGAGAGGGGATAATTCAACCCTCTGCCCCCAAACACTCCGCGGTGGGCGGAGGCGACTAATGTACGTAAAAAGAATAACGGCGACCCCTTGCTGTGGTATAGACCAAGACCAAAGGACTTCTACTTATAAAAACCCTGCAACCAAAAGACTTCTATTCGGAAAAACCACAACCAAAAGACTCTTACTTGGAAAAACCGCAACCAAACGACTCTTACTTGGAAAAACCGCAACCAAAAGACTTCTATTCGGAAAAACCACAACTAACAAATAATACTACCTCCCTATGGTCCCTAATGTACCCACCAAAAATTATGTAAAATACCCAAAGTCAGGTGACTCACCCAAGACCAGCGTTCTTGATACTCCTTGAATTTGATAGGCTAACCCCCCGTTGTTTGGACCAATCGGAAACTCGACCAACTGCCTTGACCAAAAGTGAACAAATTTCTGGTACACTTCACCACAGCCGCCCCTGAGTCCGACCGTGTCGCACAACGATAACGGTCTGACTCACCCATCACTCGACCAACTGGACCTTGGTCACTCACACTTCTTCACCATGGACCAGACATCTTCGACGTCTGCGTCAGGTACTGACTTTACTGCACTTGATCTTCTTATGCTTCCCTTTGACGCTTGTTCTTGTCGTTATTGCAGAAACCCTATGCGCCGAGTCGCCCCATATTGCTTCACCTGTCCGGTCGGCTCGGTCTGGCAGCCCACATAATTCTCCTGAACTTCAAACATCCGAAGGGTGTCAGACCGAAGCCGACACGCGGATGCAGGATATGCTCGCAGAGAACACGCGGCCCAGGACCCAGGTGGTCAACCAGGCAACACTAGGTGCGCATCTTTGGTCTTCATCTTGTACTCTTCTTGACCCTCGTTTGTCTTCAGCTCTCATCTCTCCCAACATAGTCCAGGCAATAGGTGCCTTGGTCGATGCTGACAGGAAGTCTGACGGTCACGCTGACCAGCTTCGACACATTTTTGAGGAGCTGATAAGCGCGCTCCATGAGCTGTCCCGTCTGGAGGCTCATCAGTCCCATCTCCGGGATCAACTTGCACTTGTTCGACGGCAGCAGCTGGACGGACAGCTCGATGCGACTTCACTGTGCATGCAAGGCGACGACCTCGCGCGACGAATTGACGAGTTTCAAATTGCGATTCAAGACCAGACCGGGAAGGTCCGGTCCTGTCAAGACAGGTCCGACGCTTGGACGCAAGAGTCGGGTCGTCGTCGGGTGGCACTAGACCAGTGCCGCCAGCGCTTGATGAACTTGCTACCTCCGTGTTCGACTGCTTCCTCCAGCGTAGATTGGTCCGCATCGGCAACCTTAGTCGCCTCGGGGCAAGACCAAGACCGCTTGAAACAGGACCAAGACCGACGTCGCTTATTGGCTGATATTCAGCATCCCGAAATTACATCAAAATCAAAGAAGCGCGCGGACGAGCCGGGTAGCTCGAGGGCGCGGGGCACTGCGCACCGACCCGGAATCGGGGGTAAGCGTGCAGTGTCCCATAAGCGAGCCAAGACGAAGGCGCTTCTCATGGACTCGGACTAGGACATGGACGACATTTTGAACCCCTCGGAAAGTCGAGCGCCCTCGAGCCGTACTGCAAGTCGCATTCAGCACACAGGGGTATCGTCTGAGGAGAACTCCAGCGAAGGGTCCGGCGATTCCGAGTTCATGATCCCCATCCAGTCCAAATCACAAACGAATTTGCGTGACAGTTTCGTCCAAGTGGCGTCGACAGTGGGGTCAGAGCAGAAGACCGGTCTGCCAAGTGAAGCTGCACCAGTATCGACATCCGCGACGCCGGCGCCTTCGGTTCTCCCCGCGACATCCGGGAATCACAAGTACGCCTTATTGAAGAACATGGCGGTTGATACCAGCTCCCTTCCGCCGCGGACATGCCAAGGCGTCGAGTTGAGAAGACCAGACTGCTGGCCGACGACGGCCCATGGTACCCCGGTCTTGATTGCGCTGAGCCGGTCGCGGACCTCAAGGATGCTTTGGTCCAGCTTGACCGGAAGGACCCCTGGCGTAACCAGTTTCAGGATCAAGTGCAACATCATCCGTCGATGGTCATCGGCCGTCTGTGGGGCGATAGCAAGTGAAGTCTCAGGTAGTCGACCAGATAACTCGCAATACATGTCATCATTTCTTTTTCATATGTCCAATCGTCAAATCACTTGAGCTAATTTTACCACTCTCTCCATAGTTGCACCGAACACGTTATCGTAAACAGTTCCACTCCCATCACGAAAAATAGTCACCACATTCATCATTCCGGTATTCCAATCCGTTACAGTTCATCACAATTTCACATCAACTCCGGACCTTCCACATCTTCACACCGGTCTAGACCGACCGATGCTACTGCGTGTCTTTGTCTTGGTCTTCATGGGTCTGCATCACTGCGAAGCGATTACGACTGACTCGTACTCGTTCGAACTCTCGTAGAAGAGCCCCACAATTCAAATCGAGCTCGTCTACCCAAGTTGATTCATCATGGTCCTTCCATCGGACCAGGCACTCTCGGTGAGTCCGACCGAACCTGGTCTTCTTGGTCGACCGAACATCCATGACCTTCTCCAATTCAAACTCGTCTTCCTCTAATGGTCGTTCCCAACTGTCCTCCGGCAGTAACGCTTCATCGAAATCATTTTTTTCCTTCGTCTACCAGACAGGGCGTTTTGGGTCGATCAGCAAAGTCTCGGACCAGCTTCAACTTGGACACATGCACAATCGGGAAGACCTTGTAATCTGTACCAGTTGTTACTAGACGGGCAGCGTGCTCACCAATCAGCTCGGCAACACGGAAAGGGCCGTGCCACATGTGAGCCAGCTTCTTCGCGTAGCCTTCTTTCACTCGGTCTAGGTATAGCCATACCCTCGCCCCTGGTTCTATACCGTGGGGTCGGACCTGGCCATTGGTCCGGTCTGCCCGGTCTTGTGTGGCCTGACGCATCTTTTCGTTGACGACTTCTTTTGCATGCTGGTAGTGTTTCTTGACCTGCATGCACCAGCGTCGAGCATCGCGATCATGGGTCCGGGTGCAACCGATAGGTATCGCAGCTTCCAATGTCGACCGAGGGTCCCATCCATATGCCAGATAAAAAGGCGTTTCTCCTCGGACCCTATCGGTCGACGAGTTGAGTGCAAACACCAGACTTTATGCATACTCGTCCCAATCTCGCTGGTCTGGGTCAGCAACGTACATCTTGATCGCCCTCGTTATGGTCTGCACCATGCGTTCCGCCGATCCATTTGCTTGCGGACGAAATGCCATCGTCGCACTCTGTTTCTGGCCCAGCATGTTATTGAACGACCGGAACACCTCGGCCATAAAACCGGGTTCCCGATCGTGCCTGATGACCTCGCTGGCGTTGAATCTTCGGAACACACATTCTTCGTAGCTCTGGGCGATCTGATCCGCAGACTGAGATGCAATTGCCTTCGCAATAACTAGACCGGTGAACAGGTCTACCCAGATCAGCGGCTCAGTGTTGCCGCGCGTCGATCTAGGCAGTGACGGTATGTGGTCCATCGCTATGACCTGGAAAGGGTAGGTAGCTTCGATATTTACGGGCGATCGCCCCTTGATTACCGTTCTACCCTTTCCGGTCTCGCAATCCGTGCAACAGCCCACATATTTCTGCACACTGCGGAAAAGACCTCTACAGTGGAAGTGGGACCTGATCTTGTGATAGGTCCTGCCTATGCCCTGATGTCCCCCTTCTAGACTCACGTGATAGTGATGAAGGACATCAGGCTGCAGCAACTCGGGGATCACTAATTTCGCCAGTCGGTCCCGGTCTGCGCTGTCTTGGTCGGCATCGCGGCAGTAATACAATACTCCATTATCATCCACTTCGTAGCTATCCGCGATCTTGATGCACTCTTTCGCTTGATCGTTCGTCAACTTGGACAGTTCACCACGCAGGTAGTTCTTCAGGTTCATAATCCATTCTTCTTCGTCCTGCTCCTTGAGGATACGTTCCATCCTTAACTGTTGCACTGCATATTCGTTCAAACTTTCCTTCGGGAACGGTCGGCGAGACTTCTGAGCTTTCGATCTAGTCGCGACCATCACATGCACCTGGACTGGTGCGTTCTTGGGTCCGATCACTTCTGGGAGCCTGTTTCTATTCATCAATTCATCCAGAACGGCCTTCTCGGTGATCGTAGCCCCGGTCTGGTCTTGCATGGCCTTGGTCGCTAGGTAGTCGGCGCTTCTGTTCCAGTCCCGTTTCACGTGCAATAGCTCGTGGTTGGGGTGTCCTTCAATGCCTTCATTACTCGATCGTTTAGCGTCCTTAGTCGTGGAGCCTTGCAGTCGATCTCTCCGGTGATCTTCCTGATCACTAGGTTAGAGTCACCACATATGATGACTCGCCCCTTCTCTTTCGACGACAGCAGGTCCAGACATAGAAGTAGACTTTGGTACTCCGCCTTGTTAACAGTAATATCCGGCGTGAAGTCGGCAGCGGCTGCAACTATAGACCATTGTGGCAACTTCCACAATATGGCACTATAGGCGCCGACCTTCTTCTTCACGCTTGCCGATCCGTCAAAACTTAAGACCAAGAGCTCTTCATCATGGTCGACGGTCGGTGGCGGTCTCGAAACTGACTGCCGAGGTTGCTTCCTCGGGGCAATCACTATCAATGCCTCGTCCACTTCAGACCGAGGGGTGATACTGGCAGCTAATGTGCCCAATATCTCTTCTTCGCCCCCGGTGCACTTAACGACCTCGAGGGTCCACTGCGACAAGACCGCCGACCATCTCTGTCTAGACGTCCGTCCATACCATTGGCTAATAATATCCAGGACAAAGTAGACCGTCTTGACAGGACCTTTATAGGTCGGCCGACCAGCAGGTTGTAACACACATCCAGAATTCGTAGCAACGCCAGCACTTCTTTCTCGACAATTCCATAGTTCACTTAATTTGGTTTTAGCGTCCGGCTCGTAAACGTGACTGGATGATACACACCATCGTGATCTTGCACTAAAGTGGCCGAGATAGCCCACTTACTGGCATATACGATAATGGTCGGCACTTTTTCGGGAGCGAAATGCTTGAGAATCGGTGCCGTCGCCATCTTAACCTTCAACATACCAAAGGCAAACTGTGCACGCTTCATATGATCTTCGGCCTCCACTTGCGGACAAACTGCAGCAAGACCAGAGTCGGCGCCCTCCTGTAAAGTTGCCCGGTCTTCTTCGCGCAACATATGATAGTCAACTTCCCGGAGCTCATACAACACAGCCGCGTAAATAGCAAAGTATTCAATGAATCGGCTATAATAATTGAAGCTTCCCAGGAAGGACTGCATTGCCTTCAGCGATCTGGGGAACGGGAGGTTACTCAGCGAATCCAGGTCCTTGGGATTAGCCTCTAGACCATTGTTCGAGACCATATGGCCTAAATAGGCGACCCTGGACATACCCCAAAAAATTTTCACGGCACTGATAGATAGGTTCCAGCGGTCGCATGTCTCCAACAATCGTTCAACCTTCTCGCACAGATCGTTCCATGACGAGGCAGGTATCAGAATGTCGTCGATGTACAACCGCCTCCCTAGAACGGACGGTCCTCTTTCCCGATCGGGTTCACCCTCTCTAAACACATCATAATTTTCAACAGGGTCACGATCGGTCTTGATCTTGAAGTGTCCGTACAATGCGTTATCTATCAGCCTTTGATAGATCTGGGGCGCGTTCTTCAGACCGAACGGCATACGATTCCACTCGAAAAGACCAAACGGCGTCACAAATGCGGAAATCCCACGGGCTCGATCAGTCATCGAGACAACCCAAAATCCACTTGCCATATCTAGCGAACAATACCACAAGGTCTTGTCGAGGTCTTCCAACAGATCATTAATCAGCGGCATCGGGTACACCATGAGTTTAGTCAACCGGTTTACCAGCCGATAGTCGATGCACAGTCTAATGTCAACGCCGTTCTTCTTGATAACGATTACGATCGGCGAGGCCCATGGCGAGGTCGACGGTCTAATAATCTTGGTGACCAACAGTCCTTTAATGAGATCAGAAAGCTTTTCACGGTACTGTGGCGCCACGCGTCGACATCACTGGGCAATCGGCTTGGCATCTCCAACATCAATATCACAAATCGCACCACGGGCTGCAGGTGGTAAGGCGTTGCCCTTTCCGATCAGCAGATGTCTTTTCTTCCATATGATATTCTTCAACTGCTCAATCTGGTCTGGACTGTTATGGTCTTGATCACCCACTTGTAAATCATCCATTGTAACTTCGGGCGAGTCGGCAGACACTTCAGGGAGGACTGCCATTTGGCTTTCCAGCTCCTGAATGTACTGTTCCCCGCCTTCATGTATACAGACTTGTTCATCTTCTGGGGCGATATCGCCTAGACCATCTGGACTGGCTGAACGCCCCTGGTCTTTATCGACGGGCTTTCCTTTACTGATATCGGTCTGATTAGGAATACCGTCATGGTCCGACCTAGCAATTTCATGTTCCCCTTCTCCGTTTCTTGCTCCGCTGTCGCCTGGTCTTGTGCTGACACCACGTTGACTAACCTTGGATCGTCTACTTGATGGTACACCGTTCCTGGTGACTGCGGCGCCTTTCTTCGGACCAACATCTTTTTTGGGGTGACATAACTTGATCTTTCCACTAAAGGTGAGGTATCCTCTTCCACCGACCCATCATCGCTGATAAGATCGGTGGTCGATTGGTACGCCAGGTTTTGCCACTCGACATACCGCCTCGACCCAATCGAGACGAACCCCATCTTCCTTGGTACCTTTCCTTCTGTTAACCACATACCAACTATAGTGTTATTGTCCAGTGTCAGCGGCTTGTCACCGATATTGGTAACACTGACAAAATCACGTGGACCAGCACTCTTTACGAAGGTCGAGACCCACCGATCGCCCCTGGTCAACCATAACTTCCTCGAACGGAAACCTTTCTCGACCGGGGTATCGGCAGACCGACCGACTGGGATAGTGAGGCCTTGATCCCACCGGACCAGATCGGTAT
The DNA here is from genome assembly GCA_026184515.1 of Peronosclerospora sorghi. Classification (NCBI taxonomy): domain Eukaryota; phylum Oomycota; class Peronosporomycetes; order Peronosporales; family Peronosporaceae; genus Peronosclerospora; species Peronosclerospora sorghi. The sequence goes on along the minus strand of CM047581.1, from coordinate 9,347,670 downwards.
ACGAACCATACAGAGGTCTTCGACCATCCAACTGGACCTTTACTTCATCCGGGAGTGTAAGCACTCCATGTGACAGGTCTAGGCGAATACCAGCTGGGACCATGAAATCCATGCCTAGTAAAGCGTCCTGTCCAGCCAACTTTCCAACCCTAGCGCTGAAAAAGTAGACCAGCGATCCCGACAAAGTAATTTTCACACGCGTTCTTCCTTCAGTCATATAAGAGTTTTCACCGATCCCGACGCATTCTTGTCTCTGGGTATCGTCTATACGACATCCGACCTTACGAGCAAAGGCGGAGTCGATTATCGAGACTTCATCCCCAGAGTCGAACAACATCGTAGCTTTCTGGTTATTAATCTTGCCACAGGCTTTCGCCTGCTTGAACCATTTATCAGGCGCGTGATACTTCCAGTATCCGCGGGATTCTCCCGACAGCTAGTCCAACTGCATAACCACCTTGGTCCGGGAGTACTCATCGGCCTTCAGACTCTAGACCGGATGGTCTCGGTCGACGCAATTTGGAATAGAACGTGTATTGTCGGTCTTATCCTCCTTGCCGACATATGCATAGATGTGAACTGTAGAACGCTCGGCTCGATCCAGATTCCAACCTGGCGAGCGTTCTAGTTTAACATCTTTTCTGCGTCCGGCGGCAGCATCCCCGCGTGCTTGTCCGGCACGTACCACTTGCGTATCATGTTAAAAAAATTCTTCAATCTTGCAGTGGCCGGTCTCGTGGATCTCTCCACATGACTTGCATACGAAGAGGCAGTGGTCAGTCGGGTGGCCGCGTCTCTCGCACCTCTTGCACACCATCTTCTTCCAGCAGTTTGTACCATAATGTTTACTCGACCCACAGTGGGAGCACTTCTGACGAGGTCGATCTGGATCGGACTTGCTTCCGTTCCTTCCCTTCCGGTCTACCTGGTCGGACTTCGACCTGGTATTCGGGGCAGGTCCCGCAACATAGACGTAACGATACTGGTCTTCATCCGACGACTCCTGGCTGGATTGACTTCCACTTTCCCCTTCCGATCCCGTGCTTTCTTCGGCTAGGATCGCCTTGACCGCTCGGGTCGGTCTGGTCCAGGGCCTCTTGACCGGATCGGTCTGGGTCTGGGTCTTGGATCGGTAGCGACCTGATCCACCAGCACTCTTTGCCCTCATGCTACGCGACTGCTGTAGCGTCCGTAGAGTCTGTTCAACTTCACCCGCGTCCCTAAGACGCAGCAGAGTAAGCTGGTCCGCCAGTTCTTGATCGTCCAGGGTACTAATGTGGTGACCTACATGTTCCAAAGCAGCACCGTTAGGCGGGTTATTCTCTTTAATTGTTATGCCGGCACGAAGTGCAGCCACGTTCAACCGATGCAAATACTCGATCGGTGTCTCGTCGCTCCGCTTCTGCATCTGGTGATACTTGCGGGCACTCGAAAATCCGGAGTTACAATATTGCCCTTCAAACTCTGCACATAGCTGGTCCCAGTCAGACCGGACATCCCGACTTAACTGTTGGATCCAGTTGGCAGCCGGTCCTTTCAACAAATCCCGGAAGATCAGACACTTTTCACTTTTCGGGGTCTGGTCTCGCAGGAACGCAGACTTGACCCGACCGAACCAAGACCAGGCCTGGTCTTCATCAGCATCCTTGCCAGTGAAGTCCTTGAGGTCGGTCGTCGCGGCCATACGGATGCGCGGAATCGCAGCAGATCCAAAGTCGTAAGCAATAGTGGAGGCTAGGTTAGCCTTGCGTGGCTTGCCATCGCCCGTACCGTCTGACCCACAGTGGTCGTCAATACCGCCGACCGACTCCATGTCACAGTCACTTGTCTTGCTTGGTCTACGCGGTCTGGTCGGTTGCGGCTTGCGCTTCCCTTTTCCGACTTGCTTATCACTTCGAGTGGGCTTGTCCACAGATGTTACCGATTCCATATCCACATCTCGGCAAACATTGGCACTTTGCTGGGTAGACCGGTCTTGGACATGTGGGCGCAGAGGTGGTCTAACCCGGTCTTCCATGAAACGCTCCATCATCGTCTCAAACATGGCTTGGACGTTAGCTGGAGTCATGGGCAACGTGTTGATACCCTCCTTTTGCGGAACTGAGACCTGTGGGGGTCTCTGGAGCCCCGACTGGCAAGCAGCCCTTTGCTGCCGCCCGTCCTTTTTTGTTCCGGCTGGGCATGGTCCACCCCCATGGTCATCCGCTCGACACCAGTCTCCACCTCTGATGAGCTGTTCGAGGCCGGTGGAGATTGATAAACCGATTCTTCATCAAAACCAATGTCAACAAGCGCTGTGTAGACTTCAGCGACCTTCACTGCTGCGGTGGGAGTTGGGCGGCAAACCGCCCCCACCTATGGGATCAAATGGTCGTGGAAGGTCTACATCGACGATTTCAGCCTCCAAGTCTCAAATTCAAATAGTTTTTGGACATCGGCGGGGTTCTGCATTTTAATGCCAACCTCCACCAACATCGCCATCAAGTTCTTCACCAACAGTAATGGGCGATCACTCTGTATCGGCTCGGTAGTGGGACCGAGAAGATGGTCGGGGATCTGGAGGTTCAACACCCGAAAGACCACGTCAACTCGAACAAATAGTTTCAGCTCAAAAATGTAATACATCTTGTTTAGGTCTTCTTCAGTGATGCCTCCATCTCCGACCTGCGACTTTTCTTCGAGGTCGTCTTCGTCGGCCGGCATTCCCAACCCTTTCTTGGGAATCTTGGGTAGCTTGGGGACCTTGGGGAGGTTGGTATGGTCGTTCTGATCAGCTTCCAAGTATTTTTCGTCTTTTGATTTTTTCCATCAACTTTTTTATGCACATACATAGGATCAGGACCAAGGTCCTGATCCTTTCCGGGACTATAGCAAGACTTGCTATAGTCCCGATCGGCTCCGGTGGGAGCCTTTTGGGGAGGAAAAAAATTATTAATCCCGATCTGGTCCTCCACCAGGCCAGACCGGACATCGCCATCTTTATCGAGAACGAAGACGTAAAGTGATAGCTTTTCCTTACGCCATCTCCAGAACGATTCCAAATTCAAATCTTCAAATTCAATCTTTGATGACACCTCGAGGTGATATCTACGATCCCCAAGTGATCCGGGCACGCGCACCATTGTGGTGGAGTCAAGTTCGAAATCGAATACATTTGTATCGACAACCTGACCACCACCATCGTGCCCAGCCTTCCAACTTACGGGGGGGTACCCCGCGGACCTCCATTCGAAATCTGGTCCGATCGTCCGCTGCTGGCAGACGACCGGTCATCATCCAGAGACACTTGGTCCGATTCACTTAAGACCATCTCACCTTGTGTACCCATTGGTGTGGGCCAGTTACAAACTCGGTATATCGGGATCGAAGATCGATTTGATTCGGTCTTGAGTATGAGAGCCTTCTGGCTAAGTGTACCTAGGGCGGAACTCTTCACCCCAGGTACGTACAGACCAGAAACACTTCCGAAAGATAGATTCCAATAGGTCGATCGTCCAAACGACAGACCAGAAACACTTCCGAAAGATAGATTCCAATAGGTCGATCGTCCAAACGATCTAGACCTGACCAATACGAAAGAATAGAGGGTAGACCAATCATCCGGTCTAGCCCCTGACCAATATGAGAGAAGACCAAAACCGGTCTGAACTCCGACCAATGTTAAAATGAGCCAATATGTCCACGTGAAGACCCAATATGCCCGTGAAACTCCACAAACGATATCTCCACGTAAAGACCAATCCAGTGAATAGAACGTTCCAAACGTACTTGATTTAAAGTGTCGAGATTGCCAAATCGTACTCCCGTCGAGGGACTTCCGGTGGCCAAAGTGCGCGTGCGGCGCGTCCAGACCGGGTATAATAGGCGAGAGGGGATAATTCAACCCTCTGCCCCCAAACACTCCGCGGTGGGCGGAGGCGACTAATGTACGTAAAAAGAAGAACGGAGACCCCTTGCTGTGGTATAGACCAAGACCAAAGGACTTTTACTTAGAAAAACCCTGCAACCAAAAGACTTCTATTCGGAAAAACCACAACTAACCAATAATACTACCTCCCTATGGTCCCTAATGTACCCACACAAAATTATGTAAAATACCCAAAGTCAGGTGACTCACCCAACACCAACGTTCTTGATACTCCTTGAATTTGATAGGCTAACCCCCCCTTGTTTGGACCAATCGGAAACTCGACCAACTGCCTTGATCAAAAGTGACCAAATTTCTGGTACACTTCACCACAATCTTTATCAAGCTGTAACACGTGTTCACTTAAAGGTGTCCTCGGGTTGTACTTAGTTTTTGTATAGGTTTGAAAAGGTTTCTTTGGTTGGTAAGACGACTGCTCGTAAGGGGGGAAATTTGATTATATTAAAAGTATTAAGAAATCCTATATCTACCTCCAGTATCTGTTCACCTTGTTACTTCTTGGTTACTTCAGCACTGGCTTCGATACCGAAAAACTCACTTCATGATCGGCTAAAACACCGTATACTCTTTATGCATACTTTTCGTATACATTCAACCGTAAATTCCAGTCACTTCACCACAACAGCCCCTTGCGCAGCTTCAGCGTCAGCGAGCAAAAGCAAGCAACCCACATTTATCTCGCCTATCTGTATCACCATTTCATTAACTGCACTTCAAATATTGACGCGCTTCAATGTCCGTCATAGTGGACACAAAACAAGGAACATCATATCTTTTACACACTTCCATCATACGATCTCAATCGACATCTTGCTCGAATACATATCGCGCAGTCAAAATGAATAGGTAATCACTTGATCTGCTGAGTGATACCAACGATCTCGAGGAGTTTCCTTTCATAAATCCGATAGTATGCGAACGCACCATGGTAACAATAGTAATCTCTGCTTCTCGGCCTTGACTAGAGTCGGTAGTAGCTACTTCGATATCTAGATGGTCTTCGTACACTCCATTTAAATATCGCAACTCTCTCCTCATAGCCGAGACTTGGTCTTGATATGGGGAAATTATCAAAACTGACTTTTGTATAACTGTACCCAATCTTCGTGCCTCAGCCCGTAAAACCGACCATACTTCGTCCAATACATGCACCACTATTGCCAGTTCAATAACGTTTCTATGCTTATACATGGTGCGCTCGCGTTCTTCAACCCATTCTTGAGAGCTATTCCACACGACACGCTGTCTCCCCAAAATTTTCTTCACCCGATAAGGGTAGCGGTCATCCGGCTTTGCCCAATTAAGTGTTTCCATATGCTTCAGGTGCATTGGGGCCAAATAATCTTGTGACTTATAGGCTCGATCTCGAATAGTGTATGGGTAAAATGTTTGCAACAATCTCGTGATCATAGGATGGCTCCTAAATTCTGCTGTCATAGTAACTCCAGGGAATGCAGGTGATATCTTCCTCACCGCTCGATAATGTTCCATGGAATGTATCAACCCCCACGTAATCTTATGACGACGTACGTCATCACGGAATCCATGCTTTATTCTTTCATCCATAGGAGAGTATGCAAACAGCTGTTACGGATCTCCCACTGAGATAATCCCTTTTATCCACGGTCTGATAGCTTGCAATAATGCCACTTCTGCTGTTTGTGCACCCTCATCATTGATAATCACGTCATAGAGCAAGTTCGAGAGATCTGGTCGCCCCAATTGAGCCAAAGTAGCAACAATCACACGTGCCCCATCCAATGTCTCTCTCTTTTAACTTCAATCTGGGAGCTATCTCTTTCCGATTCACATATCCTTCCAATGATTGTCGCTCTCGTCGTAATATCTCCGAAAGGAACCTTCGTCGATACATCTCAGCATCTGGCGCTAACATAGTGCCCTTTATTTCTACCAGCCGAACTATATCTCGATCGTCCAACTGCTTTGAATCCATCAACCTTTTCATATCTTCATCAATAGCTGCATTGGTTTCGGACACGATGGCAACCCGATATGAAGGGAAAATTGCCAATAAAGACAGTACAACAGCAGTAATTGTGGATGTCTTCCCACATCCATAAGGGCCACGAGCCAACACTATCCCTTTCGTCTCTATTGCTGCACGGATCACTTCCATTTGATCCCTGTCCAAGCTGCGTTGAAATGTCTTGTATACTGGTGTTTGCTCTGCATCAGCCACTACTGATGAACTCCTCAACGATTGAACAGTTTCCCGTCGAATTATTAGTTTCAAAATCTCTGGCGGTGAATCTCTGGTCAGCTTATCTATCACTCCGAATCTTCGGACGTAGTTCATAATGTTGGCCTTGGGTATCCATCGTATCTTATGTATGTTCTTGTTAATACGTCCCCCTGGGGCTGTGGTTAGAATGATATGTCTGAATCCTACAGAACACATTATCCCCCAACCTAAAAATTCCAGGTTTCTTCCTTGTGGAACGCATATCTGTCCATTATACCATCGTTGTAAATCTTCTGTACTCGTATTTACATGTTCATGTATATCATTTCCGGCTATGTGCAGGTACATTACCCCTCTCATTAATGGCATGAAATGAGATGTGCCATTATCATTGGTGTAAGTATTCCATCGTTTGGCTAAACATTGCCCAATTCCATATGATAACACCTGAATCTTGACGGTTGCATCAACATCATCCGTTATCCAGTCGTATTGCTCAGGGTTAGTGGCCCAATATGCATCTAGATGTGTCACTAGACACATAGTAAGGAGGTAATCACTTACCGATATGAAATCGTCCACATACACCTCCCGATATTTTGCATATAACCAATGTCTGCAACTTCCTCGGTATTGAAATTGTGGTATTGTCACATCATATTTTAGACTACACAAGTCATCCCTGCAAGGTCCATAACCACCACCCCAACATTCGCGTAGTAAAACCACTAGAGACGCTAAATCTCGTAGTAATAACGTGACAGAAAACAATACGTTTCTTACATCCTCCGGGGAGATCGATTTTATTTGTCGTCTCATACCAATTTCTTTGTGTAACTCCAGTGATCGTCTCTCACTAATGATAGTTCCCGGGCTGATAGTGATTTTTTCGACTTCCTGGCACCAATTCCTTTCCATATCCGACATATGCGTTATCACTTGCCTTGCCGTTGATCCTTGCTTTCATATACTACGCCACGCCAACTCTCGACACTCTGCTGTGAGTAGCCTTTCCTTAAATGTATAACTTCGATATTCTTCTTTCCTCTGCATAACCGTCTTGAACGCTTCTGTATTTGTATCAGTCATCGGAGTAAGGTTGTTCAGCACCTCTCCACACACCTCATCATAGTCCTGCACTGTGCTTGTAGTGAGATTTATCTCTTCGGAAACGCAATTACTCGCCTCTTCTGGTCCACTGAGGTCTTGTCTATATGGTAACTCATCTCCGGTAATTACTGGTTTTTCTTCATTACCTTCACAAAGACTTGAATTTGAGTCTTCCGTCGACTCTGTTAAATCTATGGCTGTGGGTATGATTCGTTTTGACTCTCCATCATCGGTTAGAGTGTTGTCACATTGTTCTTCGTTTCGCACTGTTACCACTATTTTATCATCCCCCGACCTCTGACCTTTGCAGGTTTCACCGGAGTTTGTCTTTTCTATTTCTTGCAATGTACCTTCTCCGATCTCCACAGTTTCGCATACATTGATATCCTCAGCTGACATTCTTTGTAGTTCACGTTGATTCAACACCAACCCTTTCACCGTGTCTGATTCCCCTTCCACTTCTGATGATGTCGGAAAAAGATTGTGCGGAGTTTCTCTACACATCTCCTCATAGGTGTGCACAGTTTTTGTAGGAACGTCTATGCCTTCGGAGGCGCACTTATTCTCCTCTTCTGGCACACCGAAATCTCGTCTATACGGCAGCTCATCCTCTTTGGTCTCGGACTATTCCGCATTATCTCCACTAAGACTTGCATTTGGACCTTCCGTCGACTCTATAAGATATATGTCGTGGATTTGTCTCGCTTTGATTCTCCATCATCTTTTAAGGTGCTGTCAATTTGTCTCTCACTCAGTGCTGATTCCAATGTGTTTTCGTCCACCATCTCCTGCTGTTCGGCGATTTCACTGGAGTTGGTCTCTTTTACTTCTTGCACTGTGCCTGCAAGCTCCACATCTTTACACATATTGACATCTTCAGCACCCATCTTCTGTAATTCAAGTTGAGTCAACACAACATCTTGCGCACTTTCTGACTCTCCTTCTTCTCCTGATGATGGATTCGGGCTCTCTGGTATTTTATGATCTATAATACCTTGACTTTCCTCGACGTTAGTAGAAACCTCCTGTTCCGACTGTGAACCTGATCTTATAACGGCATGCTAGGCATTATGTACATTGAATTTTTAACGACGGAGTCTCTGCCTGATCCCGTCATACGATCTCGGCGTATACTTAACTCCGCCCGTGTTTAATGTATCATGTAGCTTCTTCGCAATTAGTTTCACACCCATTTCTCCACATTCGATCGCTTCTTTTAGTATGAGATCTTCTTGTGGGGTCCACCTCCTACCACCTTTTCTGCATTCACTTCGGTCATTATCCCCATTCGATATTATCTGGGCTTTGCCCACATTCTCCTGGCGCAAGGCTTGTATCTTATTTCTTATAGATACCTTGGTGCGCATCTTCTTAGCTTGCGGGAACTGTACGGATATAGCTCATCTATGTGATTGGCCGTGTTCTTCTGTTCCACTAGACTTGTTAACCACTTCACCTCTTCTTCAGTCCACTCATTATCTCGTTTTTGCTTTGATCCCAATCGCCTTAGCATAATCTCAACACTAGCTTTGGTTCTCTTGGTCCATCCGTTTACTTGACATCGATGATTGTATGAGTTAATTATCTCGGAAACTGACTTCGCCCGATCCTTACTCCCACATTGTATACGTAACAACTCTTCCTTCTCACGGTTGGTCCATGCAGGAGGGTTATATAGTCTTGCTCAGTCATAGGTTGTAGTGCGGACATACTATGAGAGGCAGCTCTTGAGATGTCGGCCTTTTCCTCGTTGTGTTCTACTCCACTGGCTGAACCTCCTGACGCTTTCAGAATCAACAATGTGTGTACCATATCCACGTTATCCATCTGATATCGTTCCAATCGAATCGCTTTTGATGGCTCTCCAAAAGTTAACTCCTCTGAGACTAATGTGTCACCGAGTTAGCCCTGCGCTGGTATAATATAAGCTTCTACTATTCGTCTGGTTTACCAAATCCGTGACGTTGACTGTTGTGAATGCTCCTGTCATAAGCGAGTCCTCGGCACTTTGTCGAGTCAAACACCGTGATTTATCTGTAGTACTCTCCTTGTAATCCAATCACACTCTGGGATTTATTGTCGTGAACAGTCATGTCGTAAACGATCATGTCGTGGACGAGCACATATCACGTGATTGGTCAAAACCCATCCAATCAGGTGCGAACATATATATGTACACTATTCCAGGTCTGTCGTGGACAAGTCTGTCGTGGACGAGCACATATCACGTAATTGACCAAAAAACCATCCAATCAAGTGCGACCATATATCTGCATACTATTCCATGTTTGTCGTGGACGAGTACATATCACGTGTTTGGCCAACAACCATCCAATCAGATGCGCCCATATATCTGCATACTATTCCATGTTTGTCGTGGACGATTATGTCGTGGACGAGTACATATCACGTGATTGGCCAAAAAACCATCCAATCAGGTGCGACCATATATCTGCATACTATTCCATGTTCGTCGTGAACGAGTCTGTCGTGGACGAGTACATATCAAATTATTGGCCAAAAATCATCCAATCAGGTGCGACCATATATCTGCATACTATTCCATGTTTGTCGTGGACGAGTATGTCGTGGACGAGTCTGTCGTGGACGAGCACATACCACGTGATTGGCCAAAAAACCATCCAATCGAAAATCCCATTATAATTTCATCCAAAATCAGATTGCCATGCTCAGCCCTCACAGGTATTCCGCGCGTCCTCAAACTTCCACACGTGTACTCCGAACTCCAACAACTTGTCGTATATGACTCCATCCGGTGAGTGCCCTTCCAACCATAGCTTTTATACTCTCTTCTTCTTCCCTTAATATGTATCACCTTCCTCCGTGTAACAGGTGGTTCACTCGCTTCGTTACACTTCTGAGGGCAAGTTTATACTTGACTCCTGCCCCATCATGCTGAGGCTCCGCTGTTACTGCTTGAGCTCAGTAATTTCCTACTACTGTGTCTTTCGTGGTTGTTATGCAGGTTTCGCACTGCTAACACCGCAACTAGTTTTCTCTTTGCCTATCCTCCATAGACACTCAGATTTACTGCCCTTGTGGCTCGATTGTTTTTCTTCATACCTTGTGCTTCCCCGTAGAGGTTTTGCACCCTTGGGACCTCGTGAGGTATCTCTTCGTACGGGATTCGTTGACGCACAGGTATAATCATATCATGTTGCGTTAGATATACAGGTTTTGCACCCTTTGGACCGTGTTAGGTATCTCTTCGTATCATCTTGTTGCCGCCACACAGGTTTTGCACCCTTAGGACCTCTTGAGGCATCTCTTCGTACGATCTTGCGCTTGTTTATTGTTATCTTGTCGTATTTTGTGTGGGATGCACAGGTTTTCACCTCTTGGGCCTGTATAGGCATCTCTTCGCGCACTCTCCACATCACATCATCAATTCATTGAGCCCGTATGGGCTCACTATCCAAATTATGTTCATTATTTAGCCATATAGCTCCATTCAACATAGGTAATCACGTAATGTATCCACATATTCCAACATCTTCCAATTATGTTCAAACATGCGTCTTTCTGTTATATTTTTTTGTGTTTGTATCTTCTGACTTTCCCCTAATGTAACCAACTCGGGTCCACATTCTACTCATCACAACCAACGCGGGTCCGTGATAGGGATCTACTACATCTTATGGGGCTTCTTTTTCTTTTTTGCTTCGATTTCTTGTTATCTTCTTTTTATCTCTTCCGTCGTCTTTCATCTTCACCCTTCTTCTCTGTAGCGCTTCTACATTTCCCCTTCAGTGATGTCCTCTTCTGCCGTCTGGGCTGCGTAGTGCCTATTCTCCCAAGCTCGCTGCGCATCAAACTCATACAAGAGTATGGTACAAGAAAGGTTGTCTTCGGGCTCCCACGTCATCTCCTCGGTATCCTTCCACTTGAAAAGGTTTCTTTCACCCGACGACCGTTTCTTGTCCGCTGTTTCACTCTACAATCCACGATACGTTCCACTTACCATTCATCGTCTCTGCCAGGTTCATACCAGGAATCTTCCGGAAGTAATGCTTCATCTAACTCTAACGCATCCTTGGTTTGAATCTTTTCACGGGGCCGTCTCATCTTGCTGATATAATGCTTCAGCCTATCAATATGCACTAACGGGAATATCCGACTCTCAGTTGTTGGTATCACCAACCAATATACCATATCATTGACTCGTTCATCCACCACGTATGGGCCATGTCACAAGTGAGCCAACTTTCTCACCAACCCTGGCCTGACCAAATCGTGATACAACCAGACTAACTCTCCAGGGCGGTAAGCGGTTTTTGTAGTCGACCATAGATTTGACTTTACTTTCTCGTTATGATGTTGGGATCTTTCTTTACTCACTTGTTCCCGAATTATGGCTGCCTGCGCTCGAGCCTCCATGTGCCTTTTATTTACAGCTAATCTCCAATCTAATGCATCTTGTTCCGTGACAGACTGATCCTTTGGCGGTACCATCGCCTCCATCGTGGTTCGGGGTTCCCATCCATGTAGCAGATAGAATGGAGTTTGATAGTGCTGTAAATCCACTGAAGTGTTTAAAGCAAATTCCAATGGTGCCACATATTCATCCCAATCTCTCTGTTCTGGATCCGTTATATAGCATTTTATTGCCTTAATCACTGTCTGCACCGATCTCTCCTGTTTGCCGTTGGCTTGTGGCCGATATGCCAATGTAGGCCTCTGTTTCTGCTTCAGCATCCGATTAAACCTCCTAAATACCGAACTCATAAACCTTGGGTCTCGGTCATGTCTCAGCATTTCTTGCGCTCCAAATCTCTTGTATACACCCACCATGTACGCTTCTGCCACATACTGGGCTGTAGTGGTGCTCATTGGGATAAGGATCACATATCCAGAGAACAAACAGATAAAGCACAATAAAGCTTCATGACCCATAGTGGTCTGTGGTAGAGGTAATGCAAAATCCATGGCCAGAATCTGAAAAGGTCTTGATGCCACAATATTGTCACTAGTACGCCCCTGGTATTTCGGCTTTCCTTTAGCCGTGGCACAATCTTCACATGCTGCGATATAATTTTCGATATGGGCATACATTCCTCTCCAATAATACTTAGACCTCAAAAGAGCATAGACTTTTCCAACTCCTTGATGTGCTCCACTACCAATCTCAACATGGTAGGCATGTAACACATCCTCTTGCAATATAGATGGTACGACCAATCTCCACACTTGGTCCTCAGTTCTGCTTCGTATGCAGGCTACGTAATATAGAACATTTTTATGTCCAATACATACATCATCGCTTGCCGAGCTACCCTTTTCCATTCGCTGGCGGAATTTATCTTGCCATCTTCTCCTTTCAAATACGCTATAACCTTCCCACACCAATCGTCATCATTCTGAGTCGATGCTATTCGCTCAAGTCTAATGGCGGGCGCCGTTTCATAGGGTCATCTTCTGCATCTTTTCGGCTTTGTTTAGCTTCGACAGTACCGTCTTTCGCAGAGTGCGTCTCTTCTTCTATGTCCGCCCCTTGTTCCACGGTCCCACTTCCTGGGTATTGACGATGTCCTTTCTTCAGTTTACCCATGCTGCGAGTGATTACAAATACTTGTGGTGACTGATGTCCACCATCTCCCCACACACTGACTTCCGTGGCCTCACTTTCTTGCGCCTCATCACTTGGATTACCACTACTTCTGTCATACTGTTGAGTAATCTCCTCTGTGGTGTCCTCAATCTTATCCCTTTCTGGAGGACCATCTGCATTCGCATACAACAACTCTGGTAGTCGGTTCAACAATTTTAGGTCCATCATTTGTTGATCACTTGTAAATTTCCCTGCTCTTTGTTCTTTCATTGCGCACTGCGTGAGGAAATCTTCCGCTTGGTTATACTTGCGTGCCACATGCACTAGACTAATCGCCTCAAAAGTTTCGACCAGCGAGGGCACTCTATTTAGCCAGACCAGTAACGAAGCATTGTTACAGCGTAAATCTCCATTGACTTGTCCAATCACCAACCTCTAGTCTCCACATACTATTGCATTGTTTATATGATGTGCTTGCGCAAGCTGCAATACACCGATCAAACCATGATATTCACTGTCATTCACAGTGAGGTTATCTTGAATTCCGTATTCCGCCGCTATCACCTCCCAGGTGGGTAACTCCCATACTATCATGCCAAACGTGCCTTTGGGATTATTTTTCATCCGTACCGCACCATCAAAAGACAGGACATATCCAGTACTTTGGCAACGCAATCCTGGAATTGGTCTAATAATAGGCGTATCCTTCAGTGTCTTTAGTGAAGCAATGTCTTCTAATACTTCGTTCATTTTCTCCACAGGCACAATCGATGTGGCCAATAACGTGGGAAGGCCAACACCTTCATGATCCATTCTAATAATCTCTAACGACCATGGGGATAACATCACCGCCCATTGCACTCCTCTCCCAGTTAAACTTTTAGACGTGAATAGCCATCCATCGTGGAATACCTTGCGTATACTGTTATGTGCTGTCCGAATAAAATATAACTAGCGTCATGTAACGTCTTCAGCAAAGCTAGCACCTCCTGTTAAGCTCCTGTATATCGCGTCTCCGCATCTTTGAACACTTTACTGACGTATCTTACTGGGTGCAAGATCCCATCGTGCGCTTGACATACTGTTGCTCCAAATGCCCACGTATTAGTGTATATAATTACACTTAATGGTTTCGCACGCTCGATATGTCGTAGCAACGGTGCGCGCAAAAGCCGATCCTTCAACAATGCAAAAGACTTCTCAGCGTGTTCCAATTGAGTTCCATCACTTAACTGCATGTCTGTCAATTCATATAGTGATGCCGCTAACGTAGCGAAGTTGTCGATAAACTTAAGATAATAAATCAAACATCCAGTGAATTTATGAACCCCCCTTAATGTCCGTGGAAATGCCATCTTGATAATTGACTCTAACTTTCGCGGTGACGCTTCGATTCCTTTTGCAGATATGCGATGACTCAGAAACTCCACACTGTGCTTCCCGAACGCACTCTTGGGTAAGCTTATAGTGATTCTCCAATACTTGAACGACTCCAAAAGGTTCCTAAGCATTAAACACAGTGTATCCCAATTACTTGCCCCGAACGTAATGTCATCAATTTATGAGCGCCTCCCAATGATAGGTCGCTCCTCATTTTCCACCACTTGACCATTATGAAGTACATCTTGTGACAGGGGTAAGTCTGTCTCCAAAACATATGTGACACCATCATCGATATACATAGTGGTATCATCGTTCGTGATCTTGCACATCAACCCCATCTGTTGTGAGCGTCGGACCATTGTCCACAAGGCATTTTCCACTATACGTTGATATATTTGCGGCGCATTCTTTAATCCTTGTGGCATTTGGAGCCATTCAAAGTGTCCTAGCGGGCAAATTAAAGCGGTAATTAACCGAGCCCTTTTTGTCATAGGTATAGCCCAATACCCACTCGCATTATCCATCGAACATAGTCATTTAACTCCTTCAAAGTTATATAGCAAATCATATATCAAAGGCATGTCATACACCATCAGTCTCGTCTTTTGATTCACAGCTCGATAATCAATGCACAATAGTATGTCTGTTTTATTTTTCTTTAACACTATCACGATTGGTGAGGCCCAAGCTGACTCCGAATACTTAATTAATCCTGCTTGTAACAGGCCTCGTATCAACTCGTACAACTTTGGTAGGAGATGAGCTGGTACCTTGCGCGCTTTCTGAGCTATAGGCGAAGTGTCTACAGCATCCACATCGCAAACGACACCCTTGGCCGGTGGTGGCAGCGCATTACCAAAGCCTATGAATCCATCAGCATACTTGTATAGCAATGATCGTAACTGGTCCTCTTTTTCCTTGGTGGTAATACCAGGCTCTCCTATGTCCGCGTTTACCATATCAGGTGGCGTTATCGGCCCCTGTTCCACTTCAGGTATAAGCGCCAACTGTTCTTCCATAGCTTCAGCCGACATTTCCACCCCTTCATGCAGGTAAACCTCCCTTTCTAATTTGGTCTGATCTACCTTCAATGGGTCTATAGCATCCATCACATATACAGTGGGGGGTTTATCTCCGACCATCTGTACCACATGTACACTGGTCCGATTAATTATCATACCAGCACTCCCACTCCCCATAATTCGCTCATGTACTTGCACATATTCCTTGAAGATTCGATCTTCCTGAGTCATCTACGGTAGCGGATTTTCATTGGGAATCTGACAACACTAATCCTTCATATTCAGAATTACTCCCGCCTTCACCAGTAAATCTGTTCAAAGTATCGCTAAAGCTTGCGAATCAATGTTGGCCACCCACATCTCACAATTAAAAATAACAGATGGGCCCATCCGAACCTTTACAGTGGCCAAACCAATTGCGCCAATGGTACTTTCGTTACGCCACAAAAACTAGTCAAGGTGTCAAACATCCGGACTGCTATATGTAACATCTTCGCCACATTGGTATGCAATACTGAAATGTTCGCGTCAGAATCCAACATTAACGGCAGTTCCAAATCATCAATTGCCCCTCTGACGTATACTTGAGTTGCCGGCTGCGTCGTCTCGGTCAATTGTTGCCATCCTTCCCGTTCTCCCTCTTTTTTATCCACCATCGTGACGTAAGCCGAGATATCTGTTGTTTCGCTAGTCGCTGATGCGTCTTCTTTCTCTTCTTCTTTTTCTTCAAATGTAACTTGTTTCTTCGCTTTTTCTTGTATTTTCGTCGTTTCTTTATTCTCGTTCATAGCGAGTGATTCTTCCATGTAAAATGTATTGTTTTTCTGGTTTTCCTTTATACTGAAGGGTGAACGCGGTGTTGCTTTCACATTGCTCGACAATGCCCCCCCTTTTCTCTTGACAGTGGTCGCAACGCACTGTGGGGTTAGGCATTTAACTGTGCGGCCACTTGATCCTTAGTTAGTTCTCCGGACTTCAGCTTGATCCGCATCTCGGCCATCTCTTCGATGAACTTCCGACAATACTTTACATCGTGACCGACTGTTTTGCAATGCTCACACGTCTGCAACTTCCAACATTTCTCCTTATCATGTCCCCTTCGATTGCAGTGTTCACATACCACGCCCCCGTCAGTGTTATTATGAGTCCGCTGCATTGTATGTACTTCGCCGCCCATCATGTGTACACTGGGTTGTGCATCTTCGTATACCACTTCAGCATTCTTGCGTGCAGTAATTTTCTTTCCTGGCCTTGTCAGACGCGCCTCGTGATTTGTCAACACCCTTTCCAACTCCTCAATATTATTGAATGTCATATGCTGGTATTGCATTTGTATGACCCGTTCATGAATGGTGTCAAAGAATTGTTGGATGTTCTCCTCCAACAATGAGGCGTTATAGACATCCCTGAAATCAATTCCAGCTCGTAACGCCGCGGCATTCAGCCGGTATAGATACGTGGTCGCTAACTCGTCTTGCTTCTGGGTCAACTTTGAATACATGACCCTAGGCGACACTTTTTCCACACAAAACTTCCGTTGAAATAAATCTATCACCGCATTCCAATCATACTTCACGGTGCCTGCCAACTGTTCATACCACCAAGACGCCGTGTTCGTCAAGCTATCCACAAACATTCCTAGCCGTTGATAGTCATCCCAACGTGAAATGTTTGCCACATGGAAAAATCTTGTTACCCATGCCCTCGCACTGCCAGTATCTTGTTTATTGCCATTAAATGTCTTGATCTCCGTATTCTGGATAATGGCTGTGACAGGCTGACCAGATGATGCCCATGTATTATGTCTTCCACTCGACATGCTGTATCTTGATGGTTTCGGCGGATTGGAATATGCTCTTTCTGGAAACGCCGATCCTCGTTAGGCTGCACTAGTCGCTCCTCTCGCAGTATCAGGTGTGCGACTGGCTGATAGAGATGCTGTAATTTTAGTCAACTCCTCCAAACTTAAGTGTCCGTCTTGCATTATTTGGACTAAATTTGCCACCACTGGGTTCTGTTGTTGCGACACTAGTAGTGGTGGTGACATGACCTCGTCCTCATCCGAGGAAAATTCCAACTTTTTCTGTACTCGACGGCCACGCTTTGGTTTCCAATCCATAGCGTCTTCCACCTCATCGTCATTACCCAACTCCTGCATGCCTGGTGGTTTAGACTCCTTCACTGGTGTGTGGGTGATGTCTGCCACAATGTAGTAAGTTTGGCCGATGTCAGTAGCCTCTTTCCGGTACACCATCCGGGATCTTTCCCACTGGTTCTCCGCTAGCAATAGTGACACCATCAAACTAATATCTTTTGCGGTACGATCCAGATCGAAGTCATATGCAGTGTCAAATTCTTCCCGTCGTACGAATTCGTAGCCACAATTTCGAAGCAGTGTTTCTATAGCTTCCATTAATTCTTTCAATCCTCCAAAAGAAACAAGGTCTTCTATAACTCTAAAGTTAGGGGAAGCTTTTGCCACCTTGCGGATTTCATATAGTGAAAACCAACTATGTGAGTCCCCAGGAAACTTTAATATATGTCGTTGATACCGTGCCATTCTTGCACAAGCGACAGAGAAAGTGTATGTTCTATTAGGGTCATCCTGAGCGTGCTGTAAAGTAAAGACCAGCTCCTTATCTCCCTCAGTAGACACTAAAGCCATTTTATATGTGAAATTATATCAAGTCGACGTGAAATCCCGCGTCGCGGCACCAGTTGTCGTGAAGGAACTTATATTTTCGAGGTTTCCCCTCAAAAACAACACAGGGAAGCGATACAATACACCTCTCTTGCTTAAACTTCCCAGGTTCTTGGTACTTACGTCCGAACCTTAATATAAAGTTACTGAAATGTACACTTCCTGGTAACACTCAGGCTGCCCCTTAACTTAGGTAACCGAAGAGGATCTTTATCACGCTGTAACACGCGTTCACTTAAAGGTTTCCTCGGGTTGTACTTAGTTTTTGTATAGGTTTGAAAAGGTTTCTTTGGTTTGTAAGACGACTGCTCATAAGGGGGGAAATTTGATTATATTAAAAGTATTAAGAAATCATATATCTACCTCCAGTATCTGTTCACCTTGTTACTTCTTGGTTACTTCAGCACTGGCTTCGATACCGAAAAACTCACTTCATGATTGGCTAAAAACACCGTATACTCTTTATGCATACTTTTCGTATACATTCAACCGTAAATTCCAGTCACTTGACCACATCATGCACTGGATAGTTGCGCTCGGCTGGGCGCAACTGACGCGACTGATAGCAAATTACGCGATCACGATCATCGTGATCACGCTGCATCAAAGCACAGCCGATATCGAAATCGCTCGCGTCGCAAACGACGTGGAACGGACGCTCGTTATAGGCAATAGCCAAGAGAGGCGCTTCAGTCAAGCTTTTCTTGACTGCATCAAAAGCATCTTGGCATTGGGTATACCAATGCCATTCGACATCTTTCTTAAGTAATTGAGAAATAGGTCGTATTAGCCCAGCATAGTTGCACGAATACTTGTGCAAATATGTTGCCAACCCAAGGAACTTTCGAATTTCCTTAACGTTGTTTGGCGTAGGCCATTCAACGATCACCCTGATCTTTTCTGGATCAGGACGCACCCCGTGCTTGCCCACAAAGCATCCAAGAACGGGTATCTCAGGTGCACCAAAGGTGCACTTCTTTAGATTTGCATAGAGCTTATGCTTACGCATAAGCGTTAACACTCGACGTAGATGCTCCCTATGGACATCTACATCGCTTTTATCGTGTTCACCCTTACTATGGATGAACACGTCATCGAAATAACTCGGTGCGAATTCTCGCACCGGGAGTAATAGATGCGTTACGCATCTGATAAACGTAGCAGGGGCATTTCGAAGCCCCTGCGGCATACCAAGCCACTCCCAAAGCATGCCGCTTGGGGTGCTTACCGCCGTGAGAGGGATATCCTTCTCACGCATTAGGATTTGATAAAATCCATCTCTTAGATCGAGAGCACTAAAGATGGTGCTCCCGCACATGCCATCAATGATGAAATCTTTTCGCGGTATCGGCGTCTGCGCTGGTACCGTCGCTGCGTTCAGCTTGTTGTAAGCGTGAACGATTCTCCACCCACCTGTGGACTTTTTCACACAAAAAGTGGGGGTAGAGTGCGGTGAGGTAGACTCCCGCACTTGGCCTGCTTTACGATGAGCTTCGAAAAACTCGTCGATCGCTTTTACTTGATCACGCGGCAACGGCCATTGCCGCGTGACACAATACTTCGTGCCTGGCACGAGGTCAATCTCATGACGAGTTCTCTTATCCTTAGGGAGCTCGCTAGGTACTTCTTCTGGGAATACGTCAGCGTATTCCCGAAGTACCTCATAAAATGGGGAGCTCGCTTTAAGCGACTCCCAGCTCTGCGCTTCAAAGCGCTGAACTTTGGTTTGATCATTGAGAACCTCATTCCCAATGTTTTCCACTTGTAATGTGGATATTCGTTCACGAATATCCACTACATCATCTGTTGCAACGATGATACAGATCTGTTCGATCTGATCATCGTGCAAGTTCTTCATAAACTTCCTACAGCTTAGCGCTGGAAGAGCCATCACCTCCGAACCTTCTTTCGGAGGGTGTTCCATCAACAGAGACTGGGTAGCTAATCCGGTCTCCGTTTGCGTCAAGACGTTGATCGTCTCGACGGAACTGCCCATGCAATCAGACGCACTCGTCTGATTGACTGCTACACGGTGATTACGATTCACCGTGTGCGAATACTCATCATCATGGTGGCCACTGCCTACCATGGAATTTTGGCGATCAGATGTTCTCGTCTGATCGGCCGCCTTTTCTGCGACACGGTGGTCTTTATCACCCGTGTGCATGGATAACGCAACGTGGTGGTCACTGGACACCACGGAGTTGTGCTCACGATTGCACTCGATCGTGAGTTCAATCTCATCAACACGGAATTCTTTCGTCGTGTTGGAACCTTCGGTCGCACAGTGGGTGTTTCCCACTGTGGATACTATTTCATTCTCACGGTGGGTGTTTCCCACCGTGGATATCACTTCATTCTCACGGTGGGTGTTTCCCACCGTGGATACTATTTCATTCTCACGGTGGTCTTTATCACCCGTGGATATCTCTCCAACACGCAACCACTCTTCTGTTGCGTATGGTAGTCCCTCTGGACTCTCACCAGCGGAGGTACCTTCCGCTGATCGTGTCGGAACAGACCTGGTGGTGCCATCGCTATCCACCAGACTGTCCGACGCTGCGGTTGTATCTTCTGATACAGCCGGATTACACACTGGGTGATCAGACCCTGTGGGTCCGCCGCACTCGATCCATAGGTTAATCCAGTCGATCGAATGTTTAAGCTTGGACATCCATGGGATTCCAAGTATCACATCAGACTTGTCATCTAAATCGAGGACGATGAATTCATCCTCGAATGACAGTTCATTCTACTCGAAGCGTGTTTTAATCACACGCTTTGGAATATTCACGGTTGCACCTGTTGCTAACCGGACTGACAACATTCTTCGTGGGGTTTCTACCTCCACGAAGCTCAACAGCGTTATACTCTGAGTTCCAACCAAATTGTTTGACGCTCCTGTGTCAAACAAAGCTCGCATGGGGACATCGCTCCCGTGCGGCTTAACCTCCAGGGTGATAAGAGGCTTATCATCACCCTGCACCTTTTGACAGGAAATAGTCCCGTCTGGGGCTATTACCCTCACATGCCCTATGCCGGCATGTGGGATAACATTCCCAGTAGGGCGCCACGCCCCTACTGGTGATTTACGTTTTTTGCACCAACAGCGAGATGTCCCTGTTGGTGTCGCCGTGCAGCGGACGGTTCCGTCCGCTGATTGCGTGGCACCGGACGCGGTGCCATACACTCATGGGCAAAATGCCCCATTTTCGCGCATCGATTGCAGCGAATATTCTTCTTAAATTTCGGTTGCTTCGTGCTCGAAGCAACTGCAACCGATAGGTCCATCGGCTCTGGACCTCCACCGCCCATTCTCTGGCGCGGGTGGGTGTTTCTTGAGACGAAGTGTGAACTTCGTCTGCCCGACTGCTGCTTGTAGACATGCTGTTGCGGCATGTCAAAAGCGAAGGGATGTTGAGCCCTTCGGATGTACCCAGAATGCGATGACGCTGATCGCATGCTGAACTCTTCACGGATGCTGATATCAATGGTATCCCTTAGAGTCTCTGGCGGGTGCCGGTAGAGACTCTGTTTGACGGGACCATCATTGAGTCCCTTCATGAAGCCAGCGGCCTGCATAGAAGGGGGCACCGGCTCATACACAATATTTGACAGAAAATATTGCGTCTTCTGAGCGTAAGCTTGAAGGTCAAGCATACCTTGCCGGAGTTCCATGAACTCTTGCCGACTACTTAGCTCCATTTCAGGAGCTTCAAAGTTGAGCTTTAGCTCAGCTTTTAATTCCTTATAAGTAAGGAACGCAGAGTCATCAGTGGCTCTGCAACTCATCGCCCACGCCCTGTCTCTGCCGCCCAGACATGTTGTGGCGAAGTACGCCTGTTCACGTTCTTCCACAATATTTTGCGCAGAGATGGCATCATCCACCTCTGCGAACCATCTACGAAGGGGCTCGCCCCCTTGTCCTGTAAAGGGCGGTACTCGCCCCTTTACCACTTAAACGCTATGCGTTGCAGGTGCAGGTGCAGTCGCGCTGCCTCTGGCGCGGGCCGTACTGGTTTTTCTAGGTGGTTTCGCCTAAAGCGATTCACCACCTCTATCACTTCCTCCGGGGACTTACCCAGGAGGAAGGTAATGATGTCGTTCCCCATGGACCAAACCATTTCTACCGTCGCGTCTTTACTACGCGACGAGAAGTGGGGGAAGTGTTTCGTCACCACTTCCAGCGTTCTCTCTCGCTCGGCAGGCGTCATGTCTCGCGACATGATGCCGAGCGGCTCTTAATCTTCGCTCCGCTAGTTTACTAGCGGAACGGAACTGTGGTCGTTAAGACGGACCACAAAGTACTAACAGGTGTAACAGGACTGATCCTGTTACAGGCTTACACTGTGCTGTGCGAGGAAGCGCGCAATACAAGAGGGGTAGGATTAGTTGATGACAACTAATCCCATACTAAAAGTAAATATAAATATTTACTTGTTGTTTAGAACGCAAAATTAAGAGTGCTTATTTAATGGGTGGTTAGCGGCTAATAGTATAGTAATTACCTAACTAATATAATAATATCAAGTATTCAACTAACTGTACTATTAGTTAACCTGCAAGATTCGGTATTTATACCGAATCGACTTTTCCTTCGTAGATTATAATAACTTATAATCTTTTATTTGAATTTCAGACAACGCGTCTGAAATTTAACTGTGATATTCTAACTTGAATATCAATTATGTAATGGCACCCCATTACATTAACGACTTAATTACTTCTCTTGACAACTTTTGTTCCAGGTTTAATGACTTCTTCGACTTGGCGACCGGGGTGCTTGTGGCCTTGTGATTAGAAATATCGCGAGAGATTCTTAAGATTACAGTGCTCTTAAAGATGAGCAGGTCACTGGCGTGCGCTAGTAGACGAGCCTTAATGTTCTTGCGCGAGTCGGTGCGCTGAGCCGTATCCAAGTGTTTCTCGAACCGGCAGAGAATGCGGCTGGTCTGACGGATCGACTCTATAAGGTCCATGTAATTATTATCCGCGGCGTCTGTTTTCTGTACGGACAGCAGGTAAAGCGAATCCCCGGTGTTTTGCTGCGAAGGTTTCTTGTGCGGCTGGCGGGTCATGAACCGAAGCGCAGACCTTCCGTTAACCCAACTGACTTACTACCGAAACAAGACGATTTATAGTCTAAATACAACGTCTCGATAACGGCGGCAGTATCAATGGCCCGGTAGGATTTACAGCCAATGAAAAGAAGTCCCTGACCTAAAAAAAGATCTGGACTAACGTGGGCTCTCCTAGTCACTGCTGTTGAGCGGCTAGCACGGCGGTTCTGCGGGGACGGGTTGCACGGTGCAAAACGGCGGTGCTTTCGGCGTCGGTGCTTCATGTACGGCTAGCACGGCGGTAGGAACGGCTGCGGGCGGCGGGGACCAACAAATGCTACCATATGTGAGGTATATTCAAAAGTGAGAGTTATATCCTTAGTTTGCTATCTGGGCTACTTCTAAGCCTATCCTTCTAGAAGGTGCTATAGTGACTTTCTTCAACTATGACGTCAGACTACAACGTCATGAAAATGGCGTACTCCTATGACGTCAGACTACGACGTCATAAACATGGCGTACTCCTATGACGTCCGACTACGACGTCATGACTTAGGTATGTAATATATATGTCTAAATCTAATAGGTACGTGATATATCGGAATCACGTACCCCACGATCTGACAAATACTACCAATCTGGTCTGTTTCAGTCGGGACCTGATCGGCAATATACGGTACAATTTCCTATACCTGGAGAGGAGCAAACCCTCGGCTCATGCACTGCACAGCCTATCAACGGTTTTTGAGTCCTTTCCGTCACACAAGTGCCCTTGCCGGTGTGCCTTCTAGTTCCCCCTCTTAGCTTTGTCAATGAATGTTACACATTCTACACCTACCGAGTAACCTACCGAATCCCGTACCTGTAATCACACAGGATGCGATGTTCCCAGATGCATCTATCTTAACTCCGAAGGTTGAGCGGCCACGAGGCCGCCCCAGGAAAGCGATGATGGAAAGGGCAACACCGGGTCATCAAGATGAAGATATCCGGAAACAATGCAAAACGTGCGAAAAGAGTGGGCATAATAGGAGAGCATGCCATGAGGACCTCGATTGAATGGCGACGGATTTGTAGGGTATACGTACAAACTAAGTTAATGTGTACGTAAATATACTACCGCCCCAAACCCGAGAGCTACAGCTACAATATGCTTTCCTTTTGCGTACCAAAGTTTCGAGTAGAACCTGTAGTGACAGTGATGCGTCGACGGTTGCAACCCTCTTGACCTTGACCTGACTGGGTAGTCATATCGTAGCAGGGAAGAAGGAGATGCCAGCAGCAAAGAACGGAGATGGTAGCAGGAAAGAACGGAGATGTCAGAAAGAAAGAACGGAGATGGCAGCAGGAAAGAAGGGAGATGGTCGCAGGAAAGAAGGGAGATGCCCGCGGGAAAGAAGGAAGATGGCGGCAGAGAAAGAATATGGAGATGCCGGCAGGGACAAAATATGGAGATGCCGGCACGGGAGTGTTGGAAAGTAGTATATTTCAGAATGCAAAAGAAGCAACAGCTCCTACCGGACCTGAAATCCTTACTTTTACATGTAGAGGGTAGCGACGCCTTGAAGAGTCTCCCTGTCGCCCGGATATGATCTGGGTATCCTCACCAGTCGTTTCATCCGTTTTCCAGCACGCCCGCCTCGAGGTAAACACGTCGACCTATTCATTTGATTGTTGACACCCCGATGATCTTCATCAGCGATGCGAGATTGACCTTGTCAAGCGCCTTCGTGAATGCGTCCTCCGGGTTGAATTTTCCCTTAATTTTGCCGATCACCAACGATCCACGCTGAGCCTGTTCACGCACGAAGTGCCAACGAAGCTCGATGTGGCGCGTGTGCCTACTGTACGTTGGGTTGGTGGATATCACCAACGCTGCTTGATTGTCGATCCCGACTTGCGGCGTCTGTACGAACTGCGGCAGAGCCCCCTGGATGATGTTTGTCTCGGGCTTCGCCTCCATCGCGTCCTCGCTGGCATCCACGTACTCCGCTTCCGCTGTCGATACCGCAATGATGGGCTGGCGGCGTGAAATCCACGCCACAGCGCCACCGGCCACAGTGAAGACAAAGCCGCTGGTGCTCTTGCGTGACTCTGGATCGCTTCCCCAGTCGCTGTCGCAGAACCCGAGCAAGTCGATCGTTCTCTCGCCATAATTTATCACCTTTTTGTACTTGATCCCGAGCTCAACGGTGCCACCATTGTACCGAAGCACGCGCTTGAGCGCGCCCACGTGCTTGGTCGTCGGCTGCGACACAAATCGGCTGCGTTGCCCAATCACATATGCGAGATACGGTCGCGTACTTGTAGCTAGATACATAAGCATCCCCAGTGCGCCGCGATAATCAAAACTAGTGTCCAGATCGTCACCTTCCTTAGCTGCCATTAGTTTGGCATTAGTTTCCATCGGGTTTCCAGACGTGTGTGCGTCCTCGTAGCCAAACTTCTGTAGGATCTCCCGCGCATATTTGTTTTGCCCGACCGTGATGGAGTCCGCAGCTTGGATAACTTGAACGCCAATGTATTCTGTGAGCTCGCCTTGGTCTTTCCTTGAGACCGTACTTCTCGTCCAGAGCCGCGAAAATCTTGAATGTCTCGTCGTTTGTCGCGCACATTACATCGTCAACGTAGACCAGGACCAGCACGATCCGTTCGCCTGTCACCACGTAGTAGAGGCACGGCTCCGTCACGCACCTGTGAAAACCGTATCTGAGCAGCCAGTCATTCATCTCCGTGTTCCACTCGCGGCTCGCTTGGCGCAAGCCGTACAACGCCTTGCGCAGCACGTACATATTGCCCTGCGTCTCGCACGAGTATCCTTCTATTGACTGCACGTATTGTGGGATCTCTAATTCAGCGTTGAGATACGCCGTGTTAATGTCGCCCCCGTACACCGTGAGTCGCAGGCGAGCATCCATTGCGAGAACCAATCGCAAAGATGACATCCGAGACACTGAAGACGATGTCTCTACAAAATCAATACCTGGACGCTGGTGATTTCCGAGGGCTACGAGACGGACCTTGAGGAGTATAACGTAGCCAAACTGTTCGGTCTTGAGCGCCTATACCCACATCGTCCTGATAGGTGTGGTGAAGTGGAAGCTATATTTATAGCATATAAAAGATGAACTATGGAAGTTATCAATGCTTAGTATGTTTTCTCTCGCTAAATTCTATATACTAACGCGATGACGTTTGTTACGCTGGTGATTCCTTCAAACACTGAATATTAGTGACAAAGATTGTGCAATGCCTTCAATAAGTGAACAATACGAACACTTAGTGCAACATTATTAGTAGTGCAAAGCTTCTGTTTTCTAACAAGATGCTTCAATTCATTACTAGTGCCGAGTAATGCTTCCCACATTTTACAATGTTTCGACACCGTTGCTTTAGCTCTAGCATCATAGAAGTGACGCTAAACGCTAAGTTGAGCGTCTTCAGCATCATAACTGCCTAATTAGAGGTCCAACAACTAGGTGCGTTAAGGAACATCAAATAATCAAGTAAAAAGACTGTGAAAATGAACAGTTAGCATTGCATAAGGGAATCAAGACAAGGTCACAACTTACCAGCACAACGGCGGGTCCGTTCATGGCAGTGAAGTCAACGAAAAGTCATGCGCCCTCGGCGTCACAATGCATCACCGAATGGCGCTACGATACATGATATAACGAGGTCAACCAACTGTGAAAATGAACTGTTAGCATTGCATAAGGGAGTCAAGACATAGGCGCAACTTACCAGCACAATGGAGGGTTCGTTCCTGAGAGTGAAGCCAACGGAAAATTATGCGCCCTCGGCGTCATAATGCATCATCAAATGGTGCTAGGGCACATTATATAACGAGGCCAACAAACTGTGAAGATGAACTGTTAGCATTGAATAAAGGATTCAAGACATAGGCGCAACTTACTAGCACAACGGCGGGTGCGTTCATGAGAGTGAAGCCAACGAAAAGTTATGCGCCCTCGGCATCATAATGCATCATCGAATGGCGCTAGGGAATATGATATAACGAGGCCAACAGACTGTGAAGGAGAATTTTAAGCATTGCATAAGGGAGTCAAGACATAGGCGCAACTTACCAGCACAACGACGGGTCCGTACTGAGAAGCAGATCCAACGAAAATTTAGGCGCCCACGGCTGCTTGGGTCGCTCGCTTGGATGGTCTTGAATGTTCTCAAGTGATAAAGTATTTTGATTTTGGATGAGTGATTTTGACCAATCATCAGCAACCTGCGATGGACAGATTCCGACGGACAGATCGCGATGTCAAAGCTAATCAATCAAGTTCCAGAGGGTGAGACGGCCAGATCGCGACGGACAGATCGCGATGTCAAAACTGATTAATCAAGTTTCAGAGGATGCGGCGGCCAGATTGCAACGGCAAATATGATCAATCAAATTACAGAGGATCGCGACGGCCCCAGAGTCCAGTATTGAAGTCAGCGCTGAAGTAACCAAGAAGTAGTGGGTGAGAAAAGTGATTGACTTTAATGTAGGAGTTAGTAACACTTAATAGAACGAAATTTCCCCTTTACTGCACAGGTCTCTGGCGGATTTCAAAAACCTTTCCTTTTTATCCCCATACAAAAACCAAGTGTAACACAAGGAAGTCAGTGAGCACACGCCCTAGTGAGTGAAGCAGCAGCCTTTTGAAGTGCCCCAAGTGTTGGGGGGAGCCCGGGACAGTCTTGTGAAGTGCACGCCAAGTGTAATTGATTGATTTGTTGGTTCGGACGGAAGCATTAAGTACCCGGGAAGTTAACAAGGAGGGCTGGCTTAATAAACTCTTTGTGTTGTTAATTACGTGGAATTATAATAATTTTCAACCCCTTCACGACATAGGTTTCGCACCTTCTGCAACTGTTGCCCCGTCCACTTCCTCGATCATGCGCTTGGCCCGTAGAGCGGCCAGTTCCACCATCTCCGCCATCAACCAAAAAATTCGCGCACTTTGATCCCAGAGCTTCACGGCGAGATCTTGGCAGCTTGACGTTCGCCCCCAGTATCACCCTGCCGTTGATATCGGTCAGTCGCTGCACCGCATTGATTTTGACCTCGTAGGCACTGAGATACGCTGGTCAATGGAGCTCTCTGTACTCGCGCAGCTGCATACGGCGCGTCTTGCGCTTCTCGACCAGCGCGTTGCGACTTTCTTCCGACGGCGTGTCCTCACGTGTCTGCCCCTTGCCCAGATACTCGGGAAGCACGACGCTTGCCCAGATACTCGGGAAGCACGACGCGCTCGCCGCGGCTCGGCTTTTCATTGGGCACACTGATGGAGCCATTTTCAGCCATTGTACTGCCGTCTGAGGATAACCGTGGTTCATTAGCATTGGTCGGGCCGGTGCGTCCATCAGTAGTGGTGGCTGATTCCGCTTTATCTTGTTCGTCGAAGGATAATGCATCATCCGATGGATCTACCACGTCGCCGTTTTCTTCACCACCACTAATAGATCTTCCGGCCGCGTTTTTTTATTAGAGTTGCATGGTCAAGGCCGTCCTCCTGGTTGGTCGCAACGCCATTAGCTTCCACAGGAGCGTCGTCGTCGTCGTATTTGCCCTCCTCGAGGTCGACAGTCATGATGATCTCGCCCGTCTCAAATGATGCCGATGCGTTGATCTCGGTGACATCGTCATAGTACTCGTCCTCCACCTGTATGTAGTGGTCCTCCAGCTCGGGGTCGTGGCTGTCGGTCGTAGCGGCGCCCATAATGGCGTCGCTCAACGCCGACTCGGTAGCATCGTCATCCCCAGGATCCTCCTTGGTGAAGTGAAGCCACGAGCCAATGTTGGAGTTTTCCGGATTTACATCGTGGCGATCATGGTACACGATATCCTCGTTGACGCGCAGGTCGGGAACAAACGAATGCGTCCGCGTCTCCGGGAAGTAAACGTTGCATCCGACTTCATCGTCCGAGTACCCAAGAACAAAGCCAATTTTGGCTCGGTCCGCGTCCTTGTCACGCTTAGGTCCATCTGGGACGTGCACATTTGCCAATGCACCGGCCTTACTAGTATGGTGAACGTCGGGTTTCTTACCAAAATGCCTTTGGTACGGGATACCATTGATAGGCTTGGAGTACGCACGGTTTTTGAGGTAGGCAGCATTCTTGAATAGAAAAGGCCAGCAAAAACGGGGGAAACCAGAAGCGTGCATCTGCGTCTTTGTCATCTCTGTCAGCGACTGCTGGGTTCTCTCGACCGGGTTCAAATGCGAGCTCTTGGGGCCCACCTTGATGTGCTCGATCCCGCGGTCTGCGTACCAGCGGTCGATCTCGGAGTTGACGAATTCGCCGCCCTTGTCAGTCAGTACCTGCTGTACCTGGAATCCGCCGTGGCGTCGCCTTCCAGTCGGCGCTGCACGATCCGACTGATATTCCGCCCCGCGTGGCGTTCCGTCCTGAGTACGTACTGTTTCATGAGCGCATTCACTGTCGAGCTTTTCTTGTTGGTCAACAAGTGGGTGGTCAAATAGTGACTCCACCCATCCATGATTACCAGAATCGCCTTATACCGCGTGCCATTTCGCTTGCTAGGGAAGATCAGATCAGCATAAATAATCTGGTTTGGCGCCTCGAGTCCACGTTCAATCTTCTGTTTCCGGCGTCTGGCCTTCTGCTTGCCAATGTGGCAAACGTCGCACTGCTAGAACACTGCGCGCTTCGTCATGAGCATGCCCTTCACGAGCCCCCTGTATACCGTGATCTTAAGATAGTGGCAGTTCGTGTGCCCCATGCTCTCGTGACAGCGCTGCTGCGTGTCGACACCGTCCGCGGCAGTGAAATTCACGATGATGCGACCGTCAATCCTCTCGGCTGGCTCACCACTTGGACTCACGTACTCGAACACCCACGTGTTGTTGTTATTCGGGGCCGCGCGCAGCACAAGCTGACCTTCTTTGACCGGTGACAGCTCCTTGGTCTTGTTGTCGTACTCGAGGTCGAAGCCTGCTGCGTTGCAAATCCTGGAGAGATCAGACCATACCGTGCGCTTGGCACGTAAAGTACGTCGTGGAACAGTGTCCTAATTTCTTCCCCATCCACTTCGGTTACCAGGCACACTGTACCAATTCCGGAAGCCTGAGTATGAACCGCTTCCGCATCCACTCAAGAACTCCAGAGGCAGGGTCGATTTTCTCCATGCTGATGAGGTACTTTAGATTACCGAACACATGAACACTTGAGCCTGTATCCAGGCAACCACTGGCCCACACCTTCACCTGATCAATCACTTCAGAGCAATCCCTGTTGACGCCGCCTTGACCGGCGAGCGTCCCTCCCGGCAACTCTATGACTACACCAGTGGCGACTCTAGGTTCAACTGCCACAGCTGCATCTCGCAACTGTCTGCCGTCGCCAACGAGCTGGATAAAATTTGCTTGCTGGCGCCGCGGTCCTCCTTGTCCGGTGCCGCTGTATCCTCCTTGTCCGAGCCCCTGTCCGCCTTGTCCTTGGCCGTTCTTCCGAACCGGACAGCCCCTTTTCTTGTGCCCTTCTTGCCCGCAGTTCCTGCAGCCCCTTGGGTTCCGTAGTGCTCCGCTGAAGTTGCCCCCTCCAGTCCCGGTGCATTGCAATTTCACCACCCTCCACGCTGGCCGCCGCGCCGCCCTGATCCACTTGACTGATTGTTCGACTCGGTTTGTTGCGGGCGGTGCCTTGACTGTCGCATGGCGGCCTCCATTATAAGTTCTCGCAGTTCTTCAGACGTGTGATGTATCTCCACTGGGTAGTTGGCTGATGATTGAAGGGCGTTGTACTCGAACTGATGCGGCAAACTATCGAGAAGGTATCGCCGCATGTCGACCTCGTGCACAGTATAGGAGTATCTAGCATGCTCCGTCTTCAGCCGAAACATCTTGGCAAGGTGCACGCCCATGTCTCCGGCCGGTTTGAACCTCGCCGCCACCAGATCTTCCTTGAGCCGCTCAATTACTCTGGCACGCACGATCTGGTTCCTGCGTCGCTCGTAGATCTCGCATAGCGCCGCCCACATCTCTGTGCCCGTGTCGAGCGTGTCGATTTGCTGGAGCCGATGGGGCGGCAGCGTCGAGCCGATCATGCGCATCAGCTTGTACTGTTACTTGTCGTAGTCGCCTTGTTCGTCCGTCGTGAGCGACTCTCGCTTGGTCGTCCCCTCGACAATCGCGAGAAGGCCATGCTCGCGAAAGACGACCCGCATCTTCATCTTGAGTACCTCCAGTCCTTGCCATCCCTGTAGCCGTTGCGTATACGCACGGTGCGGCTAGCGCACAGAGGAAGACTCTTCCTTAAAGCGGTGTCTACCGCTAATTAGCCGATACGCCCTTGTAAAGGCTTAGTAGGAGAGTTCTCCTACTCGGGGCCAAGATTCCCGGGTTAGTTTACGACTTAGCCTTAACGGCTGTATTCCCTTTACGGGATGTAAGTAAAGGGAGGACTCCCTCTTACCTACAACAATCACTGCGCGCGCGACCGGTCGAGGTCGCACGTCCGCAAAATAGAGTGAAATGTAAACTGAATATATTTAATATGTAATTAGCCGAAATTAATTTAAACTAATATAAACTATATGTAATACTAAGTAGAATATTCCTAATTCGTACCAATCCAAAATGTAGTGTACGCACCTGTGTACTGACACGTGGATGGCTGACACACCACCACACCAAGGGCCCCTGCCCTGATTGGTTAAAATAAACAAAGGTTCGAAACTTTCAAACCGGCCAATACTGACCTCAACCGTGGCGTACTCATGTACACCAACACTCAATGTAGCCCGAATGTAACCCCGTTACATCCTCCCCCATCAAGACTATTGCTTACGCAATAATCAACATTTTGTTGGAGAACTCCAACGCCAGCACCTCTGGCTGTACACTGTACACCTTCAGCAGTGCTATGGACGCAAACTATTCCGACAACTCAGAAGTGGACGCCCTTGGGGAGCTCTACCCAACGGCTGGCCATGTTAATAGCTCCCAACGGCGCTATCAGTCATCCAACCCATTCCCCACACGAGGGGAAAACGCACTAACTCGTGCGCCACCGTTACCCGCTAGGGGTGATACCTCCAGGTTGCCACAGGCAACCACCACCAATGAACCTTCCTTGGTTCAAGAGACCCGACGTGCCGGACGGGCACGAAAGGGACCTCGCGACCCTCAAAAGAGGGCTAAGAACGCGGTCAAGAGGGGTTTAGCCTCCTATACCCCTGGTCCAGCGGCTATACTGCCGCGTAAAATTTCGCATCGAAACCAACTCCGGGCCCGACTACTAACGCCCAAACATTATTTCATTAAGTCCTACCGGACGCGCCTGGGGAAGCAGGCACGCGGTGTCCTCGTGGATATTATCCGCGAAATTCCCCTTGTTCTCCTGAGGGACGAAAGCGTCGAAGACGCAGAACAGGCGTTCCGCGCCTGGGCGGAAAGGGAGAAACGCCTCCCCAGTTTCGATACGCTGTACAACAGCTTTTCCGAACACGACGTTCGGGTAGAGAGAGCGCTACGCTTGGTCTATGCTCAGGCCAAAGCGCAAGAGCAACTGCCTGCCTCCTATTATACGCGCTCTGCTCTCGATGTGGTGCCGGAGAGCAATACAAGCACAACATCTGCCTCCGGCGAACTCCCAGCTATTGGGAGTGAAGGGGCTTCTTCAGCCCCTTTGATCGTTGACTCTCAGTGGGATTATCCCGCTCGAAAGCGTCAACGACGTCACGGCAATCCTGCCGCAGGGGAATCTCGTACTCCCACGAGTTCTGGGAATGTGGATACCCTTTCCACTTCACCAGGTACTGGGTCTCACCCCGGTGATGGCGTCGAGCCATCCGGCGTTCCACATGGTAATGTGGAGTGCCCTCCGTATCGAGCACTGGAGGAGGGGGTCGCGCTATTGCGGCGTGACTTCCACGAGCGCTGTGATCGGCACAGCCTTCGCATCCAAGATGCTCAGGAGGAACTCCGCAACGAGGAGAGTGCGAATGAACGCATCGAGGAGCGGCTTGCCTCTCTCGAGACTCTCGTTGCGGAGCTTCAGGGTCTTTTATCAACCCTGTCGGAGATGTTCCGACCTGTTGCGCCTTTCGGCTATCCGGTTTCTCACCCTCCTCCGAGAGGGGACCCGCCTCCGGGTCCTGTTATGGCTTAAGCATGCCCACATAAAAGGTTGGATGCGTACGCATCGCCTTCGGGATGTCTAAGGTGTACGACAAGCCCTTTCGGGCTAATATCTTATAGGGCCCACAAACCTGGGGCGCAGTTTATTGCGCAACACATTTGAAACTGCATGTGTAGGAAGATTTTTAGCGTTTAATAAAACACTTTCTACTACTTTGTATACCTTTTTGTTACGCCACCCCTTTCGGTCAGCTTGATCCTTCTGCTTGTCTTGGCTTTCCGCCATGGCATCGCAGACGTGTCGTAAGACACTAAGGCGCGTCGATAAAAACTTATAGATTTGCTTTCGCACAGATACAGGGATGACATCGAGGAATCCTCCCCCCTCAAGCCCTGGGACACACACACGTGGCGTCAACGGAACCCTCGGATTCACCAATCCGTTCACGTAAAACGGGGTAAACCCCGTAGATGCATGTACCGAATTGTTGATAGCAAATTCAACCATCGGAAGCATCTCACTCCAACTCTTTGGAGAATCCGGACATAAACTCCGGAGAATATCCTCCACAACGCAATTAACGCGTTACGTCTGACCGTCCGTCTGCGGATGATCCGCAGTGGACATGAGGAGCTTGGTGCCTAGCACCTTAAACAACGCTCCCCAGAATCGTCCCGTAAAACGGGGATCCCGATCCGACACAACGGAATCGGGTAGACCATGCTGTCGAAAGACACGGTCTAGGAACACTTTCGCTGTTCCTTGTCCATCTATGGACTCTGGCACCGCCGCCAGGTGAGACATCTTGCTCAAACGGTCTACAAAGACCAATATGCCGGTGTTCCCGGCCTTATCCTTCGGAAACCCGAAGATAAAATCCATGCTAATGGATTTCCAACACTCCGTTGGAACCGATAAGCTCGCCAAAGGCGCAGCTGAACTTGCAGAGGGTTTAACCCTCTTACACGTCTCACCGGTGCGTATATACGCACCGACCCACTTATACATATTGGGACACCAATATAAAGCGCTTAAAGCGCTGTAGGTCTTATCCCGACCTAAATGACCCCGATAGGGGAGTCATGTGCCTCAAAGAGGACTCTATATTTCAGTTCCTCATCATGAGGAACTACCACCCGCGGAGTGTCCTCCGCGCTCGTGCTATAATATAGAAAACCTTCACAGTACCTGTAACGGTGTAAACGAGCTCTAGCTCGACTTGACAGGGTTGGCTTAGACGAGCCAAGACCCTTTTCACCTAACGCGCGGATAAGCGCCGTACATTGAGAGTCTTTCTCGTACGCCTACGTATGAGATCCCCCACAGACGTGGTGACGAATGTCGCGTGAGCGAGCTCGTAATCGAGACGACGCTACAACGCGTCTGCAAGCACGTTCTTCTTGCCAGGTTTATACTTAACATCAAGGTTGTACTCCGCAAAGAAGGAGAGCCAACGGGCCATACGTTGCGAGAGATGAGGCGACTTTGTCGCTGTCCGTAAGGACGCGTGGTCAGTATAAACCAGAACGGCTTTGAGCCGAGTAGGTGGACCCTAAATTTAACAAGATCATACTTCATTGCAAGTAGCTCCTTGTCATGAACGGGATAATTCCGTTCCGCAGCTTTAAGCTGCCTCGACTCAAACGCAATTACGAGTTCCCTTCCAGCATCGTCTGCTTGTAACAAAGCACATCCGATTGCGAAATCGGAGGCGTCGCAGACGACACTAAATGGTTTCCCAGAGTCTTGGTGTGCAAGAACGGGAGCTTTTAACAAGCTCCCCTTTAGCGCTTCGAAAGCGTTTTGGTGTTTGGTTTCCCAACACCAGTCAACATCCTTCTTAAGAAGGCCCGTCAATGGCTTCTCCATTTCAGCGTAGTTCTCGCTGTACTTGTGTAAATAGTTGGCTAATCCAAGCCACTTCCGTAAATCTCTAAGATTTACAGGCGAAGGACACTCCACAATGGCTTTCACCTTCGCGGGATCCGCCCGCACTCCATCCTTACCGATGAAGCATCCGAGGAAAGGAATTTCCTCAGCACCAAATATACATTTGGATGCGTTCGCATATAACTTATGCTCTCGCATACATTCGAGCACCGCTCGAAGTTGTATCAGATGCGTCTGAACATCAGACGAGTCGCCTTCCGCACGACTATGAACGAATATATCGTCGAAGTACGTCTGAGCGTACTTTCTATGAGGGCGGAAGAGTTTAGTCACCAAGCGATTGAAAGTCGCTGGTGCATTCGAAAGCCCCTGTAGCATAACTAGCCACTCCCACAGCATGCCACTAGGCGTGCTAACCGCTGTCGGCGGAATATCGGACGCTCGCATGAGCACCTGATAATACCCGTCCACCAGATCTAAGGCACTGTATACAGTACAGCCCGCCATATTGTTCTGGAGGACATCCTTCCGAGGAATCGTAGTCTGCATGGGTACAGTAGCTGCATTCAGCTTGTTGTAAAAATGCACAATACGCCACTTTCCGTTCGGTTTACGAACACACAAAGTGGGAGATGAGTGGGGAGACTTGCTCTCCCGTACCATCCCTGTCTCTTCTTTCCCCTTAAAGAATGCGTCGATGACGTCGCATTGTTCCTTGGGGACTGCCTAGTGACGTAGTATTTGGTTCCAGGAACCAAATCAATTTCATGTCGGACCCCCCGATCCGGTGATAACCCCATCGGCGGGTTGTCACTAATGACATCTCCGAATTCCTTTAACAAGTAATGGTAAGGGTCCTCAGGATCCTCGAGGATCTTGAGACCGCTTCGGGCATTCAATGCCTGTTTGGTTTTCACCAAAACTGACTCGTCCATCGTGGATGAGGAGTTCAACTCCTCTTCCGGACGTAATACGACAACCTCGTCGATTTCATCTGCTTTCAAAGCAGCTTCAAATTCGTTGAAGGACATCTCCTCCAACGACAACAGTTCGCCTACCCCAGGCAACCGTTCCAGGATTACGCCTTCCGTGACAACACCTGTCACACTATTCAGCATCCTGTAGGGCTGCTGACTACTGGCCTCGGAACTCATCCCTAGACCCAGATGGGGGGAGTCAATTGCCCCATCTATTGGAAGCGCCACGCGCCTATCCACAGAGGTCTCTACCACTACCACCGGTGACTCGCCGGTCTCACCTATAACGGCGTAGTCGGAATCATTTCCGACGTGCAAAAGAGACGAACTACGGGTCTCTTCGCTTGGAAGCGCATCGCGCTTAACCACAGGGGTCTCTATCCCTACCACTGGAGTCGCAACTTGTTCGCCGGACACGGCGTGGTCGGAATCAATTCCGACCTGTAGAAGAGACGAACTTCGGGTCTCTTCTCTAAGCGCCTCGCGCTTACTCTCAGCGGAATCCACCTCTATCACTGTCGACTCACCAGTCTCGCCTATATCGGCGCGGGGATTAACTGCCGAATCCCCCTCGTTAAGGAACTCTTCCTTAACGCCATTGGGAATGATCATTTCAGACATCCCAATCTCTGGCATCTCACGCCAGAATCGCTTTTTCGATCGAGCAAAGGTGGGTTCATGACTCGCCAATGCTTCACCCGACCGCGGGTGCGTTGAGCCAATGGACTTAGACTTCCAGTCTATCCATGTCTCGTGGCGTTCCAGCCACTTCATGCCCATAATGAGGTCATACCTCGAGTCCAACTCCATTACTAGGCAACGTTTTAAGCTGTCGAAGTCTGCAAACTTCAGCTTAAGGTCAATCGAGACCTTGGGTAAAGAAACCTGTACGCCCGTCGCAAGACGGACCGTGACAACGTCACGAAAAAGTGCCTCTATAGCCTCGGCATACAGCTGACTCTTCTCAACAGAAGCCCGTCAGACATAATTGTCAGATGCTCCAGAGTCTATCAAGACTCAAGACTCTCCAAGGCTTATCAAAGCCTTTCACGTCCGCAAGGACTACCAGCAAACCTGGCTGGTACACCAACTCGGTGCTAGAAAGCACCGCTTCCCTCGGGGCTTTGTGCTGTCGTCCCCTACCCTGGGGCTTAACAGCACTGAGGGGTCCCTTGTAGCGAGTGTCTCGCTGGGGATTTTTCGGACATCTGTTCCTCAGATGATCCATGCTCCCACACAGGAAGCATCTCAGCGGCCCATGCCGCTGCAACATGGCTAAGAGCTCTGCCTCAAGATCAGAATGACTCTTAGCGGGCGGTTTCTCCTCCGCTTCGACCTGACTCAGGTCCATGGGTTCGGGACCCACCTTAGAGGAACGGAAATTCCTCTCGGCGTTGAACGCCATCTTGAACGCTTCCTCCTGGGATTCGGGTCGGCATCGGAACAATGCTGGCCCTTCTCTCAGGCCTTCCATGAAGACGGGGATGGACATATCGTCCGAATACGCCTTCACGTACATCCCTGCCAACAGGGTCTTAAGCTCCTGGATATAAATCTCCAGGTCCTTAGTGCCTTGACGGCACCTCAGGAACGCCAGTTGATTCTGGAAAACCAGATCAGGCGTTGCGTACATGTCTATGAGCTTCTGCTTAAGGACCTTCCATGTTGGAAACACGTCCGTGACTGACTCCGAGCATGTAAACGCCCATGTACGGGCTTTGCCCGTTAGATGGGTCAATGCAAGTCCCACTTGCAAGTGATCAGCGGTCATGTTCACTGTGGCGAAGGCCGTTTCGACCTCTCGCAGCCAAACGTAAAGTTGTCACCCTTCTCTCCGGTGAACTCCTTTATCTTAAGCGATAATGGAGGGCGCACCCCCGTGGAATGACCTCCACTGCAACTCGCCTCATGAGCGATGAGGGCATTTACCCTTGCCTTTACGGCCTCAAGGCCCTGTTCACTAGGAGCTTCATGCCTTCTTCCCCCGTTAAGGGTAACAGCCTTTTAAAGTATTCCTGCTGGACGAGGATCAAACTATCCCAATCGTCCAGATTCATCCTTTGCAGAGGATGCCTAGTCTACCAACACAGGTGTTGAATTGACTACGAGTGCTACCAGATGTAGCCGGTGCGTATACGCACGGTGCGGCTAGAGCACAGAGGAATACTCTTCCTTAAAGCGGTGTCTACCGCTACTTAGCCGATACGCCCTTGTAAGGGCTTAGTAGGAGAGTTCTCCTACTCGGGGCCAAGATTCCCGGGTTAGTTTACGACTTAGCCTTAACGGCTGTATTCCCTTTACGGGATGTAAGTAAAGGGAGGACTACCTCTTACCTACGACACTCACTGCGCGCGCGACCGGTCGAGGTCGCACGTCCGCAAAATAGAGTGAAATGTAAACTGAATATATTTAATATGAAATTAGCCTAAATTAATTTAAACTAATATAAACTATATGTAATACTAAGTAGAATATTCCTAATTCGTACCTAGCTAAAATGTAGTGTACACACCTGTGTACTGACACGTGGATGGCTGACACACCACCACACCAAGGGCCCCTGCCCTGATTGGTTAAAATATCCAAAGGTTCAAAACCTTTCAAACCGGCCAATACTGACCTCAACCGTGGTGTACTCATGTACACCAACACTCAATGTAGCCCGAATGTAACCCCGTTACAATCCCAGCCAATGGGTAGCCCTTCGTTTCTTCTGTGGTCGTCATTCGTGTTAGTTCTGACCGTGCGCCGAGGGTCTTGGGCTCATAACCCTGTTGGAAAGTAGTATATTTCAGAATGCAAAAGAAACAACAGCTCCTACTGGACCTGAAATCCTTACCTTTACATGTAGAGGGTCGCTACGCCATGAAGAGTTGCCCTGTCGCCCGGATACGATCTGGGTATCCTCACCAGTCGTTTCATCCGTTTTCCAACAGGGAGAATGGAGATATGCCGGCAGGAGAAAATGGAGATGCCAGCTGGAAAGAATGGAGATATCAGCATCAGGTAAGAGGAAATAACGGAGCCGCTGGCAGCAGGAAAGAGAAAGAACAGGAAGAGGGGCATCTAGTCAAATACGAAAGTGGTGGGGCATATAAGCAAATACGCGAAAAAAGAGGGGCATATTGTCTAATTTCTCTATTTGTTAATGATAAAGTTGTTTCCGTCCATTGTAGCACTGTAGTGTAGGAAACTTGAGGTCGTAGATGCTTGATAACAACACTAATATAACGAAACCGTCTCAAGTCAATATCTCTGCAACCAATTATAGCTAGGTTGCAAGAGTGACACCCTTGGAGAGATCGTAGTGTGTTTGCGAAGTAGATTGAACCAGGGACTTGTTCAATGGAATGTGTGTTGAGAAGTGATTAGCTAGCCTAACATGAATATGCATAAGGAGCAACAGCTGTTGTGTTACCTACATTACTTTTTAGTGCAAAAATAGGCATTACTCAGAACCGAGTACGGATACCGTATTTTTAGCAACTAAAAAGTAGGAAATACAGATTGCTAACTAAAACAAATATTCCTACCTAATTTTAGTAATTAAAGTATGTAGACTATTTTAACAGTTAATGGCAATGCGCTAATCATAAGTACGCTGCTAATCACTGCGACGTATGATTGTCGTCGTCGTTATCCCAAAAGCAGCGAGAGGTGAGACGAATTTCCTGTAGTCTCTCCTGGCCGATGAAACTCTGCTCGATGATTTTGTTTCGCGGGAAGTTCTACTCAGCCCCTTGATTGTGTCTGTGGTAGAGATGCTCCAGTCCCTTCATTCGCTCTCATTAGCTCGTTGACTAAGCTCTTAGTTATGATATTGCATACAGTTAACGGAAGCTGGCGATGCAAGCAATACATGTAAATTATCAAAACAGACATCAAAGTCAAATCCAAACCTCGTACCGTTTATCCTCTGTAGGTGCCATTACATATGTATCACTACTTTAATCACCTTTGCTCTTTCCGGTGTCGCTGCTATAGTGATTGCCTACTTGTTAGTGCTCAATCTGAAGCGGCAGTTAATCTGATAAACTTCACTTTGAAAAGCGCGAGTTGTCGGTGACACTTCGACGTAATAGTTCTCATTCGAGTCATGTCGTTGCGGGTACCTTCCTGCTTGTCAATACTTTTAGCCGCTCGAGTTTTCCATATAAAATCATCAACAAGATTTCAGGATGCAAGTAATAGAAAAAGTTCTAGTATACACGCCAAAAGGAAGTCGACGGGTAGTTATTTGTTGCTTTAAGGAACAGAAAGGCTACAACTTCCTCGCCAGTTTAGTTGCTAGAAACAGCAGCAACCATCGCTGCGTGGGTTTCAACTCCGATTTGGGCGTTCAGTTTCTCCTCTGATCCCTCAGGGGCCGAAGCTAGTTGTGCTTGGTACTTGGTGAGACCAGCTTGAGCCGCCTCTAGGTCAATTTCTTCAACCTTGACGAGCTCAACACAAGCAATGTCCGTAACCGAATTAGCGTGCGTGAGAGCGAATCCACCGGCCGTGAAAAAGCTATGCACATCCTTTTCACGTTCTACATGCACTTTGATGACACCAGGCTTAAGCTGAGCAAGAACGGGTGCATGACCGGCAGTCACACCGTACTCTCCAATTACCCCAGGAATCTGCACGAGGTCAACCTCCGCATCCTTGTAGAAGGCGTGGTAGGGCGTCGTCAGGTTTAGCGTCACCTTCGTAGCCGTAGCAGCGGCTTGTTCAGCAGCACCCACAGATAGACGCGATGACGTGTGAAAAGCACGAGCGGCAATGCGGCTCGGGGTAGACAACATTTTTAGTATCACTCTTCTTAAATGAGAGGTCAGCAGCAACTTGAGATTTGATTGGTCACGCCAAGAGCTTTTTTAAATAAAATGACTGACATAGTCTTTAGATATAAAACATGAATTTGCATGGACCGAGCTGGCTTTGGCACAGCGTACCGGCAGTAGGAGACCGCCACGTCAGCAGAAACAGCCTGCAACAAAGGACTTGATGTTCAACCAAGTCTATTACTCACCCGATGAGATAGATGCTTTACGACAGGTATGCGAGAGAGAGTATCATACTACATGCCTTGATGGAATTACGTGACGGAACAACAGAAGAATGGAAAGTTGTCCAAGGTTTAGTAGAAGTAACAATAATAGCTAGACGGCTACCCATATTTTCGGAGAGCATCATGGCTACAGAAAAGACACGTTACGTCTGATACTAACTATGCCTGTTCAAGTCGAAGGCGGGAGAAAAGCAGCTTTCAGCATACGCGAAGTTGACAGAGTATTGCCAAGGCGCGTACGGCAGTGAAAGAGATCTTACTTCCAGGTGCGGCGTTATGTACACAGCATAAAATTTCTCTTGTTGATTTGTTTTGGAAAAGCCGAAGATATCGACAAAGTGATGCATCTAGTCAGACAATTTAGGCGGCTTTCTAGGCTCCAGGTAGAGCCAAAGAAGTTTGCCTTTCTCCTTCTGAATACAGTCGCAGTGGGGAGCACATTTTGTGGTTTTTGTGGGACACCAGTTCGATTCTTAGGCTATGAAGTAGAGAAAGGTGAATCCAAATACACCATACTCAACGTTGACTAATAATAGCCACATATAGAGAAATATTAGTAAAGACCGGGTACTGTTGTATGTAATGCAGTCGTCAATCCGGCGATTTTATGCAGCCAAAAAATGGGTGAAAAGTAATACATTAGTTGTTTGTAAGTATAATACAGTCAAGAGTAAATAAACCTTTGTTTTGCGTTGTTGCGTAAAGAGAGAACGGTCTGAACCGGTCCTTAATCTCGTCAAACAGTTAACTTTTGACACTCGAAAAAAAGAAGTATGGGTGGCAAAGCTAAGTTCAAAAAGCATACGGCTGCAGAGCTTGAGCGTCGTCAAAAGCAGGTGAACAAGGGTGGAGGAAAAGCCGGTGCTGCTACTCGTGGTGTTGCTAAGCTTAACTTTACGTGCGACATTTGTATGGTAAGCTTACAACCATGTCTTTGTATAATGGTATAGTGCTACGCTAAATTACTTCATGCCTGGCAACCAGAGTGCGTCTCCTGACATCAAATCACACGAGTTGCATTACTCAAGCAAACACCCAAAAGCAACGTTTGATCGAGAGGCTATCATTAAGAAGGCAGAGGCGCTGCGTGATTCGCAACAGGATCACTCTGGAACTGGTTCGCACCACAAAAAAAAATGATCAATGACCACTCCTATTTAGATAGAGGTGAAAGACGAGATTGGGCTGCAAAATCTATCTCGGGTTGGTTGAAGGTCGCTTGCTTGTTTTTGATCTTGTGTATCCACCCGTGGCTGGAAATTTACTGCGGGGCTTTCTCGAATATCGCAGCCCGACATGAAGAAATGAACTTTGTATTTAGATACTATAACCACGCATCCCGTGGTCTCACTTGATCGTGCTTTTTGCTGAATCCGAAATCATAGATCTGATAGCTTAATCAACATGATCATGAAGTTACAAAAGGGGAGTGTATTACAAACTATCATCGAATTCCGGATTGGATTCGTCGTTATTATAGAAAACAGACAAAAATTCGAATCCAAAAGTGGTCTGGATCATCATCCCGATCGGTGGGAGCGAAGGCGCCGGACCTAGCGTACCGCTTAATTTAGCATCCAGGCGTGAGATATCATACTGGGATGCGGTCCCGGCGGACCGCCCATTTGCTGATTCAAGTCAAGGGAATAGAATTTAGTGAACTAGCCAGGGATTTTCGGTGGCTTAATCACTATTGTGGAGTCCCGTCGTTTTCAGGTTGAT
Source organism: Peronosclerospora sorghi (assembly GCA_026184515.1). Lineage (NCBI taxonomy): Eukaryota > Oomycota > Peronosporomycetes > Peronosporales > Peronosporaceae > Peronosclerospora > Peronosclerospora sorghi. The sequence continues at coordinate 9,304,948 of CM047581.1, read as the reverse complement.
TAGTCAGGCCTAAGCTGTAGCTTCTTGGAGGTGCTGCTCGAAAATTTTGATTTCCTTCACCCAATGCATTGTCAATTCTCTTGGCAGACGGAATCCAAGCCCGGCAGGGGAGATTTAAGTTCAACAAAGAATGACAAGAATCGGGCGGCAATGTCACTTCAGTATCCGGTTCTTCTATTGTCGTTTGGATATCAAAATGTTCTCAGTCCGCAGATCATTAAGAATCCCCGATTGGTATCTTCCAGAGAGAAAAGTCTGACGCCCCACCAATAGTGGATAGAGCTCTGACCCTGATCGCACCCAGGAAGCGGTCAAGCAGGAGATCACCATAGCACCAACGACAATTGAGTCGGGTGAGGAGCCAGTCTCGATGGATCAGCCTCAGCCATTGTCTGAAGGGCGTAGAGGCGTTTGGCGCTTTTCTCTGGAGGTTACATGAATAGGATGTGGAAACTGCAGTGGGCATAGTTTGAGTGTAAATGAGATGAATATTGTGCGTTGATTAAGTGTATCCACTTGCTCCTTATGTTCAAGCTATTATCTGTGGCGACTCGAATCTAGATGCGAGGAAAGATCGAATGTAAGGCGGCCAAGCTGCAGGTTATGAAACAATGGGCAATGACCAAGCTTCTTGATCGACGTTATCACGAGTTCATGCATGTAAAGAAGTAGAACAAAAGTACCGACTTTACTAAGTATAACTAAGGGAAAATTTCATGCATGCCCTCCCTTTTTGCGGAAATGACATGAATGCCCCTGATTTTATGAAAATAACATCCATGCACCTGCCACAGATATTTGACGAGCACTAAATTCACTGATAAACCCTAAATCCACTGATAAAACCCTAAATCCACTGATCACGTGATCATCCATTTGTGTCTAACCGCCACGAAAACTGGGTGTGGGAAGGAACCAGCAACTGTCGGAATCTCAGCGAATCGACATGGCAATGAGTTGTAGGGAAGAAAAGTCAGAGTGTCAAGATATGTGTGCAAGACGGAACGAGGGAAGCCCTTTGCGCTTGCAGTTTCGAAGCGGGTCCCTTCAACATGCCTATTAGCTGTTAAGTCCATAAAGGTGTGAATTTTATCTCTGTCGTTCTGTGATGCTTCATCAAAAAGCTCCTGATCAATTATTTGTAGTGCGTTCTTTCGTAAATGAAAAACTAACATGGGTCGTATGCAAAGAATATATGGAGTGGAACTTCGTACGAAACCAGAATACGCTCCAGATTTTGTCAAAGCCGTACACTGTTTCTACAGTTACTTATGCGAATTAAATACTTTTTTAATGATGACCACAGATGATCGTGACGAGCCCAAGTTAACGTTACCAGGACAATTGACATCCTCAGTATCAGAGTCCATGTCCTTGTCATCATTAGCACCAAGGCAAGTTTTGTAACGGGGTTTCATTCGAGTTACACTTAGTGTTGGTGTACATGAGTACACCACGGTTGAGGTCAGTATTGACCGGTTTGAAAGGTTCTGAACCTTTGGTTATTTTAACCAATCAGGGCAGGGGCCCTTGGTGTGGTGGTGTGTCAGCCATCCACGTGTCGGTACACAGGTGTGTACACTACATTTTAGCTAGGTACGAATTAGGAATATTCTACTTAGTATTACATATAGTTTATATTAGTTTAAATTAATTTAGGCTAATTTCATATTAAATAAATTCAGTTTACATTTCACTCTATCTTGCGGACGTGCGACCTCGACTGGTCGCGCGCGTAGTGAGTGTCGTAGTTAAGAGGGATCCCTCCCTTTACTTACATCCCGTAAAGGTAATACAGCCGTTAAGGATAAGTAGTAAACCAACCCGGAAATCTTGGCCCCGAGTAGGAGAGCTCTCCTACTAATCCCTTTATAAGGGCGTATCGGCTAAGTAGCGGTAGATACCGCTTTAAGGAAGAGTCTTCCTCTGTGCGCTAGTCGCACCGTGCGTATACGCACCGGCTACATCTGGTAGCACTCGTAGTCAATTCAACACCTGTGTTGGTAGACTAGGCATCCTCTGCAAAGGATGAATCAGGACGATTGGGATAGTTTGACCCTCGTCCAGCAGGAAGCCTTTTGTAATGGGTGCCATTACATAATTGATATTCAAGTTAGAATATCACAGTAGAATTTCAGACGCGTTGTCTGAAATTCAAATAATAGATTATAAGTTATTATAATCTACAAAGGAAAAGTCGATTCGGTATAAATACCGAATCATACAGGTTAACTAATAGTACAGTTAGTTTAATACTTGATATTATTATATTAGTTAGGTAATTACTATACTGTTAGCCGCTAACCACCCATTTAATAAACACTCTTAATTTTGCGTTCTAAAGAATAAGTAAATACTTATATTTACTTTTAGTATAGGATTAGTTGTTACCAACTAATCCTGCCCTTATTGTATTGCGCTCTTCCTCGCAAAATACAGTGTAAGCCCGTAACAGGATCAGTCCTGTTACACCTTTAAAAGGCTGTTACCCTTAACGGGGGAAGAAGGCATGAAGCTCCTAGTGGAGCACGGCGTTGAGGCCGTAAAGTCAAGGGTAAATGCCCTCATCGCTCATGAGGCGAGTTGCAGTGGAGGTAGTTCCACGGGGATGCGAGCCCCATTATCGTTTAATATAAAGGAGTTCACCGGAGAGAAGGGTGACAACTTTACGTTTGGTTGCGAGAGGTCGAAACGGCCTTCGCCACAGCGAATATGACCGCTGATCACTTGCAAGTGGGACTTGCATTGACCCATCTTACGGGCAAAGCCCGTACATGGGCGTTTACGTGTTCGGAGTCAGTCACGGACTTGTTCCCAACATGGAAGGTCCTTAAGCAGAAGCTCATGGACATGTACGCAACGCCTGATCTGGTTTTCCAGAATCAACTGGCGTTCCTGAGGTGCCGTCAAGGCACTAAGGACCTGGAGATTTATATCCAGGAACTTAAGACCCTGTTGGCAGGTGTCGTGAAGGAACTTAAATTTTCGAGGTCTCCCCTCAAAAACAACACAAGGGATCGATACAATACACTTCTCTTGCTTAAACTTCCCAGGCTCTTGATACTTACGTCCGAACCTTAATTCAAAGTTACTGAAAATGGACACTTCCTGGTAACACTCAGGCTGCCCCTTAACTTAGGTAATCGCAGAGGATCTTTATCACGCTGTAACACGCGTTCAGTTAAGGGTGGCCTCGGGTTGTACTTAGATTTTGTATAGGTTTGAGAAAAGGTTTCTTTGGTTGGTAAGACGACTGCTCGTAAGGGGGAAAATTTGATTATATTAAAAGTATTAAAAAATCCTATATCTACCTCAAGTATATGTTCACCTTGTTACTTCTTGGTTACTCCAGCACTGGCTTCGATACCGAAAAACTCACTTTATGGCCGACTACGACACCGTATACTCTTTATGTATACTTTCCGTATACACTTCACCATAAACTTCAGCCACTTCACCACAACCGCCCCTTGCGCAGATTCAGCGTAGGCGAGCAAAAGCAATCAATCCATTTACTTCTTAATTGCCATACTTCAGATATTGATGTGAATAATCTTCATTCATAGTCGTAGCAAAAACCCGGAACATCACTCTTCTTGCATATGTTCATCAATCTTTTCCAGGTACTCTCGCGTTCAAAAAACATATCGACTCGCGACTATGAAATAATAATCACAAAATATGCTGGGTGCAGACGCAATACATTCCCTCTTCACACGCTCCTTATGCAGTTCCGATGAGACATAAGTTAATGCCGCCGACACGTCACCAACCTTTACGAGGCGCAGTAATAGAAGAAGCTCACCCAGCTTAATTCATCCATTTCCATTTTCATCGATTTCATCCAAAAGACGGTGCAAGTGTTCAAGAACTGTATCAACTTGTGCCTGGCGCTGTAAGGCTTCTTGCTTTAAGCGGCTTTCAAGACGACGTCAGACTCGGTTTAGCGTTGTAGTCTGTATGTAACTAACCGCTTCTCCACAAGACGCAATCAATGATAAACTTAGGTCTGATCCAGCAACCAAAACGTCTGGCATCTGCATCATTACACTCTTGGGGACAAAACGGGCTCCATGTCCTTCGCGCCGGCAACATATTGCGCCCCAATACTAAAACTATGGGCGTTGAGCTCCAACAATTCCTTCTCGTTCGATCTGTCCAGCTGAATGCTTAATGTAGCAGGCAAAATTGTGTAAAAGTTGTGTAAAACCCCTATAAATGGGAGGTTAACACCATTGTCCACCAGCACCAAAATGGTGTAGTGGGAAGGCTGGCATCCCTCCACGCGGTTGATTGCGGGTTCAAAGCCCGTAGAGACCGAATGCCCTAATCAGGTGCGAGTCACCAAGGAATGGTTCAAAAAACGATCGCTTGCGGTAAACGCTTCGGCGCTGTCGTGGGGGAGTCGTTACATCACCGTAGTACGAAAACGAGGTTCCCGCCGTTAAATCCTCACTCTGAGTGCACCCAATAGGTTCTCGTCTCAGTCAATAAGTACGAACAGCGGTAGTAGTCGGAGGCGTAAGGTCCAGTAATCGCGGTATGGGCTGTATCCCTTCAATGTGGCTACGCAAGTGTGTGACGCGGATCGGCGTAAGCCGTGGCTCCAAATAGGCGTAATAGCAGATCGGGTTCTACGACCAAGTTGGAGGGTATCACGTTTCAGAGGTCATGTCGTATCAGAGATCTGTCACTTGATTGGTCCAAAAATCCCTTTGTATACAGACGTATATCTGTGTACTCATCCAGAACTGTCGTGGACAAACATGTCGTGGACGAAACACATATCACGTGATTGGCCAAAGACATCCAATCAGATGCGAACATATATATGCATACTATTCCAGGTCTGTCGTGGACGAGTATATCGTGGACGAGTACATATCACGTGATTGGCCAAAAAACCATCCAATAAGGTGCGACCATATATCTGCATACTATTCCATGTTTGTCGTGGACGAGTCTGTCGTGGACGAGTACACATATCAAATGATTGGCCAAAAATCATCCAATCAGGTGCGACAATATATCTGCATACTATTCCATGTTTGTCGTGGACGAGTATGTCGTGGACGAGTACATATCACGTGATTGGCCAAAAAAAACATCCAATCAGGTGCGACCATATATCTGCATACTATTCCAGGTTTGTCGTGGACGAGTACATATCACGTGATTGGCCAAAAACCATCCAATCAGGTGCGACCATATATCTGAATACTATTCCATGTTTGTCGTGGACGAGTCTGTCGTGGACGAGCACATACCACGTGATTGGCCAAAAAACCATCCAATCGAAAATCCCATTATAATTCCATCCAAAATCAGATTGCCATGCTCAGCCTTCACAGGTATTCCGCGCGTCCTCAAACTTCCACACGTGTACTCCGAACTCCAACAACTTGTCGTATATGACTCCATCCGGTGAGTGCCCTTCCAACCATAGCATTATACTCTCTTCTTCTTCCCTTAATATGTATCACCTTCCTTCGTGTAACAGGTGGTTCACTCGCTTCGTTACACTTCTGAGGGCAAGTTTATACTTGACTCCTGCCCCATCATGCTGAGGCTCTGCTGTTACTGCTTGAGCTCAGTCATTTCCTACTCCTGTGTCTTTCGTGGTTGTTATGCAGGTTTCGCACCGCTAACACCCCAACTAGTTGTCTCTTTGTCTATCCGCCATCGACACTCAGGTTTACTGCCCTTGTGGCTCGCTTGTTTTTCTTCATACCTTGTGCTTCCCCGTACAGGTTTTGCACCCTTGGGACCTCGTGAGGTATCTCTTCGTACGGGATTCGTTTACGCACAGGTATAATCATATCATGTTGCGTTAGATGTACAGGTTTTGCACCTTTTGGACCGTGTTAGGTATCTCTTCGTATCATCTTGTTGCCGCCGTACAGGTTTTGCACCCTTAGGACCTCTTGAGGCATCTCTCCGTACGATATTGCGCTGGTTTGTCATGATTTTATCTTGCTTTATGTTAGATGTACAGGTTTTTCACCTTTTGGACCGTGATAGGCATCTTTTCGTATCATCTTGTTGCCGCCGTACAGGTTTTGCACCTTAGAACTTCGTGAAGTATCTCTTCGTACGGGATTCGTTGCCGCACAGGTATAATAATATCATGTTGCGTTAGATGTACAGGTTTTTCACCTTTTGGACCGTGATAGGTATCTCTTCGTATCATCTTGTTTCCGCCGTACAGGTTTTGCACCCTTAGAACCTCTTGAGGCATCTCTTCGTACGATCTTGCTCTGGTTTATTGTTATCTTGTCGTATTTTGTGTGGGATGCACAGATTTTTCACCTCTTGGGCCTGTATAGGCATCTCTTCGCGCATTCTCCACATCACATCATCAAGTCATTGAGCCCGTATGGGCTCACTATCCAAATTATGTTCATTATTTAGTCGTATAGCTCCATTCAACATAGGTAATCACGTAATGTATCCACATATTCCAACATCTTCCAATTATGTTCAAACATGCGTCTTTCTGTCATATTTTGTTTGTGTTTGTATCTTCTGACTTTCCCCTAATGCAACCAACTTGGGTCCGCATTTTACTCATCACAACCAACGCGGGTACGTGATAGGGATGTACTACATCTTCCGGGGCTTCTTTTTCTTGTTTGCTTCTATTTCTTGTTATCTTCTTTTTATCTTCCGTCGTCTTTCATCTCCACCCTTCTTTTCTGTTGAGGCTTCTACATTTCCCCTTCAGCGATGTCCTCTTCTGCCTTCTGGGCTGCGTAGTGCCCATTCTCCCAAGCTCGCTGCGCATCAAACTCATACAAGAGTATGGTACAAGAAAGGTTGTCTTCGGGCTCCCACGTCATCTCCTCGGTATCCTTCCACTTGAAAAGGTTTCTTTCACCCGACGACCGTTTCTTGTCCGCTGTTTCACTCTACAATCCACGATACGTTCCACTTCCCATTCATCGTCTCTGCCAGGTTCATACCAGGAATCTTCCGGAAGTAATGCTTCATCTAACTCTAACGCATCCTTGGTTTGAATCTTTTCACGGGGCCGTCTCATCTTGCTGATATAAGGCTTAAGCCTAGCAATATGCACTAACGGGAATATCCGACTCTCAGTTGTTGGTATCACCAACCAATATACCATATCATTGACTCGTTCATCCACCACGTATGGGCCATGCCACAAGTGAGCCAACTTTCTCACCAACCCTGGCTTGACCAAATCGTGATATAGCCAGACTAACTCTCCAGGGCGGTAAGCGGTTTTTGTAGTCGACCATAGCTTTGACCCGACTTTCTCGTTATGATGTTGGGATCTTTCTTTACTCACTTGTTCCCGAATGATGGCTGCCTGCGCTTGAGCCTCCATGTGCCTTTTATTTACAACTAATCTCCAATCTAATGCATCTTGTTCCGTGACAGACTGATCCTTTGGCGGTACCATCGCCTCCATCGTGGTTCGGGGTTCCCATCCATGTAGCAGATAGAATGGAGTTTGATAGTGCTGTAAATCCACTGAAGTGTTTACAGCAAATTCCAATGGTGCCACATATTCATCCCAATCTCTCTGTTCTGGATCCGTTATATAGCATTTTATTGCATTAATCACTGTCTGCACCGATCTCTCCTGTTTGCCGTTGGCTTGTGGCCGATATGCCAATGTAGGCCTCTGTTTCTGCTTCAGTATCCGATTAAACATCCTAAATACCGAACTCATAAACCTTGGGTCTCGGTCATGTCTCAGCATTTCTTGCGCTCCAAATCTCTTGTAGACACCCACCATGTACGCTTCTGCCACATAATGGGCTGTAGTGGTGCTCATTGGGATAAGGATCACATATCCAGAGAACAAACAGATAAAGCACAATAAAGCTTCATGACCCATAGTGGTCTGTGGTAGAGGTAATGCAAAATCCATGGCCAGAATCTGAAAAGGTCTTGATGCCACAATATTGCCACTAGTACGCCCCTGGTATTTCGGATTTCCTTTAGCCGTGGCACAATCTTCACATGCTGCGATATAATTTTCGATATGGGCATACATTCCTCTCCAACAATACTTAGACCTCAAACGAGCATAGACTTTTCCAACTCCTTGATGTGCTCCACTACCAATCTCAACATGGTAGGCATGTAACACATCCTCTTGCAATATAGATGGTACGACAAATCTCCACACTTGGTCCTCAGTTCTGCTTCGTATGCAGGCGACGTAATATAGAACATTTTTATGTCCAATACATACATCATCGCATGCCGAGCCACCCTTTTCCATTCGCTGGCGGAATTTATTTTGTCATCTTCTCCTTTCAGATACGCTATAACCTTCCCACACCAATCGTCATCATTCTGAGTCGATGCTATTCGCTCAAGTCTAATGGCGGGCGCCGTTTCATAGGGTCATCTTCTGCATCTTTTCGGCTTTGTTTAGCTTCGACAGTACCGTCTTTCGCAGAGTGCGTCTCTTCTTCTTTGTCCGCCCCTTGTTCCACGGTCCCACTTCCTGGGTATTGACGATGTCCTTTCTTCAGTTTACCCATGCTGCGAGTAATTACAAATACTTGTGGTGACTGATGTCCACCATCTCCCCACACACTGACTTCCGTGGCCTCACTTTCTTGCGCCTCATCACTTGGATTACCACTACTTCTGTCATACTGTTGAGTAATCTCCTCTGTGGCGTCCTCAATCTTATCCCTTTCTGGAGGACCATCTGCATTCGCATACAACAACTCTGGTAGTCGGTTCAACAATTTTAGGTCCATCATTTGTTGATCAATTGTAAATTTCCCTGCTCTTTGTTCTTTCATTGCGCACTGCGTGAGGAAATCTTCCGCTTGGTTATACTTGCGTGCCACATGCACTAGACTAATCGCCTCAAAAGTTTCGACCAGCGAGGGCACTCTATTTAGCCAGACCAGTAACGAAGCATTGTTACAGCGTAAATCTCCATTGACTTGTCCAATCACCAACCTCTAGTCTCCACATACTATTGCATTGTTTATATGATGTGCTTGCGCAAGCTGCAATACACCGATCAAACCATGATATTCACTGTCATTCACAGTGAGGTTATCTTGAATTCCGTATTCCGCCGCTATCACCTCCCAGGTGGGTAACTCCCATACTATCATGCCAAACGTGCCTTTGGGATTATTTTTCATCCGTACCGCACCATCAAAAGACAGGACATATCCAGTACTTTGGCAACGCAATCCTGGAATTGGTCTAATAATAGGCGTATCCTTCAGTGTCTTTAGTGAAGCAATGTCTTCTAATACTTCGTTCATTTTCTCCACAGGCACAATCGATGTGGCCAATAACGTGGGAAGGCCAACACCTTCATGATCCATTCTAATAATCTCTAACGACCATGGGGATAACATCACCGCCCATTGCACTCCTCTCCCAGTTAAACTTTTAGACGTGAATAGCCATCCATCGTGGAATACCTTGCGTATACTGTTATGTGCTGTACGAATAAAATATAACTAGCGTCATGTAACGTCTTCAGCAAAGCTAGCACCTCCTGTTAAGCTCCTGTATATCGCGTCTCCGCATCTTTGAACACTTTACTGACGTATCTTACTGGGTGCAAGATCCCATCGTGCGCTTGACATACTGTTGCTCCAAATGCCCACGTATTAGTGTATATAATTACACTTAATGGTTTCGCACGCTCGATATGTCGTAGCAACGGTGCGCGCACAAGCCGATCCTTCAACAATGCAAAAGACTTCTCAGCGTGTTCCAATTGAGTTCCATCACTTAACTGCAGGTCTGTCAATTCATATAGTGATGCCGCTAACGTAGCGAAGTTGTCGATAAACTTAAGATAATAAATCAAACTTCCAGTGAATTTCTGAACCCCCCTTAATGTCCGTGGAATGCCATCTTGATAATTGACTCTAAATTTCGCGGGGACGCTTCGATTCCTTTTGCAGATATGCGATGACTCAGAAACTCCACACTGTGCTTCCCAAACGCACTCTTGGGTAAGCTTATAGTGATTCGACAATACTTGAACGACTCCAAAAGGTTCCTAAGCATTAAACACAGTGTATCCCAATTACTTGCCCCGAACGTAATGTCATCAATGTATGAGCGCCTCCCAATGATAGGTCGCTCCTCATTTTCCACCACTTGACCATTATGAAATACATCTTGTGACAGGGGTACGTCTGTCTCCAAAACATATGTGACATCATCATCGATATACATAGTGGTATCATCGTTCGTGATCTTGCACATCAACCCCATCTGTTGTGAGCGTCGGACCATTGTCCACAAGGCATTTTCCACTATACGTTGATATATTTGCGGCGCATTCTTTAATACTTGTGGCATTTGGAGCCATTAAAAGTGTCCTAGCGGGCAAATGAATGCGGTAATTAACCGAGCCCTTTTTGTCATGGGTATATGTAGCCGGGTGCGTACACGCACGGTGCGGCTAGCGCACAGAGGAAGACTTTCCTTTAAGCGGCGTTCGCTGCTACTTAGCCGTTACGCTCTTATAAAAGGGCTTAGTAGGAGAGAGCTCTCCTACTCGGGGCCAAGATTCCCGGGGTGGTTTACAGATAGCTTTCGCTAACCCCTTGTAACAAGACTTCCCTTATAAAGGGAGGTAGCGTAAGGGAGAACTCCCTTAGGCTACAATACTCACTGCGCGCGCGACCGGGCGTGGTCGCGCGCCTAGCTCCGCTAATGCCTTAACGGCAAGGTTCCCTTACTAAGGGTGTAGCTAAAGGGAGGGCTCCCTTTAGCTACTGCACTCACTGCGCGCGCGACCGGGCGTGGTCGCGCGCCTGGCAGTCTTAAGTACTTTTGTAAACTGAATGTATATTTAATATATAATTAGCCTAAATTAATTTAAACTAATGTAAACTATATGTAATACTAAGTAGAATATACCCAATTCGTACCTAGCTAAAATGTAATGTACACATCTGTGTACCGACACGTGGATGGCTGACACACCGCAACCCAAGGGCTCATGCCCTCATTGGTTAAAATAACCAATGGTTCGAAACCTTTCAAACCGGTCAATACTGACCTCAACCGTAGTGTACTCATGTACACCAACACTAAATGTAACCCGAATGTAACCCCGTTACATCCTCCCCCATCAAGACTATTGCTTACGCAATAATCAAAATTTTGTTGGAGAACTCCATCGCCAGTTCCTCTGGCCCTCCATATGTACACCTCCAGTGGTGCTATGGCGTCTCCTCTAGAAGAGGTAGACTACTCCGAGAACTCGGAGGTGGATGCCCTTGGGGATACCTCCCCAATGGTTAACCGCTCCGACAGCGCCGAACGGCGTTGTCGGCAGCCTAATCCGTTCCCCACACGTGGGGAAAATGCGCTAACTCGTGCGCAAGTACTACCAACCTCGGATGACATATCCGAATAGCCGAAGGCGATCACCACTACTGAGCTGGACGCGGCTCAAGAGGCTCAAAATGCCGCACAGGCGTTACAAGCTTCCTTGCAAGCCCCCCATGCGCCCTACATAGGCGGTATATCGTTTTGGAGGTCCTCGTGACCTCCTAAAGTGGGCAAGGAATGAGGTACAGAAGGGTTTAGTCTTCTATACCCCTGGCCTCGCGACTGTACAGCCGCAACACATCACACGCCGGAATCAACTCCGTCAAAAACTGCGCACGCAGAAGCAGTTCATTGCTACCTCATATCGAGAGCGCCTCGAGAAACAGGCACAAGGTGCCGTTGTTGGGAACCTACGCGAGGTTCATTTCATTCTCCTGCAAGGAGAATATGCCAAAGAAGCAGAGCAGAAGCTCCGCGCTTAGGCGGAGGGGAGAAACGTCTCCCCGAGTTTTTTTAAAGCTGTACAACAGCTATTCCGAACGTGACGTTCGGATAGAGAGGGCATTGTGCTTGGCGTTTTCCAGAGCCAAACCCATGGGGCAGTTACGTGCCCCTTATCTCATGCGCTATGCTAGCGCCCGTGCCCTCACTACGGTGCCGGAGCACAGTGCGGGTTCCGCATCTGCCTCCGGAGGGCTCCCAACTACTGGGAGTGAAGGGGCTTACCCCGCCCCTTTGGTCGTTGGTTGACTCACAGCAGGATTCTCTCGCTCTAAAGTGTCAACGACGTCACGGCAAACCTGACTCAGAGGAGTCTCGAACCACCACGAACTCTGTGAATGTGGATAACCCTTCCAATTCACCAAATACTGGGTTTAACCCCGATGATGGAGTCGCGCCATCAGACGCTCCGCCCCGTCCTGCCGTCGGGCAGCCTGTCGGCAGCCCTGCCGGGTAGGCCCAACAAACAAACAATAGAGTCTTTTAGGTCTCTGGGGCCGTGGAAGGCGCCCAGTGCGCGAGCCGTGGCGGCTACAAGCGCAGACCCGAGCTGCACCCGGTCGGGCAGACTGCCGGCCGCCCTGCCGGGTAGGCCAAACAAACGGACAGGAGCATACAGGGATGACATCGGGGACTCCTCCCCCCTCAAGCCCTGGGCCACACACACGTGGCGTCAACGTATCCCGCGGATTTACGAATCCGTTCACATTAAACGGGGTAAACCCCGTAGATGCATGTACCGAATTGTTTATGGCAAATTCGGTCATAGGAAGCATCTCACTCCAACTCTTGGAGAATCCGGACATAAGCTCCGGAGAAAATCCTTAACAACGCGATGAACGCGTTCCTTCTTGTCCATCAATGGACTATGGCACCGCTGCCAGGTGAGCATCTTTCTCAAACGGTCTACAAAGACCGAAATGCCGGTGAAACCGGACTTTCCCTTCGGAAAACCCTAAGATAAATCCCTACTAATGGATTTCACGCGATTAACGCGTTCCGTCTTGTCCATCACTGGACTAGCATCGCTGCCAGGTGAGCATCTTTCTCAAACGGTCTACAAAGACCGAAACGCCGGTGGAACCGGCCTTCGGTAAAGCCGAAGATAAAATCCAAATGGATGTTTAACACGCCGTTGGAACGGCTACTCCGCCAAAGGCTTACCTTCATATTTATAGATGGACTTGGCCCACACGAACAATTGGCAATTCCCAATTGTATGCTATAGGTTGACTTTGTCCTCACGAACAGTTGGCAATTTCCAACTGTTTCCAATAGCAGCTGAATCTGTAGAGGGTTTGACCCTCTAGCACGATTCACAAGTTCGAATATACGCACCGACCCACTTGTACATTTTGGGTCACCAATACAAAGCGCTTAAAGCGCCGTAGGTCTTATCCCGACCTAAATGACCCCCGGTAGGGGCGTTATGTGCCTCAAAGAGGACTTTATATTTCAGTTCCTCATCATGAGGAACAACCACCCGCGGAGTGTACTCCGCGCCCCTGCTATAATATAGCAAACCGTCACAGTACCCGTAACGGTGTAAACGAGCTTAGCTCGACTTGACAGGGTTGGCTCAGACGAGCCAAGTCCCTTTTCACCCAACGCGCTGATAAGCGCCGTACACTGTGGGTCTTTCTCATACTCCTGGCGTATGAGATCCACCACAGACGAGGTGACGAATGTCGCGTAAGCGAGCTCGTAATCGAGACGACGCGACAACGCGTCTGCAAGGACGATCTTCTTGCCAGGTTTATACTTAACATCAAGGTTGTACTCCGCAAAGAAGGAGAGCCAACGGGCCATACGTTGCGATAGATGAGGCGACTTTGTCGCTGTCCGTAAGGACGCGTGGTCAGTATAAACCACGAACGGCTTTGAGCCGAGTAGGTGAACCCTAAATTTGACAAGAGCATACTTCATTGTAAGTAGCTCCTCGTCATGAACGGGATAATTCCGTTCCGCAGCTTTAAGCTGCCTCGACTCAAACGCAATCACGAGTTCTCATCCCACGTCGTTTGCTTGTAACAAAGCACATCCGATTGCGAAATAGGAGGCGTCGCAGACGACACTAAAAGGTTTCTTAGAGTCTGGGAGAGCAAGAACGGGAGCTTTTAACAAGCTACCCTTTAGCGCTTCGAAACCGTTTTGGTGTTTGGTTTCCCAACACCAGTCAACATCCTTCTTAAGAAGGCCCGTCAAGGGCTTCGCCATTTCAGCGTAGTTCTCGCTGTATTTGTGGAGATAATTGGCTAATCCAAGCCACTTCCGTAAATCTCTAAGATTTACAGGCGAAGGAAACTCCACAATGGCTTTCACCTTCGCGGGATCCGCCCGCACTCCATCCTTACCGATGAAGCATCCGAGGAAAGGAATTTCCTCAGCACCAAATATACATTTGGATGCGTTCGCATATAACTTATGCTCTCGCATACATTCGGGCACCGCTCGAAGGTGTATCAGATGCATCTGAACATCAGACGAGTCGCCTTCCGCACGGTTATGACCGAATATATCGTCGAAGTACGTCTGAGCGTACTTCCTATGAGGGCGGAAGAATTGAGTCACCAAGCGATTGAAAGTCGCTGGTGCATTTGAAAGCCCTTGTGGAATAACAAACCACTCCCACAGCATGCCACTAGGCGTGCTAACCGCTGTCAGCGGAATATCGGACGCTCGCATGAGCAACTGATAATACCCGTCCACCAGATCTAAGGCACTGTACACAGTACAGCCCGCATATTGTTCTGGAGGACATCCTTCCGAGGAATCGGAGTCTGCATGGGAACAGTAGCTGCATTCAGCTTTTTGTACGCATGCACAATGCGCCAATTTCCGTTCGGTTTACGAGCACAAAAGGTGGGAGATGAGTTAGGAGACTTGCACTCCCGTACCATCCCTGTCTCTTCTTTCCCCTTGAAGAATGCGTCGATGACGTCGCATTGCTCCTTGGGGAGAGGCGACTGCCTAGTGACGCAGTATTTGGTTCCAGAAACCAAATAAATTTCATTTCGGACTCCCCGATCCGGTGGTAACCCCATCGGTGGGTTGTCACTAATGACATCTCCAAATTCCTTTAATAAGGAATCGTAAGGTCCTCCGTATCCGCGAGGATCTTGAGGCCGCTTCGGGCATTCAATGCCTGTTTGGTTTGCACCAAAACTGACTCGTCCATCGTGGATGAGGAGTTCAACTCCTCTTCCGGACGCAACACGACGACCTCGTCGATTTCATCTGCTTTCAAAGCAGTCTCAAACTCGTTGAAGGATATCTCCTCCAACGACAACAGTTCGCCTACCCCAGGCAACCGTTCCAGGATTACACCTTATGTGACAACACCTGTCACACTATTCAGCATCCTGTAGGACTGCTGACTACTGGCCCCGGGACTCATCCCGAGACCCAGATGGGGGGAGTCAACTGCCCCATCTATTGGAAGCGCCACGAGCCTATCCACAGAGGTCTCTACCTCTACCACCGGTGACTCGCCGGTCTCACCTATAACGGCGTGGTCGGAATCATTTCCGACGTGCAAAAGAGACGA